>CM053609.1:103720538-103803105 GCA_028646535.1 Procyon lotor
CCCAGCCTAGGACAGGCCAGAGCCGCCACCTGTTTCCTTGAAATAGTCCGCAGCTGTGCTGGTGACCTCACCGCCCTGGCTCTGCCTCGCGCCAAGGGGCGATCTGGAAAGCCCTCTTCCCCAGGCCTTAATTCCAGTCAGCCTCGGGCTCCCCCGCGCGGCCAGGCAGCGGAGGGAGAAGAGCCCCTGGCGAGGCCGGCGCTGCAGCGGAGGACCTGGGCGCACCCAACCGCACCCGCACCCGCACCCGCACCCAGGATGGCCCGGCTGTGAGCGCGGTTCCCAACACTTGGGAACTGATGAAGTCACACGTTCTCCTCCCTTTCAGTGATGTATAAACAAACAAACGTTGGATACACAAGTGAAAACGGAAAGGAGGTCAGTCTCCTTTTCCCCTTAGGCTTTCCAGAGGCGACCACAAGTTTCCATGGGGCTCATAGCCATCCAAACCTCCTGCTATGCGTAAATACGTATATTTACACACACACGTAATTATCGTTTTATAAACAAAAGTCACCATGTAATATTTTCCCAAACATTATCTTGGATATATTTTCCATGCGCGCGCACACACACACACACACACACACACACACACACACACACAGTATCTTCGTGTGTCTCAAACTTGTCTGGGAATCAGAATCTCCTGGGGGCACTTTTTAAACATACAGTCTCACCCCAGACCCTCTGAGTCAGAGCCCCACATTGGGTATAGAGAATATTTGATTTTTAGCTTTTTAATAGTTGAGACAATTCACATGTAACATTGTATTAGTTTTAGGTACATTTCAGGTGATTCTTAAGGAAAATGTCTTGCCTTTTTAATAGCTGTACACGTCCAATATAAGGACATACCACTATTTAGTTATCAGTCCCCAACTGTTGAACATTTAGGTTATTTCCAGTATTTTCTTCAAACTATACCCAATACTACAAACATGCACTATACAGGTGCCCAGGAGTGTGTTTCTGAAGGATAGTTTCCAAGGAGCAGAATAGCTAAATCCCAAGCTTCCCTTAAACTGTTTTCCCATCTCAGAATGTTTATGTCTGAAACATGGAAACTCATAGCAGGACAGAAGCTGAAACCTTCACAGTTAAGACCCGTACCTCCCACTACATATACAATGTGAGTCACATACATTATTTAAAATTTGCAGTAACCACACTCATTTTGATAATATGCTTTATTTAAGCGGATACATCAAAAATATTATCTCAATATATAATCAAATGAAGATTATTAATTATTTTACATCTATTTTTCATGTAAAATCTTTGGAAGTTGAGGTGAATTTTACCCATGACCGCCTACCTTACCTCAAACTCACGACATTTCAAGTGTTCAGCAGTCACATGGGGCAAATGGCTATTAATTCTGGACAGTGCAGACCTAGATCTTTTATTTTACTGGGGAGATAATTAGAGGAGACAGGAAACAAACAATTGTGTAGCATCTACAATGTACTTGTTCCTGAAGGGGCACTTAAACATTCATTATTGTTAACTGAGGGGTGAGATTTTTGCAAAGGATTAAGCTGAATAATATTTCAGGTTAAAGACATTGTTTCTCCAGAATAACCCTATGAAGAAAGCAGGGTATGGGTTATTATGATGCCTTTTGTTTCAACTTGAGGTTGATAATTTGTGTAGATCACAGAGCCACAAACGGAAGGGGAACAAGAATCATGCCTTTAGATTTCAGAGCCTATGCTTTTTTTTTAATCCCACAGATCTCTTCACGACAGTTGTTCAAAGTCCATTCTTACGTTAATGGTGAAAAGAGACCTGGCAACAAATTAAGAGAATTATTAGAAGTCACATCCTCAATCTAGTGTGCCATTCTGTAGACTGGTGGTTAAAAACATGTGTACTGACGCTCCCCTGGTGGAAATCAGAATCATTGCAAGCCACTGGTAAATGGCGTCTGTGGGCCTTTGTAATTCATGAACTGAATATGCAAAATTATGACAACTATTTCTTTTTAATTTTCTAGTATCTTTTTAAAAATATTATTTATTTATTTATTTATTTGGCACAGAGAGAGAAATTACAAATGGGCAGAGAGGCAGGCAGAGAGAGAGGAGGAAGCAGGCTCTCTGCTGAGCAGGGAGCCAGATGTGGGGCTTGATCCCAGGACCCTGAGATCATGACGTGAGCTGAAGGCAGAGGCTTAACCCACTGAGCCTCCCAGGTGCCCCAGAAGTATGATATCTATTACATAAAGGTCACTGAAATTAAAAAAAAATGGATTCCTTATACTGGGAAAAGTTGGGAATCATGGAGGTAGATGTTTTTGCCTCAGACTGTCAGAAAAACAGTCACAAACTGAATTTATTTGCAAGTTCTGCTTTAAGTGTCTTTTTTTTTGTTTAGTTTTTAAAGTGTGTATGATCGTAATTGGTCGTATCTCAGTTTCTAAGTTTACTAGTGGGTGTGTTAGTGTGTTCTCTGGCTAGGTTGTCAGGTCCTCAAGGGGGAAAGACTTGAACTCTTAATTTAAGGCTCTGAGCATTCTAGGCACTTGAATAAATATTGTTGATGGCCCGGGGGGAGGGGATGGGTTAAGAGCACGAAATAAATATGGTGTTGTAATGGAATCTATTGATTTTGCCTGCTCTGAATCCTTTTCTTTCAGCCCTAGTGAGGCTGTCAATCAAGTGCCTTGCTTCTCCTGGCTGACGGGTGGGCCTAGAGATTTGGCTCTTTGTAGAGTGACAGGTCCAATGCTTCATCTTTAATAGCTGGGCTAACAATTTCAATTAGCTAGAACTTCAGGCTCTCTAATGCTTCAGCTTTTTCTAGTATGATTCTGAGACTTCCCTCCCCCCACCCAGCCTAATGATAAATTCCCTTTCCATTATTTCCAGAATAAATCTAAAATATAATGTGTTATATTTCCTATTTAATTCTGCTTCCATCTGGAAATTCGAACAAGTTCTCATAAGCATCAAGGGAATGGGAGACTTCTAGCTGTCGAACGTACAACTAGCTATTTTCCTCCAGAGATCAAAGTGGCAACTAACAACTAAGTTGGTAAGCATTATCTTTTTGAAAATGTTATACTACAATTTGGTAATCCTCAAGGGTTTTGGACACCAGCAAGAGCTGTTGGGTGAGGACAAAGAGAAACTTCTTGTGAAGAAGGTGGATTGTCTTCAGACTGGTGCTTATTGAAGCTGGAAGACAAGAAGTTCAGGTTCCTGGTGCTGGAACCATTTTGCACCCCCTTTACTCATTAGTCATGACTGTCAGCCTGCTGCAAGAATTAGGTCCTCCATCACCCAATTAGGAATTAGGTCCTCCGTCACCCAAGAGAGACCCTTGAGGTCAGCTGCCCCACTAACCCTACAGGTCCCACCCCTTATGACCTCTCCCTCCCTACCAGCCCCTGATCCTGACCCACCGCAACCCCTTCTAACCCCAAGACCTCAACAGGAGGGGCCGCATCCCCATCTCCACCCACAGATCCTCAGGCTGTGTCCCCACTCTTGGCCAGGCTACACTGACTAGAGAAAGATCTGGGTCCTTCCACCAAAGCTAAGGTGGCAGCACTGAGTTGTTTTTGAAGACTGTATTTGCAAGCACTAAAAAATCAAATATTGGGGCACCTGCATGGTTCAGTTTGTTAAGTGTCCGACTCTTGATTTTGGCTCAGGTCATGATCTCAGGGTCGGGAGTTCAAGCCTCGGATTGGGCTCCTCCCTCAGTGGGGAGTCTGCTGGGGATTCTCTCTCTCCTTCTCCTTCTGCCTCCATCCTCTACCCCAGGCCTTCTCTTTCTAAAAAAATGTTTTAAAATCTTTTTAAAAATTAAATATTGACAAATTCAAGGTGATATGACAACAATACCAACACAATGATGTTGACTGTGGACAAGCTACTGTATACATAGTGATTCCACAACCTATGAAAAGAATGTCAGTGACCTCCATGGTTTTTTGGTTTTGCTCATGATTTTACACAAGTTAATCCTCAACAAAATGCCCTAGTAGTGGCTTCTGGACTAAGTGATGGGTTTTATCAAGAGTGGAATCAGCACTGAGTGCATGAATCCACACTTATCTTTCCTTAACACTCTCTTAATACCTGGTGATGGCAACTGATGATTAAAGTTAGACAAGAGTTTACTGAGGCTTCATCCAATTGGGTGCCTACCGTAATGGCAGAAGGGGGAGATCCAGCACCCTGAGCACGTAAAGAGCCCCTCCCTGGCTTATGATGTTCCATGCCTAGGAAATGAGTCATTGAAGACAACAATGTTGGGGGAAATTTTGGCTACAGATTATTCCCCCAATCAGGCAGGGACTCAAGAACAGAAGTTACTGTGGCAAGTGTGATAAGTCACAGCAGAGATTCACATCTGGCCTTGTGGGAATTACCTGTGTGCGTGAGCAGAGGGATGAAAATGGGAAGTCCAGGGAGCTCCATTTTCCAGCTCTTCACAGGGCTTTCCTCCAGTTGGGGAGGTGTCACGGAAAACGCCATGGGGATAAAATCTGACTCCTGTGTTGTGACACAGAACATGGAGACTAAAGCCACTTGCCGTTGAGCAGGTCCTTAAACCCAGCTGCGGCGATGGCCCTTCAATTGGTGATGTAAAAGGGGACACTACTTGTTTTGCTAGCACTGTTGAAAGATGTACCAAACAATTACATTCAGATTTTTTGTTACAGCTGTTACATTCAGATTTTTTGCTTTTTTAAAAAAGATTGACTTATTTATTTGAGAGAGAGAGGGAGGGAGAGTGTGTGTGCATGCACTTGGGAGCCTGACTTGGGGGAGGGTCAGAGGGAAAGGATCTCAGGCAGACTCCCTGCCCAGGACACTCATCCCAGGACCCATGAGATCACAACCCCAGTGGAAAACAAGAGCCTGATGCTTAACCAATGGAACTACCCCGGTGCCCCCAGTTTTTTTGTTTTGTTTTGTTTTTACTCTTAATGGAATGTTTGTATAGGCAACATGATCACATGGTTCAGGGTACACAGTCCAAAGTTTATCTCCCATCTCTGTCCTGTCATCACTCAGTTTTCATCCTCTGAGCACACCAATGTCACTAGTACCGCATACGTTTTTTTCTGTGGTAACTGAGGCCTGCATATGCATTCTTCCTCTCCATTTTTACAAGAACAGCCCCATTTTGTAAACATTCTGCTCCTTGCATTTTTCACTTAATATATTTTGGAGATCTTGACATATTTAATATATTTATATATTAATATATATATATTATTTATATATTTAATATGCAGAATATATTTAATATGCAGAAGCACTAATTTTTTGGTGGCTACATAGTCTCATATTCCTTGGGTGTGGCGTAATTTGACCAACCAGTTCTTACTGATGGTCATTTAAATGATTTCTTGTCCTCTGCTGTTCCCAGGAGTGTTGCCATCCCTTACACCACACATTCTCAACAGGGGCCATTTCACCCCTAAAGGGGTGCAAGTGTGTTCTTGGCAGGGGCAAAGAAATCTTCCTCTATCCAGCACAGATATGCATAGCATACATAAACACATATTCAGTATATGCGTGGTATTAAAATTTTACGAGGGTGGAGGCAGGTGATGGGGGAAGAACAAATCTACAATGGTTCCTTAGGAGACCAACAATGAAACAAGTGGAGGAACACTAATACCGTCTTTGTCCAGTCCCTGCTGTCAGCAGGACACAGGATTACCTCAACTGGCTTAGACCTTGCACCGCACATCTTCTGGAACTGAGCACGTTGGTGTTGGGGCAAAGTCCAGATGCCAGTGGCAGGAAGACAAGGGTGACTGATTTTAGTTTCCAGGTTGCCGGCATCTGGACCAGGCACATCCTGCTCAGAGCACGAGGACCCTGGGAGCCTCCCTTCAACCCTACCATCTGTGGGACGAATGAACGAGCACAGCTTTCCCGTGACAATCTTGACTCTTTCTTCACTTATTCAAACATTTGAAATATTAACATAGTTTTCCTCACAAATGTTATTACTCAGTCAAAGTCTATTTATTCTTCCTTGATGATTTACTCACTCAACACCAATAACAGTTGAGGATAACTCTTAACTTCCCTTTGACATCCTTTGAGGAAAAGAGGCATTAAGGGGTAATGAATTTGCTAAGAGAGTAGAACTTAAGTTCTCATGCACGAGAGAGGGAGGGAGAGAGAGAGAGAGATCGAGAGAGAGAGAGATCCATTTGTGAGGTGATGAATGTATGAATTAACTAGATGGGGGATCCATTCCCAATAGGGATCGTGAATTCATATTCACAAATATGAATATCAAACAACTGCCATGTACACTTTAAACATCTAGAATTTTATATGGCAATTACACATCGACAAAGCCGAAATTGAAAACAAACAAACAACTGAAAAAAACTATTGTGGGTCCTTCTCCAGTTCAGGGCTGGGTTAACACAAGAGAGCATTTATGCCCTGAAGAAGTAAGGGGCTCACACATGGGCGAGGCTCCTTGCTTCTCGTGGATCCCCTTTCTGGGGCACACACAGAGATGGGGGAACCATTTCCCTCACCACACCCAGCCGCTTCCTTTCTCAGTCCGTCAGACTTGTTTTCCTCCTCCCAAATGATTGCCAACCCTTGCCCGGCCTTCCTGGGGCTGAATCGGCTTCCTGCTTCTGACCTGCCTCTATTCTTTTCACTCATCAGGAGCAGAGCCAGGTTGGAGGGTTGGCCAGTGGGATCCCTCGAGTCACAAGGGGCAAGAAAATGTCACCAAAATGCTAAAGCCCACCCATGAAATGCAACCAGATGAAGAACACTGTATTTCCAAGAATTCCTCACAGGGAGGGTGCACCCTGGGGCGGGAAGGGCGGCTTCAGGGGGTGTCCGGAGGGAGGGGCAGGACCCCTCACACACCCACGGCACCTGCTCTGGGAGTCCTGGTGGTCGCCAGCTGCCTTCCAGGGAAGAAGGTCCCTTCGACATAGAGCATCTTTCCTGCATGAAGTATGAACATTCAGGGTGAGCTGGACAGCTCAGGATGGTGAGGGGCGGCCAAGTTGTTTCCCACCTTTGCCCTCTTCACCTTCCACCCTGTTCTCTAAATGAATTTGAACAAACATTTAAAGAATATTAGTTTGATCTGTGTCCATGATCCGCCTACTTGGGGACCCCAGGGGTCTCGGTCTAGTTCCAAACAGTGTTCGTATTTTCTAAGACAGACTTTCTCTGTTGGAAAAATACATTTACAAAGAAAAAAAGTTTTCTAATAACCACCTAAGCCCCCGAAGCCATAAAGGAAAAGATTGGTACATTTGATCCCGCAAACAAAAGCCTGATGACCAAAACCACCACAGCCACAGTCAACAAATGTCCAAGTGGGAATAGACTGCGACTCATTTTACAGCAAGAGGCTAATTTCTTTAATATACACAAAACTCATGAAAAATCAATAAGGATCAACAATCCCAATTGGAAACATGAGCAAACGACACGATGACTGGTCCACAGAGAAAGAATTGCGTGACTTGGAGGGGGTCAACTGCATGCAAAAGAAATGCAGGCTAACAACAGTGAGGGGCTCTGGAGAGTCTTAATGGGGCAATGAGATTGCCTTATATGGCAGATACTCTCCCTGCCCGTTCTGAGTTAACTGTAGCGAGAGACACTTCCTGTGCACAAAGGGGTAAACTGAGGTAAGCTGAAAAACATGAGTTTGTTTGAGGATAACAGGGAAATTGGAATTTGGGACAAGTGAAGTGTAGTAAGGTGCAGGTGAGTCCGCTGAGAGTTTGGGGCGGCTATGTGTGTGGGCAGGGAATGGGAAGAGGGGAGACATCAGTTACAGTCTGTTCAAATTAAAAAAAAAAAAAAAAAAAATGGAGACCAGCTTTGAAAGCTTCCCGAGCAGACAAAACTAGTGCAGTCACACAAACGAAGCTCAAGTCAGCCCCCTTTGTGGGACCAACCCGACCTAGTCATCTCCCACTCACGCCTCTGGTAAACCTTCTCAGGGCTGATATGAGGCAACCTCCGATCAACTTCTCACTGAAGAAAATTCCAACACTATTACTTTTCTGTAAATCAGGCACTTCTGGGAAATCTGTCTCTTAGTCCTTAAGTTTGGTCTTCCTGAGGGCACGTGTGTGAGATTTTGAAATCATTTCACACCCAAAACAACTGCCTGCTTTGGTCTGTTTCTCAGCTTCTCCTGGGTGTGGAAGGAGTAAGACTGGAAGATGGAGGGCAAGGAGACTTTGGGAGGCAGCATAAGGATGGGCCTCTGGAAGAGGGTCTTTGCCTCCCACGTCCTTGTGTCCAACAGCAGGGGAGACAGGACAACACGTGGGGTTGGTCTCAGACAGCCTCTGTCTTCTGCTACCTCAGTTAAAAAACAAAAGAGTACAAGAGAGCAAGGAGACTGCGTCGATGATGCCAAATAGAGGCCCAGATGATAAACACAGTGAATCTGGAGGGGGAGAGACGCTGAAAGAACACTTTCAGCGCGCCTCGAGGGCCCTATACTAGAGGCAGGATGCCTTCCTTTGACAATCCAAGCTGTATTTGCTGAGGATCCAGCTTTGTCTCAGGATCTTCGGAGGACAGAACTCACAGAGAGCGGTCAAAGCATCAAGATACGTGCCAGGGACCATGGACTAGAGATGGATGAGGGGACACATTTAAGTACAGCCTGGGGTCTGGACCTTAGTCTGTCCCTGGGTGCCAGCTTCCTGTGAGAGCCTGAGGGGCAGCTATAAATCTGGAAGAACTGCTTCATGAATGTCTCTCTTCAGGGAGGGAGCGCACAGTGATGCTGATTTGGAGCCCATGAATGGAATGGGGCTGAGGGACACATTCTCCATGGGGAGTAAATCCATGCACTTTGGGGCAGGGGCCCACATCATGCAAAAGGAATAGCACCCACGGGAGAAGACAGGAGACATTACTTGAGTTAGCAGGAGATCCCAAGACCATGTCTGAGTCTGCTTGGAGGCTCTCAACAACTAAGTGAAGGAATTTGAGATGGGTCCAGGGTTCGCACAGAGAAGGTGGAGCTGGAGCCAAAGAAAGAGCATCAATGCGATGACATTTTTACCTCTGGGGTGACAGGATCTGTGAAAACACAGGATCGGTTAGAGAGCAGAAGGGGGGAGTAAGAAGGGCCAGGTCTGGCTGGATTCTGGCAGCAAGCTCGGGGAGGGCTTTAGCCTATAATGGTGAGCTGTGGAGAGTTCTTGAGCAGTGCAAATGCGTGTCTCTTGCAAACTGTTTGAGGAAGATGAGTCTGGTCTACAGGGGAGATGAGGGAGGGGACCAGAGATGACATGGAAATGCTAAATCATAGGATCGGAAGATCTTACCCAGCTCCCCATGAAGAAACTCTTAATGCCACACATGCACTGTATATCTGTGTACGTGCTGGGGTCCTGAGAAGGGTGACAATTCATTGTAATATCTAAGGCTTTTCCACATGCTCCTTCCCCCAACAACAACAGAAATTCCCCACTTTGGGGACCATGTCATCCCTATTGAGATTACATGGTGTGGGGTGACTGTATTTGTTTCTTTGGACGGTTGTAACCAGTTACCACAAACATGGTGGCTTAAAACAGCAGAAATGTATCGTTTGACAGTTCTGGAGCCTGGAGGTCCAAAATCAAGGTGTCAGCAGGGGTAGGCTTCCCTCAGGCCCTATGGGGGAATTGTTTCTTGACCTCTTCTAGCTTCTGGTGACTCTGGGCACTTGCTGGCTTGTGTCTGTGTCACTCCAGTCTCTGTCCATCTTCACATGGACTCTCTCCTCTGTCTTCCCCTTTTCTGTCAATACCAAGTCTACTTCTGTCTTTCTCTCAGAAGGACACCTGTCATGGGATTTAGGGCCTGCCCAGATGATCCAGAATATCTCCTCTGGAGATCCTTAACGTTTTCCAGAAAAAGGTCACATTCACAGTTGCCAGGGTTAAGACAGGAAAATGTCTTCCTGGAGCCACCACTGAACCTGCCACAGTCACTAAAATATTTTTAGGGGACGCTTGCCTTGTGTCAGTGACACAAGCAAAAAAGCTCTGTGAACATTTCACAGCTCACAGTGCTGGTCCGGTGTGGTCATTAAGGTTCGGTGGTGCTTCTAGCAGTTACAAGGATTTTGTTGGGAGAAGCCAGGGAGGACAGGCCCCTCAGATTTTCTCCATCCCCAGAAAAGACCTCATTTTTCCTCTTCCAACCCCCTTCCTCAGGTGTAGCCCTTTGGTGCCCTCTAGTGGATATTGTAGTAACTACACAGCCTTAATTTTCCGAGGAAAAGATTCAGATTTTAAATGATCCCCTATGACAGCCATAGAATAACAAACAACAGCAGAAGGGACTTGGGGCATCTACATTCTAACTTAACACAACTTACTGTCCACCCTCGGAGAAGCGGTGCTGGGCAGGGGACGCCGGCTGCGCTCCGGCTTCCCTACTCATGTTTCCTGCTTTTCCATCTGCAAAGGTCTCTGTCTCTTCAGTGGGCTGCCTTCCCTGTAGCGTCCTCCCGCCCTGTGTCTGGACCCAGCCAACCCTCTGTGGGGCCTCCACGCCTGTGAAAGCACCCGCTTGCTCTCCCTCCCCTGAGAGCCGTTTTCTAGCAGGGGTTTCTCCTCCCTGTGTGGCGATGGGGAGAAGAGGGGGGTGGCAAGCAGGGGAATCTGACTCCCAGTGGGTAAATCACACACTAATAAACCCTTCAGGTACCTCTGGATTTAAGCAGGTTTTCTCAAGAGCTGACCGTTTTTTCTTATAATGTTATTTTTAAGCCCATCCACAAATTCAAACACTGACCGGATTGATTTGTGTGTCAGGATCATGCCAAGCTCCGGGTGAGTCAGACAGAGAAGGTATCTGTCTAACGCGAGTTTACTAACAGGGAGACCAAGATTGAACAACCGCTGTGAGTAATCCATGATAAGAAGTGCTGTTAAGGGAAAACACAGGGGGAGGCACAACAGGTGAGCCAGATTTAATGTGGGGCTAGGGTGGAATTGAACAAAGCTGGGGGTGAGCACCGGGCTGGCACACTCTCTCCTATGGGAGCGACAAATCTTTTTCACCAGCTCAGCTATTTCAGGAAAGCGGATGTGGGAGGTCTGCTAAACTTGTAGACAAATCAGGCAGGAGCATCTACAGTTACATTAGAAGCTCTTAAAAATTGAAATTAGGAAAACCAGCTTTGATGGGGAGCTCTTGAGAGCCATTTTTAAATGAAGTCCTGGAGGATGAGCCCGGTGTCTGATTCACCGTGTCACCCTGTTTCCCCCACAATTAACAGCAGGAGCTGTATACAGAGAAGTTATCTAAAGCAAGTGAAGCTCTGTTATAAGCTTTATAACATAAAGGATAACTTTGCCTTTAAATTATTTGGAGCTAAGCACTTTTGGTCAGTGGAATATATCATTTCTACCATGAAGTCCTGTAAGAATTGGGTGTCAGGTGGAAAAATAACTTGATTCCATTGCTTTTGGTATTTGAAACCTCCAAGGGCTAGACAGAACCTTAATGACCATCCCTCGCAGCCTGTCTTATGGTGTGTATGTAAAGTGAGTGGTTTTCCCCAGGCCACCCACCTGCTGTGGGAACAAGAGCTCCTTTCCCATTATGATGGTGAAGGTGATGGAGTCCTTACCCTCTTCCTTTGCATTGCAGGACCACTTGGTGTGGTCAAGACTGATCACTAATCTCTTCTACGAAGGGATGTTGCACCTTTGGAGAGGCAATGGGAGAACCCCTTGGGAGGGCAAGAACCACCTTTAGGCCATGCAGATGGTGTGGGAACCCTTCCTTTATGCATCTGTCCCACTTGTCATCATGACTCTTACACCGGAACAATGACTCATCAGTAAAAAGCGCCTTTTATTAGTAGTGATAAGTCTGTTGGGATGCAATTTAATTTTTCTGTAGTTACGGTTGGGGTTTCATCCTGGTTCTTAGGGCTTTCTTCTATTTCACTGCTTTCAGGCATAAATGTCCTATTCCTAACTTACTTTACTGTGTCTGGTGAGACCTAATAGACTCTTCTTTGATTTAGCAAACACGAGGAAACAAAGTATCAGTTAAGTAGTTATGTAGTTTAATTGCTTTTAAGTTTCAAGTGAAATTTGAACTTGAAGAAAATACAGAAACCAAGTAAATTAAGTTAAGCCTTCTTCAATTGCTTTTTTTCTTGCCTTTGAACTCATAGAGGCTGCTGTTTTCAGCTCCAGTGTGGACAGTTCCACTTAATGGCACTTTTTATATTTAGAGTCAAAATAGAGACTATAGGAAAATCTTGCAGTTTTCACTTCTGTGTTCTGGCAGCCAATTTTTGTGCATCGTGTAAGATGTTGCCAAAGAACACTGTCCAAATAGTATGGAAAAGAAAATAACATATTTGTGTAGGCTGAAAAAATTCAAGTGAATTCTTTACTAGGACATAAAGGTAATAAGACCAGCTGGAAGATTCTCCTACCTCCCCTCTCACCTCTCCTGCACAATCAGGATTACTTTCTATTTGTTTTAGAAGATTTTTAGAACAAAAAAATTCAATTAATGAAATTTTTCTAAGAAAAAAAACCAACAACTACAAAGGCCTGGGGTATGACTGGGGAAACCCAGATGTGCCAACTCTGAAACCCACAGCTGTGCTTTCAGATCTTGAAATAAATCTGTTTCCAAGAATGGAGGTTTCTGTTGTTCACATTTAAATCTTGAATCATGCAAAAACATCAATGACGTCTTTATGTTTCAAGTTCAAATCCGTATTTAGGATACTTGACCCTCATACCTAGCACTTAGAAAACTTCTTTTCAATCCTGATAGGCTAGTTCTATGGAGAGGTAGGGAGAAGTCCAAGGGAAACTGCACTGAGCAACAATAGAATATAATTATATGAATGTTCTGGAAAAAAATTTGTGGGGTTTTAACAGTTTAATACACAATTCAGCATTAACACTAGGTCATGTTCAAAAGAAATAAATTCTAACCAAAAATATTTGGGCACGAGGAAAATCAAGAGTTTGGCTCAAAACGTAATACTAACAATAAATTACAAGGTTGGTAGAATTTTCAGGATCCAGTCATAAGGGTAGTCTCATGTCTTTCTAAGTGGTGGCAGAAATGACATGGGAAGACATATATAAGACCCAAAACACAACAGCACCTTCTTTTGAGCCGGTAGATTCTAAAGCACATTTTTCTTGTCTGGAAAAGGATTTTTTTTTTTTTAATAAATGGTTTCTACTACAGAAATTACTTCCAATTATTTCCTTGCATATATTCACGTATATGGTGTTACATGGTATTAGCAAATGTCAGGGCTAGTATTACCAATCGAAATTATTATCATAAAGGAAGTTAAAGGAGGCAGGCTGTTTCTCACCCAGTTGCAGACCAAGGACTCATTTTAATGACTTCTCAGAAAGAGGCTAAGTGATAAATGGGCATCACACCAACCCCAAGTTGAATGGTCAAACTGTTGATGTTACAGCTCTTAAGTCCAATTTCCCCACATTAATTATAGCCAAGGTCAGTCAAGGTCAAGTGGGAGGGCTGCTTGTACTCCCAGAAGCAAAATTTGAGATCCAATCTCTCGCTTGCCACAATCTGCATCACCTAGATAGACATTTTATTCAAGGAGCTGATGCTTCAAAGCTGGAACATTTTAGCTCAATTTACTTTTTGAGTTGGCTGCTAGGAAGTTAGGGCCAGATTTGTAGCCCATTTCTAACAGGCATTTTGTGTGCCGAATTCACTCTTGGTTTAATGTTGTTTTTCACTTCCTCTTTACCTAGCTTATTTTACTTAATCCATGTAAACTTTATCATTCTGTGTGGCTCTGTAAGCCCTCTCTTAAGAACTTTTTGGGACAAGGCAAAAAATAAAACACACTTTAGATACATTTCACTATATATCACTGGCTATTCAAGTCAAAGACCTCAGAGATTTAAAAAGTGGTAATAGAGGGAAACTTGGTTGGCTTTGCCAGTAGAGCCTGACTCTTGATTTCAGGGTCATGAGTTGGAGACCCATGGTGGGTGTAGAGATTACTTAAAAAGTGGAAAAAGTGTGAAACAGGTTAGGGAATTAAGAGGTACAAACTTCCAGTGACAAAATAAATATGTGGCCACTAGAAAATCAAGAATTTTGCTCAAAAGTGGTAATAGGGCAAAATAGGTAAAGGGGATTAAGAGGTACAAACTTCCAATGATAAGTCACAAGGATATAACATACAGCATAGGGAATATAGCCAATAACTTTGTATAATGACAGATGGTAACTAGACTTACTGTGGGATTTTATAATGCTAAAAAAAAAAAAAAAGGTAGCATTTCATAGCAAATTCATGTTGTCCCTAGGGCAAAATTCAAGTTATAAAAATCTGAATTTGGAGAGTTAAAAGTAAATGAAAGATGGATTCAAACTGCTCCAAATGAATGTTCCCAGAAGCTTCTAAAATTCCAGAAAGGTTCATCAAAAACGGAATCGCTCAGATTTAAAAAAAAGAGTGACTGGAAAGGTGCACGGTCATGGCACATTATGGCATACAGGATAACCAGAGGTGGATTCTTTATTTCACAAGTTTCAAGATACAGTACAAAACGAATCTGTACATCTCTCTATTAACAGGATTTGTTTACACAATTATATTACACTTCACCAGCCTTTATACCGTATTTAATTAAATACAAAAAAAATTTACAAAAAAGTCTACCATGGTGTTCCTTCCAATGCCAGCTTATGGTCTTTTTAAACTTCTCCTAAATATTGATAGTGGTTATACCTTGATCGTATCGACATTATGATTTCTTTTTTTAAATTGAAGAGACTAGTGTCAGCTTCTCTGTCATTCCAGACAGGAAAACCAGTGCATGTGAGATGACTTCCTGCGCATGGCCAGGACATCCTTCTCCTGCACACAAAATTGGGAGTTTTGCTGCTGCAAATGGTCACTTGAAAATACAAATCATTTTTACTTGGGATATTTTAGATCTTCTTGAAATACAAGTGAAAGGAGAACTTTAGCTTCAAGGACTACTACACATTTAAAAATCAGGTAGTGGCTCAGACAATAGGGTGTTCAGAAACTTTGTATCTTCATTTATACTGGAGAGCAATGACTGAGGAAAAAGATTTTCATGAAACAGAAGTTCCTTTTGCTTTATTTCTTGCATTCTTCTAGTCATAACATTGTGCAACACATATTAAATTCACTTCCAGAACAAATACTAGCTGTCATGGGGGCAAAAGTAGCCCACATTGCTCTTCTTGGCAGGTAAAGGGGCTGTTTATCTGACACTGTGTTTTGCAATGTGCATGTGAAACATTAGTCCAAACCTCTGTAAAGGAAGTTTTTTTGCAGATGGAGCTAGACAGTAATACACATGCTACACACATGAAGACTTGTGGTCTCCATTTACAGGCTTGCATGCATACGTCCAAAACGCTGGTTTGAAGAACAAATGTAAGGAGCAAAGAAAGGAGGGAAAAATGAAGCCAAAAAAAAAAAAAAAAAAAAAAAAAAAGCTATACAAAATACTTAGGTTTCCTGGAGGCAACAGCAGCTCCTTAATTAAATAAAGCATCAAATCATGGTCAGATTACGGTAGAAGTTTCTACAACTTCCCAAAGGTACAGAGCTAGAACAGCTTAGCAGTAAAACTTTCACAAATTAACCTTATATGCACAAGGGTAACAAATCCTCAAGCGTTTTAAGGTAAATGATTCCAAAGTTAATCTCATTCAAGTGCTAAAATAATGAATTTTGGAAAAAAAAAGGCTTTTACTTTTTCTGTGCCATTGAATATTAACCAAAAATAAGATAAGCGTTACTCCGAAAATAGAAACAAAAATTTCAAATACAGAAAGAAAACAAAAAACCCAAACACCAGTGCTACCTTTGTAACAAAAAACAGAAGCAAATGGATGATCTCCAGACTGAAATAGTTGACTAACCACAAACCAAACACAGAGGAGAATCTAAGCTAAGTACTACTGTAGTCACCTTCAAAGGCAGGAAGACAGGCTAAGGGGGTCAGGAGACAGGCTGCCATAGAGAAAAATGAAGCTGCACTCAATCTGCTAACTCTAAATTCTAACATTAAAACTCCTGAATCCCGGAGTTAGTTTAATGTCACTGACATTAACTAGCTTTAGTTACTGTCATTTTATTCAAATGGATGCCATTTGATTAGGTAAGTATTGAGCATTATTTTAGGAGAAACACCAAACCCAGTTCCTACTTGCCTAGGTATTATGTCCCATGAACAGAGAATAAAAAGGGAGCAAAGTATTTTGAGACAGTTGTAAGAACTGAAGTCACAAAGACGTAGAACGAAGTTATTTTAAATATACTGTTCAAATTTCCCGGAGCAAATGACCCAGGGGTGAAGCAGATGGTGGAAAACAAGCCAGGAAGAGGCTATGTGAAGTATAATAATAAAAAGTAATAAAAAGGACAGGGCAGGTAGTGGCAAACCAGCAGGAAGTTTGTTATTGCATGAAGAACATGACCGTGCCTTCCGTTAGGTAGTGCACACCGCTTTAGGAAATGTCCCTTCAGAGCACGAATGGCAGGAAGTAAAGCTAGAGATAAAAAATGTGGCTAAAGGAGAATTTAGGTGGATGGATGGTAGAGGGGGAGAAAGGGAAGCTCAGTCATCTTGGAGGGTTTTAAAACATTTAAGTACATTAAGACAGTTCCTTTGAAATGAAACGTGGCTGCTCCCGTGAACTCTACTCATCTTGGAAGGGTGAGGGGAAGAGGCAGTGGTGAAGACACCAACAGGTTGTATCAACTGCACTCAAATCTCTCTCAGCCCAAGAGGTCAAACCCATCTTACTATTGAAGAGTCGCCCAAAGCAACAGGACCCTCTGGAGGGTCAAAACTTCCTACCTTTCGGCTATGCTGCTATACATATGATTCTGGGGCACCTCTTCAAATTTGGAAGCAATTATGTGGGAGTAAAGTTTGCTTACCAGGTTTCTCATAATACTCTAAAACACACACAAAAAGCATACGACTTCACATTGAAAGCCTTCATGTTCATTACGGACTCGTTAAATCTAGTTCTAAATACAATCCCAACTTCAAAAACCAAAGTCTTACAACTCTACAGGTAAACTCTTCAAGTTTTCTGGCAGATGAGGGATTATGGAAAAAAGAGTAGAAAGGTTACTATAAACAGACTGAGGTCAGGAGGCATAGAAAGCCTGCTCAGACACAAACGTAGTCTCAGACTAGACACAGGCTGGTGAATACCACCATCTGACAAAAAAAAGAAACACAAATTCGGTGTAAGTTTAAATTTCTTCATTTGTAGGGTATGTGAAGTTCTCGATTTTCTTCGTTGTTGCTGTGCTCCACACTATTAAACCAGGCAATTCTCAAGTGTCATAGCCTTGATTTTCCTATAGTCACCAGTGGGAGGGTGGTGCATAGGCTAGCTAAGGAAGTGGCTGACTTTCTACTGTAATAGAAAACGGTAGAAGTAAAAATCGACCTGAACAGTATAAACAGGCTTTGGCTTTCCTCAACCACTGAGTTTAATGCCTCTTAGGTTCTCTGAGTTTCAGTTTTATAATGGTAGTCATTGTCTGCCACATCCTGGCAATAATATTTCAAATCTAAAGAATACAGGAGGGTGAGATCTGTTCTTTTGCAGTAAGAAATGCAAAGTAAAATCCTGGGAACAAATGCTTCGTCTTTTGGGCAAGTGTGTCTATCGTCTTGGTACCCCACTCAGAGTTCTTTAATATGGTTTTCTAATTTCTCCCACTTAGTCCATCCTCTGGCTTCTGGATCAAGGCTCTGTGTACTCAAAACAAACAAGCAAATTATACTGAGTAAGTGGGGGCAAATTCACATGTTAGCTCAAGGAGTCAGTTCACAATGTTTTATATATTCCATTCCAGAGAAGTGAAGTTGTATTCACATAAAACTCTTTAACACGCCTTTCACTCTTTGAAGGAGAGAAGTATGGTAGAAAGTATGACAATCACCAATATTAAGAAACCTCCCAACCTTCCCTTTCAAAATAATCAATATGTTGAGTATGTAGACTTGCATGTGGATTGGTAAAAGTTTCTCAGTTATTGCAGTTCTGAAACAATTTGAAGACTTTTTTTTGTTTTTGTTTTTTTACTTAAAAGGCAAGTTCTATTTTCAGACTTTCAAACATGTTAAAGTTAAACTTGCAACTAACTGGTTTTTCCTTTTTACAGTGATCAGTTTTTAGTGTTGATGCACAAGACCTTAAAGGTGGTTGATAGAAGAACTTATGCACATTGAGAGAATGACCGAAAGGACCCAAGAAAGACAGCTGGGTACAGCAGACATTGAGTGTCTCATGTTTCCAGAAAAAAATGGGGGGCCCACTGAGAGCTGTTATTCCATACGGCACTGAAACAAACATTCAACTCAGTTTAGGTGAGAGTTACTTATCCCTGAAAATAAAGGCATCAGATTCTAAGCAGCTTTAGGAATTCAATGCTTCCTTGTGCCTCTTCCAGGAGGTGACCGCTGATCCGAAGTCCGAAATCAAATGCAAGTGTTCTCGGCAAACAAGTTCCCTGCTTGTCACTGCTCACGGCTGGATGCGTGGCTGTTACTGAGGCGGTGGCTGCTCTGGCGGCCCCTCCTGCTGTGCTGGCACTGGCCGGGGCCCCGGGGGCCTGGGCAGAGGCACGTCTTGGTGCTGCCTCTGCCTGTATGCTATAACTGTTCCTAGGAGCAGCGCGATGATGGTCATGAGGTAAAGGTCCCACTCGGGTCCCAAAAGCTGGTCCATGTCAAGCTGGGTGAACATATCTCGAATCTTAAGGAGAATATAAAAATGATTATGATCACTAAAATGGCAGAGAAGGAACTAGGGAAAAAGTTACATCACAAATTAGAGATGACTACAGAACTTATTAAAATCATCAGGTTTAGGAACATCTTGCAATGCAATTTAAAAAAAAAATGGCTTTAAAAGCCTTCAGCTGAAACAAAAAATAATGCTATCTCAGGAACTGAGTTATTATTTTCTAACAGTAGGTGATACAATGTGTTTAACAGGGTTCCTTTCCATCAGTAATCCAATCCACTTGTTTCCTATCATTTTTCACAGAAAATATTTGCAAGGAATACTGGGGACAGTGGAGAGCCAAGGGGGGAATGATCAGTATCCCGGCACACCTGTCACCTAGCTGTCTCGATGGGACACCAGCTGAGAAGCCCATTCTAATGACAGCAGGGACCTCACGTCTTCTCTCATGTAACTGACGATGGCAGGAATTCCAACGTTTAATAGCTGAATGACTAATGCTTTTTAAATAGGATTTCATTAAATCTTTAACACCTGAATTTGAACTTAAAAGTTATGTTCTTTGTCTATGATACTTTGTTTTAGTGTCACTTAAGAAAAGTCATTATTGATACTTTTGGACTGCTACCTACAAAGGAAATAAACATGGAGTATAATCCTTTATATTGAAATAAAGTTACATTTAAAAATGTCCCCTTAATATATACTTGTAGGTGCAGACCCTAAATTTTTCTGGAAAAAGATTATAAGAAACTATTAACAGTTTCCTGGGGTGGGACCTGTGATAGGAGATTTTGTGTTTTCTGAACTGTCTGACTTTCTCACTCTTATTTATCACTTTGTCTTTTTTTTTTAGTTGGAATATCTACATGGTAGGATTATGGAGCACTTTATTGTCTTCTTTATGCTTCTGTATTAAAAAAAAAACCAACAGGGGTGCCTGGGTGGCTCAGTGGGTTAAAGCCTCTGCCTTCGGCTCAGGTCATGATCTCAGGGTCCTGGGATTGGGCCCCACATTGGGCTCTCTGCTCAGCAGGGGGCCTGCTTCCCCCACCTCTCTCTGCCTGCCTCTCTGCCTACTTGTGATCCCTCTCTCTGTCAAATAAATAAATAAAATCAATAAAATCTAAAAAAAAAAAACAAAACAAAAAACAACAAAGATCGAACACCACATGACCAAATCCTACACTATAATCAGCAGTTTCTTAGTCCTACAAACTATGAAAGACAAGGGTCTGAAATAGCCCTGAGAGAAAAAGCGGGCTGCCACACTGTTAGCTTTTCAATTAAAGGAATAAAGATTGTTTCTATTACTGGAAGGTAGAGCAAGCCTGGTTATGAATTTGCCATTACAAATGTATAAGCAATCGGGAGGACGGAGTCCGACACCTCTGGCCCCTGGAGCGCCATGCATGGAGGCCCTTGGTGGCACAGGATAGGGTTACAGAAAGGAGCAGCATGGACTCCAATTACATCTGTGTCACACAAGAGGAGAAGTCCATTCTGGAATCGGATACTGATGCTCTATCAACCTGTCCTGAAAGATTTTAACAAAAGCTTAAAATATCCTCCTATCGGGGTCCGGAGTGAACTGAAGTTAAATAGCCCTCGACCTGGCATACATTTTAGGACTTTTGGAGTTAAATCCTGCACCAGTTAATCCATGACGAGGGCACAGGGGTAAACCAAATGTAAAAGAGGAGAGAGAACCCCAGAACACCTACCTACTATAGATAACTGAAGTCAGTGGTTTTGAAAGGAATGGGGAGCCCACCTCTGATCTAAATAAACCTAAATTTAGATTTAGATTTAAATAAATAAACCTAAATTAGCTAATGGTAGATTAGCTTATTTAAATAGTTCAAAGTAACTTGACAGAACAAAGTTCTAGTGGTGTTTTAACATGTTTCACACTAGCAGAAGAACCCGAAGTACAATAGCCTGGGCAGGTTCTCAGGTTCTATTTCTCCCCTTTTAAAAACTTCTCTTTTCAGCGACTGGTCCTGAGTCACTGCCGAGCAGTCATCTGACTTATTGTTTACTGAATTTAGTTAACTACTGTTTCAAATTGCCAAGGGTTGGTCTCAGTTTTCTCTAGACCAGAAGCCACCTGCATCCATGGAAACTGCCACCGTCTAATGCTACCTGAAAACGTACTGCTATGTGGCTGCCTCACCCCGCACCTGATGCGGTCTCCTGGTACTTCACCTGGGGGAGGAATGGGCAGCACCAGACACTGACAGGACACTCCTCCCTGCTCCCTGAACTTTTTAGATACAAACCTCTGGACTGAGCAGCTTACATCATTTATATTTTAGTTATAAGAGGCACGGAGGGTCGCCTGAGTGGCTCAGTCAAATGGCCAGCTCTTTGATTTCGGCTCAGGTCATGATCTCCAGGTCCTGGGATGGGGCCCCAGGTCAGGCTCCCCACTTAGCAAGGAGTCTGCTTGATGATTCCTTCTCCCTCTGCTCCTCCCCCCATTCACGCATGCTCTATAGCTCTCTAAATAAATCTTAAAGGAAAAAAAAAAAAAGAGGCATGGAACACTTACATTTGTTTCCCGTATATATTGCAAGAAATACACCACACCCAATTTGCAGAGTGCTAGGAAGACTGGTACTTGTGCATCTGGGCTGGCTTCAGCTGCCATGTCATAAAAACGTTTTGCAAGGTGAATATCCTAGAATATAGGCAATAAGTCAAAATTCATCTCTTGTTAGAGTAAGCAAAAACATTATTTAGTTTATACATTCAGATATCAGTTTATATATTTAGAACATTTATTTTATCTTTCAAGTTTTCATTTTAAAATTTCCCATAGCTATAGGAAAAGCCCAACCTGTAAGTGGGTAATATTTCTTTAATTATCTTACTGCTTTATTTCAAAAAATTTAACTAAAAAAAAAATTAACTGAAAAATTTTCAGATTTAGCTCATGTTCCCCTGCCTGATGTCCCATTTGCTGTGCAGATGCGCTGCATACAGCTGCATTCCTATGCATAACACAGGTCGGGCCACCTCTAAGTCTCAAGTTAATTTTTCTTACTCAAAACTTCAGTCAGTATAATTAATTTCTGGTTTCAGTTTGGAGCAGTGATCTTCCAACGTGGAAAAATGCTCACAATTTTTCAGCGGGTACTTGCATATATAGTGCTAAGGGATTCTCATTCTGCATTTCCCTGCCTTAGACATATTTCTGTAAAAGGTGAAACAAGTCACTATAAATTCTGGCTCAGACTGGAGTGTTCTGCATGCAGATAAAAGCTGAACGGTATGGTGGAATGCTGTGAAATTTTCGTTTTACAACCCTACTTTTTCCATGCCCTCACTATTGTCAAAGAAGACCACACTCCAAGGAAAGAATTCCATGAGCCAGGGGAAAGAAAGGCTAAACATTAAAAAGGACTTTTTCTATATAGTTCAATATAAGCAGTTACTTTCAGCTGTTTCCAAAACTGTCACTAGGGTGTGTCATTAGTTAAAAAGAAGGTTCTCTTCTGTTACTAACAGTAATAATATAGTTACTTAGTTTTTAAAAAAATGTAACAAGTTGTTTTTTTGGACTGCCACATTTTTCAAGATCATGGATCAAACGTTATGTGGTAACATCGACTTTTGTGTGGATGATTTAATAGGGTAATTAAATCTTATCAATTACATTCTGATTTACTCCATGTAACCAATCCTCATTTTAATCCTTAATATTTTTCTAGCTGTACTAGATGCTGGGCTAAACAGTTTTTAGTAGTATGAATGCTTCTTTCTTTAAAAAAAGGTAACCATAATGTCTTAACAAAAATTAATGGAATCATTCTGATTTTTATACATGATTAATTATTCTTTATTTTATTTTTAAAAAGATTTTATTTATTTATTTGACTGAGAGAGGGAGATCACAAGCAGGCAGAGAGGCAGAGAGAGGGGGAAGCAGGTTCCCTGCTGAGCAGAGAGCCCTATGCGGGCCTCGATCCCAGGACCAAGATCATGACCTGAGCCAAAGGCAGAGGCTTTAACCCACTGAGCCACCCAGGCGCCCATGATTAATTATTCTTTAAAGTTGCAGCCCATAGTTCCCCCCTAATTCTTATCTAGAAAATTCTATGCTTTTTATCATAGTCTTTATTCACAAGAATTTATAAAGCTATACATTATATTACAAATTAAATTATAAGAATGCACACTGATTTTCTTGGCTTCTAATCTATTACAAAAATAGACTGTTAGAGTTCCATTACTTTAATTTTGATTGCTTTCAGTAAATTATTACGAAATGTATCCCGTAAAAACCATAACTTATGTGCAATCTTTATATTAGTCATCAAACACATGTTAATTTTATTTGAATTAAAAAAATGAAGTCAGACTTGCTGACAGAAGCGAAGTCTGATCTGGCTGACTGGCCTGACAACTAAGAGAGCTAAGAGAGGCTTTGGTAACTTAATAACATGGCAGAATCTTCTTCAAGCTGAATGTACTTGGCCTGCAGTTCGAGAGTCTTGGTAAAATGAATATTTAAGTATCTAACATTAATATAAACGTAAAAATATAAAAATTTACATATTGGAATTAAAAAAATAATATTCAAATGTGGTAAAATAAAAGGCACTTGGACAAAAAATAGTGCATTAGCAAAATGAAAATGAACAACTTGCCATTAAGCACATTAGGTCAGCAAAATGTCTCTAAGTGAAGGAGTGGTGAATATAATTAGTTATTTGATAAATCTTGGTAAAGCCTTTTGGCACTCCACCCAGAAACTGAGAAAGTGAATGATTCCAGTGACCAGGGAATAAATACATCTTTTGCAAGTCTCTAGTTTCCAACTCTTTGCTTTCAACAAGATTGAATGGGGACCTAACCAAGTTGTCAGTGATAGATCATTGAAAATAATTTTAATGATAGATCACTCTAATTTCTGGCATATGTTACAGACTAAATGTTTGTGTCCCCCCTAAATTTCTATGTGGAAATTCTATTCCTTCATGTGATGGTTGGGATTAGGAGGAGAGGTCTCTGAGAGCTTATGAAGCTTAGATGAGGTAGTAAGGGCAGAACTCTCGTGAATGGGATTAGCATCCTTAAAAGAGTCTCTAAGTGCGTGCTGCTGCTTTCCTGCTCTCTCCTCAGGTAAAGACAAAAGCCAGAAGACACGGTCTCTGGCCCAAAAAGCAGGGCCTCCCCAGGCAACAAATCTGCTGCCACCCTGCACTGCAATTTCTCAGCCTCCAGAATTGTGAGAAATCCTGTTATTTAAGTCCCCTGAAAGAAGACAGCAGTAACTCTAAAGCAGTTTAAGAATTAATTGACCTTGTTATAAGATTCCTCCCATTTGTATATACTTATTTATGTGAACAAGATTCCAGGCATATATTTATAAAAATGAAAAATGAAATTAATGCTAAATCTACCCTATAATGCTTAAACTTGGGGCACCGGGGTGGCTCAGTGGGTTAAAGCCTCTGCCTTTGGCTCAGATTGTGATCTCGGGGTCCTGGGATCGAGCCCCACGTCAGGTTCTCTGCTCAGAGGGGAGCCTGCTTCCACCCCCCCTCTGTTGGCCTCTCTGCCTATTTATGATCTGTCAAATAAATAAATAAATCTTAAAAAAAAAAAAGAATAACACTTAAACTACTTTTTAAAAGATGCTCCATTTATCTCATCAAAAGATACATGTTCAGTATTTATCACAAAAGTATAAATTTTGTGAAATTTGTTGATTATGTTGAATTATGTATTGATAATTAACCAACTATGACTAATAATATCTCATGAATTTTTCTTAACACTTAAGCCCATGATCATAGGAAATAAAATTCAAAATTTGAGTTTAATATACTTTGTTTCAGGTAAGCATGATCGAGTGATGAGTAAAATACATAAGCATTAAAAACATTACATTAGTATGTAATGCTATGGGAATAATGAATGGAAAATATGAATTCAGGAAGAAAAGGAAGATATCATTTTCATTTAATGAATTTGCTGTGTATTTTAAAAATCAATAATGAGGGTATTAAAATTTTGGTATTTAGAGTAATTTAGTCATTTTTAAAAAAAATGTTGGTGGTTAAAATAGCTAGAATTTAGACTCCTTTGGAGCATATGATGACAATTTTTAATGTTAAATTAATGTGCAGGAGAACACATAGTTTTTCAAAATCCTCTTAAGGGCATAAAGGTAAAAACATAAGAATGGGTCTAAAGAATGTTAGACTGTATTAGAAAGGCAGAAGGCTCAGAAATACATTAATCAGTAGCAAACATCTTACTAGAACATGGTTGAAGATGGACAGATGGTTTCTCAAATAAGGAGTTACCAATGGAGGAAGCACTGTATTTCTGTTTTAATCAGTCTGTTTTGGCTTACTATCCTAAATATAGCAGTGTGTGTTTGATGACAAGGGATGGGCTTCTGAAATATTATAAAACTGTCTCATAACTTAGAACCTAAAATCGGAGCACATTCCAAAGAAAGTCTATTTTCTACAAAAATGCAGACGATTCCCCCAAATCACAATTACACCATTCAGATATTTGTTTTGAAGTCACACTCACCTGCTTAATGCCTAGTCCTTTCTCATGCATATATCCCAGATTAAACATAGCTTGTGCACTGTGTTGCTGCTCGGATGCTAGACGATAATGAATAAATGCAGTCTCGTAGTCTACGTCAGTGCCAAAGCCATAGAAATGGTAATCTCCAAGCTTAATTCTAGCCACAGTATAGCCTTAAACAAAAATTAAATGCAAAACTGCCAATAAATAAAGTGGGTTTTAAACAGACAAACTGTTATTTCTCCTCCTATTAACATGCTTACATAAAACAGAATTTTAATTTGTAGTACATAAACTTTAGAACTAATCCTTTAGCCAAGCTATAAAGTCAATAAAGACTTAAACAAGAGGTGTTGCTCTTCTGAAGAAGTCTTTTAATGGTTAGGGAGGTAAAATAAGCTGGGTGGTAATACTTCACGATAATACTCTTCAAATGAGCATGTTCTAGTCTATGATGCCATTTACCCTGTAAGGTAGTTCAACTGGACCATTGTTCACATTTGAAGAAGGGATGGCCAGGCAATGTTGAAAGGATTATGTACAAGAAATATTCAAACAAAAAAAGGGGGAAAGGCTAAAATCTTTTGGGGTTTTAGACTAGTATTTTATTATATATTCTATTCAATTCTCATTTTACAGAGCATACTGGCCTCAAACTAAAAATCAGAGAGTAAACCATAACATGATATAGATTGTCTAGTACAAAGACCTCACAATCCAATTTAGAAACTCAGGCACTAGAACTTCCGTTTTAAGAATAAATAATTCATGATGCAAACAAGCTAAGCAATAGTGGGTCTGTCTGCTTAACTTTAAGTCGAGGAATGACATTACTTAGTTTGTTGTGGGAGATAAGAAAATGAGATACAGACCGTAAAGAAAAGTCTTGGGAGAAACTCTTCCCTAGAATGGAGCGGCCACTCACCTTGTGAGGCGGCCCTGTTCCAGTGCAGCAAAGCTCTGGGGTAAGTCTCGTTCTCCCCCACAATGGTTGCTTCCCCTACGGGGGAGATGACATAAATACAAATCAGGCACTTAAAAAGGACAGGCACTAGACTTTTAGGCTTCATTTATAAGCCAGGGTAGATATGTGGAACATTACTTAAACAAGACCTGGGATGTGGCAAATATTAAGTGAAAAAGTCATTGTATTGACATTAAACCAATATTAGAATAAAATGCTGAGGTCAAAGGAATCACTGCTTCCCTCCAGGATGCATTACTTCCTGCAACATGTTGTATCCACAGAACTAATAGGGAGACTAAGTGCTGAGCTGCTTCTAAGGACCTACATACTGCTGGAAAAACAATGTTGTTATATCTGCTGTATTTTGAAAGATGGATTTACCAAAAGCAGCTAACTTTGTGATGAATGGCAAATCGATTTCTACTGTCAACTATTTAACACATAAAACTAACTTGGCTGGCTTAGGGACCGAGGGAAATGACTCAAGCACGTGTGTTGTTAAGGTCTATTTACAACAATAAAGAAGTTTCTTTGTGGCTTGTCGCTTTAAGCATGAACAGGTGACCGGATGTGAGCCTTTGTATTCTAGAGCCAAGGCGGGACAGCAGTGAACCTTACTCTGATCAAGAATGAAGGCTGCATTGCTCTGCGCCACCTCGTAGCCCTGTTCGGCCAGCAGCAGGTACTGGATCACGGCGGCATTGTAGTCACCATCTTTATAGCTGTTATAGGCCGTCATAAGCCTCTCGGACCAGCGGCCTCGTTCACATACATTCTTGAACAACTGTGAGAACAGAAGAAAAACCCGTAACAAAATAAGGAACATATGCTAGCAAATCAGTTTTGCACTTTGGCTTCAAGTGACTGTTCGACTACCTCTGAATCTCTGGCCCCTTAATTAAATACATACAGAAGTCTGGGATTTTATTTGAAGCTTTCAGTTAGTCTTCAGAAGAGGCTTATAAAAATAATAGTAAACACTTATATACCATTACCCTCGCCAGGCACTGTTCTAGTGCTTGCTTTAAGTACAATATGTACAGAATTTGCCTTAAAGCTCCCATGAGGTCATGAGGGACGCTCCATGAGGTAAGTCCTATTAACCGCCCATTTCACAACCAAGGAAACTGAAGCACAGAGCGGTTTGGAAATTGCACCAAGCATGCATCAAATGCCAATCTGAAGTGCCACTTATGAGAGAGCTAAAGCGGAGAAGTTCCCTTTGGGAGACAGCAGCATTCCCCTGTACCACATTCATTTCACACGGACTTTTTGGGTGCTGTTTCAGATGCTTTCTAGGTGCTAGAGAGACTGCAGACCACACTCCCTGCCCTTAAAAATGGATTCTAGTGAGGAGAGACACATGAGATCAAGAAGCATGACAGTGACACACAGGCCCTGAGTCTTCCCTCAGTGTATCAAAACTAGTAACAGGTCAAGTCTGTTTCTACTTGAGACAAAATCATGCAGAGAAAACCAGAATTAAAATGACAGACTTTCCACCTGGGAAAACTGCCTCCCTGTGTACACGTCTGTAGAAAAGCCCTTACCTCCACTGCAGTGTGACACGATCGCATCACACCCGTGCCGCTGGCATGCATCTGTGCTAGGTTATAGAAAGCCAAGATATGGCCTCCCTGAGAAGCTAAATTAAAATACTTCAAGGCCTGTTTATAATCCCTCTTGACTCCAATGCCATCTGTAACGAAAATCACATGAAAGGTCAGAAATACTCTTAAAAGAAGATTTAGCTAAAGCACCAAAGGAGCCTTATGTAACGAGTAAAATGAAATGAAATTCAGAATTCTTACTCAGGAAAGATGTGAATCTTACTAATGTAGATTAGTATATTAATTACAATGTAATTATAATTACAGTATAAAAACAATTAGTATATTAATTACAATGGACAAATCACTGAATTGAGAGAATATTAATCAGAATGCGATAGCTCTCATTTCCACATCACAGTGGCATCTAGTGGACAATAAGTCATGTGGATCTTGGTACATACAGCATTTAATGCCAACATTACTTACTATAGTACATAGAGCCAAGCTGCAGTTGCCCATCCACCCAGCCTTGTTCAGCAGCTTTCTGGAAATACTTTAGTGCGAGATCATAATTCTGTAGGAAAAGAAGTTACATGATCAGATGATGAGAAAACTCAAAAGGCTGATATGCTCAGAAGTTAAGAGGGTCATTCATTAAAAAGAGTTAACAAAACACATACAAGATATTCTCAAAGAGCCATTAAAAAGACCATCTTCCAAGTTTTTATAATATACAGATGGTAGTCTATGTCACAGAGGAGTTAATATATTTAAGACTGTAAACAATTCATATGTTCACTCTCAGAAAGCCTACACAATGCTAGTTCTGGTCCTTTGGAGGTACCTTGGAACACAAAGCCAGGACTTAAGAAACACTTGTATCTTTCCTATTAACCAACAAATCTTTTTGAAACCTCAATTTTTCTAACATTCAATAAGGAAAATTATTCTCTCCTTATTCATTCTTTCCCTCTGTAGCTTATCAAGCATTATATGGTTACTAGATTTCAAATATTACACCTATCCACAGAGAAAAATTAAAACAAAGATCATTACTGAATTTTCATGTCCTAAAATCACTAGAAGGAATCAAAATGAGAACACACTACTGTTTTCTGCTAAGGAACACCTACAGATTAGAATCCTAAACGTAACTCTTTATTTCAGGCCTGAATTAAATACATTTTACTTGGACAGACCATACAGGGAAGAGGGCAGCAATGAGAATCTCGGGGCATCCAACATGAGGAAGCAGTACAGAAGAATGAGAAGCAATGGCCTAGGAAAACTGAGAGAACCTCCAGAATTCCAGGGCAGAAAGGTTCAAGTGATGTAGAATCAAAAATATTTGGCAGGTTACTGGTGACCTGCATAGAGTAGTTGTGTGGGGCAGAAGCCTGACTGCTGAGAGCTGAAGAGTGAGTGCTAGTCACTAATATAGTCAATCTTTGGAGAAACCTGGCTTTGTAGTGAAGGACTGGAGAGAAGAGAGGTAGTAGCTAGAAGGGAAAGAACAGAACAAAAAGCTTTTCTCCTGCGAAAGGGGAGAAACGAGCATTTTCTAAGGCTTAAGTGAAGAAGTAGGGAGGGAGAAGTCTTGGAGAGATGGAAGCATGGTAGGTAGGGTAGAGACCACAGACAGAATGAGAGACAGCTTCACATTTTTAGCAAAAGTGCCAGAGACAGTGCCATTCAGAGAAGGCAGTTAGTGTGGTAGGTACTGGGTACTCAGAGAACAGAAAAAGCTCTATTTATAAAGGAAGGATTTCACCCAGGCTGGAAGCTAGTTATACTTCTCTACCTCACCAGCTGACTGTTTGTTTAAGTGAGAATGTTAGACCAAAAACTTACAACTTGAACTCCTCTCCCGTAGAGGTAAGCCATTCCAAGTCCACTCTGTCCAACTGGGTTGCCCTACAAACCAGAGACAAAAGGAAAGGATTCATTAGAAAACAAAAAACAAAAACAAAAAATAGGCACAATTAAATGACTACCAAAGAAATAATTTACAAGCATAGTCAAAAAATATCTTTGCATTTTCAATTCAAAGAATTTTCAATTCAAAATTCTTCTTCCCATCAGGCTAAATGTAATACTGACTTTCAGAGATTTCGGGGGGAGGGGGAAGGGTCTTCAGTAATTTGCTGAAAAACAGGAAACAGTACATTTATCTAGAATTAAATTTTGGTGACTTACCTTATGACCATCTGTTCCACAAGCTTATGATAGAAAACACGACTAATGTATTTCTTCTTCTTAATATTAAAAGTAGGTCACTTTTTGGGTAGTTTTTCATTGGTAACCTCCCTCCCCAATAAAGAAGGAAGATGCCATGGTGTAAGGTTACCCACCATGTAAAACAGCAATATTGGGATCAGGTGGCAAAGATACACTTAAGATTACTGGAGTGTCACAGAACAAAGATAATCATTGTTTTGAGACCTGAAAGAGAAAAATCTAAAATTCAACCTAAACTTGGATGGACAGAGGTATCTTTCAAAAAGTGTCATAGCACTCCCTTAAGACATACTCAACTGACATTTGGAACTAAAGTAATATGTAGCCGCTGAGGAGGTAAGCATACACAATGGAAGCATACAGAGTCTTAAATATTCATATGTACTTTTCTCTGGGCCAAAGAAAGCCTAAGTTTTATATTTATGATCATTGAAAGTACCAAGTTATGTAAGTTTTAAACTTCAAGTTGCAATACAAATAGGGCAAATAACAACTCTCATTTGCATTACTAAAATCAGTATTTCTCTGATGAGGAAACTTCTCAATGAAATTGAAACAGAGACTTAATATTCAATCATGTGACCCCTCTAAGTAAATTGCTTTTTATTGGGAAGGTTTTCTTTTTTTTCTAGTCAGTCCAGTCCCATTAATCACATCTACGTAAGTGCTTTCAATAATTTGAGGCATAAGTTGGTTATGACTAATCCTTCAATATAATAAACTTATTTATTAAAATAATAGTAATACGGCACACATTTCAATACACTGAGTCATGAGGTCTTACCATGTCAGCAGCTTTCTTAAAGTAGTGAAGAGCTGTCTCATTACTCTGTGGCACAATATCACTTCCTTCTGAATACATCTGGAAAACAGAGACTAATTTTAATAAAAATTATACCCCTCTCACCTATAATGTATTTCTATCTTATCTCATTCTTTTTTTTTTTTAAGATTTTATTTATTTATTTGACAGAGAGAAACATAGAAGAGAAGAAACACAAGCAGGGGGAGTGGGAGAGGGAGAAGCAAGCTTCCTGCTGAGCAGGGATCCCGATGTGGGGCTCCATCCCAGGACCCTGGGATCATGACCTGAGCCGAAGGAAGACGCTTAACGACTAAGCTACCCAGGCGCCCCTATTTCATCTCATTCTGGTTTTTGTTAAGTATAATGAAATCTTTGAACAGTTTAAAATTCCCCAATATTCAAAATTCATATAAAATTCAAAATATTCATTAGAATAATGAATTTTAAAATAATGAAAAAGGAAGTTTTGAAACTGCCATGTCATATGGAATCTATTTGTTAGGTCTCTAGACTTCAGTGTTTTCCTTGCTTAGAAAAGAAACAAACTGACTGCTGGGTGATGGCCATCACAGTGAAGATGACTAAAGCCTACAGACAAATTCCAACAAACTCTAGTTGCCTCTATTCAGCAAGGAAGTCAGGCAATTATGACAGACTTAGCAAAAAAATCCACACAGCATAAAGAAAAAAATTCCTCATTATTGCATATGATACACATAAAGCAGGAGCTCGATGATAGCTAATTTCAAAAGGAAATTAACATACTGATGAGGAAATGCTATTTCCTTACATTACCTGAGAAAATGCCTCAAAATTACACTTACCTTACTATAAGACACAATATCCTTATATTGGAAATTTTATTTGCAGTTTACTTTTGGTAACTGTAGATTGTAACTACAACATCTGCTTATTATACAAACATCTTTTACTATTATATAATAGTTCATAGGATGTACACAGTACCTTTCCCAAGAAGGCCATAGCATGTGAATTGCCAGCATTAGCTGCTAAGTTGAAGTAGTCGAATGCTCTCTGTAAGAAAATAATTTATTAAAATAATTAGGTTTTATAGAATCTGCCTTTGGCTTTTAACCAAAATAATCATTTCAGAAACATTTAAAACATCTTGTAATATGGCAGCATCTCAGTTTAAATTGCATTATGACATCTCGTGGTTGCTCCAGGTACCCACCCCTCTTCATGCCCAATCCATCACTGAATGCTGTAACTTTCACCACCCAATTCCTCTCGAATCCACCTATGATCTTCCACTACAATTCTAGGCTAACTACATTATCTCACACCTGAACTTCTGGAACACTCCCCTCCTTGGTCTCTTTGTCTCTAGTCTTTAGTCACAAAAGCAACAGTTTGAACACTTAATTTCCCGGTCCGTACAGCCCCTTGAAGTTTTGCAGGGGATATACTGGCGTGATCAGACACTGCTTACTTCAGTACCGTTCAGCTTGCTCTCTCCACTCTGGTCCTTCCTGCCTCAGGACCTGCTTCCTCCCACTTATTAACCTCTTACTGGACCCTTTCATTCTCCTTAATAGCAACAATCACAATTTATTACATGTTTTTTGGTGTGATCATTTAAAAAAAAAATCTCCTATTCTAGTTCTATGAAACTTGAAGCTCTGCAAGGACAAAAAGACCAAAGCTATTTTGTCTAGCATTGTATTCTGAATGCTTAGTGGTGAATAGGCACATAGCAGGCACACAAATTATTGATGAATTAATGCAGTTCTGTACTGGGAACTACTTTTATTCCTTCTGAGAAGCTGGTGAAAAAATTTATTGTGGTGTAGGTGTTTTGCAAGTAGGCAGCACATACCAAGGATATCCCAAAACTTGTATAAAAGGTATGCAGCAAATTGTTCTCTCACCTGACATTTTTATTAGCCAGTTCATCTAGCCTAATGACATACGTTTGAATGACCTAAAGACAAGGAAAGCAGTCAAAATGCCACATGAATTAAAACAAACCATGGATATTTGGTATAGTTTTAAGTGATAAGTATATTTCGTTATCATCTACTTCTTAAAGTTCATGGGATATGGAAATGAAATAATCTTAATTAGAATATTTAACTGTTTGGCAGAGTAATAGTTTTATTAGTCTGACAAGCATTTATCAAGAACTCATTATGTGCTAGGCATTGTCAGGTGCTGGGACTAAAGTGGCAAAGTCCATGCTCTTTTGCAACTTAAATTCTAGCAAAGGAAAAACCTTAACTACATAATTAGCGATTTACAATGGGTAGGGGCCACAAATACAGATTTTCAGAAATCGTAACTGTGGTACATGATATATTCCTGGAGTGGGGTTAGGAGTCTAGAGAAACATTAGGGGAAGAGACACTAGAGTTGAATTCTGGAGGATGAACAGGAATTAGCTACATAAAGAAAGGAGGTGGGATAATATTCACTCTAGACAGAAGGACTAGCATTCCAGAAATAATGAGGTAGTTTCTTCGTATTTTCAAAGACCTGAGAAAAGGTCCGTGTGCCTGTGACTCAGAAAACAAGGGGTTGGTGAGATAAACAGAGACTGGTACAAATGCTGGGAATCATGTTAAATAAAGGTTTTGGTTTTTAAGTGACTGGCAATAATGGACCACTTAAGAGTTAAAAGCAAGGGAACCACAGGATCAGGTGTGTGGTTTACAAACATAGGCTACTGCCTTTGAGACGCAAGCAAGAGATGACTCACACAAGCAGCAGGTGTACTGAGAGATGAGCAAGATTTAGGGCATAAAGCACACAAAAGTTGGATATAGATCTGATTGCTGTAGTTGCATACTCCTAATTTCTTACAAACTCAACAACGATTTTCCTCAGTTCTATGAAATATTTTTTTTTTTTCAAAGATTTTATTTATTTATTCATGAGAGAGAGAGAAAGGGAGGGAGAGAGGCAGAGGGAGAAACAGGCTCCACATGGAGCAGGGAGCCCAATGTGGTGCTCGATCCCAGGACCTTGGGATCGTGACCGGAGCGGAAGTCAGATGCCTAACTGACCGAGCCACCCAGGCACCCCTGAAATATTTTCTAATACTTTCTAATTTTTTTAATAATAGAAGTTTTAGATACATACCTATAGGACACCAAGATACTGTGTATGTATTTTTGGCAATATTGAGAACTAGGTTTCAGAATTTAAAAAACCCTTTCCACCACTATGAGGTATAATCACATTTTTAGTCTTCAGTTTTTTCAGGGGTTAGTTGGATCTTGAAAGATCATTTGTGATGACTGTCTAAGTAACATAAACTTGATATTGTCATTGATAAGAAATATATCTAGAGCATCGTTTCCTTCTACAACGTGAAGTACAAAGCCCTGGGAACAAGAAAGTTACCTGATGATTTTGCTCTACTCCACGCCCTCCATGCAGATGCAGTTGCCCCAGACCAACCTAAAAATTAACAAAAATGAGCAAAAGTAAATGGAAGCAACTGGTGTGTCATTAAATAAGACCAATAAGAAAACACGTGGTCACAAAAAGGTTTCTCTTCAGAATTCAAAGTGAAGACTTAGTCTTAACTCCTGAAGATATTAGTCTTACTTTAACCTATATTTTTAAAAAACTGAAAATGCCTGCTTTTAATTACAAGGTATCTTTCTGAAATAAAGACAAAATAAAGGTGATTTCAGGCAAACTAAAAGTAAATTGTCACCAATGAACCCACTCTGAAGGAAATACTAAAAGATGTTTTGTAGGAGGAAGGAAAATTATCCTGGGAAGCCTGAAGATACAATAAAAATAAAGAACAATGGAATGTTAAACTTATGAATATATCTAAATTATATGGACCGTATGTAAGATTATCTTGCGGGACAAAAATATATAGAATTAAAACCAAACAGAGTAGTCTATATGCATTGTCCAAGAAAGGGCAGTAGTGTTCATTCATATTAGATTTGGATAAAAGAGTAGTAAACCAAAGTCCAACTATCATCTTAGTAGAGGGGAGGAGGTATAATAGCAAAAACACCGAAACCAAGAGAATATAAGAAAAGACATAAAAAGCAGCATGGAAAAGCAAGATGAAGGAAACAAGCCACATAGAAAATATAAAATGTAAACACAAACATATCATTTATTACTTTCAACTAAAAGACTGTCAGAATGGGTAAAAGAAATAATAATCTGATGATGCGTCCAAGAGAAATACCTTAAACGTAGTTGAATACAATAGAAAAGATCCTCCATGTAAATATTAACCAAAAGAAAGTGGCATAGCTGGCTAGTATCAAAGTATAATTGAAAGCAAAAAACATTTCTGGAAATAAGAGGACATTTCATGATATACAAGCTAGTTTAACAAAAAGATAACAGTATTAAGTCTATATGCACTCCACCTGGCCTAAAATACATAAATTAAAATTGACAGAAATAGAAGACAGAGATAATCCACACCAAAGTGGCCAATTTAAACAATACTGTCTCAGCAGTGGACAGAAAAAGCAGGCAGATTTAGTAAGGATTCACAAGATGTGAACAACAGGATTAAGAAACATAACTAAATTGACCAGAAATAATGCTATACCCAAAGACTGAAAAATTTATATTCTGTTTAGTACACAGTATTTGCCAAACAATGGATCATAAAGCAAGTCTCAGTAAATCCCACACAAATAAAATCATACATAGCATATTTTTCTTCTTATTTTTATTTAGATGCAGGCTCCCCACTGAGCAGGGAGCCCTATGTGGGGCTCAATTCCAAAGGGAGACTCTTAACTGACTGAGCCACTAGGAAGAGAGAATCTTAAGCAGACTCCACAATGAGCGTGGAGCCTGACACGGCACTTGACCTCACAACCTGAGGCAAAACCAGGAATCAGATGCTTAACTGACTGTGTCACCCAGGTGTCCCATACAGAGCATATTCTGACCACAGTGTATTAAACTAGAAATCAACAAAAAGGTTAAGTAATAAATATTCCCTTTATATGAAAACTAAGTGATTCACTTCTAAAATTACACATGGGTCAGAATAAATCACAATGAAAATTAGAGCTAAATATAATGAATACTATGACAGCAAGAAAATGTATTAACCACATATCAAGATCTATAAAGTTATAGAAGTTTAAGACAGTAGTGATGCACAAGACATGCAAGAGAATATGAACAGAGCATTATTTGCAATTGCCCAAATCTGGGAAGAGTAAAATGGGTAAATAAGTTACGGGATTTTTATACAATGAAATATTATGGGGCAATATAAATTAATGAATTTCAGCTATATGAAAACACATGGATTAATTTCATAAACATAATGCTGAGCAAAAGAAGCTGATGCCAAAAAATGCTGTATGATATTTTTTTTAAGCATAAAAATCATAACCAGGCCAAACCAATCCATAGTATTAGAAGTCAGCTCAGTGGGCAACCCATGAGGAGGAGGGGGGCTGCTGGGATGCCAGCTGTGCTTCATAGGAAGCTCACTTGGCAATCAATCAGGGGGATGTATGCCTCAGTTTATGTACTTTTCTGTATTAAAGTTGTAGTTACAGTAGTAAAAAGAACAAAATTATATACTATACCACACATGGAGTTTTTTAGCTTGAGTTTTCCACTGAATACACTAAAGTCAGCTTTCCATTGCAAGTCGTATTCTACATAATTTTTAATGGTTGCATAAAATTCCATTACATGGAAGTGCCATAGTTGAACTAAATAATTCCCTATTTTGGGGCATTTAGATGGTTGTAAATTTTAACTGGCCTCTGATACAAAAGAAAGATGCTTAATTAGACAAGATAGCTGTATTATAATTTCCACGAGCTAAGATTTAGATCTTTCATTAGTTTTTTTTTAAACATAAGATGCCCTTCTGTTAAGTCGTAAAGTCAATTGTTCTCAGAAAGTATCATCTCTCTATATATCTAAATCAGAAAAGACCTATAAACTGTATAGAAAAAAAGGCAGTCCTCCTTTTTATAGCAGGATTGTCAAATAACCCATGAAATAACAAATTATACATGGTACTTTGACTGATATACCATTCAATTTACATTGAGCAAGGCTACTTCTGTCCTTGATCTTGAGGAAAGTAGTGGTCTAAGATGAGCAAAAGAAACATGAACAGTAAATGGCTCTGAAGGGCATCTGAAATTCCAAAAGTTCCAGAGACATTTTATTGAGAGCAAGTGGCAGTTTTCAGCCTTGGTGACTCCACTAAGAGCCTTCATCATCAGTAAGTCACTGCTGTGTTCAAGCAGCGGTTTCCGACCATAGTGTAATTGTCTGGCCAGCTTCTATGAACTATCAATGCCTAAGCTACATCCTAGATGAATCCAAATGGGAATGACTTGACAGTATGACACTCTTGGTACTTTTAAAAATAATACTACTCAGGTGATTCTAATATGTAGTTAATAATGGCTCAGAGCAATGGAAGTGTTTCCTATGGATGTAAGTGCTTGCCCCAAGACTGTAATACATAATGTGGTGATATATGCCATGAGATGTTTAAACACATACCTGTGCTTGTACATCACCTTTTTCTGCTAGGAACTGATAGTATTGAATTAAATCTTCTTCCAGCATTCCACTATTCATTCCTGGATTTTCCACCTCATCAGGCAGCCGTATTCTCTGTACTACTGAGCCTCCTGTCAGCGAGATATCACTAGCAACTGAAACAGGGGGATGAAACAATAACATGGAGGAAGGTCAGAAGGATTGTTCCACACAGTAGAATTTCAGTTGCCAAACACTGACAGACACTATGCTGACAGTAATCTATAGATTACAAATAGTAATTGATACAAGCCCAGTCTTTTCCACAAAATATTTAGTAAGTGGGATCCAAATTGCACGTGCATACACACACACAAAGGAGATCTTAGTTAACTAGTGTAAAGATCATTCCACTTAAGAGAACTGATCATGATTATTTCAAAGTAGTACAACAAAAATAGATGTATTTGAAGTTAATTCATTCTTTCTTTTTGTTTCTTTTGATAAGGTGAAAGGCAAAAAAAAATAGATACCGTGATTGGCAACAAGACGATAATGAGTCAGTGCTGATTCACAACTCTGGAGGACTCCGATGCCAGCCCAGTACCGATAACCCTGTGAGACAAGCTCTAGTGAGAAGATCGTAGGTTCACGTGCCCCACTGGCATTCTTATAGGAATGAATAAAGCCACCCGCACTCAGAATGTACTTCTGCAGTCCTTTGATCCCAGTACATTACCACCTCGTTTATCCTGAGTTTTAAGTTCTGAGGTAATTTATTCAGCAACTCCAAAAACCAGACTATAGCTAAGAACTAGGAAGTAATGAAGTTCCCACAGAAATCAAAATAGATGCTGTGAACTTTATGAAACGTGTGCATTTCACATGTAAGAGAAAATTATTTATGTTCTTGCTTAGAACGCATTCTAGTCTTATTTTAAATCTGATTTTAACAAAAATGGGTTGATCTACCAAACCAGCAAAGAAGCAACAAATTAGCAAAATAGGGAAGATGAGAGTCTACTAGAAGCAGGCATACTAACATAAGCAAAAAATGATTTTTAGACTGAGAAGGAAGACAGCTAACTATAAAGAACCGAAAAAAAAATTAGAGCTCTCTTGAGTTATTCAGCACAGACTCAAGTAACTTTACAAACTTTAACAATCCTTTGGACACTATTGTATAATAATGTGCATAATATTTAATGTTCTTATTCTATAGCCACTATTTAAGAAGATTGGTAAATATAAAAAAGATATCGGTCAGAAATATTTAACATACTTTTGCCATATAAAAATATGCTTTAAATTTCTGGAAAATTCAACTAAAAGGAACTTTTCAATTACTGTTTGAGGAATAAATGTTACCACAGATGAAAAAAGCCAATGGAAAAAAACCTTCAAAATTAGTGAGGAATGTTTCAGAAAGCTGGAGCAACATCCTTGTTTTTCACTGGCTTAAACTTAAACTTCAGCAGTTTACGTCTGTCACAGATGAGATCCAAGCTCCTTGACATGAGGTACAGCCCATTTACATGATTCCTGATGAATTGCCTGACGTTCTACTGTCCAGCCACACTCAGTAGCCTGCATTTTCTTGCAAGCACCACATTCCGTCATCATTGTCCCTCTGCACATATTGCTCCTGCTGTCTGAATGCCCTTCCACTTCTATGCACTCACTGCTATTTATCCCTCAAGAATTACTTTAGTTACTTCTTTGCTCAGAAGTATCTCCTTTAACCTCTCCTTCCAACACCAGTGTGGGTTAAGTGCTTTTCTAGCTGATTTCTGTAATGATCTCCTTACTTATATAAATTTAAATGTAAAACATAAATCAATTTTCAATGTAAAATCAATTTAAATGTAAAATCTGTGATAACTCAACTGAAGAAATGATTTTGACAAACATTTCCAACTTAGAGAAAATAAAAGAGAGCCATTTACCACAAGGGCAATCAGCCAGAGTTATCATTTCAAAGAAAAATTGTGGACTGTGCAAATTTTCATCCATGTGTAGATGCAAGTATTGCATTAACAAGAAGTAATTAAGAATTTGAAGAATGTCCAACTGAATATTTGATCTTAATGAATGTAAGTACAGCTCATTCATGAAAGCTAGAAAAGCTGTGGCCCCTCATGAACCAAAAATTCTGCTCCTCAATGTTACTCAAGTCCTACTTACCAAAACCATGTGTGCTATTAGGTTGCCCCCAAGGGCTCCAAAAGTATAATATACGAGGGCCTAGAAAAGAACAAAAATATCCTTAAAAGTATAATATACGAGGGCCTGGATAAGAACAAAAATATCCTTAACTGAACACACGCACACACTGACCCAATTCAAAAGATAGTATACAATAAAGTTTTAATAATATTACCTTTGCCTGACTTGAATTCACACCAAGTCCAGAGGCATAGAGAAAGCCAAGAGCCTGAAATAAAATGATAAAAGTAAGAATTCTTCCCTAGTGGTAGTTTATCCACATAGTATTATGAACGATGAAAAGATGCAAGGATATTTAGATCCTGAAAGACTTAAACAATCCAAGTATGTACAAATGTGGTTAATTAAAGAGCCTCAGAAATGAATTCAGGGTTTTACAAATTACACAATGAAATACAACTAAACAAATCACTAAGTTTAGCTTGAAGATTAAAGACAGCTTAATAAAATATTAATTACAAAACCAAAGCTGAACACAAACATGGCTTTTACTTTATCTTGATCAATAGCTATTATGAGAACCAAACAACCCCTATATCATCACATCAATACATTACATATCAAAGGAGAATGCAGAATGAAAATAGTAAGAGGCTACCAATATAAACATCCTAGCAATAAAAACGGGTGGCTAGGGTCATGTTGAAGGGGCAAGAGAGAAAGGTCACTTTATTATGCTGAAGCACACACAATTTTCATTACAAAAACCCCCAAAACAAAAACTCCAACCAACCAAACAACGCCTTGATAAGGTTCTACCTTGGCCCACTGAGGACCATCCTTGATGACATGAAAGTAAAAGCTAAAGTCAGAAAGGCAAGTGTGTTATGTGCCAGTGTTCATCAAAATCTATGAGCTCTTGTACATTTCCCAGCCCCCACTGCCCTTGTACTTAGGTAGGGCCACTTATCTAGGATGCGGCAGAAGAGATGCAAGCCATTTTTAGGCCTGGCCATTAAAAACTTCCCAGAAAATCCTCCAGCCCTCTCTTCTCCCTTCATGATGGCTCAAAAGCCCCACGTTTCAGATGGTGCAGCTATGTGGCGGAAGAGGCCCTTGACTGAGTCAGCATTGGGAAGAGAGTGACAGGGGCAGGCAAATCACCTCGACCTTGGCATAAACAAGGAATACCTCTTTGTAGTCTTGAGCCACTGTGATTCTGGGACTGTGTCTGTTACATCAGCTAGAATTAATTATCATGGAGAGAGTGTTTTGCAGTACGCAATATAAAGCGCTGTGGCATTGTGGGGTGCTATTATTAGAGGGGAAAGATGCCTTAGACGTACAATCGTTCTTCGGAGCCAAATGTGTCTGTAGAATAAACAATGTATGTGTGAATTTATATAAACTGACTTATACAAAGAAGGGAAAAAATACTTGAAAACAAAAGGGGAGTAATTAAGATATAACCTGCTTATAAATTAATCCAAAACTGTGTGAGAGTTGCAGAATGGGTACGTATTCAGTCCTATAGAAAACAGATTTCTGCTAACCGTGACTAGAAATTCTACATTTAAGCAAATCCCACGCCTCCGATACACCTGAATTACCGAGAACACTTAAAAATAAATGTGGTGGCTTCCTAAATCCAGGTGTCAATCTTACTATCACCCATGCGAAATCAAGCAGAGATCGTTTACCAAATGGTGTGATGAGACATGGGATGCAGAACATTCCCCTATGAGGCAGGCTTGACCAAAAATACTTGACTTGAGTTCATCAGCCTTTAGCTGTGACTTCCTCTATGGGAAACAGAGATGATGAAGACGCAAATAAAGGACAAAAGGAAGAAGCAAAGAGACAAACCGAAGAAGGCCATTCTGCAGAACAACTGGCCCGACCTCGAACACAGAAAAGAAAGAAAGGCAGGGATTCTGCTAGCATTAACGACTGAACAGAAGGTATCGTCCTGGTCTGGATACTGCTTAGGACAAAATGGAAAAGGAAATGTTTTGGTTCAATGCCCTAAGAAGACTGGGTGTTACATTTACTGGACTGGAAGAGGGCTTTTACATTTACTGGATGTAAGTGTAAATGTAAATGTACTGAATGTAAATGTAAAATTTTACATATTTTACATTTACATCTACTGGACTGGGTATTACATTTATTGGATGAGGGCTACTTATCAAAAGAGCAAGGAAGGGAACAGTAGACAGTGACATCTCATTTTAATAAGTTCACATGTATAAATACACAAAGAGAAAGGTCAAGAAGGGTGTGCATGCATTAACATGTAACCCATGTTCAGGTCTGGGTGGTACAGAAATGATGTTTTCTTAGTTTTTTTTATACTGTTTCTGTAATAAAATATGTCTTTTAAAAAAACACCAAGACTACCAAAAGCTGGAGCATCTGAACTTTGGAAAAAAGGCAATGGGGAGTGATTTCAGATAAAAAAAATAATTACCTTTATGTTTTGTCCTTTACAGATTTAATTTGGAAAACTACAAATGTAACTGTGGTAAGATACAACTGCAAAAATGCCTCAGGTGACCACAAGTGTTCTCAACCTGAGGAAGAAGATTGTCCAAGACTGGTAAAATGATTCGCCAGAGGATTAGTATTTAAAGGTATTTTATCTTCCAGCCTTACTTGTTAAGTGAAGGCAGACCATAAAGAATAAACTGCTGTGAAAATAAACAAGTGCTATGAGCCAAGAGATTCTGCAGTCAAAGTACACTTACAGTTTGTCCCTTAGGAGAGCCTTCCTCAGTCAGTTTTTCAAACATCTCTTTAGCTGCCTGGATATTCTGTGTCAGGTAATCACCAAACAAAAGAGCATAGGACACTCTCTCCAAGGCCTTGGTATGATTCATGCCTGCTGCCTTTTGAAGATACCGATATGCTCTTTAAACATAAGCAATGAAAAAAAACAAACAAATTAGCAATATTTCGGAACTGTCATTAAAATTTTTACAGAATCTGGGGCACCTGGCTCAGTTGGAAGAGCATGTGACTCTTGATCTTGGGGTTGTGAGTCTGAACCCCACTTTGGGTACAGAGACTAAATAAAAAAAAAAACTTTAAAAAATGTATTTTTTATTTTAAGTTTTACAAAATCTACTCAAATGCAGAATAAATAATTTCTTTATTCTATAGAATCCCTCTGACATTTGATTTGCACTAAGCTATGTTACTTATGTATGTAGAAAACATTCTGGGCTACTTTGGTTTTTATATAAGATAACAGTCCTGTTATTCCAATATTTTAGAATAGTCTAAGAATGAGAGAGAATTATAATTTAGTGTCTAATAAATAATCTGATGATAAGCATTGCAATTTTCTTTTAAAATCTTTGCACAGACTGTAACAAAAGTCAACTGAAATTAAGAGACATAAAATATTAAAAGACAGTCAACTTTATGTTCTTTCCAAATTCCTAAATGCTAGTGTTTGTATGCAAGATAATTACAAAGCAAAACCAAAAAAATACCTAACAATTCCTTTTGTTTTATGTCATTTTCAATTCTGAATAGTATACATATTCTTGGTGCTTAGAAACTATTATAATTTTAATTATTTCCATTTTGCTTATTGTTCATTTTTGTGATGAGTATTTATAATCTATCTAGCCCGGAGTGCTGAAATGTGATAAAAGTAATGCCCCTGATGTCTATAGATCATATCAGGTTTTCTTATAATACAGCCTAAGAAATCCTCTGTCTTCGGCAGTGCACTTAAAAAACAAGCACTTAGTGCTTTCTATCTCAGTAACCTATGTCAGGGAAAGAATGAACTGGGCAATGCTACCTACTCTCTTTTCTGGCTTTTCTTGTTGCTTCCATTGAGGATTTTCATCCCCGTCTGGTACATCATTTCCGCTTCCTGCATTTGCCGCCGTTTAGCAGCCTCTTCTTCAGCTAAAAACAAAACGTGAGATGCTTTTAAATTGACTTGAATTTTAAATCATTTATTTACTAAACATCAGTATGTTTTTTTTCTTCTAGGTAGTTACCACTACAGTGATCTTTCACTATTTCCCAATCTGATTTTAAGGACATATGCTTTTATGTGTGGTTTTTATCTGACTAAAGTTAAGACTTTAAAAAAAACCCTCAATAAAATCACTTCCTTGTAAAGAAAGCTATATCAACCTGTTTTTGCACAGTGCTTTTCTGCTAGTAATTCTAAAACTTTTTATATAAGTCAACTAAAATTCCAGCAGAGCCTTATGATTATATGCCAAGGTGAGTTAAAATCGAAGGACAAGAGAACAATAAAAAAAAAAGTTAGAAAAATACTGTTGTAGTCAAAGGACACTTTAGCCTCACCTGAAAGGCTGTGTCTTTACAAGAAGAAAATATATGACTGATTACATAACAAAAAATTAGTGGAAAAAACCGGATTTTTATTATAAATTTTGATTTAAGAGTCAAGAGTCAAATTCTGCTTTTTCCTATGTACTGATACAACATTGAAAATTATACCATTAGATTTCTCCAAAATTATTTTGCTACTGTAAGAAAGTATTTTAACAGAAAGCTAAAACTGATAATTATCAAGAGACATTTGAATATTTCATTAGGAGTATTTATAGAAACAGAAGCGACTTCTTCTTATAATATAAAAACAAAATTTGATGTATTAAACAGAAGTACCTAATCATAATGGCCCACATCCAAAAATGGACTATATTTGATGCTTTCTCTAAGGAATGCCTAAATATTCTATCAGAGCCATTATTTTGAAAATGTCATTTGGTATCAAAAGAGCTATGTTCAAGGTTTTCTTTGTTCTTCAACAGAAAGTTCCTCTTGAAAACACAGCTTGCCTTTAGAAGGAACCCTGACATTAACATTTAGGGCAGTTTAATATACTATATCTGTCAAATATTACTTCAGCACGGCATATTTCACTCAAAGTATTTTAAAAAGGTATTATCTATTTTTCTTCTAAGCACTATTAACCTGAGCATAATGTTCTGTTTTTCTTTATTGCCAAAAAACATTTTACATTAATTAACTTAGCAGCCTGCCTGAGGGTTTACAGAACAACCTGTGCACACCAACGGAAAATCATCTCTAAATAAAACAGGAGTGTGATAAGCTGCCCAAGTGATAGCCCGGAAGTGAGTATACTGCATGCTTCCTGCTCTTAAGTCAATTAAGACTACCTATGTCACTGACAATGACTACTTCTGACCAAGGTGGGGAAAGGATGACTAGAAAAAAGGCCTTAAAAATGTTGTCTGAGACATAAAGCAATGTGGACATGCCTCCTACTGGGCAATACTTACTTTCACAAAAGCCCCACTTTTCATCTGCCTTGTAGTCATAGGTTGTAGCACACCACAGTCTGCCATCTTCCCTTCCATCTGATGTACATTCATCATATTCCTTATCCAGGAACAGAAAAGGGAAGTGGCAGGGCTCCCCATGGGCTGTGCCTTCGATGGCAGTCAGAGCTGAAAAGATAAGAAAAAACTCTAAACACGAAGAGCACTCTGGTACCCATGGATTTAATACTGCCAATTCCAATGATCAGAATTTGAAGACAAAAATACATGATTTGAAATGGGGAACATGAAAGGGTCAGCACCAACTTTCTTTAGCATGACTTAAGGGTGGGTCAACTTAGTGAACATGGCTGGCTTAGTGGTACATGGCAGCTCTTTATCTAGCTTAGAATTTCTGAAGATCTTGAGATCTGATAACCTCAGAATGTTAGAAGTCTACTGTAAAACTCCTGGCTAACTTGTGAGCAAAAAATAAGGCAAATGCAACCAGATCAGTTTCATCGCTCAGCACAATTCCTTTCTTTTCTATCTGTTATAAGTCAATTTCTCTAATAGTATAAAGCTATACAAGGAAAATGCTCCCTCAGGTAAAGTTCATCACTCACATATGCCTCTGTGACCCCAAAGCACTTTATCAGAGCACATGTGATATATGCAGACGTTCTTTCTTTACCATACTCTTGCTCCCACTAGAACCTGAGCTTGTTACAAGTAGAGACCATATCTCCTATTTGGTCTTAAGCTCTTCTGACTATCTTCTAGGTGCTGGGAATTATGCCAGGTGCTAGAAACAAGGTGGAACAGAGGTCTCTGCTCTATACAACTTACCGCCTAACAAGGAAGAGAGACGTTAAGCTAAAGTGTGATCGATGTTATGGAAAGGAAAACATCCCCTGTCATGTACTGAGGTTTACCACTGAACTTCATGGGTGTGTAGGAGTAGAGGGTGGATGAGTTGCTTCAGGGTGGGGTGGCAGAATTACTGTAGATAGAGGGACCCCTGTGCGCTAAGAATCAAATGAAAGACAGCATGGTACTTTAGAAAAACTACAAAGTTCAGTATGTTAGAACATGCAGTGTGAGTGCCCAAGTGGACAAGAGAAGAGGCTAAAGCTAGAGTAGTACAAAGAAGCTAGACTAAGAAGGTCCTGATAAACCTAATTAAGGAGTTTGGCCTTTACCCTGAGAACAATGGAAACTCAAAGAGTTTTAAACAGAAGTGACATCCTCATACTTAAACATTTTTATTAAGAGAGTGGACAATGGAATGGAGAAAAGCACGGCTGGATGAAGGACAACCAGTTTACAAGTTGTGACATTAGGCTAATTAGCCTGAAGAACATAATGGAATGAAAGAAGTGGATGTACTCAAGTGATGCTAAGGAAGTAGATATGGCACCACCTACTGATTGACTAGATGTGCAGATGAGAGGGGAGGAGTCATGGAAGGCTCTCAGGTATTAGGCTTCAGGATGTGAGAGGATGGCTGTCCTCGCTAGGAGAACACTGAAGGAGTGCATTACTGGGTGGGGATGAAGTGGATCAGGCAGAGACAAGTTAAGCTTTGATCCTGCTATATTCAAAGTGGCTATAACAAACAAAACCAAAAACAAATGCCTTAGACATCTTTTCAGCTGTAGTCAAAGAGGAAGTTCTCCAGTTCAGAGATATAGACGGGAAGCCAAGTACACATAAGAATACCAAGTGAGAAGTACATAAGAAGACCAGAGGGCGAGGGTTGAGCCCAGAACCATACACTGTTAAGTGTGAGTACACGTCAACTTCCACGGGTTGCTCTGACATGGAGAATGTAATTAGGCATCGGAGCTTAGTGATTAAGAGTACAGATTCTGTAGTCAGAATTGCGATTCAAACCCTACCACTTCCTAGTTGTACACTTTGAGCAAATTTGCTAATCTCTCCCCTTATCTGTAAAATTATCTGCAGATAACTTCCTTATCTACAAGAGAGTCCTTGCTGCATAGAGTTACTCACAAAGATGAACTGAAATAATACATGTAAGGGACCCACCATGGTGCTTGCCACTTAAGGTAATAAGCCTTCAAAAAATGACACTGCTACTATCACAGGCATTCCTGCTCTGAAAGTGCAGGAAATGGACGCTCCTTCTCACCTGTGCAAAGAATTCATACTAATTTGAAAACTATATTCAGTAAATTATGAAAGGCAAAATTAATCTCAAACTGTTTGCCACTAGGCAAATGTCATTTACCATCCTGATAATCACTGACCAAAGGCAAATACTTTGATCTGTGTTTATAAGAAATGATCTTTAGTACAATGTATAAGCGAAGTACCCTTTAGCAACGACCTCAGAGGGTTCATTTTAACTAGTTTGAAAAAAGGCACTCCTATGTATTGCTACTAGATTCAAATTTGCTTGAGAAAAATAGTACACGTAAAATAGCAGTTTGCCAATCTGAATTTCAAATTAAAATATAATAGTTTAAAAGAATATTTAATTTTTTTTTTTTAAAGATTTTATTTATTTGACAGAGAGAAACACAGTGAGAGAGGGAACACAAGCAGAGGGAACGGTAGCGGGAGAAGCAGGCCTCCTGCAGAGCAGAGAGCCCGATGCGGGGCTCGATCCCAGGCCCCTGGGATCTGACCTGGGCCGAAGGCAGACGCTTAACGACTGAGCCACCCAGGTGTCCCTATTTAATTTTTTTTTTGATAATAGAAATTTTTGTTTTAAAAACAAATAGCTTGCCATAAGAATCCGAGTTTGCCAATGCTTTCTAAGTGGTGCAAATGTATGAAAGGATTCTCTTTCATGTCACGGAACTATATACCAGCAAAGAAACTGGAAAGAACACACAGGTTTTTGGCAACAAAAGGTTTTAACCAACTGCTGATTCACCACTAACTTAAGTAGGAAGAATCCCCAAGGTGCCTGGGCTTCACCAATTTAGTGAGGGTGAATCCTAGTCTAAATAATGTGGTTATTAGTAAGTAACTAGAAAGAAAATCCGTCTCTCAGGTACCTTCTCCAAGCAAAATCACAACATGGAAATTGCTACTACCTTTTAAACTTGTTTTAAAGTTAATCATGTGTGTCAACTTGTGCCCAGATAGTCAAACATTATTCCAGATGTTTCTGTGAAGGTGTTTGTGGAGATTAGCATTTAAATCAATGGACTTTGAGTAAAGCAGATTACCCTCCATAACGTCGGTACACCCCATTCAATTAGTTGAAGGCCTAACAGAACAAAGACTGACCTCCCTTGACCAAAAAGTAATTCTTCCAGCAGACAGACTTTGGTTCTGTCTCTGGAGAACCCTGACCAATACAAGGATCATACTAAATGAATTTATAATGTGACATTTCACTTAACACTAGCATTGTTCCTGGTGGCAGACTGCAGACTGGCTGTCAATTCTTAACTCTCTCCTCACCTTCTGTAGAATGAGGGATGGTCAAGTGATTGTCTTGGTAGTTTTACTAGTGACTCCTGGGGGAGGCTCCTGCCCTTCTGATGCATGTATCACTTTTTCCTGAGAACCGAGGACCTGGAGGTACAGCTATCACCATGTGTGACCACATGGAACAAACATGATGATGAAGCTAATTTACTGAGACTGAATAGGAGCGAAAGGAGCTGGAGTCCTTGATGGCAAGAGCCTCGAACTATGGAACCAAAATAAATCTCTGCTTTTGCCACTATTTAATGCATTTTGTTATCTGCAATAATAATGTTCCTTTTAAAATAACTATGAGCATTCTATGATAGGAAATACCAAAATGTAATAACTTCCCCTCTTGATAGCCATTTATTCATTCATTTGCAAAAAAGTGCTTACTGGGATGATGTGCAGAAAACAATTACAACAGGCATAGCTGTTTATCCTTTGAAAAGTGGGCCCTTGGCTAGATCTGGGAACTTCTATTTTGGGAGGGTTCCCACTACCCTGATAGAAGTGACTTACTGTGCCTAAACTGTCTGTACAATGTGGTTTATGTCCAACATGTGTTTTCCTTCTGGGAGCCTGCAATTTTGGTACATGCTAGGCCAAAAGTGATTACATGAATAGTCTCCGTTAAAAACTCCAAGCACTGGGTCTCTAATGAGTTTCCCGAGAAGATAACACTTTGCATGTGTTGTCACATGTGCCAGGGGAATTAAGTACATCCTCTATGACTCCCCTAGAAGAGGACTGCTGGAAACCTGCACTTTGTGTCCTTTGCACTTTGCCCCATGCTGATTTTGCTTTGTATCCTTTTGCTACAACCCAAAGCTGTGAGTACAACTGGATGCTGAGTCCTACCAGCAAATCTTGGATCCTGGGGAGGTCTTGGGGACCCCTGAAGTCAGCTGGCATCAGAAGTAGGATTGGCTAGGATGACCTAGTCAATTAGGTCAGATGAGCAGGATGACCCACTGAAACCTGGTGAAAGCACCCTTAGGGAAAGGAAGTGGAGGGCGCAGGGTATGATGAATCTTTGGCGGCCAGGTTGAGGTTCAGCCATGGTATGCAGCAGCAACTGAGTTGCTATCTGTTGTGAGAAGTAAAAGTTACCCGTGGAACCTGAAAATGATAGATCCAACTCTGGGAGACCAGGCTAGTTGCTTTCGGTCATGGTGGTTAAAACAATGCCTTTGGGTTTTATTTTCTCCTCCAGATAGGAGAAAGGGCCCCCAAATTCCCAAAGATGAACAGGCCAAAAATGTTAAAAGTTGACAGTGCTCTTTCCTCCAAGTGTGTTAGAGGGGCAGGATGGGAGGTCGGAGGGAGTAAAACTAGGTCCAATGACGTAGGAATGATGTTAGGATTCGGAGACGACGGCCAAGAAAGAATTCTTGAGACGTCTTTGTGCAAAAAGGTCATTTTATTAAAGCACAGGGACATGACAGGAAAGAGCCGCACTGGTGTTATGAGGAGTGGCTGATCATATCCCACCTTTCAAGTTGGGCAGGGTGGGGGACGGTTAGGGATAGCCAAGTCTCTAAGAAATTTTGAAGCAAGGTTTCCAGGATTTGAGGGAGCTAGCTATTGTTGGGAAAAGGTCTTTTACTACTGTCTAATAAAACCTTAGTCATGAGATTCTTCAGATGTATATCAGTGGGTCATATGCTTGGGGGATGATTGCCACCAAGTATCTTGAGAGACAGAGATAAAGGAAGTTTCCAAAGGAATTTTTAAATGTTAGAGTAGACTTACAGGATCCTGGAGGGTCAGGCTAAGATTAAGATTGCCGTTTGCCCTTAGCAAAGTATTAATATTGAGGCAGCTGAGTTCCTAGAGGAATGTCATTCTGCCTGTTTTAAGGACTTATGAATGGGCTGTAAGTAGTAAGGAAATTTGATTTTTCTTTTGCCATTGTTTCCCACATCACTAGGGCTGAAGCAAAATTTTAGGTAACGCAGAAAGAAAAGGGAAGGAGGCTGCACTCCAGCATTTTTTTTTAGTCTAGCTGCTGCTGCAGTGGCCTCTCCCACTTTCCTTCGTCCCCTGCATCCCAGCCAGAATCTTCCCTGGCAGCTCTAATGTTAACAGGCAAATGATGAATTTACTTCCTGGCAGTTCAAGTAAATTTGCAATAAGAAAAAAAAAAAAAGGATTCTTTTAGTGGCTTTGTATTTCGTGGCTATCATAACTGGATGCATGATAAAAGTTGGTACACGATGTTAAATCCTTATAATTCCCTATGTGCTTTTAATTCCATACATAATTCCAATCATCCTGATCAGCAGAAGCTGCAAAAAAAAAATGTGTTAGTGGGACAAACTCCCTTGCTTTTTGCCACCAGTGAGCAGGCTGGAATTGAAACTCTTGAATATTGGAAACAAAACAAGTTTCTGTAATTACTGGGTTTTGCTATGGAAGATATGGATGTTTGCTTAGTGGAGCCCCTGTAAAAAGGGACACAATAAGAAAGAGGGGATCTACAGGTGGAAACAAACTTTTGGAGTCCTAAAGAGTAAGTTTTAGCTGGCTAGTGAGTGCTTCTGAAGGTAGAGGTCTGACTTCAGGGCCTGTGTATGCTTGTGTGAGTGCATGAGTGCATGCCTGTGTATGTTTGTGTGAGAGGAGGGAGAGAGGGACAGAGAGAGAGAGAGAGAGACAGACAGACAGACAGACAGACAGACACACTGAGGGAGCTTGTACACCAAATGCGAGCCCCAAGACTGACAAGACAAAAGCTATGGCCCAGACTCGCAGGCCACCTCGACTTTCTGGCCCTGAAGCATCTTGCTTTTGCTGCTGAAAAAAAGCTGCTGGCTTTTTAAAGATTCTGAATTCACAGATCCTATTTGCTTGAACTTGATTCGAAGCTAAAACCTGATGCTATCTGGGACAGGCTTCCAGCCTCAGTGTGAGCCGAACCGAGAGCAGTCGCAGGCTCAATAAACAGAACTCAGATGCTGTGGCCTCTGGACATTAGGCCACCCCTCTGTGGGGCCTCATACTGTGAGGAAAATCGTGGATGCCTGGCTGGACTGTCTGGGTCACAGACAAATGTTCATAGGAAAGGGCTTGTTCTCTGATGGGACCATCTGAAATCAAGCTGCTGACTGGCTGTGTATCTCTGATGCAGAGACTGACCACATTCTTAACTTGTGACTATTGTCTGAAACTGTCCTTTGGGGGAGCATACATCACAGGGAGTGTGACCCTCTATTTGCTCCTGACAAGCCGAATGACAGAGGGATTTCCAGCCCCTGTGGAGCAGGTCTGATCTTGTGCCTGGCTCTCCTGATAAGCCACCATCTCCAACAACGGACTGATTACCCGACTGCTTCCCTCCTCACCTCATGCTTCTCTCTCTCTCTCTCTCTCTCTCTCTCTCTCTCTCTCACGCACACACCTTAGTGCAATCTGATTATTCAGTGCAGCTGTCCTCAGAGAGGGGTTGATCTTTTCTAGGCTGCTTACTGAATAAGTGATCAGGGTGAAAGAAGTGGGACGTGATGTACACCATTTTGAAATTTTTCGAAAATTCAGGATTTTTGTCCTGACCAATTTTTGAACATGATGTTTTTCTGGTTCGACTGTATAAAAATGCTTTTCTGTGAAGATATTTTGCCCTTCTTACACAGAACCCCTTAAAGCAAAATGTCTGGATGAGAGTAAAGGATGACTGAGAAAATAAAAATTCATGATTACTGAATGGAAACACAGATTTTGTAACAACCAAGGAAAATAAAAGGGACACCCCCACACCTGGAGAGGCATGAGTGAGGGGACAATAATGGTGTTTTTTGAGACTATTTCTAGATGCTTCTTCCCCTTCCTAAAGCAAAACTCTCCATGCACCCTTCCAAGCTGTTGACAGTGCTGTGCATTCAGACTGTGGAGCCTGTCATACCAGACGGGTTGATTGTGAGGCAGCAGGAGGTGGTCCATGCAGAAAACCTCTAGATGTTGTCCATGCTTGTGAGATGGATGAACAGTGTCATGGACAACAAAACTGTTTGGGACTAATTGGCAGTCCCTCTGAAACTAAAACCTGAACAAAATTACTTGGACTGGCTACCCTAGGACAAGATGCCCATGGCAGGAGGCCACATCACCTTGCCCAACATATGTCTTGGTTGGGCTGCCCCAGTGATGGTAAACTCTTTGTTTCCAGGGTTACCACATGTGCCCTCTGGGACTATAGTTTTGTATGTGCACCCTATCATGACACTGCCTCAGCTTCAACTTACTGGCCAGTTGTGCTGGACCTGAATTGATGGCTTAAGGCTAGGTTAAAAAAAGTTAATATAGATACTTAAGGAGGAAACCATCTGGCCTTTATGGTTAATGGGACTTGTTAATTGGCTAAATGTAGGACTCGTGAAGGGCATAAGTGAAATCAGTACTGCAGAATGGTCTCATTCTATTGTTCGGGTCTTACTGAGAGTTACTTTGCCATAAAGACAAGATGGCCAATGACCAAGAGGGTAGACTGTGCAGAGAAGAGTTCACAGAGCAGGCTTAAACTTCTGTCCTTGAAAAGGCTTATAAGGTTAGGCCTTGGCTGGTGTCTGGGAACTTAAGATTTTGGAAAGGTGCCCATTACCCTGTTATGAGTGACTCATCCCAACTGTACAAACAATATGGTTTATGGTGAACACCTGCTTTCCTTGTGGAAGTCTGCAATTTTGGTATGTGCTAGGCACAGACTGCCTACATGATCAGCACCCTAAAATGACTCTAGGTATTAGGTCTCGGGGTGTCTGCCTTTGGCTCAGGTCATGATCTCAGGGTCCTGGGATCGAGCCCTGCATCGGGCTCTCTGCTCAGCGTGAAGCCTGCTTCTCCCTCTCTCGTTCACCCTGCTTGTATTCCCTCTCTCGCTGTTCTCTCTACCAAATAAATAAATAAAATCTTAAAAAAAAAAAAAAGGCAGTAGGTCTCTAATCAGTTTCCCTGATAGACAGCATGTCACACGTGTTGTCACAACTTGTTACTGGGGAATTTAAATACGTTCTGTGTGACTCTCCAGGGAGAGGACCTTTGGAAGCTTGCATCTGGTTTTTCCCAGACTTCACCCATGTTATCTCTCTTTATTGATTTTGCTTTGTGTTCTTTTGCTGTAATAAATCATAGCCCTAAATATGACTACATGCTCAGTCCTGTGAGTCTCATGAAGAATCACTGAGCTGAAGGTGTGGTCCTGGGGAAATAAGTGTGAAATAGTCAACAAACAGCAAGAAGGCAAATGTGGCTGGAGTCATGTGAGTGAAGGGACATGGCAGAAGATGAAGTCAGGGGCGTCCGGGTGGCTCAGTCGTTAAGCGTCTGCCTTCGGCTCAGGTCATGATCCCAGGGTCCTGGGATCGAGCCCCACATCGGGCTCTCTGTTCGGCAGGGAGCCTGCTTCTCCCACTCCCATTCCCTCTGCTTGTGTTCCCTCTCTCACTGTGTTTCTCACTGTCAAATAAATAAAATCTTTAAAAAAAAAAAAAAAAAAGATGAAGTCAGAGGGATAGGAAGCACTTGATCATGTAAGGCCTTGTTTGGACTTTATTCTGAATGTGACCAGAAGCCACTGGAGGTTCCTTCTGAATAGGAAGGAAAATTGGTCTGGCTGCTGTTAAGAGAACTGACGTAAGGGAGAAAGAGGGAAAGCAGGGACACCAAGCAGGAAGTTCTTAAAGACATGAGACTCTTCAACTGCCCTTGGGTGGTTCAGATCTGCTTCAGAAAGGAGAAACTTACTCATTTTTAAGGATGAGTAGAAATAAGATAAACTTAGGCAAGAGGGTGAGGAAGGTATTCCAAGCAGCAGGAAGAATTTGTACACAGACCTAGAGGCATAAACTGCATGGTGTATTTGAAGATTAGTGAAGGGTCTGGTACAGCTATAAGAAGGTCTCGGGCAGAGTTGTCGGAGATGAAGTCACAGAGGCCAGCAGGCATGCTGCTGCACACAGAAGGCTTTGGGAATCATGCTAAGGAGTTTGTGCCGCATCTCACAGGCAAATAGGGAGATAACGAAGGGTTGTAAATAGAGGAGTTATGGATCAAATTTGGGTTTTAGGAAGATCAGTATGGCAGAGACATGGATGAGAGGCCAATAAAGGAAACAAGTCTAGAAGTACATGTCATAACCCGGTTCTAATGTAGTTGGGATTATACACACTCAAAGCCATGCATATGTAACTTACGTTATATATAAACAGAGATAGAGGTGACATGATCAAATCATGTTAGAAACATGCTGAGCAAAGACCTTCTGTCAAGGTATATACTAAAGGTATTTAGTATTTACTAAATACTAAAGGTATTTACTCCCAGGAAGGTTCTCCTTACCTACAGAATGCTTTAGCAGGATCTGGGAGTAGCCCTGGCAGTCATGGACTTCTTGACACTTCACCTGTGTCTTGTGATAATTATTATCTCTGAAATATTAGTCAAGTTTGGTACTGGGTAAGATTTCTGATTCTTTTGAGTTCACAATTTGTAAATCTGACCTACTGTGTTTATTTCACAATGTTTACAATGTTTAATTCAAACTGGAAGAACCAGGATGAATGATACATTTCCTAACCATACTCACCAAAAAGAGTGACCAGTATGACTAAGTATGACAACTTAGTTGCAGTGCATGTCCCTGTAGTGTCTAACACAATTTCTACAAATTGCCTAGACTGAAGTGTCTAAATATAATTTCCCATGAAAAAGAATTTGTTTTTCTGTTTTTTGGTTTTTTTTTTTTTGAGAAATGGTGGCTTCATTTCTGGGTTAGGAAATGTGTAAGATGAATTTAAGACATCCCTGATGTCTTGCCTGAAAAGAAGCAAGTTTAAAAGTTTTTTAAACTTTAAAAGTCACCTATGATTAGTCCAAAAAAAATGGACTTAAAAGGACTCTCGGTATGCAAAAATAGGATAATGTGAGCAACGATAAAGGACTGCAATCATGTGAAGCAAACATATGTAACCCATGGATCTAGAATGATGCTCAGAAGCAAAGCGAACAGAAACAGACAGACGACAATGTACTTACTGGCCTCCTTTGGAGGTTGCTAGAGCACCAAATTATTATTTGAAAATATTTCAAGGGAAAGAACCAAGTATCCATCCTGCTTGTAAGGACTGTGTTTCAGGGTAAACAAATAGTTGATGAAGGCAGGTTTTTCTTTATAAAAGAATCCCAGGTAACAAATGCAGGAGGAATTATACATTAGAAAGTCATCACTTTGCAATTCCTAGTGAAATAATGGATCCAGACAACAAACAAAATGGTTGTCAAAGCCTCTAGGTGAAGGGTCAGTGAGGAACTTCTGAATGGCTCCATCATGCTGACCCCACCAAGCTTCACTGATCAAGTACTAGAAGTGGGACAATCAGATACTCTATGCCTCCAGATGTAATGTATTGGGAAGTACACAACACTCATTATTATGAGAAAGTCTCAATAAAAACCCAGAGATAAATCTACCTCAGCCTCTAGAGTTAACTTCCAGCTTACAGACAAGAGAGTGGAGAGCGAACAAGTTCAATGACATTAGAGGATACGACCAGCTGGATCCAGAATGTGGGAAGCTGTATAGCACAAAGGACATTATTTCTTTACCAAATAAAATGAAATAAAAAACAAGGGAGAGAGAACTGTTATAGACTAAGAGAAACCTAAGGTCTTGGTATGGATACTGATTCAAACCAATCAGTTCTAAAAAGGTATCTGAACCAACAGGGAAAACTGCACAGGGCCTGGGGATTGGGTGATTAAAGAATAATCATTAATTTTGTGGGTATTATAATACCACTATAGTTTTGTTTTGGGGGGGAAAAAAGCCATATTTTTAGAGATACATACACAGGTGAAATAACAAGGAATTTGTTGTTAAATACTCTAGGAAAGAAAAGAATAGATGCTTATGGGGTGGCGGAGATGCAGCAAGAATAAGAGTGTGGAAGGCTGCTGACCCCGAGTCATGCACCTCTGCTTCTGTGCACATTTTGAAGCCTCCCTCATTAAAAAAGTAAAAACGAACGAATTAAAACTATAATATTTGGCAAAAATTTAAAAATGGTAATACATACTTGTCTGAGGTGCAAGAAAAGGAGTTGTTTCAAGAAGTGAACAGTATGAAGAACATTTTAACAGTACGGGATCAAATGTCTTAAAATTTTACATTCAGTCCAGTAAATTTACTTTAAAAAACTAATCCTCAGAAAATTTTCATAGATGTGCACAAAGATACATCTAAAATGATCTCCCAGCAAAAAAAATTTGTAAACAATCTATTTCTAATTTATGGTATATTTACATGTAAATTTTCAAAGTTTTATTTACTTAAGTAATCTCTATGTCCACCGTGGGGCTTGGACTCATGACCCCAAGATCAAGAGTCACATGCTCCTCCGAATGAGCCAGCCAGGTGCTCCCACCTGTAAAATTTTTTATAGCCATTAACCATCAAATCGTAAAAGAATACTAAATGATAGGAGAAAATGTTCAAGACAGGCTGTTAAGCACAAAATGCAGGCTGTAAAATAGTATATATATCTTGACCCAATTTAGTCTTCTTAAAACTATACATTTAGAAAAGAGCCTGAAGAGTTTTCTCCATGATGTTAACAGCTAGATGTCTAGCTGATGGGATTAAGGTACTTCTAATTTTTTTAGACATGGTTTTTGTATTCATGGGTATGGATATCTGTAATAAAAAAATCCCATTTTTGAAAAAAAATTATATTTTCGAAAGATAAGATCTGGATCAATTTCCAAAAGCGGCTAATAACAGAGTAATAAGTGGGTATCATTGTGATCTTTGAAATAATAAACAAAATGACAGAAGGTTGGTGGGACAGGGCGAAGTGGATTAATAATTAATTCTTAGAAGGACAGGTATTCAGCACACTCTACTATGAGAAAGAGCAAGTTTTAAATTTAAAAACAGAGGGTGTCAAGAAGGTAAAAGTTAGAAGGGATCAAAGTTTATGTAAGCTTCAGTTAGATAAACATCTACATCAACTTCCTAGATGATTGGGAAGGTTATTGTAGCAAATATCCTAACACAATTCTGGAAATAGAGCAATGTATTAGATAATTTTTCTTGAGTTTCCATGTCGTGTCCCATTTGGGCAGATAATTACATACTGGAGTACAAAAAGAGGATGTTAGGATATTAATATAATACAAATGCAATTTGGATTATCAAATTCAGCTTATGTAACTTGGGTCAAATCCGTTAAGTGAATAACTAACTCTGATATATAAAAAATCATAAAAGTCATAAACTACTACATAAAGTCATAAACTACTAGAAAATCATAAACTACTACACTCTACACATTATATGTGGTTCATAATCAATCAAACCAGACTTCTGCATCTTTCTACACTAGTTTAAAATTTCAACTGTCTCCTTCCTAAATTAGGCAAGAGCGAGAAAAATGTTCAGACTACCTTGTTTCCGTACTTTCGTTGGTTCTTCGTAGTCCTTGTTTTCTGGATTTGGAGATTCTAGAAAGCGGATTTCTTCTGCGACAATTTCTCCTTCTTGGCTCCTGAGGCTGTCTTCCTCTTCTTGAATAGGTGATTCTAATTCTGATTCTTCTGAATCAAGAAATATCTGACCAGCGACTACTCTGCCTGCTGTGTTATGGTCCTTCACCGACTCATCTGATGGCAAAGAAGTCTGAGAATACAAGATAATTTTAGTTTTCAAATAGTATCAGGACTGTCTCCAACTCAACTTGACCATTACTTTTACTAATCCAGTTATATCTCCTTCAGCTGTGAATGTGCCATACTTGCTCATCTCTCTAAACTTTGGTATGTGTTCATCACGTGCCTTCATCACTTGTCTACCCTGACTCTTTCTTTCAATTTCAATTTAGATGTTATTTCCTCCAGGAAGCATTCCTTAAATCCTGAAGCCTGGATTAGGGTCCCCCACAAACTCCCAATATAGCTTATACTTGCCCTTATGATAGCCCTGAACTACAACTTTTTGTTTATCTATATTCCCTCAAATCTAGAGTTCAGAGATCATAACTGAATGGTCTCCTTGGATACACAATCTGCCTTATTCACTCAACAAACAATTTAAATGTATTAACTCTACAGATTTATAAAAATTGACAGATGTGGAAACAAATGGCAGAGTTAAGTCTTCAAAATTAAAAAAACTAAAAACTAAAAAAATAGGAATAAAATCAATCTCTCAGTAGGCAGTAAGAATGTTACTGCCTTCAGGCTCTTACACAGCACATTCAAGTTAAAATTAAACATAATAACCAACACTGAATGAAAATATTATTCTGTCTCCTACAGGTCAGTGATTTTTTTTTTTTCTCTCCAGAAGAACTAGTGTATTGATACCAGCTATTTTTTTTTCCTTAATCCCATTCTGTTGCTCAAAAGACAGATTTCATCTTTCTAAGACACATAACTCATGCTTTTAAATTGGGCATCAAATACTGGTCAATGCAGATTTTAGTACACACCTTGGAATCTAAGGATTCATCTTGATTGCTTTCTTCATCTGTAAAGAAATTTTAAGACATTTCATCATCCTTCTTGTTGGGAAATCACAGGTATTTGTAAAGCACTCGATAAATACAACAAATAATCAGACTCTTGATAAATATATCTAGAATTATCTAAAATTTGGCTGTATTCAACAACTGCACAGAAAAGATTAGGTAAAAGGAAAGCAAGGGGTTAGATGGGGTAGCTCTTCCTCTTTCCCCAGGGAAGGCACTGCCTTCATCTAGGGCCTTATTCAGGTAAGAAGACCAACTACCACCACCACCCTCACCACCACCAAAACCAGACACTTCTACAGACACCATCCAATTCTTTTGTTTGTATTTATTCTACTACTGAGTTACTAAACTTATAAAAATAAGTTTCTGATTCTGTAGTTCACGGTTCCGCCTATTATTTTTCTCTGCTCAGAATCTGGAGTTACAGAGCTTATTTTAGTGCTGATTAGCATTTTACTGCTCACTGAGACTACTAAAGATGGACACTAACAATTATTATTATGTGACAGAAGAGTTGCCAGCCTAAGATATTTAGGATTTGTGTTCTACTCCACTGAAGAGTTGAAGATGCATAAAGTACCATCATACCACCATGTACTTACTCATATGAGACCTATTTATTAAGAAATCAATATCTTATATTAAATAAACAATGAATCTAGCCCCTGGTTACATCTTCTTTCCAAATTCGTATCTGCTGCTTTGGCTTTGTCCAATTATGCTAATTCTCCTTCTATTATTCTGTGTTTTTGTGCTATTACTTCTATTCTGGCTACTTGCTATTCTTTTTCCTGATCTTATACAAACACATTGAGCACAATGCCCATATGCCTATGTAAACTATATGAGAAACTGACCAGTAGACAAAATGCTATAAAACCATGTGTTTTTTACCAGAAAATTTGGTGTTACGGTTGCCATTAATCTTTACTTCACATGGTTACATCTTAAATATTATTCATAACTTGTAACTCTTTCAAAGCATAACAAAAACACACTTTGGAGTTTGTATTATCAAAACAGTAAGCTAACTTTAAGAAGTATAACCAATTCATTATGTATAAACACACAATACTATTTTATAGTATTTCTTTCTTTTGAATATTTGAGAAAACTAGTCTACTAGTGAGGTTTTGCTATATAAGAAAAGTGCTGTCAATTCAAAGAACACTTAAGTTATAGCTACTTTCACATTTACTACTTTTAGACTACCTTCCAAATGTTTTATTTCTGATGGGTGGGGAAGAGAAGGGTGTAGCATGTATTATTCCATAGTACCTCTAACATTTAGGTAGTGATGGCACTTAATTAACAATCATCCTTCAAACTTCTTCACAAGTGTTACCCAAAGCTCAAATTCTAACATATGGTTCAAATTCCATTCTCTCCAGAGAATGGAATCAAAGTTGTATGAGTGGATGTGTTTAAATAATCACAAACATTAATTAGTTAATATATCAAGAGGAGACGTTAAATGTGTAAATGAATACAGTATCCCCAAACTTTTGATGAATTGGAACTCTTAAATTACTAGTCACTAAATCATGAAATTTAGTACCTTCTCACAACAGGTCACATATGCAGCAAATAAGTATATAACACATATAAATAAATTTGAAGACGTACATTTGAGACACTACAAGCTATTACACATTCAAGTAGCAAAATGTGTTTTTAAACTCCAAGAGACATGGAAACCTGTGACATCAGGGTTATTTCACATGAATTGCATCATGCTTCTGTCTTTCTTCTCTCCAAACTAGCAATATATACTAAGGTTACTAGTAAATAAGATAATTCTTTCTCATTTACTAAACTGGGAAATTCTACTCCAGATGGTAGTCTTAAAGCATAAGCTATTTTCTCTCTCAAACTGATATATCTATTCACATAACACTTTTATAGAAATTGCTTATAATCTAGAAACTTCTGATATGTATTAGTCAGCTAACAAAGACACTGAAGTTATGCATAAACAAAAATAATAATATGCTTTTATTAGAAGAACATGGACATCAAGAAAAAAATGCAAAAGAGTTCAATGAAGAGTTACAGATTTCTCATTCAAAAGTGTCACATCCAGAATATAATGGTTTATATTACTTTAGTAATTGTACACTTTCCTTTGAAAAAAACTAATTTTCATCTTTATTATATCAGCCAACCAAACTGCAAAAAGTGTCAGGGATATTCTTTCAGGGAAAAGTAATTATCATAAATTCATTTTCCAACCTGTCCTGTAAACTAAACAGACTGGTAGACCTTCAAATACAGAAAGTCCTAAGAGTTTGGTGAAAACAGAGCAGACATCTGTTCTCTGCTTTACCACTGAATCTGTGCAGATCCTACAATACTCCTGATTTTTAATTACTACAAAATCGAGGCCTGGAGAGCTAAGTTCAAAACCTCGCTTCATTACATACTAAGTTTATACACGTTGTTCAATATAGCAAGCTTGGTCAGCCTCCTCTTTCTCAACCTGTCAAAAGAGAATAATACCATCTGTCCTGTTGACTCACAATAATGGTTTAGAGAACAAAAGAACAATGAAATTAAACATCGTCTGCAATCTGAAATTTACTCTTTGAATATCTGATAATAGAACTATTACCTGAAATACTCAGCAGTGGACCTAATTTAAAAGATTCTGTAACATCGTTTGGCATAAAGGGAAAAAAAAAAAAAAAAAAAAAAGCAAACATTTGTCTCTTCCTGGTGAAAATAAGAAGTATTTCTAAGTGAGAAAACTTACAGTGTTTTTCATTATTGAGGAAATGGAGAAATATATTTTAAACCTCATCCTTTATTCACAGAAAAAAAAGGATTTTGAATATAAGTGTCATATTTTTATATGCCTTTAAAACAAGATATGAAATCATAGCTACTAATAGTGATAGGATCAAGATTCCCTTTGTTGGCTGATTATACCTGGTAAATATGAAACTTGCTTTGGTAACAACTAACATTCAAACTTTAAGTCAATGCAAAATTATGGCCCAAGCCTTGATTTTTAAATAGGAGCAAATCTTTAATAATGAGACTGGCTTTCTGCAATTTAATGAATAAGAAAAAATCAACTGAAAATCCGTGTACTCTATTTCTAAAACTTTACCTCACACAAATGTTTTACTATAATAGCACTTCACTTGAGAACAGTAGTGCCTTTATTACTGTCAGCATGCACACCTCTGTTGCTTTAGTTCTGGTTAAGTACAGATTCTGGCTTTGCCAGATAAATGCTTTAGCACAGATGAACTACAATGGACATCAAAGCAGACATTTTTGAACCCAGTCCTCTACTTATATCAACACAATTCAAAGATTTAACACTTCAGTATTAGTAATCTATTATAACATCCCGAGAATCCCAACTGTTGATTAAATGACTTTTTCAAGTACCATTTCCGCTGATGGGAAGCTCTTAAGCATATGAAATCTAGTTAATGGAGTATGTAGGAAAACGTTTGTAGGGTTTAAATTTTCTTTAAATTCTGCAAATTGAATTCATAGGGATACTTACCATGTTCTTTAATTAGTCGTTCTTACACTTTAGTGTGAAGAATTACTTCCGAAGCTTGTTGAACTACAGATACCTTGGCCTGTTCCAGACCTAAAACTGCATGTTTAACAAACTCCTTGAGAGGAATTCTGATGCAAGTGGTCTATGGCCCATCAGGTACTCTATCCATTACACTCAACAGTTTATTTCATACTTCCTGTGGTCAAATAATTGCTAGCAGTGCTTCAAGAGTTAGGTGGAGTTTTGGAGATTTGGTCATGAATACAAACCATCACTAAAAAGGGGGAAGGCAGACCTCAAAGCATGATGTTGGCAGTAAAGTAACTAGCATATGCTTGTTGCTTTTGAAATGGTATCTCAAACCACGATATGGATAGAATTTTAGGTTTAGACCTCTTATTTTAGAAACAGAATGACGTTATGGCATTGACTTACAACTAGGACAGATAATTTGGGGATTCAAATAACCATCTGGGAAATTTTCTGTTGGAAAAAAAAAAAAGTTGACATTTATACCCTGCCTTGTTCCAAAAAAATTTAAAGCCACAGAACAGCTGTTTTGTTAACTAAACTGATTAAAATTCAAAAGCTTTATTGTACTAATTGTTTCTTTACCAAAATTTAGAAACTCTTAAGTGCTTCTTTATCAACACTTTCAAAACAGAAGTTTTCTGATGTAGGCAGATTGAACTATTAAAAAAAAATACATTTCAGAGCCATAATATTAATCTGCTAACTGGAAAATCAAAACAAAACACATGAATTTTTATATCTACACAAAATATGAAAATCTGCTACTATACATTTTAAATTCACAGGGACTAAGATTTTCTCAAAAAAAAAAAAATCACAAAGTTACTGTCAACAAACATGGGGCAACTCAGAAACACTGACAGAGATAAACACCACTTTCTGAGGGAATATTTCCTAAAAAGGGATAGAGAGTGGACACAGTTACATCAAAAGTCTTCATTTTTAAACAGACAAAGAGACAAGGGGCACCTCAGGTTCTAAGCAAATCCACCAAACCACTGTCAACATCCTGGTTTTGATGCACCTGGCTCTGCTCAGTGATAACCCCAGGTGTGTCAATTACTTAACTCACAAATCCCAAGCACATAATCTGTCTGAGAGTTGAGCAAGTTCCAGTAAGGCTCAGGTGTCACTGTGGATCTAAGCCAGCTGTCGGGATTCATTCCCACAGAGTGAATTCCTCACTCGCGAGGAGTCGCATAAAGTTTGTTAAGTGAGGAGAGGTGAGGGCATGGTGACCGCCCCTTCTTTTCTCTTCCTCTCCCTAGGTCCCTAAACACCCCCACTAGCTCAGGCCAGCCAAAGCCCGAGAAATGACGGCGAGAAGCCAGTGCGAGGTGTGACCAAAGAGAGTGGAGTCTCCACCTTGAGCCCCCATGGCCCTGCCCCGGGATGGAGGCCGGGGGGGCGGTGGCTCCCGGCCTCCAGTCCGAGGGGGCGGATACTGACCCGAGGACGCCGAGGCCGAGCCCAGCAGCACCGCACAGAGCAGCAGCGTCAGCCCAACTCGGACCCGCATCCTGCTCCCGCGGCGGCTGCCACCCCCTGGAGCTGTCGCTTTCGCCTCTGCCACCACCGACTCGGCCACCGCTGCCGCCTCGCCGCTGCTCTTCCTGCTCTGGTCTCCTTCCTCCGCCCCTTCCCAGGCCTCCCTGCCCTAGAGCGGAGCCAATCCCCACCCGCCGCCTCGGGCTTTGTGCCCAATCGCCGCAGTCTTCCCGCCCATCTTATTGCCCCGCCCCCGGGGTCATACATTAACCAATCATTTTGAGAGATTCCCACACCGGCTTTCCCGGTTGGACCACGGCCTCACGACATGGCCCCAGCTAATTGGTAGATCCTGGGTTCAACCATCCCGGAATCGGAGCGTGAGTCCAGGGCCGGGAAGAAAAGAAAGTCACCCAGGACTACAGTTCCCACAAAACACTTCGTAGGCTCTCAGAAAACATATCCCATTATGGAGCAAGATTTAAAAGTGCAGGTGGGTGTTGAAGTTAAGAGAACTTATTTAGTAACACCTGGGCTAGATGTTAGCTCAAGGCCACGAACCCACAGGCTGTTCGTGTTTGTTTTTGTTTTTTTGAGCCAGTATATATAACAAGGAACGCACATTATAAGGTTAAAAGTTTGTAATGTGTTAAGCTCTTCTTCCTCTTTGTTTTATTTAGGAAATTTGAGTTGGACACAGTGATATCAACACAGGAAAAGTACAACAGCTAGACCGAGTTCGAAGTATTTTTTTGAACTTAGCACTTATAAAACAGCGCTATATATAGGGAAAGCGGGATGGAACTCATTACCCCTCCTCCATTCCCTTACAAAACAAAAGGAAAGAAACCCCATTCAGTGCAGATCATTTCAATGCTAGCAGACATTTTTAGGAGGGCCACCAGGTAATAATCATCTGGAAAACGTGCCAACAGCCTTTGCAAAAACTCTTTTAAACACTTGCCCTTATCCTTTTCTTTTTCGTGAGTTACACTGTTTTCTTCCTCCTGAGTTCAGGAGGCTCTAGTGATGTATTTGGAGACAAAAGTGATGGTGATCGCCTTGCAGGCAACGAAATAGTCTTGTGTATCAAGTACCAACTCCAGGCATGTCCCCACTGGGTAGCAGGGCAGTGGCTTGGTGTTCCTGCCCTTTCATCAAATTGTGTCATTCTGATTTCCGTAGCATCCACCCACCCTCAGGTTGGTCCTGGTATTGAGTTGAACTCAGGCTTCAGCTCAGTTTGAGGTCAGGGTTCTGGACAAGTCCACCCTGGCCACATATCTTAGTACCTCCAGGTATTTTCTTCCATCTTTTTTGATAGAAAATCCTCTTTTCCAGGATGAGGATGCCCCCTCCCCCCACCTCCCTCCAAAAACCCAAATAGTAACTGCCGCTGTTCCACATTTACATCAGAGGAGATGAACGCAATTACTGTCCTGTTATTCTCCTGCTACCTCCTTGGCACTCATCTCTATTTCTGTCACTAACAATGTTTCCTCAGAGTTCCTTTGATTTTAAATCAGAGTAAATTCTGGTATATTTTCCTCCTTTTTCATGTTATCAATCATCACATCCTAACAATTTGAGCTATGTAATTACTCTTTTATTATTATTTTTAAAAGATTTTGTTTTTTAAGCAATCTCTACAGTCGACATGGGGCTTGAATTCACAACCCCGAGATTAAGAGTTGCATGTTTGGGGCGCCTGGGTGGCTCATTCGGTTGTCTTCCTTGGGCTTAGGTCATGATCATAGGGTCCTGGGATGGAGCCTCAAGTCAGGCTCTCCAGTCAGCATGGAATCTGTTTCGCCCTCTCCCTCTGCTACTCCACCTGCTTGTATTCTCTCTCTCTGTCAAATAAATAGATAAAATCTTAAAAAAGAAAAAAAAAAAAAAAGAGTTGCATGCTCTACTGGCTGAGCCAGCCGGGTGCCTTTGTCATTGTGAGCATTTTTCTCTTTCTCATTGAAAACTTCCCTACTGGGGGGACCTCACTTTCCCTTACCAGCCTGGTGCACCTGAGTTCTAGCTATATTCACCAACATCACTCTCTTTCCACTCTCACGGAAGCCACATATAGCCAGGTTAATTTTGCTTTTGAAAGTAAATTTCAATTAAATTCAAATTAAATTAAAATTCCTATTAAAAAATTTTCAATGACTACCTTTGTCATAGAATAAAAAAAAGTTTGAGCCCCTACTGACAAAATAGGAACTTGGGCTGGCAGTTCTACTTTCTTGGGGAAATTTCTACCTTCTACAAGAGAAGCAGTTATTATCTGATTGATAGACTAGGGAATGTTCACTGCTTGAGACCTAGTTTCCCTTTTCATGTTTTTCTTTCCTAAGTGCTTAAATTTAAGGCCCTGTGCTAAGTGCTCCATGAACACATTTCTGATTTCCACATGAACACAATCTTGTCTTGTCATTGCCTCCTTTACCCTCTCCCTACTGCCCTTGCTTCTTTTGAACCACAACCATGGCATCCTTCCCACTTTCACTTGTGTTTCATCTTGGCCGAGCCTCATCTCTGAACAAGCCAGTTCTCATTATTCTTTATTTCTTTAAGTGTTTACAGGACATTCACAAACTTGCCTTTTAAGTGTGATGCAAAATTTTGGTGGCCAGAGACAATTACATAATTCGATATATAGGTATATAGCATTGGACTTGCCATCTATTAGCACTAGATAATTTTTGTCAATTGATAGATATGCCTTACTTAAAAGTATTTTAATAATAAGATTTTGGAAGTACTTGCTATCTGTTATAAGTTTAGTCTTTTTTTTTTTTTTTAAGATTTTATTTATTGAGAGAGAGAGAGAGAACAGAGGAGGGAGGGAGAGAGAAAGAATCACAAGCAGACTCTGTGCTGAGCATGGAGCCCAATGTAGGACTTGCTCTTATGATCCTGAGATCACAACCTGAGGAGAAATCAAGAGTCAAATGCTTAGGGGCACCCGGGTGGCTCAGTCAGTTGGGCATCTGCCTTCTGCTCAGGTCATGATCCTGGGGTCCTGGGATTGAGCCCTGCATTGGGCTCCTTGCTCCATGGGGAGCCTACTTCTCCCTCTGCCTGCTGCTCCCCCTGCTTTTGCTCTCCCACGCTTCTGCCAAATAAATAAAATCTTAAAAAAAAAAAAAAGAATCAGATGCTTAACTGACTGAGCCACCCAGGTACCTGAAATTATAAGTTTAATCTTAAGATATTTTACAGGGAAATATTAAGGAACATTTGCATCCCTAATATACAGGAAATATATACTTCACTCTTCTGCACCTCTGTAAAATGAATGTATTAATAATATTCTCTTCACCAGGTCTGTTGTGAGGTTCATATCTCAAAAGAGATATGGAGGAAAAAAGTACTTCTTTAATTATAGAATGTTCTACAAATATTATTTTTTTTAAAGATTTTATTTATTTACTTGACAGAGAGATTGAGATCACAAGTAGGCATAGAGGCAGGCAGAGAGAGAGGGGGAAGCAGGCTCCCTGCTGAACAGAGAGCCCAATGTGGGGCTCGATTCCAGGGCCCTGAGATCATGACCTGAGCTGAAGGCAGAGGCTTTAACCCACTGAGCCACCCAGGCACCCCTACAAATATTATTTCTTATTGATTTCTTGGTTGAAGCAAAGAAGGAAATCAAAGTATTAGTTTGTATAAAGACTAATAAAATTAGTTTTATTGCCTTAATATGAAAAGGTTTTAGAGCTGCTAGAGTTATTGTCTTTAACCAACAATGAGTAATTGATATCTTACGAGAATATTCACAGGACCTTGACTTTTTATGGAAATTCCAAGTCTCCAAAGCTGATCTAGAACATAGTGTGGGAAAACCAGATTTATTTTTTCAGCCTGCTAGATTGCATGATGATTAAATAGTGAAAAGATTGTGAGTTCTGCATGGCCTTCTCTAATCCAGGCATACATTCCTCATGATTTCCTGCCAACATTCCCAGTTAAACTTTTGTACTCACTGTACTTGTACAAAATGTTAATATTATTTATTAATTCATAGACCTCTTTAATATTTGCTCAGCTGTCTGTATTCTGTTTAACTTGTCCATATCAGTGTTCTGGGTCACTGTCATGGACTACCAAGTTGCAGAAAACCTGTTTGCTCTGCATTACAACACAGCATAGGCCTCCATGGAAGTAGATTTTAAGTGCCTTTTCATGCAGACGACACTGAGATGACCTTATTCCATTGACACGAATCAAGCAACCAGCACATACTGAGAACCTCCTGAAAACATTGAGGATATAAATCCAGTTTGCTCTTTGCTTAAGGATGGTAAGACAACCCCCCGAGCCTTTTCCTGAGAATGCAGTGATTGTCACTAACTCTAGTCAGGTATATCCTTTCCTGTGCTATTCTTAGGCATCTATTTGGTTGGCCATGTGCACAGGCTGTCAGCACTTGTACCAACGCATCTGCCAGGGCAGGATTAAGGAGAGACAAGGAGCAGGATATTTTCCTCTTTAGAACTTAGAGAAGAATGTACTTTCTTTGATATAGATGAGGTGTCCTTATCAAGTCCTCATTTTTGTGTTTGTATCTCACAGATAAATGAAAATTTATCTGTGATTTGACTGTGTCATGAGATAGAACCTGGCATCTCTTCATGCATATATCTGAGTTCCTTGAGGAAATGGACCGTGGGTTTATACTTCATTGTAGTAAGTATAATTCCAGGACTGTAAATAGCAGGTACATAATCAGTCATCAAATAAGTTTTGAATGTACATGTAACTTTCCATAATTATAATTGTCATAAAGGTCAGAGTGTAGATCCCAGCTACAGAGCACTGTATTCAAAATACCTAAGCTATGAAACTGATGGAATACGTGTGGAGTGTGTGTGTCCAGGCTCTACCAAGTTTCACTGGTAGAAGTGACGTTTGCTTTGGAGGTGTATATCCTTTCTAAGCAGAGTGGACTCATGCCAGATAAAAGGAAAGGCCAGGACACCTTTATACCTTGAATAAATGGACAGGCATCTTTTGGTCTAATTTTTTCATAGATTTGTTAAGTACCACTTCCGGAGAAAGACTGGATTAAAACTGGATTTCAGGAAGAACTTGATTAAGTGAACCTTACAAGGTGGAGATAAACAGTTAGAGCTCCCATTAAATTCAGAATACTTAACTCCTGAGGAGATGGCAACATATTCAATCAGTGAATGTTGGGTTAAGAATGTTGGGTTAAGTCTGGGGCACCTGAGTGGCTCAGTCGGTTAAGCGTCTGCCTTCAGCTCAGATCACGATCCTGGTTCTGGGATCAAGCCCCACATTGGGCTCTCTGCTTAGTGGGGAGCCTGCTTCTCCCTCTCCTTCTGCCTGCTTGCTCTGTCTACTTGTGTTCGTTCTCTCTCTCTCAAATAAATAAATTTTTTAAAAAGAACATTATAATCATAGGTTAGCTATTACTTCTTCCTTCCTTCCTTCAACAAATATTTTCTGGGCACTGTTAATGCCTTTCAGCCAAAGACCACCAAGGACACACCTGTAGTTGAACGCATTAGGTTTAGTACTTCCTGCAATGAGGAAGAACACCAAATGGCATGTCTCAGGAAGGGAGCTTTAGAAAGAACCTAGTGTAGAATTTGGGCTTTGGTTGGTAATTGGTGGGAGGATCTAGCGAAGCTGGCTTTGCTCTAATGGATGCTATTAGAAGTACCCCCGATTTCCGTGATTTGGTAGGAACCCATCAGTAAACCTCACCATGAGGAGTGGAGACTAGAATGAAGATAAAGCTATCATTGGTGAAGAAACAGTAGCTACTTATTTTAGCCAAGAGAGGAAGTGTTTGGTACTTCATGAGTGGCACAGGGAACTTGTTTCTGTTTGTGCCTAAATAAAATTGTGAAATGGCTTGCTTTTTCTCAGAGTAACCTGTCTGTGGTCGGTATTCTGAGATTATTTATGTCCAAGAGGAGAAGCACGTGGCTTGGTTATGAGTGTCAAGCCAGCTCCTGATTGTCAGGGGCTACTCTTTGTTTTTCTTTCCCTACAAACAACTGGGAGGCACACTAGGGTTTTGGTCCTGGGGATTCAGCTATCGATAAAACAGACAAAAATGATAGAGTGTTCATTCTAGCCAAAGGAGAAAGAGAATAAAATAAATAAGTAAATGATAATTTATTGGAAGGTGACAAGTACTAGAGAGAAAAAACTATCAAGGAAGGGGAATAGGGTAATAGGGGGTGGGTGGGGACCTGCATTTCAATTTAAAGCAGGGAGGTCAGGGAAGACTCCCTTGTAGAGCTCACATTTGAGCAGAGACTTAGAATGAGGAGGAATGAGCTGTGAAAATATGGGAGTGGATCTAGTTTTTCTGACAGGTGTAGAGTGGTATCTCATTGGGGCTTTGATTTGCATAACATCCGAAAGAAATATAATACTGTAGGTTAATTACATTTCAATTAAAAAATAAAAAAAAAATGTGGGCGTGAAGAGCCTTTTAGGAATAAGGAGCAGCCCCTATGAAGGTTCCAAGGCAAGAGCATATCTGTTATGCTCCAGGAACAACAAGGAGCCCTGTGGATGCTGAAGCGGGTGAGGTAGGAGATGACAGGAGAGAGAAAGCAGGGCATGTCAGAGAAGTATCTAGGGCCAGATGGTTTAGAGATTTTAGGTCAATATTAAGGGGTAGTCAGAATGCTACTTCTTAAGACTCTGAGACAGGATATCTTGAAGTGTGGCTTGGGTAATGGCCCAGAGCCTTCTCCTCTCCTTCATGAGAATGAGCAAATAATTGCATAAACCTCTTTATTAATAGTGTGGATATAGTGATAAAATAACCAGTTAAAACAGTTTTACTCAAAAGTTTGATTCAGTAAAAAAAAAAAAAAAAAGAAAGAAAGTTTGATTTAGTGGAAGTTCAGCACCAGTTAGAAATTCAGATGGGTAAGTGCAAAATCGAGTCGGTAAGATCCTAAGAGAAGGATCTTCAAATAAGGATCCTCAAAATATCCAAACAGTATTACTGTAAATACACGTCACTTGGAGGTAAGTTTAGAAAACATTTTGGATGCAAAATGGGGGTTTTGATCATTTCCTATTCTTGAATAGGCTCCCACCTATGTCATGTTGGTTTCACATAAATCCAACTTAAAGGGCTGCATTGACAAAAAAGAAATATGTGTTATGTATCTCTTTTTTTTTTTTTTTAAAGATTTTATTTATTTGACAGAGAGAAACACAGCGAGAGAGAGAACACAAGCAGAGGGAATGGTAGCGGGAGAAGCAGGCTTCCTGCCAAGCGGGGAGCCTGATGTGGGGCTCGATCCCAGGACCCTGGGATCATGACCTGAGCCGAAGGCAGACGCTTAACGACTGAGCCACCCAGGCACCCCATGTTATGTATCTCTTAAAATATACATTAATAAGTACATATTTCATATTATGTGTGAAAATTGTGTATATACACTGGCACACATGTATAGAATTAGAACAACTGAGAAAATTTGCAGGTATGATGCTTCTTTATCCCTACATCCACTGCACTGACTTTTGTAATTAATATGTATTTTGAAGAAGATACTGTGAGATTATGTAAATATCTCATTATTCCTTAAACATTCATCCACGAGTTTTACCATGTATATTCATGATTCTTGCCTGAATCAATAATTACTATGACAGTTGCCAATTGGTGATTTTCTAATTCTTATCCTTCCCTCTGCATTTATTATTAGCTTTCTAAGGCAGGTAGAGCTTTTTCTTATTTATTTATACATTTAATTGATTAATTTACATTGTTATAGACTTAGGTGTTCTTTACTCAGTAGCTTATAAAAATCCTTACTGTCATTATTATTTTGATGCTCAGATTATCTCATTTAGCCAGTGAGTGCCTCTTCAAACTGACTCCTATATGTTTTTGAGCACATCCTTTTACTTTTGCACTACGTATATTTTTTCTACTTTTCTACTAACATAGCCACGGAACTGTTATCAAAGTTAGAAATGTAAATTAAAATCACAACAAAATATCCCTTACTTCCACCATAATGGCTAAACTTTGAAACAATGACAGATGTTGGTGAGGACATCGAGCAGTTGGAACTGGTCGGGTTATAAAAGGGTATAACTGCTGAATAAAATTCTTAACCATAGTTCTTGTACATGTAAACACATACCTACCCCCTAACCTAACATTCTCATTCTTAAGTACTTGCTCAGGAGAGATGAAATCATGTGTACACAAAGTGTCTTCTGTAGTAACGTTCAAAGTGGCTAAATTCAAAATAGGGAAGTTCTTGGAAAAACTTGAAGTGTTCACTTTGTGGTGAATGGATAAACAAACAATGGAGTACCACTTGGCCACAAAAAGGAAAGAATTACTGATATGTGTGTATCATGCATGATTCTCCAAAACATTATCAGAGTGAAAGAAACCAGATCCCAAAAGAGCACGCCCTTTATGATTCTATTCCGTGGAGCTCAAGGACAGTTGCAACTAACCTGTAGTGATAGCATTCAGACTAGCAGTTGCTTGGAGGTGAGAGTGGGGAGGGGAAAATTAACTGGAAAGGGGCAGGAGGGGAACTTTTGGGTGATGGAAATCTTCTGCAGTCCAATGAGCATGTGGGTCACACGAGTGACAGATACATACCTGTCAGAACTCATAGAAACATTCTCATCTCATTATTCTCTGAGATCATCCAAATGAATCCTAAAGGTAATCATATGAATTCTTACAAGAGGGAGGCAGGAAGGTCAAAGTTAGAAAGAGAAGATATGATGGTGGAGGCAGGGGTTGTGAATGATGCTGTTACTAAAAGGGGACCATGAGCCAAAGAATGAAGACGGCCCCTAGAAGCTAGGAAGAGCAAAGAATGGATTGTCCCCTGGAGCTTCCAGAAGGAATGCAGCCCTGCCAACTTCTTGACTTTAGCCCTGGAAGGTCCATTTTTGGACTTCTGACATTCAAACAGTAAGATGATAAATTTTTATCGTTTTAAGTCACTAAGTTTGTAATAAGCAGCAATAGGAAACTAAGATATATCAGCATATATACCTCATTTTATTGCATTTCACAGGTATTGCATATTTTACAAGGTGAAGGCTTGTGGCAACCCAGCATGGATCAAGTTTATGGCACCATTTTCCCAACAGCATTTGCTCACTTTGGGTCTCTGTGTCACATTTTAGTAATTCTCACAATATTTCAAACATTTTCATTGTGCACTCACAATGTGCCTCTTGTATTTGTAACAGTGGTCTGTGATCAGTGACTACGTCTCACCGAAAGCTCAGGGCTGTTTGGCATCTTTAACAAGAAAAGATTTTTGAATTAAGGTATGCATATATATATATATATTTTTTTTACAACATATGCCATTGCACCCTTAATAGATTACAGGATAGTGTAAACATAATTTATAGGCACTGCGAAACCGAAAAATTCACCTGACTCACTTTATTGCAATGTTTGCTTTATTGTGATATTCCCTTCATTGCAGTGTTCTGGAACCGAAATTGCAATATGCCTGGACTTCATTTTTGGAAAAAAGTATTTAAAAATGCACTTAAGTGAGCAGTCCCATGTGCTATAAAAATAAATAAACAATTAAAAAAAGTAAAAAAAAAAAAGCCATGTCGTGGAACAGACCTGGGCCCTACTGTAGATTGTGCCCTCTGCCTGTTTAGCGGTTCAGCAGCCATAGAAATGTTGGTAAGTTCTGTAACATCCCTAAGGCTCAGTTTCTTAATCTACAAAGTCAGGATGGTCAAACCTGGCTTACTTCTCAGAACTGTCATGAAGATTAAAAGCAACAAAGTAAGAAAGCAGTCTACCAACAAAAGACTGCACAGTGAAACCTCATTATAATGCTGGACTTTTATCCAGCATCAATGCATACAGGACCAAGTTGGTAGGGCCGCTTGAATACTGCCCCTCATGTGAAAGATAACTCCAGGAGAGGGGTGAAGGTCATCTGCAGAGCTTATCAAGCTGTCCTTGTTCATTATTTTAAAAATAACTTTTTATTTTGAAATAGTCTAAAACTCAGAAGTTACAAAAAAATGTGTTCCTGATCATTTTCAAAGAGTTGGCAGCCTCGTTCTTTCTATATATTGCACCGAGACTGCTGTTTTGGAAGTTTCTTTGGTTTACTGAGTTCTAGTAATAAGAACTGAGTTATGTGTGCACTCACAATGTGCCTAGCACTGTGTCAGCCCTTCACATTTGTCCTTGTCATGTAAGCCTCAATCAGTAATAACACATAGGAGATGCTTTAGTTATCCCTATATTTTGTGGGCGAAGAAACCAAGGCATAGGCATGTTCAGAAACCTTCCCTGGTCTGCAGCTCAGAATGTGCGTCCAGTATTTCAGCCTGGCACCTGACTTCAGGGCCAAGCGCAAAAGTGGAGGAGGAAGTGCATCCTTGCATCATGGAATAACTCAGAGACATTTCTATATTTCACATAATGTGCATGCAGGGGGAAAAGCATGCATACAGCTGAGAGAGGGAGTCTTATGCTGGGTCAGGAAATAAAGGCAAAACAGGATTTATGATAAAGAGAAGAGAGAAAGAAGCTGGAGACTGGAAAAAGTGAGCATTTTTAGCAATTTTTTTTAACATGATTAGCTGGCAACTAAGAAGGTCAACCTGGGTATTTTGTCAACCAACTTTTTCCATTTTTTATTGATTCTCCATAAAACTGTGGGAGGTTATCTGGCCAGTATGAGAGACAGGTGCTCCTATTAAAGAAGGCCACATTCCTTTTTCAGTTCCTCCTCATTAATTGGCCAGATCCCCACCATTTCCCTCTTAACAGAATTTCTCATTTATCAGGCTTAAGGACTGAGTTCATTATTTAATAACTATTGAATTTATTTTGAAGTCCTGGCAATTCATGTCACTTAATGTTTCCTAGAAGTTCTGCTACCATTCTATTTCTGTGGTCTCTGTCCTGGTTGTAGCCCTCATAACTCCATGTCCCATAAACTTGTTGATGAGATTATCATTAGACTCATTTTCCTCAATCTCTCTGGCTCAATAAGTCACAAGGATTTCCTATAACCTTGGACAGTGATTTCAAACTCCCCTGCATGGCTACCAAGCATCTTTTCCCCTCTTCTCCTCTCCATCTCCAATCCTATTTTTCCCTCTCCCCCTAATACATATGTATGAGTCAGCTCAGGCTGCTGTAACAAAACACCACGGACCAGGTGGCTTGGAGAACAGGAACTTATTTCTTTCAGTTCTGAAGGCTAGAAGCCTGAGATCAGGGTGCCAGTGTGGTCAGACTCCAGAGACAGCTTTCTTGCAGACAGCTGCCTTTTGCTGGGTCCTGTGTCCATGGCAGAGAGAGAGAGAGAGAGAGAGAGAGCGAGCATGCTCTTCTTGAGTTCTGGTACCCCGCCACAGGGCTCCATCCTCATGACCCCATTTGGGAGGAGATTACCATCTCCAAATACCATCTCGTGGTGGGGGTGAGGGCTTCCACATGAGAATTTGGCAGAGAGGGGATACAATGCAGTCTGTAGAAACATTTATTCTGTTTCAGATGCTCTTACACTTGCCTTAATCCCACTGGTTCCTTCCCTCTAGTTGGACTGCTTGTTTTTATTGTCTGATAATCTTCCTTTTCAAAACCCAATCCTGAATTCTGAGAAGCACAGTTTTAGTTTAATCCTTCTTTTGTTGGACTTTCTCCCTTTTCATAAAATATTCCTTTGTTCCATTTTAATTTGTATATATTTGATCTTAGGTGTTTTTGCTATATATTTTTATTCTAAAATTACAATTAGGTTGTAGTGAGGCAAGTGCCATGTTTTGAAGAATGAGTACGCTATAAAGAGAATCACTATTATGAAAAGATTTTGACAGTCTAACTGGTGGGCTACCTATCTTTAGCAACTGCAAGACTCCATTATAAGCAAGACAGGGGAGAAAGCACAGTAACTGAGAGTTGATTATGGCAAGATTAAGAATCATAGGGCTTTCAAGCCTTTATCTGTTATATTACATATTTGAAAACCTCATGCCTTGAGAAGTGACATGTTATATGTTTAAGATCATATAGGTAGGTAATGGTGATGATATAGACCCAGATCTCTTGGTTTCCATTCTACAGTTTGTGTATTAAAATGTAATTTTTCAACAGCGACCAAGTTGGGTCTATTCGTTTTCTGTTGGTGCTTAACAAATTATGACAAATTTAGCAGCTTAAGACACACATTTATTATCCCATAGTTTCCATGCATCAGGAGTCTCAGCATGGTGGAAATGAGTCCTCTTCTCAGGATCTCATAAGGCTGCAGCTAAGGTATTCGAGAGCTGGAGGTCCTCCTCCAAGCTCACGTGAATATTGGCAGAATACATTTCCTTGAAGCTGTAAAACTCATGGTAACAAACTCATTGCTTCTTCAAGGCCAGCAGGAGAGAGAGAGAGTCTGTTGCTTCAAATCTCTGGCAGGTAAACCCTCTTTTAAAAGGCTTACCTGATTAGGCCAGGTCCTCGCAGGATAATCTCCCTTTTCATTAACTCAGAAGTGACTGATTAGGGACCTTATATTTGTAAGAATCTCTTTACTTTTGTCCTATACTGTAACCTAATCATGGAAGGAAGAGAGATCATATTTGAAGTTCTTGCCCACTCTGTAAGTCAGATGGTTATACTGGGTATGTACACTGTGTTAATTTTTAAAAATTAAGAAAAGCGGCAACAGAGAAAACCAGAGTCATTTCTGGTTTGGCTTTCTGAATAAAACACCATGATATGTTTCCTTCTAGGCATTTGTTCTTGTTGCTGTTCCATACTTCCCTTGGGTTTTTTTTCTTTCATACTTTAAAAATAGAGTCATACAAATATATAACTAAATTTGATACTTTATTCATTTAGTATTATTTTATAAGAATCTTTACATGTTGTTCTATATCACCCCCACAGACATACTTTTTCCCTTTACTAACCATGTCTTTTCAGTGGGGGGAAATGGAAAAAGCAGATAAGCAAAAAGGAAAGGCAAATCAACTCAAGTTGCAATATTCAGAATTAAGCCTTAGTAACATTTTATGTTCATACTTCCAGACTTTTTTGTCTGGGTCTGAATATTTGAGTATACTCATACAGGTTTCAAGGTGGAGAAAATTTTTTTACCTTATGTCTCAGTGCTCAAATTTCCCTTTGGGGGTGATGTCACATTACTTAAGAAAAATATTCTGAAAAAAGAAAGAAAAATATTCTGATGATTCTTTGGGGCATAAGATGGGATCCTGAGTTTCAGGATATTGGATGGTGTTAAGATTTTAGAGGAGGACTACTCTGCAAAGGAGAGGAGCAGAATCTGGAGCTCCCAGGAGACATGGGAGGTGGGAGTGAAGGGCCAAGGGAGGGAGAGAGGAGAGGCAGAGAGGTGATTATATGCTGCTGGACACTGTGTGATGTGACTGCCAAGGTCCCTTTCCCTGGCTCGGTTTTCAATACATCTGCTAAATTTTGAATTCTTAATGTGAAGGATTTGTTGGTGCAATGCAGGGTTTCTCAACCTTGGAACTATTGACATTTGGGGCTGGATAATCCTTTGTTGTGCGGCTCCTGTGCACTGAAGAGTATTAGTAGAATCCCTGACCTCTACTGGCTAGATGTCGATGGCAACCTGCTCTCCAGTTGTGACAACTGAAAGTATCTCTAGACATTGCCAAACATCCCTGGGGAGCAAAATCAGCCCCAGTTAAGAGCCGCTGTTGTAATGGAAGTGGTAGAAAGGGCTACATTTTGTGTCAGGTAATTATGTTGAGTTTGTAATATGCCAACGTGTCCAGGCTGAACTGCATTCTCCAGAGTCTCCTTTCCTGAATGTTTCTGGTCCAGGTGTGTTTTAAGTCACCCTACTGATGCAACGAGGCAACTGGACCCACAACTGCTCTACTCACCTCGAATCCTTCAGTATCTCTACCTCCAGGGGCCTTGAACTTCATGGAGAAGGGCTCTGGTTTCTGGAGGATGCCACTGTCATTGTATTAGTTTGCCAGGGCCGCCATAGCAAAAATACCAGACTGGGTGGCTTAAGCAAGAGAGATGTATTTTCTCACAGTTCTGAGGGTTAGAAGTCTGGGATCAAGGTGTTGGTGGGTTTGCTTCCTTCTGAGCCTCTCTCCTTGCCCAGTACATGGCATCTTCTCTTTGTGTCTTCACATCATCTTCCCTTGGTGTGTGTGTTAGGATTCTAATTTCTTCTTCTCATAGGGGTACCAGCCATATGGGATTAGGGCCCACCCTAATGAGTATTTTAACTTAATTATCTTGTTAAAGACATTATCAAGATATGATCATATGCTGAGGTGCTAGGGTGTGTTAGTCTGGGTTCTCTGGAAATGGAAAAACAGAACTGATAAGACACATAGACATATATATAAAATATGTAGCATAACATATAAGTAGGATATAAGTGTATAGATACATGTGTATGCATACTTCTATATATACTTATAGATATATCCTTTTACTATTAATTATAGTATAATTATGTTATAATAAAATATATTATTATATTATTAATATTTTACATATGATAATGTATATGTACATAAAAGGAGATTTATTATGAGTAATCGGCTCATGCAGTTATGGAGTTTGAGAAGTCCCAGGATCTGACCCCTGGAACCTAGAGATTCAGAAAAGGCAAGAGTGTAATTATAGTCTAAGTCTAAAGGCCTGAGAACTAGGGTTGCTGCTCCCTGGGCTAAATCTCAGTTCAAGGGCAGGAGAAGACTGATGTTCCAGCTCAAACAGGCAGGCAGGAAGAGAATTTGTCTCTCCTACTTTCGTTCTGTTCAGGCCCTCAGCGGATTGGATGTTGCCCACCCATAGTGGGGGTAGGGGGCTCCATCTACTTTGCTGAGTCTACCCATTCAAATGCTAACCTTGTCCTCAAACAACCACACATACCCATCCATGAATAATGTTTACTCTGGGCAATCTGTGACCTGGTCAAGTTGATACATAAAGTTAACTGTCAAGTGGGAGTGGGGATTTCAACCTAGGAATTTGGGGGTAACACAGTTCAGCCCATAGCAATGATCAAAGTCAGAGGCCACAAGAACTGACGCAGTTTTAGCCTATTGTTGTGGACCCCAGCTCATTTGTGTGGGCTCCAGCCCATCCTTCTTTCCCCATTTTACTTCATCTTCCCTTCCTGCCTGTCTGCCCTTTGAACTGCAAGTTCTAATATCAGATGTGAAGACAGAGTATTTAATCAACTCCCACAATTGCGTGAGATCAGACCTCTGTAACAAATATCTATAATATATGTAAATACCCACATTTGAAATCTGCTTCTCTGATGAACCCTGACTGATACAGCAGGACAGAGGCAGAACACCAGGGAGAAGAGCCTGATGGGTAGGGAGGACAAAGGGACCTAAATGCGGATCCATCTTCCCTTGCCACCATCATGTTTCTTCTTGAGCAGGGGGGAACTTCACACTGCATGGAGGTAGACAATTAGAGGGGTCATAGACACTATTTTTTGTTGTTGTTGTTGTTAGAAAAAGAGAGAGAGCAAGAGCAGGGGAAGGGTCCAAGGGAGAGGGAAAGCATCTTGAGCAGGCTCCAAGCCCAGCACAGAGCCCATGTGGGACTTGATCTCACAACCCTGAGATCATGACCTGAGCCAAAATCAGGAGTTGGACACTTAACCAACTAAGTTACCCAGGTGCCCTCCCTTTTTTATTTAGAGTGGGTATAGTCTTTTAAAGTATGAATCGATGCCCTATTTTTTCACCTGCTAGGAATAGCTGTCATTCTTCATTTGGTAGCTAAAGGAAAGAGCATCCATAGCTGTGGCAACAATTTATAGGGTGAAACAAAGATGCCAAGGTCATGATTTCTATCACTCTAATGTAAGGCAGGATTGATTTTGATGTTGCACAGAAAAAATAATTTATTTTCCTATTCTGGAATAGGAAGGAAGAGAGAGGTAACAGGAGCCCCTAACTGCTGCAGCAGAACTGGTGAGAGGCCATGAGGAGAGGAGGAAGAGTGCTCCCCGTGACCCACCCTCCCTCTCCCCACACAGACCTGTCCTGGTGCCCTGTGTGCTTGCGTGGGGTGGGCTGCTGGCAGTCATGAGGAATGTCCAGGACAGGAGAAAAATTCCTTCCTTGAATTGAAGGGCTTGAAATAACAGACATTTTCGTGCCTCGTTTTCTGCTTGGGCCTTTTGAGAAATTGTCTTAGTCTGTCTGGGCTGCTCTAACAAAATACCATAAACTGGGAGACTCATCAACAATAGGAATTTATTATTCCTCACAGTTCTGGAGGCTAGAAATCTGAGCCCAGCGTACTGAACAGGTGGGTTCTGATGAGAACCCTCTTCCGGGGTGCAGCCTGCAGACTTCTCACTGTATCCACGCAGGACAGAGTGCAGAGAGGGAGAAAGCTCTTGGGGGACCCTCATGTGCTGCCAGTCCCCTTTAGGAGGGCTCCATCCTGACCTTGTCCAAACCTAATCCTGTCCTAAATGCCCACCTCCTAATGCCATCACATCAGTGGGGGAGGGCTTTACATATGAATTCTGGGATGTTACAGACCTCATAGATTCTCCTCCTATCAAGAGGCATAGAGAGCCTGTAGAAATGGGGACATGGCTCATCTAGTCACAGGAGGATCCAGAGTGTGGCTTGTGGTGTGGAGAGGATCTGAATGTTCTTGTGTGCCCAAGGAGAGGAAAGTGGAACCTGAGAACCAGCAGGCTGGCTGCCGGGAACAGAGAGGGTGGACAGCCATAAAATACGTGGCTGAAGTCTCAAAGAATCTTCTATTTCACAGGGCCAACCTGTGAGCCAGGTTGTCAGGGGGAGCCACTGCTGGGCTCAGAAAACTGTGCAGCAGATCAGGGACCAGGAATGCCTCCCCAGCCCACACCCTCCCATGGTGCCGCTTTGTGATGTCAACTTCCTCTGAATTTAAGATGTCCCCTGGGATGGGGCGTGACCAGATCTTGGACTGGTTCAGTTTTCAAGTGGAGGCGATCAAAACAAAAGCAACCAGAAACATTTGCTTTATTATACTAAAGAAAACGTAACCCCTAAGAGATGAAATTAAATGGCCGGCTGTTACTAAATGGGATGAGAAATTAAAATGAGTTGTATTGCAGTTTATTTGGGGCTGTGGCGATGGACGTGCACACCTGGTATGTCCTCAGTCGGCCTGACGATCCCTACCATGACCTGAAAATCAAGAGCATAGTTCTCTTCTCTTGTTGCTTGCTACTTTCCAGGGGAGCCGGATCTCAGACACACCCTTCCAGGTCCGTGTCCAGACTGCAGAGCTCGGCCTGGGGCTCTTGAGAGCCTCATGCGCCCCCTGGTGGTCATTGCTTGATAGGGCTCCCCGCTCCTTCACCCAGTCTGATTCAGTTATGGTGGCTCATAGGGGAAATGGTGTGGTGTTCCCAAGCTTATGGATGGCTCTTGGTGACATACACTGTTTTCTGCAAAGTATGTCCATGGCATCAGGACAGCTGAGGCAAGATGAATCAGTGCCTACTGTGCCCAGACAGGTCTCTCCTAGGACAATCTGAGCCCTGGGATGCTCGTGTCACAAAACCACCTTCTTCTTCTCTATGGTGAGTGTCTTCTTAGCTTCTCCTTTCTTGCTGGGAGGCCTCATCTGAGGCCATTTTGTCCTTCTGACATATTCTATTACATTAAAAAATGTATAAACTTTTAATCTTTGAACATTTTTAGATTTACAGAAAAGTTTGTGAAGATAGTGGCATTCCCATGTATCTGTACTCACTTTCCCCTGTTAGTAATATCTTACAATCCTTTTTTTCCCTAATTTTATTTATTTATTTGAGAGTGAGAGCAATTGAGAGAGAGAGAGAGAGAGAGAGCAAGCATGAGCTGTGAGTGGGAAGAGGGGGGACAGAGGGAGAGAGAGAAGGGCTAAGTAGGGAGTCCAGTGCTGAGCTTGACCCCAGGACCCTGGGATCATGACCTGAGCCAAAGGTGACACCCAACCGATTGAGCCTGGGTGGCTCAACGTATTATATTCCCAAGGGACATTTGTCACAATGGATGAGCTAGTATTGATACACTCTTGTTTACTAAAGTCCATACTTTATTCAGCGTTCCTTTTTCACCTAATGTCCTTTTTCTGTTCCAGGATCCTGCCCAAGGTACCACATTACATTTAATCATGTCTCCTTAGGCACCTCTGGCCTGTGACACCTAAGGTCTTCCTTGCTTTTGATGAGATTGACAATTTGGAGGGATACTGCTAGGGTGTTTTGCCAAATGTCCCTCAATTGGCACTAAACTGAGGTGATGGGTTTTGTGAGGAAGACCACAGAGGGGCAGGGCCCTCTCCATTGTGTCATATCAAGGGTATATATGACTGATATGACTCATCCCTGTTTATGTTGACCTTCATCACTTGGCTGAGGCAGTGTTCATCAGGTTTCTCTGTAATAAAGTTCTCTTCCCCCACGTTTCCATGCTGTACTCTTATACAGCCCTGTTCCATCACTTTTGAATCTCAGTGAGAGAGATCCCATGTCCCCAGCAGTTGCTGTGTTTCTCAGAGCCAGTCCATAAGCCATTTATTACTTGTGGTACGATGCACATTAAAAATTAGAGAATATCGGGGCACCTGGGTGGCTCAGTCGTTAAGCGTCTGCCTTCGGCCCAGGTCAGATCCCAGGGACCTGGGATCGAGCCCCGCATCGGGCTCTCTGCTCTGCAGGAAGCCTGCTTCT
>CM053609.1:103803605-103840113 GCA_028646535.1 Procyon lotor
TATATATATATATATATATATATATATATATATATATAATATAATAACATAATATATAACATATATACTATGGAATGGATGGAATACTATGCAGCCATCAAGAGAAATGAAATCTGGCCATTTGCAACGACATGGATGGAACTGGAGGGTATTATGCTAAGCAAAATAAGTCAATCAGAGAAAGAAAAGTATCACATGATCTCTGTGATATGAAGAATTTGAAAGGCAAGGTGGGGATTTGTGGGGGGTGGGGTGGGGGAGAGAAATGAAACAGGAGGGGATGGAGAGGAGACAAACCATAAGAGACTCCTAGACTCACGAAACGAACTAAGGGTGGCTGGGAGGTGGGATGGTAGGGATAGGGTGGCTGGGTTGTGGACATTGGGGAGGGTATGTGCTGTGTTAAGTGCTGTGAAATGTGTAAGCTTGATGATTCACAGACATGTACCTTGGGGCAAATAATACATTATATGTTAATTAAAAAAATAAATATACATAAAAATTAGAGAATATTAATCAAAAACTTCATGGCAATTCAAATTCTTATAGCCTCAGTAGAGTAGCTTCCCAAAACTGAAATTAAAAAACCATCTAAGAACTTCAGTGACCCAAAAAAAAAAATTACATAATTGGGCACTACTGTCAATAGAAGAGAAATTTTGTGGAAAATCTGATTAAACAACATAATTAGAGATATTGCTGAAATTAAAGCAAGAAAAATAAATATTTTGGAATTAATGTATAATTTGTAAATTATGTGTGCCTTTATGACTCACCCAAACTTGACCACAACAGAACACCCAGGCATATGCAATAATAATTAAATTCAGCTGCCTGATCTTTGCTCACTTGTATTTAGATGATTGTAGCTTTGAATACTTCTTGTGAAGATGTATTTGTTTTGACAGGAGGATAGAACATATTTTGCTTAATTTATAATGTTTAGCTTGTTAGAGACATGATTTATGGGCCTCCATCTGTCCTCGTGCCCTGAGCCCTGAAATACAAGGGGCAGGCCAGGCAGGTGTGTCTGACGGTGTCCGTTAGTGGCGGAACACAAGCGTGGCACTCAGTATCACCAGGGGGACGATTCCTCCCTGCCTACTTTGGTGTCTGTTTAGACTCTATATTTGTTTAATGTATCTGAATAGAACTGGAGGAGGCTGCAGTGGGTTATAGCTGATGGGTTAGAAGTAGAGGGAACAACCTGGGCTTGCAACAGGCATCTGAAGCCGGGGGTGGGTGGGGTGGGTGGGGGTTGGGGTGAGTCTTGTGGGAACGAGTCCTTCCCCTGAGGGATATGATGCCGTCTCTGGGTAGAGAGTGTCAGAGTTGAGTTAAATTGTAGAACACTCAGTCGAGGTCTCAGTATTGCTTGGGTGAGGACCCCTCTCTCCCCGTGTCAGAAGTGCAGTAAGTGTGGTAGCTTCGTGAGAGTAGAGGAGAAACCCAGTGGGACTGAGGTTTTTCTTACTCCCTTGGTTATACTCCATGGCATTTACTCCAGTTTGCAGTAAACTTTTTAATTTATATATTATCTGTTTAATATTTGTTTCCCTTGTTGAGGTTTGAGGAAGATAATAAATCTCACCTTCTTCTCTCTTTGGGTTCAGGGTCAATTAAGAAATAAGACACAGGAGTCAGACAGAGATAAAACATCAGCATTATTATTGGTAACGAAACTCCTCCCACAACTTTGCTCCTTGCTGATGTTTATGACTCATTCAAAGAGAGATAGTTTAAGTTTTTGCGAGTTTGACTGGGTCCTTGCAGGATACACACATTACTCACAATCCCCCATTCCACACTTTTCTTCAGGGGATATTATAAACATTTCTGGGGATTAAAAAATTCATCACAATCTCTTTATTTATTTATTTAAAGAGTATGAGTGGAGCATGGGTTGGGGGTGTGGGTGGGGAGGGGCAGAGAGAGAGGGAGCAAGAGAGAGAATCTTCAGCAGGCTCAACACCCAGCGTGGAGCCTGTCCTCGGGGCTCAATCTCATGACCCTGAGATCATCACCTGAGCTGAGATCAACCCACTGGGCCACCTGGCACTCGAATCGCAATCTCTTTTAATGAAAGCAGTTGCCATGTGGCATGTGGGGAGTAGAATTGTGAGAGAGAAGCCGTGAGGGTCTGGACACCCAGCAGGACAGGGCTGGGGGATGATGAACAGGGAGGGGCGCTTCCCAGCATACAGACAGCCACTCTTTCTCAGAGTGTTGGGCTAGGGGTGATGGAGACAGATATTTAGGGGGAAAATAACCCAACATCCCAGAGTCTGAGCCTATAGTCACCCTAGAATCTCTGGCTTAAAAGGAAACCCCCAATTTTTTACTCCTTTTGAAAGGACACTTTGTAAGAGGGAGATCGTTTGAGGGTTCCAGGGCCCGTGAACTGAGAGAGATAAGAAGAGAGTGGAGAGAGATAAGTCAGGAGAACTCAGAATATTCAGACAGAGTAGAAACTTTATATATTCATTGAGAGTTAAGTAAAGAAAGCCACATTAATGTTCACAGTGAGACTGTGGGCTGGGACATGTCAGCCCTTGCTGGGCCAAAGAAGTGACCAGGTGGAAGTGAGCCTGCCAGGTGCATTTGCAGAAGGTAAATTAGAGGGAGGAGTTGTAGGAAGATGTGAGAGGGCTTGCCTGGCCTACAGATCCGAGGCAAGGAAATAAAAATGCTGTTACCTCTAATGGAGAAGCTTGGATCCCGCAGCACCCCTAAAGGGCTGCTGTTAGTCAGAAACTAACAGCTTATTGTGCGGAAATAGGAGTTGAGTAAAAAGCCATTGCTAGAAGGAATGCAAACAAAAACTGTCTCTTAGGCCTGAAGGCCAGGCAGCCGCCCACAGAAGAGCATTTCCTGTGTTTAAAGCTAAAGAAACAATGGTTCAAATTCAAGGTTATGTGTGGTGATTGCTCAGTACGGTTGACTTTAAAAGGGCATCTTTACAAACAGCCGAAATGACCCAAATAAGGCAAGCACATGGAATCTCCGGCAGCAGCTGCGTAAGCCATTCTGTCCACACGGGGCATCCCTACCATTCCTTGTTCATCTCATTTTGCTTTAGATTCCAGTTTTTACTAGAGCTGTAGTAGGAAATGTAGTAAGTCTAACCTTAGGACAGAGGGGCCTTTAAACATGTAGGCAGCAGTCAAGCAATTTAACTGCCTTGTGCAATTTTGTGGGCAGGTAGCTGGGAAGATGGAGCTGAGTTTGCACACCCACAGCTTCCAAAGCCATTGATTTTGAAGGCTAGGGGGGTTACCTAGGATGGCAATTTACTTTGACTTTTTTTGTGGAGTTCAGTTTTAAGTTCCTCCAAGACAGGCCTAAGGGTACAAGGTAGGGGCGTGCCAGAAAAAGATAGGCCTAAGGGTATGGGCGTGAAACTATTCCTGGAATATATCTTCCCTGTGTGATATAGCCCCTGAGTTGTTCAAATGCACCAATGAAATGCATAGATTTAGGTAATTGCCATATAAAGAATAAGGAACTCACCTACGTGTGTAGTGACATATGTGCTTGTTTACTCAAATGCATAAAGATGCTTCGAAGGAGAGAGGCGGGGCTTCTCGCCTTAGCACTGCGCGGCGTCGTGTGTGCCGGTGGGAGCCCCAGCTAGCTGGAAATAAACCCTCTTGCTCTTGCATCCAGCCTGCCTTTTGTGGGTTCTTTTTGGGAGGGTCTCGATCCGGACATAACATTTTAAAAGGGAAGTTTAGGGGTAGATTGGTCCTTTGATACCTTCTAATCCTACCCTCTTATTTTAGAAAAGATAAGAGACCCACAGAGGTCAGAGTTTTTTGCTAAAGATGACACTAGTTTAGTGATCGATTGGGATTCTGGTAACTCGAAGGTGTGCTCTGATACGATGGGAATATGGGGAATTGTGTGTGACAAGGGGGTATGTGTGACAAGCTGGTCAGCAGGGTCTCCTGAGGGTGCCCTCAAACCCCTCAGCCCTATTGTCACCATGCATAGGTCTTGTGGGAGTCTCCGGCTCCCTGCACAGCCATGGGGTTGACTTGAAAGAGCCCCTAAGACCATCAGTGAGTCCTGTGTGAATGGTTTCCTGCATGAATGAGCTTCCCACCACCACCGCCACCACCACCACTGCCACCACCACCACCACCACCACCATCACTGCCACTGTGTGGTCTCGGGCTGCCTATAATGTGGCCCACAGGCTAGGAGCACAGCAGAGGCTTTCGTGCTATTTTCTTTCCTTAGAAATTTGTCAGGAAGAGAGCTGATACACAGGCCAGTGACACCGGGGGCTGGGGGGACTCAGCTTTGGAGACACAGACATAAGATTTGAGAAGGGGAAGGTCAGTGCATCCTGCAGTTGATCAGCTAAGTCTGCAAGACCGATCTTCTGCCTCTCCCTTTCTCATGGCCTCTTTTTAGGCAGGAACATCTTCTTTAGGCTTTAATTCACCACCAAAGCCACTTTCTCTGTCCCTTTCTACTATACTTCGGAGGCCTTTCAGAAAGGTCCTTCCCTCCTGTAAGAGAGAAAGCAACATTCAGGGTTATCAAAGAGCTGATGGGTGAAGGGAGAATATAAAGCGATGATGTCAGTTTTCCTTCCATTTCAAACCCAACCCCAAAGCTATATTAAGCTAGTGCAGACACATTATTCAACAGATCTTTGTTGATTGAATGAATACATTTGCAGTAACAAAGAGAAGATTGAGAGTTCAGAACACGGTGGTGTATGTTTAACATTGATTCTCTGATCTCGGAGAAAAGAAAACAGGCAATTTTCATCTAATTTCAATCAGAATATTCTGGAGTTGAAAGGGATCTTAGTGATTATTTGGTTTCTTTGTTGTTTTACAAATAGGAATTTAATGACTTGCATTTCTCTCTGTCTGAACCTTGGTTCAATAACATATACTCAAATATTTTCATTTTTTTTTTTTAAATATTTTATTTTTTATTTATTTGACAGAGAGAGATCACAAGCAGGCAGAGAGACAGGCAGAGAGAGAGGAGGAAGCAGGCTCCCCACTGAACAGAGAGCCCAACGCGGGGCTCGATCCCAGGACCCCGAGATCATGACCTGAGATGAAGGCAGAGGCTTAACCCACTGAGCCACCCAGGCGCCCCAATATTTTCATTTTTTGAATTGACTGTACTATGTACTGGATAGATACCCAAACTGGTCTTCCCTCCAATATCCCATTCCTTGCTCATGTTTCCTGAATGTTTAGTTGTGGAGTAGCTCATTAAGCTGGGAAACAGGTGGTAGCTTTGAGGTCTTAATGCCTTAATCCTAAAAATTGCAATTCCTAAGTGGGCCCCTTGACATTTACAAAAACTGCCGGAGGTTCAGAGTCATAAGAACTGACAATGTCATTGCCAGGGCTGTTTTGATGAGTGCAATTAAAAACCTGCTCACAGTGCCCTCCCCCCCCCCGCCTTTTTTAAAGCTATTACATACTACTAGCTATTAAGTAATTTAGATAATCTAGAATATTAATAATCAAGATCTATGCTCCTAAACACCGCCCAGAAAATAGATGCAGGATGGCAGTGCAGTTCCAGCTTTTACAGAAGTGAAGGGAAAAGCAGTGAAGTGGCCACAAAGCTTTAATTTAGGCTCATCATTCGAACTGTGGAAGCTTCGAGGCAGCCTGAACCATATTTGGCGCACAGTAGTAAATACTTGTTAAGTGATGAATGCGTAAATCTATAAAAAGAGGGTGCTTTTAAATAATGAGCTAAAAATTATCAGAACGAGTCTTAACTTTGCCCAGTTGAGCATCATTCAATGGTATGTGTGCTTGGTGGAGCACTGAACACATGATATATACATCATTGCAAAGCTGTAACTGCTACTTCTCTCATTCATCCATTGAACTGACATTTAGTGAGTATCCACTACTTGTAAGACGCTAGAGATACAGGTTTGAACAAATTATGCTTGATGATAATCATATAGGAAAGCATATGCACTTTGGAATTGGACATACCTGTGTCTGGATACCCTCTTAATATTAACTTCTCTGAGGCTCACTTTTCTTACCTGTAATGTGGGGATATTCATAGTATTGTTGAAAGTTGGGTGTTATGGTAGATTAAATAAAATAAATAACATCTGTGACATTTACAAAGTCACAGAAAGTTGTCAGTTCACATAGTTTACTAGCAGTATTCATAGCGTGGGAAGTTTTCCCCAGGAATGCTTCAGATGCTATGGCATTTCCCCACGAGAGGGCGGCATAACCACACTATTTGGAACCTGCCTTTCTCCCCACGCAGATGGCTCTCAGCCCTCAACACAGTATTACTTTCCTATTGTGAGTCTAAAGCAACACTTAAAGGCCTAAATAGCTTAGAATAATATTTTAAAAGTGGCAGGTTCTAACCTCCAGGCTTCTATTCAGCTGGGTATTGATAGGAACGATCAATTAAGTATTCTACATTCCAGATGTTGAGAATATTTTTGCAATTAGGACTCAGCTGGATCTGAATTTTTGAGTCTTGAAAAATTAGGCCAAGTTGTCTAAAAGCATCAGGCTGTCTTTGCCTATATCCAGAATTTTATGGAATTGGCCAAGTGTTAGACTTAGGCCTCCTGGCTCCCATTTGAGATTCAGATTAATTCTACACCCTGTATGAGACATTCTACTAGGTAGAAGATGCAAAGATGCCATCTTTCATTCCACAAATACTTATGGTGGGCAAACTATGCACCAGGCACTATTCTAGGTACTGAGCATTCAACAGGAGATTGAAAAAAAAAAGTTAAGGCATTATCACTGTCGTTAAGGAATATATCAATTATATCAAATTCCTAGATGGAGAGTAACATGAAAGCAGCAGCCAGCTGTGCTGAAAGATAGGGCGGGTCTGCTGGTTCTTGTGTCAGGGCCTGTAACTGACTATCGCAGATCCCTTTGTTGGAGTGACCCAGCACTGGCCCTTGCTCCTGGCTGATGCCTTGGACTAATGTGACATCTCAGCAGTGAACACTTGCATTAGTGATTCTAAATCTTCACGCCATGACACACAGGTGTATTACTGGGAACTGTAAGGAGTAAGTAAGGGGACATTTGCTATTACTGTGGATCTCAGCGTGGAAATCAGGCAGCCCTAACTGTAGCCCGCTTTTATCTTTCTATGAGTCAGTCTCATTTCATTTTATTCCCTCCTTCTATTAAGATGGCAGAAACTTCATTTAGTCATTTTGTGCCTCTAATTCTGGGGTGGATGGTGTAGCAGGGACAGAGTGGTGTGAAGACACTGGTGTGTGCACAGAGACAACCCTCTGGATGTCATTTGGCCTGGGGGCATCTGTTGAGAAGTCCGTTATTCATCTCGTACCTGGTTATCAGTTCACTGAGGTTGTCAGGGAGACATCCATCCTCTCTCCCGTAAGTTTCAGATTCATTAGCTCATTCTCCTACCTCCTGCGCCTTTATGGGCATATAGATTGCTCTATTCCACTCTGTGAGGTGGCTGTGGCACTGTCTAGTTGTTCCAGAAATACCAGGCAACTCTTCCTTCTCTGAATCTTGCTGCCTCTCAGGGTTCTTCCCTAAGAGTGGGGAGCCTCTTTCCTGATCTCTGATGCCTCATCTCAAGCCTTCCTGGGGATTTCAGTGGCTCCCTGGGATTGGCCCAAAGTGGCCGTTCCTCTGCATCTCCAGCTTCTATAATCTCATTGCCTCCCCTGAGACTTTCTCTCTCAAGCTTGGGAAATTCTTTTAAATGGGAAGGATCCTTGCTCTTTTCTTCATGATTTCTCTCTAAACAGCTGTATCCCGAATTCTCTGTCTTTCATCTAATGCCTGGTCTTTTGGAAACACCAAAATCTAGAATGAATCTTGAAGGCTGTTTGATTTTTCCCCTTGCTGTGTCTCTGTGCCTCCCTTTTCCCTACAAAACAAATCCAGGCTAACCTTGCTGCTTGGAAGTGGCAGGAGAAGGGTAGAAAGGTGAAAAGGGATATAGAGAAAACACATTGGTTAACATTTCAAATACATTATCCTGCCATACCAATAATAAAGTACCAACATTTGTGAATGATTTATCTTTTTTATAAATTGGAGTGGTTTCAAGGTTATCCCTATAGTAACTTTCATCCCATTGTTCCTTTGGATTTTCAGTTTGATCATTGCTTCCGCAGGGAAGGTTCTTCAGACCTACCCTCTTTTAAGTTTTCATAGCACTCTTTTTCTACCTCTCATAACACTTACTCTCATTTTTAAAAATTGTGGTAAAGTATAAATAACAAAATTTGCCATCTTTGCCATATTTAAGCTACAGTTCAGTGGCATTAAATACATTCACATCACTGTGCCCCTGTGACCACCAATCTGTCCACAGAATTCTTTTCATCTTATAAACCCCAAATCATTTTAACTTTATTTGTGTGATTCTTGGATGACTATTTGCCTGCTCTGTGAGGATCTAGGCTCCATGACGGTTCAGACTGTGCTCTGTTCTCCTCATCACTATATTTTAATGTCTGGCACAGTGTGTCCCAGAGAGCAATTGCTCACCCAGTACTTACTGAACGAGGGGGTGGTTCTCACTTGCTTTCCCTTATATGCATTCTTGAGTAGGAGAGAAAGGAAATAGGTACAGCTAGTGTGCCAAGAACTTCTCACAACCCTGGGTGCATGTGGGAGTATGTTGTACAATTTAACAACATCTAGAGAAATTTGGCATTAACATGGTAGACTCACATTGCATCATTTCCCCAAAACCCAATGAAATAAGGAAACAATTTTAAGAACAAACAAAAAACCATCACCAAAGGAGAGAAAGAGACTGAATGTAGATCAATGAACTTAAAACAGCAACAACAACAACAACAACAAACCCTAGCCACTGTGGAAACACAGAGAAGATACTGGAACAGAGTAGAATCTCAGGTTGGCCTGGACACTTTCTAGAAGCCAGACCGTCCAGAAGATAAGATAAGCTAGAGGCTGTCAAATTCAGAGATGTCTTATGAATCACCCCAATATGAAGAGAAGGAAACTGAGTAAACTGACCTTATGGTTTTCTTCGTCCCACGGAGAGATAGCGGGAATGGAACCTGAAAGAAAGAGGGGAGTATCTGGGGGCGGGTAGCTCCATGGTTTGACATGAAACTGGAGGAACCCATTGAAGTGCAAGGTGTCTCGTGATGTGAATGAGACAGACACATTGCCACAGGGTGACCCTTTGGACAGTACAGATACCGAGAGAGTGGAAGAGGGAGCAGGATTCAGTTTCTTAACCAGAGCTGTTCTGCCCACCACCATCTCCAGTGAGCCGTCCCATCTGTGCCTTGGACAGAATACTAAGCTGGTTTCAGATATGGTGGGAAGAGAGTCAAGAAGTCAGCCTGCTACATCGGATGAGCTAGGAAGTCTACTCAGGGCTGTTGAGCACGAACAAATATAGAGGGCAGGACAGCAATGCAAACCTGCTCCAGAAAAAGATTCAGCAAACCACAAGCCAAAGTGAGTAAGCAAGAAGTATATTATACAGCATCTGTTTTAGAAAAAAAAAATAAGGAACAGAAGAAAATTCTTTGCAGTTGCTTTATGTTATAGAATAATTTGACCTTATAAGAGAACAAATATAATAAATCAATAACTCAAAGATAGTAAAGCAATAGAGTACACTCAAAGAGTTATGGAAGCCTGTGGAATTCAACTCTAGAACTAATGAGGTCACTATGGAACTAATAATTAGGAACAGCAAAGAACAACATTTAAACATTGCTGAAAGTTGAATTATTAATATAGAAAGGCTTGAGACAATCTTGGCAAGTGTAATTAAAAAGACAAAAATTAAACTAATCAAATGGAAGCTAGTAGATGTAAAATTCAGAAAAACAAATCACCGTAAATGTAGGAGGTGTCCCAATATGAAGGCAAAGAAATAATGAAGGAACTGTTCTCTCAAGTGAAGACAGAACTGAGTCTGCAAATCCAAAGGGCATACTATGTTCTAGAAAAATTAGAAGCATAAAGCTCAACACCAAGACATTTTTTTGTTAAGAGGCAATTCCTTAGGAATCTAGAGAGAAAGAGCAAGTCCTCTACAAGGAGGGAAAAAAAAAAAACCCAAAAACCAGGCTGGTCTCAGGTTTTCCCACAGTATTTAATGGCAGGAGACAATGGAACCAGAACTCTAAGGTCTTGTGGGGCAAACATTTGACCTTGGATCCTTTTACCTATCTAAGATGATGTCCAGGTATGAAGGGATGTGGAAACACAGAAGAATTTAAAGAATGCAGCACCTGTATGAACTTCTTGGGGGAAAAATACACGCAGGTAAAGCCAGCTACTTCATGTGTGAATGGAAATAACAGAATACAGGAATGGAGAATCCCTGGCCAATATTGTGTGGAACACTGAATTCCTATAAATGTAGAATTCATGGTAAACAGCTATGAGAGTTATGGGTAAGGAACAAAGTGTGAAGGCCATGAGCATGGACCATGTAAAAACGATAATATAACTAGCAAACCTCAGGAAGGGGGGATGGGAAGATGTGAGAAGTTGGAAGTCTTCGTCTTTCATAGCAAATAGCAGGGAGTGAAGAGACACTTGTACCAAAATAAGTAGCTTTAAAAAAGACTTGCAATCCTCAGATGTCTTTTAATAAACTAATTTCTTAATCTCAGAGATTTTTTTTTTTTTTTTTTTTTTAAGACTGTGTGCACTGGAGAGAGAGGGGAGAGAGGAGAGAAAGAAAGCGGGGAGGGGCAAAGGGAGAGAATCTCAAGCAGATTTCCCGATGGGTGCAGGTTACCCGATGTGGGGCTTGATCTCATGACCCTGGGATTATGACCTGAGCTGAAACAAAGAGTTGGACACTCCACTGGCTGAGCCATTCAGGCACCCCTTGAGATATCTTTTTAAAAAACATGTTTTTTTTTAAATCAAGGAAACATTTATTTGATGTTCAACAGTTCCTGCTGTTACACTGTACTTTCTTTTACTTTTGTAAGCTCAAAGTAAATTTCAAATTAATACTTTTTAATAAAAAATGCACATACAAGAATAACTCCATTTTCATAAATCCAGTTTCCTTCTCTTTCTCTATTTATCTGTCTTTTCTTCTTTCTACATTTAGGCATCAAAAGACATGTGTGATCATTTTAACTTAATATGAGCAGTTATTCCTGGCTGTGGGATTTTGATTTTTTTTTAACCTTTGACTTCATGTTTTCTATATTCCTTACAGTTTTATAATAGACATGTAGTATTTTGACTGAAATGAGTGATTTTTAAATTTAAAAACCAAGGAAAAGAGTGGAGGTCAACAAGACATATTAATAGTGGTCAACTCTAGATGGGTGGAAATTTGGTGATTGTTTCATTTTTGCTTTGTACCTTTTTTTTTTTTTTTTTTTAGTTTTCAAAAAGTTTGTAGAGAGGAAAATAAAAAGAAGGATGAGCCAAGAATACCTGCTTCATGTCAACTGAATAGCAATCATGCTGGCCTCATTTATGGGCTGCCTAAGAAATTCAGGGACAGGTTGATAGAAGGACTTGCTGGCCAGAATGGGTTGTAGGATCTGTCATAATAAGCTGCAGGATGACAAGCTGGTGTGGCACACAGCCACTTTTGGGTGGTCTAGGAGGAAAGTGACAGGGTCTGGGTACTGGGAGTCTCTTTTGAGGGACTAGGAGAATTGCAGAAATTTCAAGAGAACAGTCAGACCTATTCATCATTGCATAGACTTAAATGTGCCATGACTCAATTTTCCCCCTGAAGCATAACACCTAGTAAAGTCTGGGAACACTTATAGGTGTTAATTTTTTCATTGACTTTGTAATGGAATTTTATTTTACTTATTAAGCATTTGACACAGAGAGAAATACATTAGTGAGAGCCAGTGAGACAATAAGTTTTATACCAAAAATAAGAGCAGATTCTGTTAATTAGGAAGAGGGTAGGATATCTAAACAATAGGTAAACATGAAAGTAGTACGGCTAAGAAGTAGCTGCATAGTGTCCTAACCAGGCTGGTCTGACCCTTTATGTGGTGCCCTAGACCGGCAGGCATGGCAAAGGCAAAAGAGCGTGAAGTTTAATGTCAAATTCCTGCTCCTCCACCTCCAATTTCCTTTTCCAGGAAGTGGATTCGTTCCCCAGGAAGTGGAGAGACCAAGGCGGACGTTGTTGGGTTTGGTTCAGATGACACGTGTGTAAAGCACGATGAAGAGTTCGGTGGAGGTGATTACTCCTAGAGCGTGTGGGTGAGCAGGGCAAACCTCTTCTCTGGAGTGACCCTCGACTAGCTGTTCCCTGAAAGGTGCTGCCTTTAGTTCCAACTTGACCAGTTACCAACTTGTACAGGGAGGCCACTGCAAATTAAACATGAATTGAACTTTATTCAGAGGGCAAGAGGGGACGTATTGGCTGATGGCTCTGAGACCGTAAGAGAAGAGCATGTGTGTGAGGCCCATGTGTTACTCTCGTGTGCACAGAGAGGAGCCTGTCCAGCGTCCTCACTTCCTGGGTAAACACACTGAGATCTAGAGGGCTGAAGGCTGGCTTAGGCTCATACCTCCACTTGGGGGAGTTTGAATGGAAGGACTACTCATGGAGAAGCACACGAGGTCAGAAACCAGACTGGGGAAAGAGTTGACTCTGAAACACCCCTGGCAGAGCCCACGGGCTGCTTACCAGGGTGCTTTGATTCCAGCAGCATGTGTGTCATTGGGGTGAGATGGTCCCTCCTGTCACCAGGGAGGCCTTGCCGTCTTTTCTCCTCTCCTTGGTTCATCAGCGGATGAGCACACTATCTAATTCTAGAAGCCTCACTAGTCAATAGCTGCTACCTGTCATGTGTTCACAGAAGACACTTGAACATTCTTGGATTGCAGAGAAGACAATGTTGAGGGACAAAGTCAGAGCTGGACCCAGGAGTGCTCCTGGGTCCCAAAGTGAAGGGCCCCGGGCCGGGCACTGGCGGGCCGTGAAGGAGCTGGGGGGCAGCGCAGTCAGGAATGGAGGTAGGTCACTGTTCCTAGTTGTTGTGGTCTAGCCTGGAGGGCTTTCCTTCCAGACCCTGGGAAGGAACAGCTTGGCAATGAAGGAGTGCAGGGAAGACACAGGTCCACAGAGACTTGGGAATAGGCTTTGCAGTTACTGCCTCTTCTCCTCCTAAGACATAGGTCTTTAGCCTGAACTCAGTAGATCTGGCTGCCCTTATTCCTCATGTGGGGATTGAAAGTCTTTATCTTGGGAGTACGTGTTTCTTCCAAGATGAGCCCCTGGTGGACGCTTGGACAGGGCTGGGCTGAGATTTGTGCTTTGCCGCCTTTTTATGTTCAGCCCCCTTCCTGCCTCCTCTCCACTCACTCTTCTTTTCTCCAGGGTCTTCCCATTTGCAAAATCGAGAAAACACATTTAGCTACTCCAGGAGAACAGAACAAAGATACTTTATGAAAAAGAGACATGATCTCATAGAAGAGGGATGTTTATTTACCCCAGCCCTGGAGAAGTTCATTCTAAGGGCACTATTTTAATGCCAAAGAGACAAACACCTGTGGGGAAGCTGGATGATTAAAATAAATTAGGACTCAAGTTTGGTCATTGCCTCGGGGCTCTAAAGTCTGAAGGAGCTAGAACAGATTTAAAGACAAACTCTCAAAGTTACTTTTTCCTCTCCATTGACTTTAATTTTTTTTATTTTTGCTAGTTTTTTTTTTTTTTCCTGAACTTTTTATATTTGGAGAGAGGCAGGAGAATATTCTTGGGGAGTTGGGGAAACTGGACTCCTCGGACGTCGGGTGTCAGTAGTGAATCTCAGAGAGAGTCACAGAGGAAGAAGGTGGGTATGGAGTTGGGGATCTTGCTGACCTTCAGGACCATTTTCCCCAGAATCTACCCTTCTCTTAGCTTATTCCTGTTTTGTCCTCCTCCTGTGGCTGTGGTATGTCCACTGGCCTGTCTGTTTTTTACATGCCGAGCTGAAGATTCCATAAACAAGGTCACCTCCTAGCTCTTGAGGAAACAGTCTGTTGTTAGGCTCAACAAACAGTAGATGCTCAGATATTCATTAAAATAATAAGTAAGTAAGTTCTAGGTTTAACAGGAGAAACTGAGGCTCAGACACCTACTCATTCACTGTCCAAAGTTTCTTCCTTGCAAGTAGCAGAACTTGAAGTCTGGCTGAAGTCAGGGAAAATGCACATAAAAATAGTGAACTAGTGGATGCGAGATACTGTCCGTGTCACATGATTAGTACCGGGCATTAGTTGTCAACTCACAGGGGGGTAACGTGGCCTGAAGCCATCAGTAAGACTTCCTGGAAAAGATGAGGCTTGGGTTGAAAACGAAACAGTGAGAAAGTGGGAGGGAGAGGAGAAGGGTGTTTCAGGCAGGAGTTAAGCTTTGAGCCAAGGCCAGGGGCAGTAAGGTTTGTGGATTATTTAGGGAATGCCTGGGAGACCAGTTGGGCTGAAGAAGTCTGAGTAGAGGCGCTATGGCAGATGAGGCTGGAGGAGTCAGCAAAGGCCAGGCTGGAAAGCACTGGCCATCTTTGTTATTTGCATCTTCTTGGTTCTTGATTCCCTGGATGAAGCGGACCCTTGGGTGTATGCACTGCTTATACACCCTCTTCAGGACTAGGCATGCATTCCCCCAGCAGCTGGGAATGTTGCGGCTGAGTGCCCATGGTTGAGTCCCTCCCTGGAAAGGAACTGCCTCATTCAATGTTGTGCTCCCTCTATTCATGACTGGTTGATGTAGGGGTACAAAGGCCAAGTCCCCTTGGTCCAAGGTGGGCAAGATTTATTTATTTATTTGAGAGAGAGAGTGAGAGAGAGCAAGGGGAGGGTAGAGGGAGAGGAAGAGAGAGAATCTCAGGCCCACTCCCCACTGAGTGTGGAGCCTGACACCAGGCTTGATCTCATGACCCTGAGATTGTGACCTGAGCTGAAATGAAGAGCAGGCCGCTCAACTGAATGAGCCACCTAGGTGCTCCCAAGGTGAGCCTACTGTTAAGAGCCATCTCAGCTTCAGGGCCGCCATGTAATGGGCCGAGGTCTCTGTCCCCATTCAAGGTCTCCCTCTGCCCAATTCTGCTCCTCACCCCTTTGCAAGGAGGTTCAGCAGAGTACTTCCCGAATGCTTTCTGCATGGAAATCTACTGTCTCGGCGTCTGTTTCCTAGGGGACCTGACTTAAGCCAGTTGAGACACAAGTGTTTCTAGGAAGCAGCCTCTCAGAAAACTGCACAATGAAAACCCCCTTGCCTGTGGCAGGCAGAGTCGTGCTAGCCATTGGCCTGCTATAATTGTGTAATCAGTAGAACTCTGCCATGGATGAGCTGGGATGGGACAGGAGTGAGGGAGAACATTGGTGGTTCAACAGCTCAGGCACAGGGAAGGTTTGGGGGAAGTGGTAATGATAAAGACTTCTAATTGAATAGCTCTTGCTGAGGGCTATTGATGCCCTGGTGAAGGACTGAGGATGATCAATGATGAGTTGAAGTCACTGACTAATGAAAGCTGGAGGTTCTCCTTGGTAGATATAAATACTCTTTACTCTTGCAGCTGGAGGGTAGAAAAAAACTAGAGAGAAGGCTCTATTTAATTTTAAGAATTGTGGATCTCCCAAGAAGGTTGAATTCACAGCTCAGCAGGTTTACGGCACCAGATCAAGACCCTGAATAGGAGGAAAGAGGACTCTGAAATTTGGGATGCGGACATCTGAGCTGATGCACTCAGAATTTTTTTAATCCCCAGAAACCCATGAACCGTCTGGCTCTGACTCTGCCCCACAGTAATCTGAGGCTTCAGGGGTTGAAATCTGGGACTAGAAAGCTTATAATAAGACTAGAAATGAGGGGAAGGGTGTGGGAGATGATGGGAAGGAATGAGGTTTGTGTTCTAGGAATCTAATGCTCCAATGGCTACTGGAGTAGGAGGCGATTTAATACATTGATGAATAAGGTGTTGTAATAGAAATAAATATGTTTTGTCTATGTGCAGATTAGGTATAGTAAATCTCACATGTCCTCAAGATGGAATGTATTTTTCTCTTTCCTATTTTCCAATTTCCATTTTCAGTTTTATGTCATGAAATAATAACAATTCTTGCAACAGTGATTACACTAATAAATAACATTGTGCATTAGTGCATGAGAATGAAGAATGTACATTATAAATAATAATAGTTTATTTATGATACTGTCTCTACTCACCCTTTCTAGTCTCTCAGCAAGGTGCTTGGGGATCTCAAAAAGCTACCAAATACCCCTCACACACATCTATCTGGAGGAGATATCATTATATATGTATTTCACAAATAAGAAATCCTTCAAATGACAGTTCATGAAGAAAATAGTAATCCTAGAATAAAAATCATTAAAGATGGTGGACATTTATTAAATTTATGTACTACTGAAACTTGGTTTTATGAACCTGAAACTTAATTTAGACATTTTTGGAATACAACTAGATAAAAAGTAAAACATTATTGATTTCAGGTAGAAAAATACATTCATGTGGCATTTTTTTCTGATAAAGCTATGCATATCTTTTCAGTTTCAGTGGTTCCCAGATGTTTGAATTTTTGGACTGATAAATTAAAAAAAAAACAAAACAACATTTTGAGGACCAACATGGGCTGTAGTCTATTTTGTGAATTAAGTTTATTTGAAAAAAATGTCATTGTTCTTTTAATATCATTATTGCATAAAAAGAATGAATATTTAATAGTCAAAAGATAGGAAGAATATAGTCTCACAATAAAGGTCTTTTTTTTTTAAAGATTTATTTATTTATTTTAGAGAGAGAAATTGAGCGAGTGAGGAGAGGGGCAGAAGGAGAAGGAGAGCATGGATACCAAGTAGACTCCCCGCTGAGTGGGAAGCCTGACGATGGGCTTGACCCCAGGACTCTGAGATCATGACCTGAGCCAAATCAAGAGTCCAGCACCTAACTGACTGAGCCCCCCAGGTGCCCCAGCCTGGGAGTTTCTGAATCAGTGGGTGAGAGACAAGAATCTATTTCTACCAAGTTGTTAGGTGATGTTCATGCTGCTGGTCTGGAGCTCACGCTTGAACAAATATTCTAAGTTATCAAAATATATTTTCTGTTTTCAAGGAATGTGATACTAATTTGGCAGTCTTCCTTCCTCATATTCCTCAAATGAGTAAATTCAGGCCACAAGTGCTATTTCATAGAATAGAAAATGCAAATATCTTGCCCAAGTGTTCCATGGCCTGGATGCCTTTATCCTTTTGTCCTTAGAGTAAATGAAGGCTGACACATCTTTCTAGAGCCTATTTAAATGATCATCCTCTCTTGCTTTAACTCCTCAAGTAGACTCTATATCCCTTCTTCTCTTCTCTCTCATTTCTCTCTCTTTTTCTTTCTTCCTCCTTCTCCTTTTCACTTTCCTTTCTTTCTTCCATGGATATCTCCATTAGATCCTGGTCTTGTGGAAAACGGGTGCCTTAGCTCATTTGTCTTTGAATCCTAGAATCTAGCAGCATGCTTGCCGTTGCTTTTGTCCATTTGTTTAGAATTTCATGGCAACAACCAAACCAAGTGATCAGTAATCATCTAGTGGATTTTCTCTCTATAGATGGTCTGGATTATTCTGCCGAACACGTTTTCTTCCCCTCAACCCTTGCTGCCTGTAATCTGTGGCACAGTGTTATTTTCCTTAAAATTGTGTGGATACCTGTTTAAGTGTCTACTGTAGGGTACAGTGTACCAGCCAATAAGTCAAATATTGGAGCAAACATATAGAATTCCCCAGGTACCATATTTGTCAGTTGCTAGCCTGATTGGCATACCTAGACTGGAATCCTCTTCAGTACATCCCTGGCAAAAGTTTATATACTATTCCTATCAGCTTTGGGGGACATCAGAGTGTGATGCTTTGAATATCCAAATTCCAAAACTCTTTAAGATCCTTTTGAATGTCAAAAATAGTTAAATATGCTTTGGGTGTATTTCCAAATTCCAAAGGTAGGAATGGAAACCTGGAATAGTCTGGAGCATCTTTTTCCAGTGGCTCAATGACTCTTCTATCCATTTCCTATGCACCATATTTCTTTTGAAATCAGGGGACGATATAATGGGATAGCAAAAGTATTGACAGATACAAATGCATGCCAAATGCTGCGTCTTTAATTTCATGGATTTGTTTTTGCCATTCTGGCCTAATTTTTAAGAAGAAAGGCTCTTGATTGTGTGACCCAATATATAAGAAAAAGTCGAATGACTATGGAAAAAATAAGTTTACCATTTGTATTACATTTATCACTGTTTCCAGGTCCATAAAGAGAGAGATGAGGGAGCAAAGCCCATTTTGGATGTAGATAGTTATTTAGAATGGACTCTAGTTTAATAATGGGGAGAAAGGATTAGGTTGCTCCCGAAACTGACTGTAGAGCATGGAAAATGATTTTACTGGATTCTGTTCAACTGTAATCAATGAAAAGGATGTATGTTGTAGACAAAGTTGCAGAATTAAAAAAGAAATCTGCTTTTAATTTATTCTTTTTGTATTAAGAATTTGTGTAGTACCTTTACATTTTGCAAAGCAGTGTTGTTAGCACTTATTAAAGCATTTTCAAAATGAAAAAAAAAAAGATAGATATTCAGGTAATAGAATGGGATAGAATAGATAATGGGAGTTGGGGTCCCAGAATATTTAAGACATTTCCTCCAGCTAATGTAAAATGTAACATTTCTCTGTCTATCACATATTAACTAAGTGAAATAAAGAGACCATTTAAAAATTAATTTTGTCAAAAGATGCTATTTTCCATAATACTTCGTGAACGAGAATTACTCCTCACTTCTTAGACATGTTTAGATTGCTTGAACTCTTTCATCTAGGAAATGTGGAGTGTCCTGCCCTCAAACAGAACTAGGTAGTTAATGAGCATTTGTTTCCAGTGCTTTGTTATGTTTCATTCAAAGGTGTCTACGAAGTGCCACATACTATTAGAAGCAGCAATCTTTATTTTGTTTGCAGACAATTCAATTATGGAAAATACCCAGAAAGAAGTTGTGAAAAGAATATCATTAGACAACCAACTAGCTTTCCTCTCTTATGTATGCTTGGAAGAGGGACAAGCTTGCTGGTAATTTGCTACAGAATTGGGTTGTTCCCAGAATAAGCATTTATTGAGATTGTAGAAGGTAAGAGGTAATACACAGCAAGCTCCCCTGTAAGAATACCTAGGAGGTTCAGGGGAAGGATGGGGACAAGCAGATTTATCTCTGGCCTCCCTTGGTGGGGAGACACTCTGCAATGTTTAAGGCAAAAGCAACTCTGCCAAATAATATCCTGTTAGCTCTTTTATTATTCTTGCCTGAAGTGAATTGGCTTCTCCTTGGGTTTTATAGCATTTTCTTGTCAATTAATGAGACATGGTTTCATATCAGCATGGATGGAGGAAGAGAGGCAAAACTTGGGCCATGTTCACTAGTAGTCGCCAGAACAGCTGTGTATTAAAAAAAGTTTCACATAATGGTACTGCCTCCATTCAGTGACCTTAGAAATGTAACCAGCAGTTAGATGGGCAGCCCTTGGCAGGTCTGGCTAGCTTCACTCTCTCTCTCACCTTTCCTGTGGTTGCTCAGTGTGTGCCTACCCTGGACAATGCTTCTAGTCAGAGGGTGGGGTGGTTCCAAGATTTGGGTTTGGGCTTGAGAAGATGGCAGAGGCCCATTTGGCCTTCTGGTAGAATGTTTGCACCTACCAGGTTATTCCAGGATGCTGAGATCATGACCTGCGTGGAAGGCAGAGGCCCAACCAACTGAGCCACCCAGGCACCCCTGAACCATTCCCGTTAAGGCAGGAATAGGTATCAGAAAGCGAGGGCTGTGTTCTAGGTCAGGACATCCTGAATACCATTCCCTATAGCTGTACTTACTCTTTGATCCTCTTGTTTAGAGTCCAAGGAATGGTGGCTGTCTCCCACCAACACTGCTATCCTGCTGGTTGTGCCCCTTTGTGCAGATCTGATGAGAAATGTGTTTAATAATCTTGTGGAGTTTGATTCTGTCTAAAAGAATCTGCCACTGCCCCAAAGCAAAACAAAAGGGCCACATCAATGTCTTTAATGACTCGATAATTAAGACAACACTACATAAGCACAGTTTAAATGTAAGCAAATTACTTGGAAAGGAAAAAAGTACGCAAACCCTTTAAAATGCTACACTATTTGTTTAATTAGATCAGAATCTTTTTTTTTTCTTTTTTTAAAGGCCGCTGACAGTGGACTCCTAAATGAATTGATGAAAAACAATAGTAATTAAAGACATCTCTTATAATAGCTGAAGAAAAAAACCTTGGCATGAGTTGTAAAGTCAAAGGACACTTGGCATGGGTCTTATAAAGAGGGACTGTGGAAATGTTTGTACTCTTCTTTTAGTTTGAGTCCCCTGAAGCAGAGATGAGGAAAACCCTGGCTCAGGGAGTTTATTTTTGAGGTGATCCCAGGAAGCACGAGTAGGGGAAGATAGGGAAGAGTCAAGAGTCAATAAAAATCTGTGTTAATGAGAAAGGTATTGCTGTGGGCAGCTAGGGTTCAGCCCTTCTGGAGACCCTCTGAGAGACTGTAGAACACACTTCGAAATTAAAAATGAAAGCACCAATTAAAAAAGATATGCAACCCTAGGTTTGTTGTAGCATTATTTACAGTAGCTAAGATATGGAAGCAACCTGAGTGTCCATTGATAGATGAGAGGATAAAGAAGATATGGTGTGTGTATATATATACATGACTTACGTGTTATTTTGATATGATAGAATATCATTCAGCTATAAAAAAGAATGAAATCTTGCCATTTGTGACAACATGGATGGACCTAGAAAGTATTATGTTGAGTGAAATTAATCAGACAAAAACAAATACTATATGATTTCACTTCCATGTAGAATTTAAAAACAAAACAAACAAACAGATCCTTAAATACAGAGAATAAACTGGTGGTTGCCAAAGGGCAGATGAAGAAGATTAAGAGGTACAAGCTTTCAGTTACAAATTAAATAAGTCATGGGGATAAAAAGTACAGCATAGGGAAAATAATCAATAATATTGCAATAATGTTGTATGGTGACAGACAGAGACTACACTTACTGTGGTGAGCATTGAGTAATGTGTAAAATTGTCAAACCACAATGTCGTATACCTGAAACTAATATAACATTGTATGCCGACTATACTTCAATAATAAATTTAAAAAATTGTCCTGCCAAGTGACTGCTAAGATGGGGCATTGATTCACCATCCCCTACTAATTGAATAGTAGCCCAGGAGCATTAAATCCTGGGCTGCCCTGAGCGGACTCCTAGGGCACTAGAAAAGGCCTTCGGGCAGAGAAGTGGAGAGATAGTTCCCTGAGGAGGGAATGGGGAAGCAGTTGGCCTGAATGTAACTGTGTAACTGTCCTTGGAGGCTGCTGGGGAACTTAGAAATGGGCCAGTGGGATGCGGAGCGGGGCACCACCGCCCCTGTTACGGATAAGCTCTTGTAAGGCATCATCCTTCTAGACCGCTCAGTACAAGAGAAATATAATATAAGCCACACATATAATGAAATATAATGAGGCACGGAGGCGATTTTACTTTTTCTAGTAGCTACATTAAAAAAATAAAAAAGAAACAGGGGAGTTTAACTTTATAATATGTTTTATTTAATTCCCTGTGTCCAAAATATTGTCATTTCAATGTGTGTTCAATATAAAAAATTACTCAGGAGATACCATATACTTTTTTTCTTACCAAATCTGTGAAATCTAGTATGCATTTAATACTCACAGCACATGTCAGTTTGGACCAGCCACATTTCAAGTGCCCAAAAGCCACATGTAGCTCATGGCCACCATGTACCCGGGCAGGCAGTTATAGATGAATATAAGAAGGACACTCATTTGGAAATGGCATAAAGCAAAAATCTTTATTAGTAGCCAACTGTAGAAGACAACAGATGTGCGTTTCACAAATAGAGCCGCAAACACGAGTCACGTGCAATTAAAAAAAAAAAAAAAGTGATTTCCTTCAAAATAACACCTAGGTCATAATCTTCACAAATACTTTTGGGTTGTCTTTTATTATTTTGTGAACATTATTCAATGATATCTCTTTATGATATATGGATTTTTTTCAGGAACTTTCTCTGTCCTTTTGATTCCAGATTCCCTTCTTCTGGTTTTTGCGGCAAAGACTGTCACAGTCTTTTCCATGTAAATTTATCTTGAGAACACTGATGAGAGAGGGGCCTCCAGGCCTTTCCCAACGTCATCACTTATGGGGCCGATAAGCAAGGCTTACCACAGAGGTGTGGGAGAGCAATGGAAAAGCAGGAGCACCATTTGGCTTGCCCTCTCAAAGGCTAGTACTGGCAAATGAGGCTCTACTTATACTTTCTGCATTAAAACAAAACAAAACAAAACAAAAAAACCCATTTGGTAGCTATGAACAATATATACATTGGAACTATACTGCGTTCTTGAAACTGCCTCCATTTTTCAAACTCTTTTATTTCTTCCTTTAAAAAACATCTAGGAACTGCAAAAACTGGTCTAGGCCTCTCTGTATAGGTGAGAGGAGTAACAGATACTCTTTGTTGACTAACCTTTCATGTCTAACCTCTTTCTCTTTTCTGTCTCTATTATGTCTTTAAAACAACATTAAGTAAATAAAAATGGATTTTCTCGTCTTCCTTGAAGTCAGCAGTGATAGTGTTGGCCAATGAGACATAAGCCAAAATCTGTTGTCTCTTCTTCTTTCTTACTCCTCTCTGGAACTCAGTCATGATGGCAGGCAGTGTGGCAGCCATCAGCAACCAGAGGCAATTAGCATGACAATGAAGACCAACAAGCTGAGGATGGCAGAGAAAAAGATAGAGGATTTGGTATCTGGTAGCAATTTTGGGCTTTTTTTTTTGCCAGCCCTGGAAGTACTTACAGACTTTTGTTATGTGAGACAAATACCTTATGTATTTAAGCTGCTATTAATTGGATTTTCTTGTACTTGAGAAAAAGAAGTTTCTATCTGATATAGAGATTCTGCCAAAATTACCACTGAAGCAAACTCAATATGCATTTGCTTTCTTGCTGCCATCTACAAGTGGCTCATTAAGCAGTCATCCCAAAACACAATGAAAACAACTGAATACACACAATGCTGCAAGTCTGAAGTGATCAGTTCTCCAGGGGCCTAATTAGATATGTTATATCTTTGAAAAGGTGTCGACGGATCAAAGTATTCACCTTTGTGTTCGAGCCCCAAAGGCCCTTATTTAAAATGACTGTAATTTTTTATTTGAACCACCACTCTCTTCATTTAAAGAGGGGAAAACAATGTGATTACTCATCTTTGGGTCTCCAGGTCTTACCTTGAGCCTGGCATTTGAAGGCAACTAGGAAATGTTTATCATATTAATAAACTGTGATAACACCATGCAAGTAAAAATAACTTCCCATTTAGGGTTTGTTCATTTTTGTCCCTTTATGAGAAAGACTCCTCAGACTTTTATACTTTTATCATTGCTGTCCCAGTCCATGGACAATACTGACCTAGGCTTTTGCTTCCCTAAAGATACTTTCTAGAAGTTGCATAAAACCTTCCCATAGTGGGAGGGACAAAAGGAATAGGCAACTCATATTAGGGAGTTGTTTTTTTGAGAAGACTTTCCCTCCTTCAATAACTGGCTAGCACATCTAATAAGCCATAGTGAGGAGTTGTTAACTTCCATATCACTTCTTCCTTCTTAGACGTGTAACTCCAAATGAGTACTTTGTAGAATCTGTGGAAGTTTTTTCCCCTCTCCATGTAGGTGAACCTCAAGGCTCTGCTGTAGAAGGATGTAAGCCTCTGAGTTCAGATTTGGTATCCCAAACAGGGATCATAATCTAGCCTTCACGCTTTCTGACTAAAATCCCCTTCAATAGGTGGTGGTTAAAATAAAGCTTTTCCATTGGCCCACCCAGATTCTAGTGTGCTGTCTCTGAGGACAAAACCCTGCAGGCTTCTGCCTTCACCTTTTACCTATCAGGGTATCAACTGATGGTTGAGCTTTCACAGCTTCACTTAAGGTTGAACGACCAGATATTCTAGTTATCTGACCTTGGCTAAGTTACCTAACTTCTCTGAATATCAGTTGATAGAGCATGAGACTCTTGATCTCAGGGCGATAAGTTTGAGCCTTATGTTGGGTGTTGGGATTACTTAAAAAAATAAAATCTTAAAAAAGAGGGAATTATAATAGTACGGATCTCATTGGGTTCTTGTAAGGTTCTCTTAGATAACACATGTATAATGCTTAGCCCAGTGCCTTACATAGATGAAGCCCTCAATAAATGTTACTTATTCATGAAATTAATGTTATTAAATTGTCAAAATGAATAATTAATATTTACTAACAAAATAATATTTACAACTGTCTGACAAGAATTTATTTTAGAGTAAGATGAATAGTGCTGATTTGTCTTCAAGAGGACATGTCCTCCATGTTCTTTTTTAAAGAAATAATTGTAGTGACTTGCAGAGTTTCTTTGGTTCTCTTGTTGGATTTACTGCATAGCCTGCTTGGAAACCAAGTCTAAGAACCAGAGCATTAACTTGAATAAAGGATTAAGAGCCTTCTCTCTAAGTTATCCTAGAAAGTAATGGGAAGTAAATAATCTAAATTCACCTCCCCCATCTGTGCACCTGGATGAGACAACATTTAGTGTCAGCTTTAGAACATTTTTCTTTTTGAGAATTTTTATATCTTGTCTTTATAGCTATGGTGAAATAGAATTGGGCTTTTTAATATCCAAAGAAATCCCATTTGTATCTAGTTCTGACCTAGCTTGAGCCTGAACAGTAGATGATGGTTTGGCAGTCATGGAAGAACAAAATTGTTGAACATTTTGAGAGTTGAGAAAACTTAGCCTTTAATTCAATCAAGGCTTGGGAGAAGGAGGAGGAGGGGTTCTTTATTTTGTTCCGACTAGTTTACCCTGAGTGTGCAGCTGGTTAGAGTTTCTGAGAGGCTGTTAGTTCCAATTAATTTGGTATACGCTCTTGTATGTGGGCTTGATGAATTAAGAGGCAGCAGTGAATTTATCTGTGCACCAGCCATAAAATTTCCATTACTTTTCTTAATGAATTTTACATTTGATTCTGAAAGCTTTTTAAAAAGTTGCTCATTTGTTTTTCAGGGCCTTCCTTCCCCTCCTCCTTCTCTATAATTTGTGTCAAAATAAGGACTACCCTTAGAGAGAGATTGGACATTTCTATAAGATGTTTTGCTTTTGGGGCTAGGGAGACTTTGCCCTTCCTGCTGTCTGGACAGTTCAGAGGCTGTGTAGCATCACATACTTCTTGGGCTTCAAAGGACGATAAGATAGGAAGTCCCAGCTGAAGAGGATGGGTGTGGACTTGTGACCAAGTTCAGTTATGACTGCAGAGGGAAAAGACAATGGAAAGGACAAGGTGTGGGGAAAGAAATGAGATATTCTGCTGCAGTAATGCCAAGTCTGCGTTGCCATTCCTGAGCTCTGTGCCTCCTTCCTTTCCTCAGAGAAGTCTAGCAAGACCACAAGCACCAAGTGCAGGGAGTCTGAATCTTGGCGAGAGCCTGGTCCTGTGATGTTCAAAACCTGGAGAGGAGTGACGAAAGCTGACAAACCTGCATTTCAAAGCTCTAAGCAATTTTCTCTCTTGCATGAAATAAAGACTAGCGTATACTTTTGCAAGCATGCTGTTTCTTTGTTCTGAAAAGAACCTAAGTATACAATTTTATTAGGTAAATGTAATGCACGCCATAATCAGAAGATATATTTGAGAGGCTGTGACTCTAAAGAACTAGACTGTGAATGTTTATGTTGTTGGCTTCTTGCAACTCTCAAGATTCTATTTCTTTCAGAGAAATGCCCCCCCCCCCCCGCCCCTATTGACTCATTTAACATGATTGCCATCTTCTATTGATTTAGAGTGGGCTATGGCTAAGGTGCTACTTGTTTTTGTTTTGGTGTGAAGACTGGAGCAGGGCAGGAAGGACACTAAGAGTGATCTTCACCTTGCACTGGAGAGAGGCTGTTAGAAGATGGGGCTAGTTCACCCTGGACTGTACCTTTGATAGAAGGTGGATGGAAGACGGTCCGCCTGGGGAGACAGCACCCCCTATGGGGGATTTCTGAGAACGAGCCAGGCTTGGAGTCCTTGAAATAGCCAAATCTAGAAGTTAAAAGTCCTTCCCTGAATCCAATTTTTTTCTGTTATCCTGAGCCTAGAATACAATCATGTTAAAGATTACAGTCTAGTCTCCAAAATGTTATGGAAAATTTAGGTAAACTTTGTAGTCATCTTGGTTCAGGATGGTAAAAGAAAAGTAGCTACTCACATAGAGTCCAACAGTGGGAGGGACCTCTAAGTGGGAGGATCCAAAGAACCGAGTGGGGTGGGGTCTCCAAAAGGGGGGGATCTTAAGAGTAGAATAAGCTCTGGGGAGGGGCCCACACTGAGTTTAAAGATGCTGAGTGGAAGCGAAGTACATTTTGGAGAATGTAAGGTTTGACCTGACCCTTGGGAAGTAGGGAGACATGATAAAAAAGCGATAATGAAGGATTGGAGCAGGAAAAGGAGCCAGGGAGATCAGCAAGGAGGTTTTGTCCCTGTGTGGTAGAAAATGAAAGAAAGGGGGAGATTTGAGAAAGACTGGGGATCAGTCTTGCTCTGGAATGTTCTCCACTTTCTGGTGCTTGAAAGAAGAAGTCATCATCCCTGCCTCATTTCCTCTGGGACAGGGTGGGGTTGTTGACAACAGAACAGTGACTTTGGGCTTCCTAGCTACTTGGTGTGAAGGACACGCTTCCAGTGGCCTATAAAGTAGGAACTAGTACCAATGAGGAAAGTGAGGCCCCAAACAGTAGAATAACTTCCTGTGGCTCTTACCAATACGCTCTTACAGTGTTACACCACACTGACACTCCTCTTTCCTTGGTATTTTCTGTGAGAGAATAAAATAATAATTGTGAAATTTAATCTCTTTTGGAGGAGAAATGTGAAATAAGTCTCTTTTTTATTATCGGCTGGGTATCCCCACCCAAAGTTGAAAAGGTAATTAATGTGAGCACCCATTGCACAGATATTCTGCATTTCTCCTCATCTTGACTATGAAGGGATAATATCCCAGAGACATTTGCTCCTCTTTCCCAGCTACCTGGGAGCAAGGGAGGGGTACATGCGAATGCAGCATTACAGTTATGAAGCTCATACACTCATGTTGTCTTCATTTACCCTGATAGCTTGTGAGGCAGGAAGTGTTTTCCAGAAAGGTGACTGTGTTTGAGGGAGACTGTGATTTGTCCAGGGTCTGGCCATGTTGGTCCAGAAGATCAGGTCTCTGACTCTTTCTCTCTGGTCCCTTACTCTGACCAGTCAAGGGGCTTTCGCTTCCAGTGGAAAGTGGTTAGAACTTCTCTGTCATCCCTTCCTGCTTGATCTGTAGCATTCACAATATTTCCGTGTGGTTCTCTGGGTATCGGTTGTGAAGATGGAGGGGTTGTTTCATGCTGTTCACGTACAGAGGACCCCCCCCCCCCCGGAGTCCTGTTGAGAGAACACGTAGTATGAAGGAAAAGAGGCCAAAGTTGTTCATGAAAGTTGTGTTTGGTTGGGGCTGCTGATGAGGGGTGCTGACATTCTCCCCTGCCCAATCTAGCAGAACTTTCTTCATCTTTAATTTCTGCCCACGCTTGTGAAGTCTTTTGATTAGGATCTCTGCACAAGGCCATATTCCCAGCGGGACCACACTCTACCATCTCATTAGTCCCATTTGCTGATCTTCACAGCAAAGTGTGAGCTCACCAGGAGCTGCAGGTGAAAGGACCGCATGGGGCCCAGAGCTCTGAAGGGCCCCGGTTAATCTCTATATGCTGGATTGTTTCTTGACCTCGATTTTTGCTTCTGACAGCAGGGCTGTGTGGGAAGAATGCAGACTTTGGAGTCCTGCCATTTGGAAGTATGGAGAGCTGGGAAATCACTCTACCTCTGAGTTCTCCTTAAAGCTATCAAACAAGCTCTTTTGACAAGCCGATGTTAGCATTAAAGCAGGGGGTTGGAGGGAGGGGCGATGAAGCTTTGCCAACAATACTTGTTACACAGCCATGGCCGAGACCCCTCTGCCCATCATGAAAGCTTCAAGCGCTCACACTCCCTCTTCCTCGTAATTGCTCCGTATATAAGGCTTAACAGACCTGCCGTTCCTGGGGAGAGTGGGCTCACATTTGAGAGCCCGATCCCCTGACCCAGGCTGTCTGAGAGATGAGTTCTAAAGGTTAATGTTTCATTGAGTGACTGACAAAGGCCTTTCAAAAGATGGCTGTATTCCAATTCCAGGGGGAGCTGTCAAGACCCTGTCTCCCGGTGGGGTTTTTATTCTGGTGTCTGAGATCACAAGAAAGGCTGTGGTTTGTGTGAGTGAGTCCAGCGTGGGCTTCTTGGGAGTCCTGCTTGGGAAAGTGTTGGGTATCTGGAAAGATGGGGTCTTTCCTGCGGCACTTAACTAAGGGGGCAATGACTTATTTATATTCCTGGCTCTCCTCACCTCTCAAGTCATAGGGTAAGCTCCTGGAGGGCAGGACTTGCAATGTAGACAACTTTATATCTTCAGACTCTGGTAAATAGTCTACCGTCTGTATATATTTGTTGAGGAAAACTTTCAATGTCATTAATTATAAGTGGCAGCTGAGCCTCTATTTTAAAACTAGATCTTCACTGTAAAGGTAAAGCAGGTCCATGGTAAACATTTAAGTACAAAAGGGTAAAAATAAAAATGAAATTCCCATGTTGCTGAGAAAAATCACTACTAGAACTTTTCTGTATCTCTTTCTATAAATGTCCAATGAGACTGCATCTCAAGCATGTATATATTATTTTACAAATGAAACCATACTGCACCCACTTTTCTGCAACTAGCCTTTGTGTGGTTAACAATCTATCTTGAAGATTTTTTTTAATAGTAGTGCATACAGATCTACCCCAATGTTTATAATGGGTGCAGGCTATTGTATAGATTTTCCATTTTATTTAACCAATTCCTTATTGATGGATATATAAGATATTGCCAAAATCTTATTGATTATAAATAACGCTTAGCAAATATTTATTTATGTTTTTATTTGTGTATCTGTGGGGTACATTTCTAGAAGTGTAAGTTTATTAGATATTGCCAGTTGCCTTTTAAAAATTGCACCAATCCTGGGGCCCCTGGGTGGCTCAGTGGGTTAAAGCCTCTGCCTTCGGCCCAGGTCATGATCTCAGGGTCCTGGGATTGAGCCCCGCATCGGGCTCTCTGCTCTGCAGGGAGCCTGCTTCCCTACCCCCTGACCCCCGCCTATCTCTCTGCCTACTTGTGATCTCTCTCTCTGTGTCAAATAGATAAATAAAATCTTTAAAAAAAAAAAATTGCACCAATCCACTCTCACCAGTAGTGAGTGCCCATTTCTTCATGTCCTTGATAACACCAAAAATTAGCAAATACTTTTGTCTTAGTCCAGATAATAAGAGAAACTAACTCTTTTTTTTTTTCAAATTTGTATTTCTTTAATTATGAGTAAGTTTCAACCTTTCAAGCATTTATGGGCTATTTTATTTTATTTTGTGTGAACTGCTTGTTCAGGTCCTTTACTGATTTTCTTATTGGGTTTTTCTCACTCTCTTTAAACAGATTTATAAAAAAATCTTGGTTTATTCATGGCATTAACTCTGTCACATTTGTTAAAAAATTGTCAAAGTTTGTCACTTATCTTTTGACTTTGATTATGACATATTTGTCATAAAAATTTTTAACATTTTATGTAGCTAAATTTATTAATCATTTCCTTTATTTCTTTTCCAATCATTTCTTTTATACTTCTGAATTTTATGTCATGTCTAGAAAGGATTTTGCCATTTAAGATTATAAACAAAATTTCATTGATTTATTTTTTACAAATATATATTATTAATTATATTTAAATATTTGATCCATCTGAAATTTATTTTGGTACAGAGTCCTATAGGGATCCAGATCGATTCTATCCAAAAGGAGAGCCAGTTGTCCCAGTTCTATCCTTCCCTTACTTTTTTGAAATGATACTTTGTTATATGTTAACAAATACACATTTGTTTTTCTTGTGAAAATACATGGCAAAAACTGTGGAAGGAGACAACATGCCCTTCAACAGATGAATGGATAAAGAAGATGTGGTTCATATATACAATGGAATATTACTCAGCCATCAGAAAGGATAATACCTACCATTTACATGGATGTGGATGGAACTGGGGATTATGCCAAGTGAAATAAGTCAAGCAGAGAAAGACAGTTGTCATGGTTTCACTCATCTGTGGAACATAAAGACTAGCATGGAGGACCAGGGGGGAAGGGAGGGAAAACTGAATGGGAAGAAATCAGAGAGGGAGATAAACCATGAGAGACTCTGGACTCCAGGAAACAAACTGAGGGTTGCAGAAGGAAGGGGGGGAGGTGGTAACCAGGTGATGGGTATTAAGGAGGGCATGTGTGGTGATGAGCGCTGGGTGTTAGACGCAACTAATATTTCTTGAACACTACATCAAAAACTATTGATATACTATATGTTGGCAAAAATGAACATAATAAAAAATAACTTCAGAAAAAAAAAAAGAAAAGAAAATACATGGTGATATTTAAAGGAAACCGACATGTCCTTTTCCAGATATATATTACACTTAGGTTTTTCTAGTTTCCCTAGGTGAGTTCTTTGGAATTGTTCTCAAATATAGAAACAAAGATTTTGTTGCTGTTGTTTAAAGCCAGCCTTTCTATGGGATATAAAATGGAAACAGGGTACACTGTGAACCATTTGAGCAGTAAAGAGAGGCAGGGTGAGTTTTGTGTTTAAAAAAAGCTTCCGTGGGAAGGTGGTGGTTGAACGGGCTCAGATTTGGGGGCAGAGCTGCAGGACTGCTGAGTTTCTTCTCACTCTCGTCGGATCTCATCCTCAGTCAGTCAAACACACCAGTCTGCTACTGGCGCACAACTCCAGGGTCAGTATCAGCCTCCCTCCCTGGGGCGGGGCATGAGTCCCTGCGTGTGGAGCTTGGCTCCGAGGAGCGTCCTCCCTCTACCCACATCCTTTCGTTCCAAATGAAAAGGCTTTTGAGCCATGTGTATTGCTGTTCATCATCATTTTTCTGCCTTAAAGCAGAGGCCTTGGCTTCCTGAGACATAATTAAATTAACCCCAAATCCAAACCCTAAGAAACAAATGAATATTGTGTCTCAATCTCAGGGAAGGGACACCCCACTCAGGAGGTGTGTATTTTAAGGGGAGGGTGTTTAGTTTCATACTCTACTAAAATTGGGATCCCAGATTTCCCCCTGGAAGTATTAACTAAGTATGTGAGTCCAGGCATGTTTCCTCTTTGTTGAAAAGATTCAAGGTCCATAGTCAATAATTTGATTATTTATATCCCACAAAGTCATCATGGAGAACTTAAATTTAACATGTCCTGGAGGGAGTTTCAACATGACTCTTTCATTTACAGTTAGGAGAATTAAAAAAAAAAAATTAACCTTTGTACCATACCACACACAGACAGACAAGAAAAACCAAAAAGTTTACTAGTAAACTTTAGCTCAGTTGTTAAAGCTTTCTAATTTTCTTGTGTCTTTTGAGCCCAAAATGAGGAAACTCCCTAGGGATTTCTTTAGCACTTTTCATCTGATGCTGTCAAAGCCCTTCACACTCACTATTTAATTAAGAGTCTGAACACTTCAGTGAGAGAGGGAAGCATCCATACCATAAACCCAACAAAGAGAAGTTAGATCCCCTGAAAACCTAACTAAACAAAGTAGCTCTGGGTACGTGATAAGAATGCATTGCATTTAAAGTCTCAAAAAGTTTGCATTTTGTTCACTTGCAAACTCTGTAGTGTCTCCTGTAGCATCCAGGTCATTCTGCTGAGACTTTGTTGCTGGAATATTTGGAGCAAGTGGCAGAGTTTCAGAGAAATTTCTCAAGCATTAAGTATATCAGAAAAGGAACCGAAGGCAAAGAAATACAGAGGAAGAACTTAAGGAGCATGTTGTTTGTGTGCAGTAGCTCCCAGTGGGTAACTGGGAGGGGCCATGGAGAGCTCCTATCAGGAATGGTTCTTGAGGGGCTGGGGAAGGTTCAAGAAGGGTGTGTGTGGGTGACTCCAGAATCTGTAAGGGTTCAGGATTCTTAGCTGCAGAAAGCAACTCTGGCTAGTGGAAGCAAAAAGAACATTTATTAGAAGGGGAGGGGTAGGGAGATAGGGTAGAATCAGCCCCAAATTGGAAACTTAGTTAAAGGAATTAATCTGGTGGACGAATAGTTAATTTCAGTGGGCTCTGGGCCATAGGGGCTCTCTCTGGTGATGTGATACATGGCCCTGAGATAATGAGGGCAGGGGAATAGTAGCTCCCACTGCAAAGGCCTGTCGGAGGAGGTTGGCGTGTGGGCTCTGGGTTGGTTGGTTTGCACTGAAATGCACACTTGAGGGAGAAAAGTATACTGTGTCTAGCAACTGGCTGGCTCTGGAAGTGGCAGTTCCTCCAGGGTCATATCCTTCCAGATATCAAAGCATCAAAATGTAAAAAATAGAAGTATGGTTGCTACAGGAAGCATAATTAGAAATCAAAATTCAAGGTCCTCGCTGTCTATAAACTGTTAACATCACAACAATTAGACTAGCAGCTAGCATTGCTCTTGTGATTATCTATACCAATGTTCTTTCCACTCCTAAAAGGGACAATAGCGAGGTAGAGGGGAAACAATCTTATTTACGAGTGCAATGCCAGTCCGAGGTAGAGAGTTCCGCTCTCTGGTGCTTTGCTCTGAACAGAAAAGTTCTTGGCAAACAATACCTGGTTCAGCCTCACGGCAGCATCATAAAGTTAAGTGTATAGAACTGTCTTTTCCTTTCAATGAGATGGAAAACAGATCGGCTCGTGGCAGGCTGCATGATTCCGCCAAGGCCATAGGCTAAGCCCGAGTGCCTGAGGTAGAAACAGGGCCCTGTGAGTCTTAGAGCGTGTATGAATCTCCCAAATATGGAAACGTGGGTTTAGTATTGAATACAGTGCAATGTAAATCTGAAGGAAGGGGCTTGTATTTGTCACTGTACACACTGATGCAACCTTCATGTAGCCTTTCCACCCCAGTATCCACCTGAACTTCTGGGTCAGTGTCACGGGATGAGATTCTTTAAATATTCAGCCTGTTACAAATCCTATGCCATCAGTCCTGCTGTTTCAGGAGGTTAATGGGTGCATGGTCTGAAGTATTTAATGTGACAGATATTTCTCATGTCTTTGGATGCCCTTGCCGCCTCTCCTGGTGTCATGGCTAACCCCAGCTGGCACTCTCAATAGAATATTTCAGTGGCACAAGAAGTAACTAGGTTAATAGCTGAAAATTTGCCCCTGTTTTCCCCATACAGCCACAGTGTTCAATAAACCTCACATACAGAAATCCTTTAACCTATTACAAAAACTCAGTCACCAGAAGCAAATAGTAGCCTTTAGACAGAGCCCAGCACGAAGCAGTCAATTGTATTCCCAATACCTAGAGATTTAGCTGGTGCGAAACATAGTGTTTGGGAAGGGGGTGACAGATATTGGAAGACTGGTTTTTGACAAGAGATGTAAATGGTTCGCATTCTCTCTGAGGCAATAAAAGCTATTTAATTTGGATCCAACTGGAACTATAGACTTTCTCTGTTTATTTGCAAAGCGTCATCACCATCTTTAACACCATCTCATACCCAGAAGTCATCTGCACTCTGTGCTGGACACTGAATAGGGTCTGGGTCCCAGTCTTGTGGGATCCTACCATCTTAGCTTGGCTACACTGACACCAATAAACTTAAAAGTACATCAAGCAGAAAAACTTGGACTAGCATAAGCAATTGCAAGAATACAAATTTATTAAAAAAAAAAAAGAATACAAATTTAGGATCAAAGGAATTAGGGGGGGAGAATGAAGACAGAATCAAGAAATTCCGTTTTCAGACTAGTAATGGTACATGGCATCAAATATGCAGAATGAATGGACATCGAAACCCACAGCTGATGACCCAGTATTGCCACATACTCAGAATAGTGGCATTGAAATACCTGGATAACTGACTCACTTGGATTTTATTCCCATACATCACTTTGAAAATCAGTTTTTCCAAGAAGATTACGGTTCGGGATCTCTTCAAATGCTGGAAAGAAGAAACGACTAAGACTAACATTCACAAAGCAGGAGGATAAAGTGACACGCTCAGTTGTCTGATAGGGAGTATGTGGGTCATAGCAATGTAGAGGAAGGCAGGTAGGTATTGTAGACTCAGGATTGACAGGAGAGTGGAATGTTTATAAATTGGAGTCCAATTTTCAGATTAACCAATGTTTCTATCAGTGCAAATAATAAAGTCTCATATATTAAAGTCCAGTGTTCTTCCCTGTGCAAGGGCACTATTGTCCTTACGAAAGGAAAGTGGAAAGGCCAGAGGTGGCGTCTCCTTGTACCTTGCCCAGTTAGAGTGACCTGCCATGGTGGGTATTTAGTAATGCCAGTAGAGGAGGATGGAGAGTGTGGGGAAAGAAGCATGGAACAAGCACAAACCTCTTCCACGACGGATCCCCTGCTAGTACCAGGATGGAAGCAATCCATTTGTCCCTCCATCAGAGCAGTGAGCAGTGTCTATATGTACCCACATGCGTTACACGCCTGACACACCATATGCTTTAAACGTCTGGGTTTCAGTCCTAAGCAAGAACGAGACAAGTGCAGAGGGAGGACTCAGCTTGTGGACATTTTTAATTTTTCTGGCTTCCATATTCCAGGCCCTTCACTGCCAAGTATACCTGACGGAAGGTGACAGAAGGTCACAGTGTGTCACAGATACTACCCCTCCCCCCAACTAGGGAAACTGAGGAGCCAGATTCTCTCCTTCATAAGCCTGCACAGGATAACATGGACAAATGACTTGGGCCACACAACTGGGGGCTATCTCCCAAAATGTAGACTCTTGGAGGAAGTGTTCATAAAGAAGTCAGAACAGTAGAAGCCATTCTCTATGGCAAAAGTAGCAGCAGGAAGCAGATTAGATTGTTCTTCCTGCCAGACTAGGAGCTCACTTTTTTCCTCCTATTTTCCAAGTCCACTTCTTGAGTCTCCTCTTGAACCTGAGAGATGCTGATATCCTTCTAATAAATGTCCTTTTTGCTTCCACTAGCCAGAGTTGGTTTCTCCTACTTGCAGCTAAGAATCCTGACACCATTACAGATTCTGGAGTCTTTTATACTTACCCTTCCTGAATCTTCCCCAGCCTCTCAAGAACTACTCTTTTTTTTTTTTAAGGATTTTATTTATTTATTTACGAGAGAGAGAGAGAGAGAGAGAGAGAGAGAGAGACATTGATTGCACACAAGCAGGGGGAACAGCAGGTAGAGGGAGGAGCAGGTTCCCTGCTGAGCAAGGAGCTGGACACAGGACTCGATACTAGGACCCTGGCATGATGACCCGAGCCAAAGGTAGACACGTAATGACTGAGCCACCCAGGTGTCCCAGAACCACTCCTCATGTTAACTCTGTATGCCTTGGCTCAAACTAGGCAGTCAAACTAGCCAAACCCATTTGCCCTCATTTGTCTGTTTCTTCCTGTGGAAAATAGGATAAAGGCTCTTGTCCAGGCCCCCCTCAACCCCTGCCTCCTGACCAATTCCCTTGTTTTCCTGTGTAGTCCCCTCATGGAGTGGCATGCCTTTTCTTGGGATCTGTGAGTATAACAAATTAGTTTTCATTGTCAATAGTCTCCTGATCTGTTGAATACTTCCCCTGTTCTTTTTTTTTCTCCCAAATATGTTTATTTTTTCAGTGTTACAAGATTAATTGTTCATGCACTACACCCAGTGCTCCATGCAATACATGCCCTCCTTAATACCCACCACCAGGCTCGCCCAATCCCCCACCCCCTCCCCTCCTAAACCCTCAGTTTGTTGCTCAGAGTTCACAGTCTCTCATGGTTCATCACCCCTTCTGATTTCCCCCCATTCCCCTTTCCCTTCCTTCTCACAATGCCCTCCATGTTTTCCTTATGTTCCACAGGTAAGTGAGACCATAAGATAATTGGCTCTCTCTGCTTGACGTATTTCACTCCACATAATCTCTTCCAGTCCCGTCCATGTTTTTTTTTTATTAACTTATTTTTAATTTACATATAATGTATTATTTGCCCCAGGGTGCATGTCTGTGTATCATCATGCTTACACATTTCACAGCACTTACTATAGCACATACCCTCCCCAATGCCCATACCCAGCCACCCTATCCCTACCCCCCCCCCCGCCCCCCCTAGTTCATTTCATTAATTTAGGAGTCTCTTACAGTTTGTGTCCTTCCCCATCCCATCCTGTTTCATTTCTCTCCCCCACCCCCCCACAATCCCCTGCCTTGCCTCTCAAATTCTTCATATCAGAGAGATCATATGATAATTGTCTTTCTCTGACTGACTTATTTCGCTTAG
>CM053609.1:103840613-103860001 GCA_028646535.1 Procyon lotor
CTATGACAAAATTCTCTTTCTTAAATCTTGATGACAGATTCTGTCATTTCCTGGCCAAATTTAGATGTTAAAAGTTGAGATCAGTTTAAATTTTAGTCTTTATTTTGACTTAAATCTTGTCTCCAACTCCCCTCCCTGCCCTGCTGTGGCACAGCTTTAACCATCGCCTGAGGTCCGAGGCTCTTCCATCTGTTTTTCCACTTCTCTCCAGCACTTCCATGTGATTGAGTGTGAGTGGGGACAGCCTGAATTAAGATGCCATCTCTTCCTTCCCTTTCTTTTTTGGGGTTAACTTTTTTTGCATTGGTGGGACTTGGGAATTTGGGAGGAGAAGGTGGAGGCATGTCATAAAAACCAGCTGCATGTCACAATGGGGAGGTGACCCTGGTTTGGTCACAATGGCGAGGTGAACCTATGTATATCTCCTGGTGAACTCTTCATGACCAGTGGTTTAGTGATCAGTTTCCAACAGTCCTCTCTGTTTACTGAAGTTTTCCCCAAAGAGAGCAGCCAGATCTCCCCAGGCTCTGAAATTGGTCCATGCCCCAATCACCTGTTAGGGTAGCAGCGCCTCTCTCGGTGGCCACCAGAATGGCCCCAGGGCTTCTGCCTTGCCTCCATGCTCTTTCACAAGGAGATGTTGAGATCCTTGCTGCAGGAGAGGAGGGTGGGGCTCACTCCCTTAGGTACCCTGTGCCACAATCCCTTCTCACTCTGGTTAAGGGGGCTTCTCTGACAGTCTTTGCACTTTTAAATGGGCACTAGTCTCCATGTTCAAGAATATCACCTATCATCAAGAGCTGTAGGACAACTTCCCCTGATAGCTCTCTATGACTGCTGCAGAAGAGGGGTTGTGTAGCTCTACAAGCTCCATCCAGGGTGTGAGATGCCATTGTTCCTATCTGGTAGGCTTTCTTAATCTCTCAGAGGGATTCTCTTGAAGCTTTTCATTTCTTTTCTTGAAGATAGGGAAGTGGCATCCCATCATAGACCCTGCATGTCTTGATAAGGTTCATGACCTTGATGGTTCTGCTGCCTCCCACTCTGGCCCTTCCAGGGCTGTCTTTTATGGATTGGGAAGGGGCAGAGATTTGTGATGGTAGTGGTGGTGAAGGTGGCAGGCTTAGTAAACCCCAAGAAAGGCATCTGGCCCTTGGTGTTGACAGCTTTGTTTAGAATGTGAGGTTTGTGGAGCCTCTCTGTCCATAGCTTTGGGCCTTTGTTGCCGATTTTGGGTATGCACAAAAATCACTGCTAAATGTTCTATTACTTTAGCTAAACTTCTTGCTGCATATATGCTAGGCACAGTCCTGGACCATCCGCTGCTGAGTTTGTTTAAGCTTACAATGATCCTATGAGAAAGAAATTATTATCCATTTTTTACAGATGAGGAAACTGAGGCACACAGAAGTTGTGTTAACTGCTCAGGGTTATGCAGCTAGCCAAGATGTGAACCTGACAGTCTGAGTCCAGAACCTGTGAGCTTACCTACTACCTTGATACTCTTTCTGGCTTGAGAATTTTGCTTAAATTCCACCCTGTTTTCATGTCCCTGGCGACTTTGGATATATGCTTGGTAACTTTTTGGCCCCTGCATCCTCATTATGGTATTGTTGGGGAGGACAACTTTTCCTATATCCTCTTTGGTTTAATGACTAGGGTCCTGTGAATTAAAATGACCAAAGACAGAATAACAGGAAAAAAATTTATACATATGGAAGCTAACAAAAAAGTAGCTAGCTTTCTGAATGATTGAAGTTGGAGGCTTATATAACTAACTTAGTAGTGGTGAAAAGGGAATGAAAGAGGCTTTCATGGGAAAAACAAATAGGTTTCTTTAGGAAAGACAGATGGGGTTTTAGGAGAACAAATGGAAGATAAGAAAGTTTGTGATGATGTTTGTTTATGCAGGTGTGAGTGGTCCTTCCATCTTCTTCATGGCCACAGGACTCCTCTGAAAGGGGATTTATGGCAGGTTTACTCTTCTTCCTGGGAGTACACCCACCACTAAGAGGGAATATATGGCAGCCTCATTTCTCAGAAATTGATGTTTTTAGTCAGATAAGGGAAACTTGAGAAAGCTTTTTTTCTGCATCTGTTGTATCTCAAAAGTTTTTAGCTTAAAATAATCTTCATACTGACTGTGGGGTTCTGAATGGGTCCCCATGGTATAGTAAGTAGCATCATTCTACCAAGTTGACCAGTTCCCCTAAAGGAGTGATTTAAATATTAGGTAAGGCGTAAACCCAGAGCGATAGGCCAGTGAACCCAGGCAGAGGGTGGCTGGGGAAAAGCCAGAAACACTGAAGTTGGCATTGTTTTCTGCTTCAAAGCAAATCAAGCCCTGGAGAAAGTTTGGCAGGAAAGAAACATGATTGGGGTGAGGGAGTGCTGCTTTTATTGGATCCATACGAATGAGGAACACCTTTTTAGGCAGTACCAAACTTTTGCACAGGGTACCAATAGTGGGGAGAAGTCATGGAATATAAAGCTAGGGCCATGGATTCAAGTTCTAGCTCCTCCCTTTGCTAACTAAATAACCCTGAGGAGTTCCGTTATTGTAATAGAACTATGATTTATCTCTGAAATAAGGAAGGCTCTCTCTAATTTATCAGATAGGGTTGTGGTGAAGTGAAAAGGGGAATAGCTGAGAAAACACTTTGCACATTGATACACTGATATATGAGAAGCAGAAGTAGTATTTTCCAGAATGACCCATGTCCTTAGTAGGATGGATGATTGAATGATTAAGCAAATTTTTATTGATAGTTTACCATGTGCAAGGAGCGTGTTGGACTCTGCTGTTCATGACATGGTAGATAAGGCAGAGTTATGACTTTCAAGGACTTGGCAACATTGTATTTGAACAAAAGCATATTCATCAATAACTGTAATACAAATATAATTTGATAGGTGCCAAGAAGAAGTTATAGAAAAAACTGCTAGAGAAACTCAAAAGTGGGGAGTTCTTTTTGACAGGAGTGATAATAGAAAGTTTTAGAAAGAGATGACTTTTGGGGTAGATCTAGGGAGATTTCTTATACTTAACTGGTGAGGAATTCTTAGTAAAAGACACAGCATGATTAAAGTATGTTTACTGGGAAATTATATTGACTTTGGCAGGTTGTTTAGGAGAGGGCTTACAGCACAGTGGAGGTAATAGAGTTGAACAGATGGGTTGGAACCAGGACATGGAGGTTTTGGATGTCAGGTCATGGGGTTGAAAGCAGGGAGCACGAAACAGCTTTTGAAATGTGAAATGTCATGGTCAGAGCTGTCCCTGCATTAGTAACCTGGCCACAGTGTGCAGGGTAGACCAATGTCACATGTGGAACTAGAGGCGATGAGACCACGTGGCCATGGTTATGATTTGGTTGTAGTCATATGAGTCTAGATATGTGATAGTAGTAATGGGAAGGAAGACATTTTAGCTAACACATCTCCCTAGTGCCACAAGACATTTAATTTATTCTTTTTACATGCCTGTTAATTTTTTCAACACACACTACTTAGTGGTTACCATATGCCAAATAAAGTGCTGGGATAGAGAAAAATTACACAATATCCTTGCCTTAAAGATTATTGTTTAGTAGCAAGTTATGAGGAAGTTATTTGCCCTACAGGTAAGAAATGGGGTTTTGGAAGGAGGCCAGTTCAGGCTGGGGGGCAGACACATGGCAGTATATTTAAAATCTCAAGTAGTTCATATGCATGGTCTTCTGGGAGGTTGAGACATTTGGTTAGGGGTGAGATCGTGGACTTGTTTGACAGATTAAATTTAGTCTTTATTCTGTAAGGATTGAAGATTCACTTAACTCCTTCAAGAGGAGAAGTAATAAGATAAACTTTGCATAAGATAGATATTTCTCTGGTGATAAGGTGGAAGAAATATTGGCAAGTCAGGGACTGAGAAGGAGCCTCGTGGTAAGAGGATCATTTTGGAGACTAAGGCAATGGTTCAGGTAGAAGGCGAAATGGCCTTGAGGTAAGGAACATAAATGGGAAGGGAGAGGAGGGGCAGATGGAGGATGTTGCGAATTAAAGTCAAGAGGATTTGGGCACTAATTGGATGTAGAAAATGAAAAATGAGTTGAGGTTGACCTTCAGATTTATGGTTTGGGAGCTGGTTCTGTGCCAAGGAATAAAGTCCAAGTTCTGTGGTCTAGTTTATCACTAGTTCATGTGAGTTGTTCTACCTTGCAGTTGTTTAAAGTAACAGTCCTAACCTGTCTTACAGAAACAAATTCAAATTTGTTTTTTTTTTTTTTTCAGGTATTCAGTCTGAGAGGTGAAGAATATATATTGTCAGCTGTGGCTGATACAGTCTTCCTGCCTCATGTTCTATTACATCACCATTTGGCTGCTCACAGGTGTGGTCTGTCTGCCCTCCTAGAATGCCGCCAGAGAAGGGAGCAGAGGTAAGGTGCCCATGTAGTCCTCCAACTGAGTCATGCCAAATACGTTTTAAAGCATCTGTTGAGTTTGGGAGCTATTATTTAAAATGGCTGCAGATTAGAAAGAAGTTGTCCCTCCTTTACCTAGAGAGAGCCAGCAGGGAGGTGCTCTTCAAATTGGTTAATAGTTTGTAGAATAGTGGACAGTGTGGGGCTTACTGGTGCAGTGAAACCTTGGCAATGGAGACAGAAGGGAAATATAACAAAGCTGAAAAATTGTGGGCATAACCCAAAAAGGAAACCTCACCTTGACTGAACTGTGTGTTATGGGGGATGTAGGAGCCATGATTTCAAAGAATGGATCTCTTTTCTAATTTCTCACAGCAAGGTTTTCTGTATCCCAGGTGCTTCCCTCTGAGCACAGCGAGATAGAAAATCATCTGGTGTCATAGATAAAATATCCCAGTGGACATCATTTGGGGTTGTTAGTAGCCATCTGTTAGATCTTGAATGGACTATTGTAATTGCCGATAATTTCTCTTCAGGGAAAAAGAAGCAATTGTCACACTTGCTATAGACCTTGGAAATAAAATTCCATATCCCCTTCCTCTAATTTTTTTCCATTGGTGTGTAAAATTTCTGCACACTTGAACCTTGACTTTCATGGATCTTCTTAAAAGTGGTCCATGGTGTGAATGACAAAAACAACATAAATATGGCTCTGCATCCTGGGGTTCAAGGGAGAGTCCTGCTGCTGTACGTTATGCAGGGTGATAGGTAGGAATGAGTTTCTCTAGTGAGAAAATGTAGGGCACCTGACAATATGTATTAATTTGTTCTTGTCTATTATGCACTAGACTGGAAAGTAATGAGGGTAGAGGACTTGCCTATTTTGTTTTCCACTGTATCCCAATACCCAGAACATTGTGGGTTCATGGAGGCTTTCCATAAGTACTCATGGAATGAGCGAATGGTGAACAGATGAACCAAAGAAGTTCAAAGAGGAATCTAGAGTTGCTGTATTGAAAAGACTGAGAAATGGAACTGGAACCGGGGTAGGGATGGGGAATCTCAGATCAGAGAAATGAAATCAGGTCTAGCCGGTTAAATGCTCATAAGGAGGGGTGGGGAACCACAGAAAGGAGGCTTGTTTATATGGGGGGCTGGAGTATGGTGTTGGGATGGCAGCGGTGCTGGTGCATGGCTGAGTCAGTTGGCCTCAGAAGGGCAGAACAGATGGTGTGAATGCCAACATTATGTCTCTGGCCTCATCATGGAAATAATTTGTCTCATTTAGTGTACATTTTCCAGAGAATTTCAAGCACCTCTTGAGTTATCCATTGTCTACATTTATTTCAGAATAATGAACCAAGCCTTAACTTGCAGTTTTGGTAAAGCTCTAAGCTCTTGTGAACACAACTGAAAGAGGAGCGTGCACGACCTCACGTGAGGTATTTGCAAAGTGCCTCGATGGCTCAGCATTTTCAACATTAGAACAGCCCTGGTTACCATTTATTAAGCCCTTACAGTCTCTCTGGTACTGTCCACAGTGTTTTACCTCTGTTATTAATTTAATTCTCTTAAGAGCCCTACAGATTAGAAATTATTAGAGACATTTTACTAATGAGGACTCCTGAGGTTTAAGTTAAAATCCCTTGTCCAAGATCACATAGGGGACAGGCGGCGAAGGTGGGATCTGACCTCTGATTTGCTTTTACTTCTAAGTCCATGTTAATAAGAGCACATAATAGTCTCTCAGAAAGACTGATGAAGGGAACAGAGTCCAGCCACCCAGGTCCCTCTGGAACCAGGAGTCTTCAGCAATGCCCTGTAGCCACATTGCCCTTAGGTAGAACCCAATCCCGCCTCTCACAGAGGTCCTCTGCATTTTTGCATATTCTTTTCTGATGATCTTGTTTTAGTTCACTTTTTACTTTTATGCCCCATCTTGTTAGTTTTGTTCCCATCCAAAGAGAAAGTAGTTTCAAGGATTTTTTTTTTTTTTTCCACTTAATTAGATCCAAGGCTTGGCTTGTTTGGTGGTGCTCAGCTTCTTTGGTAGACTTGCTTCTGTAGCACAAAAGCAAGCTGACAATTAATGTCATCTTGACAACTTGATAAGTCTAGTGCCAATTTTTTATGATGGAAAAGGAAACTTCTAGATTCAAGATTAAATATGGCCCTTTGGGAAACAAGACAAAATGACCTCATGGCTTATGCATGAAGTTGTAACTGGGGAGCAAAGCATACCTTAAAGATTTAGTTAGTGTGCGATGAGATAAGAGATGTTAGCAGGTGGTCTCTAAGGCAGGGCTGTGCTGGGTAAAGTTCACGGTTTGCTCTTTGCCCAGCACGGCTGATACCCCTGGTGCCCTGGGTCATATCCCATTAGACAGAGCACCTTTGCTTTGAGCTGTAGTTGCAGAGGGTCACTTTATGTGAGCTCAGCTTCCCTTGTGGTAACAGTGTTTGTTCTTCTTGAAGCATAAGTCACGTATTTTCATTTTTTGTCTGGGTAAGTAGGAGCCCACTCAGCATGCACAAGCACAGCTGGGAAGTATGTAATCTGACACTCTTGGGGCAACCACCAATCCATGGGGGCCAGGAGCCAATAGATACATGTTCCAGCCACCTGTGCTTCAGGCAAGCAATTTTAGGAGGCTTTCTGTATGGTTCTCAGAAGGTCCAAGTGTCCTTAAGACCAGTGACCTCAATAATGCACCCTTAGGTTGGGTTTGACTCCATCGTTATCTCACTTTTCCCATTCTTCCATTTCTGATTCTTGGAATTACCACCTCAATAAATTACTTACACCAAGTCCTTGCCTAAGGCTTTGCTTTTGAGCTAAACCCAAATTAAGATACCCAACATAGGTTCCAAGCAGAATTTTCAGCACAAGAGGGAATCAGTCTCTTAGCAACTCACTCTAACCAAACTCATGTGAGATTAATGTATAAACCACAATGACAAATATTAATTTATGGAGATGTCTATACTACAGAGTAGACCAGAATATTCATATGCTGGACAGAGCACACTTTGCTGCTGGGCAGAGTTGATGATAGACTGATATTCTTGCTCTCTGACTCCTCTTTTTCTAACATCCATGTGAATAACTTCTATTCTATTAAGACGTTCCTTTCTTGAATACAGGAAATGTTCAATTTGATATTTAAAATCTGCTTATTAATCTCATTGCTCACATTTTGAATGCAAAATGGAACTCAGGGACTCACTTTACTGAATTGTCTTGTGCTGTTGACAGCTTACCTCCCTTCACCACCACCTTTTGGTAGAGTGAGAACATGGAATATATAGAAAAAGAAAAAATGTAGGGGAAAGCACATCTGCCCACATGAGTATCTTTCTGTTTAAAGTTCAGTATTCAAACTGATACAATGATAGCCTGACAATGTACAAAATCATTTCAGTATACTCTGTGTGTAGTAGCTTAGAAAGATTTTTATCCCCAAGCAATTAAAATAAACATGCTTGCAATCCAAAGAATTAAGTTTTGATTATCTGAAACTCATCTGTAACTGGAAGCATATTTCCCTAATAATTTTGGATAACCGCATATTACTTGTGTCTCTTACATATTAATTTTGCTGAAGAAAATCATTGCTGACATGTTCTGTGTAAGTCCTATTCACCATTTTCTTCCACTCTTAATGCCACAGCCTTATTTTCATCTTTTCTTCCCCTAGACTATATCAGGAACCTCCAAGACAGTCTTTCTGATTACAAGGATCTCTCTAATTCATCTCTTACAACAATACCAGGCAGATCTTTCTATTATACATATCTGATTATGTCAGGATTTTGCTTAAGACCTGTGCATGGCTCTGAGTAGATATTACTTACCAGTATTTCCAATTCTCCTCTCCTTCCATGACTACTGGGGAAATATCTTTCCTCCTTGAATTCAAGTATGGCCATGGGATTTGCTTTGCCCCCAAAAAATGTGAACATGAGTCATTTTCAGATGAAAGCCCCCACTATGGACTAAATTGTGTCCCCCTAAAAGTCATATAGATGTTGAAGTCTTAACTCTCAAGGGGCTGGATCCTAATTAAGGATGTAATTAAGGTTAAATGAGGTTATAAGGGTGGGGCCCTAAACCAATAGGATTGTGGCTTTCTAAAAAGAGGAAGATTTTTCTCTCTCTGTTTGCCATGTAAGGACAGTGAAAAGGTGGCCATCTGCAAGTTAGAAAGAGATCTCTCCTCACATTTGACCATACTGCCACCCTAATTTCAGATTTCTGGTCTTCAGAGCTGTGAGAAAATAGATTTCTGCTATTTAAGACACCCAGTATTTCCTCATGGTAGCTAAGGCTGACTAATACAGCTCCCTTTAGATCTGATGAACTCTGAAGACTTGTCTTGACAGGATATCACCTCAGTGTGATAGAACTTTAATAAGCTGAGTTTCAGAGTGTAGCTGACAGAATAAGACCCACTAAAGATGTCCCTGGCATATTCCCTGGAACCTGGGCGTATGTTCCTTTATGTGACAAAAGGGACTTTGCAGATGTGATTAAGGTTATGAACCTTGAGATGTGGACTTTATCTTGGATGCTCTGGGTGGGCGCAATCTAACCGTGAGTCCTTAAAGGTAGAGAACTGAATAGTTCCGGTCTGACAAAGAAGTGACAATGAAAGAACAGTCAGATAGATGCTTTGAAGATGGAGAAAGGGTGCCATAAACTAATGGAGGCAGGCGGCCTTTAGAAGTTGGAAAAGACTAGAAAATAACTTCCCTAGAGCTTCCAGAAAGGAATGCAACCTTATTTACATTTTGATTTTAGCCCCGTGAGACCTATATCAGAATTTTGAACTACAGAACAATGATATAATAAATTCATGGTATCTTAATCCATTACGTTTGTGGTAATTGTTATAGCAGCAATAGGAAATGAATACATTGAGTATGGTAGATTGTATAAATGGTCAAAATTCTTTATTACATCCATATCTTTACTTGATGACATTATAGATTCTTCTGTCAAAAGATGGAAGCTATTTCTCCTTGCCTTAAATCTGAGTTGGCCATTATTCTCCTTTCTGAATGGCAATGATTACTGAGGTTACCTGGTCTTTGTTCTACCATTGTGTGTTGAGTGTATGACTGTGGTAATGGTCATAATGGGAAGATGGAGAAGTGGTTCATTCAGTTTAACTTTATAGTTCCCAGGTATTTGATCCAAGGCGGAGTGTGTGTCAGCACTACATATGTAGATTAATATCATCCCTCCCTCCTTGCCACTGAAGAGACTACTGATGTTTGCCGGTGTCCTGGACTTTAAGCTCAATGCTATGATTGGCTGGAACTTCAGGGTTTTTCTGTGGGATTGGATTTAGTGTTTTCAAGGTATTAAAGAATGAACCAAATATGAGATAATAAGATGAGTGGACTGTGATAGTGATGTTTTGTGCTCATCGATATCTGATTCTCTTCTACTTCTGGGCATATGAGGGAATTAAATTTCTACAACTCCATAGCCAAGATGCAGGACCATGGGATTTGTTCTGACCAATAGATTGAAGTTGATTTGAGGTGGGTTGTATATGAGCTAAAGCATTTAATTGGGGGTGTGGTATATTCCAGCATTTTTTCCTCTAGCATGTGCCCATGGAGGCATCTATTGAGATGGAGGTGCCCAGTTGCTGAGTCACCTTGTGAAGGACAGATGTCGTGAAGTATCACCTTAGCTCATAGAGGACGTTGTATGAATGAGAAACTGTTTTGTACTATTGATGTATTGTTGTGTTTGTTATTACAAGATAACATACAACCCTGACTAATATGTAATCGGATGGTTTGGAGTTAAGTATTGGCTCTAACTATGTGACTATGAGAAAATTACTTTATTTTTCTAGGTTTAAATTTTTGTATAGTACCTATTTCATGAAGTTATAAGCATTATATGAAGACATGCATGTAAAGTGTGTGGCATACTATCTGGTAAAAAGGAATAAATGTTAGTGTAATAAATGTTAGTTACTTTCATTATCAAAAATCACCATCATTATTATCACCATCACAATTGTGAAAAACACTGAGATTCTGGCTAAGCAAAATTGGAAAGTGTGAAGTAAGGACCTTTTTGGAAGTGAGTTCAACATACTCCTTACCTTTGAACTGCAGAAGTGGTCAAAGTTGGTAATCTATAATTTCAAGAGTAAAGTTGAACTTCGGGAGAATCTCCTCATTGTATTCTGCAGCTTTAGAGGTTGTCCACATTCCTTGATGTGATGCCTCTTCCTCCATCTTTAAAGCCAATGACCATGGGCAGGGTCCGCATCACACCACCTGACTCTGAATGCTTCTTCTCCCTCTTCCATTTTTAAAGACATTTGAGGATATATTGAGACACTTGAATAATCCAGGATAATGTCAAGGTCCTTGCTTAAATCACATCTACAAAGTCCTTTTTGCCATGTGAGGTCACAGAGTCTCTGGTTCTGGGGACTAGGACCTGGGCACTTTAGGAGACCATTATTCTGCCACTATAACATCTAGGATTACTTATTTATGCCTTCTCTCTCCCTCCCTTACTCCTTCCTTACCTCCTCCCACACTTCTATTTTCTTTTGGTTCATTTTATCAGGAATTTTCATTTTTTTAGTCTTCAGAATCCCTTTTTTCTTTAAAAAATTAATTTATTTTAGAGAGAGCATGAGTTGGGGGAAGGGTAGAGGGGGAGGGGAAGGGACAGATTCTGGGCTGATTGCAGAGCCTATTGTGGGTTCCATCTCAGGATGCTGAGATCAGGACCTGAGCCAAAACCAAGAGTCAGACACTTAACTGACTGAGCCATGCAAGCATCCCCAGAATCCCTTTTGTGTTCTGTCTCTATGTCATCATTATTTTCTACTTTCATTGACTTCCACCTTATTGTTTTTATTTTCTCCCTTCTATTTACCTTTGGATTGTTCTGTTATCCTATTTCTAATTTGCTAAGATTGTAGATCTAGTAATCTTGAGACTTTTTTTCTAATTATAGTGTATAAAGCTATAAACATCCCTGGAATTACTCCTTTAGCAGCATTTCACACTTTTTTATTAGCCTTCACTTCTAAGTATAATCTAATTTCAAAAAATGATTTATTCTTTGACCTGTGAGTTTCAATAAGTATATTTTTAAATTCTATACATATAAACTTTTTAAATTAACACAGAACTCAAAAGTCCAAAGTGGACTTGCAGGTAGCATTTCAGCAAGAGAATCAAATACTACATTTCGGATCATGATTATAAGAATTCTCTTTGTAGCATCCTTATATTTATTACTTTTACCATTCCATATCTCTTTTAAATTGCAATAAGAGTCCTAAAGTGCCCAGGTTCCTGGAGCACTTTCAGAAGGAGGAGTGGTGCTGGGGAACTGTGTCCTACTCTTTGACCAACTCTGAGATCAGGGGAAGGGTAAAGCTGTAAATGGATAAAGTCTGTAAGACAGGATAAGGAGTAAGGAGCCAGTTGAGTCCCAGAGCACTGTGGAAAGAAGAAATAAAATAGGAGCATGCATTGGGCCCTGGATATTCCTTGGGCTTATGTTGTAAAAGCCAATGTAATCCTCCCACAGGGCACACTGGCAGAATGGAAAAGAAAGTGCTCTGAGACCACTAGACAGGGAGGAGACAGAAAAATCACAAGTGGATTCAATGACTAGAACCAGCAGAGGTCTGGGTCTTTCTGGGTTTGGATTAAACAGCCCAATGCTGCTGAAACCTCGCAGAGGACATTAGTGAATTGCAGCATTGTAATATAATAACTCTAATGATGACCCCGAGTCACATGGACAAGAAAGTTATGCTTTGAATATGCTTTTTGAGGAGGTTTTAGCCTATATGTAAATATACTTTATGAAAGATTTCAATTAAACTAGTTAAAGCAAAAATAAAACAAAATGTCTGGGGTTTAGAGCAGAGAGTTGCGTTTACCTGGAATATTCACTTATCTATTTTTTTTTCATAAATAAAAATACACAGATCAGGGGGTGGGGGGGAGCAAAGTCTGGGCTAAATCAGGCCACTCACTTGGTTATACATTGCTTATGGCTCTAAGACAGACTAATACAGTAGATGAGTCATAGCAACCAAGACTCCATGGTCTGCTAGCCTGAAATAGTTACTATTTTGGCCTTTTACAGAAGGAGTTTGCTGACCCCCACCTCAGATCGTTACTGTGCCTCTCCAGTGTGGCTGCTACTTTGCTCCAAGTGTGCCAAAGGTCTATGTGATGCCCACTTCTCTGGAGTCCCTGTAGTAAAGGGCATCACAGCATCTTTCAAAATGGATGCTCATGGAAAGTTGTCCTCTCTGGACTCGGGGAGAGGAGAACACATGACTGGTTCACTCGCTTTGCAGAGTCAGCAGTAGTCAGTGGCCGGGACCTCCACTTCTGGAACATGTGAGGATGTGTGAGAAGGGAATTACCTGAGGGCTGAGTGCTATGGCTGTTCAGCTGGCTAGTATTCCTTTGCCAAAAACGATCCACATCTCATTTTAGAGTTAAATACTCCACTGAGGTTTTACCTTTGTTTCTGAGTGACATGCCAATATTTCAGTTGACTTCTTGAGGCCATTGAGGTTCCTAAAGGAAGTTGTGTGCCACGTCCCTCTTCTGTCCTAAGGGGTTCCACTTTCCTGAGGTGAATGAGGTACATATTTCAAAGGAAATGGACCTAAACAATAAGCAATAATAACAGTGACAATTGCACAGAAGAACTGCTTCTGGCAAATACTTAACAGCTGGAGAAGTTGGGGACCTCTGACCTTCTCCAATCATTATCTCCCAGAAATGCCTCACAGAAGGAGAGTATAAAAATACAAGGAAAACTGGTTACACACACACACACACACACACACACACACACACACACACAAAACAAACCCCACAATTAAGAAAAAAATAATAGCTCTCAATACCAAGCGGCTTTCTGTTGTAGACACTAGTTTTTGCCTCAAGTCTCCCCTCATTATGAAAGATCAATATAATACTTTATAGGAAAACAAAACACTTTTCTTAACCTTTGGTAGGTGCATAATTAGGAATATAATATGAAAGATGGCCTCATACTCTGTTCACAGAGGTCTTGTCTTTTAAGACCGGGGATGGTTTGGAAAAATACAAGAGGCAGATTAGAGGCAAATTAGAGATGCTAATTAGAAATGCAGCGACCACTTTTACTGACATGCTGAGAACAGCTAAGCTTTCCAGAATTTATTCAAGCTAGAGGGAGTGATCTCATTTTGTCTGGTTCTGAGAGCTTTCTAATTTGAGGAAGAAAATCACAGTGGTAGAACCCACCAATGTATCATATCTGAGATGAAATCAGCCTGTGGTCTTAGCAAGAGGAATATTCTCTGTTTCTCTGCCTCTGGTAATATTTCTCAAGCCCCTGTTTGAGGGAATCTGGGTATTTCTTTCGAAGATGCCTGCCAGGTTTTGGTACCTCTTCTCTTCTATAGGTTTTTGTTTTAGTTTTGCTTTGTTTTTGGTACTGCTCTCTGGGTTAACAATATGGATAAGTCTCAAAATTACACATAAATGTAAAAAGCCACAGTTATATACGTGGAGAAAAATTATATGAATAAAGCTTCTTGTATTGTTTTCCCCTGTTTCCCCAATACCTGGCATGGGCTCTACTATGTAGCAGGACAACTCTGATACAGAGTTGGTGAATGAATGAATGAATTTCTCCATTCAACATAATTTATCACAATAGTCAGTTTTATTTATTTATTTATTTTTTAAAGATCTTATTTATTTGATAGAGATCACAAGTAGGCAGAGGGGCAGGCAGAGAGAGAGGGGGAAGCAGGCTTTCTGCTGAGCAGAGAGCCCGATGCGTGGCTTGATCCCAGGACCCTGAGATCATGACCTGAGCTGAAGGCAGAGGCTTTAACCCACTGAGCCACCCAGGTGCCCCAATAGTCAGTTTTTAAAAAAATCTGAGGTTTCGCATCCTAACTTTTTGCCCTCACTGCTACACTCTTAATGCTAGACAGATACTTTTTATTCAGTGCTTTTTGTCCATGGGGAAGAAAAATTCTGTTTAGAACCTCCATCTTGGATGTAGGTTGAATTGTAGTCCACTGGATCTGGTGCCATCTTAGGGATAATGGTCTAAGAGTTTCCGGTATTCCCATTCACAGAAATTAAATATGATCTTATTATTAAACACACCTCCTTATGACCCAGGACCGAAGTCTTCCTTCTCTTACTTCCTACAGTAAATTTTGTACTTTAGGGTTTTCACTCATTCATGTATTCATCCAAAGACCTTTGTTGTTAAACTATTTTAGAATCTTTCTAATTTTTGATTGATTTCCTGAAGGTGATTTTAATGCTGCCATTTACCATTCTTGTGACACTGGACAAGTTATTAAATCTAACCTTGATTTCCTTATCTGCAAATGAGGGTTGTGATAGAATCTTTCTTATAAGATTGCAGCAAGAATTAAATATTTTAACTTGTCCAATGGCAAGTGGTTAATACACATTAACAAATAATAATAATAATAATAATAATAATAATGTTACGATTCAGACTTTTGAGGACAGAGACCGTCTCATGTTTCATACCAGGCAGCACAATTTTTGATCAATATCTGTTGCATTTATTTTATCTTATAGGGCAGCAAGAGGTTTCAATACAATATACAAAATAACTCTGGGATTGGTAGGTATTTCTCTAGCATATCAAAACAAGCTGGCTTGGCTGACAGGGGACCCAAGTCTTTGATTCAAAGGGCTTAACCTTTGTATTCCTTTCTCATAGCCTCTAGCTCAAGCACTTAGCTTCCCGCCTCCCACTGTCTCTCAGAGGATGAGTTGGTTTAGGCTGACCGCTGGCTCCTAATCTTGAAGAAAGGTTCTTTATAGATCTCTGAACTTATGAACCAACATATAGAACCCTTGCTGAGCAAAGGAAGAGTTATACAAACAGGAACAAAAAGAAGTGGGTGTCCTTGGGCTTATTCTAGGCTGTGGAAATAATAAACAAAAGGAATCTGAGGATGTGGTAAAGGATTTCATTATTAGAAACACTGTGCTTTTTCCTAAATAGTTTTGAGCACATTCACACGTTTTGAAAAAAATACTATCTCCTTCTAAATTGCCTTTCTAACTGCTATGTTAATTTATGGGGGCAAATGGCAATTTTGTACTCTGGGTCCAACATTTTCATTATCTAGGTTTGAGAAGAGATTCTAATATGTAATATATTGTTTGTTGGTTAAAATTCAATGTCCTTATTAAGAAAATGTATGTAAGATGCAATTAAGACTCTGACAGGCACATTCTCCATGAAGGTTAGCATATTTTGGAAGCTCCAGGTGGTGAGAAATGAGCCTGAAGATTTAGAGAGTGGTTGGACTCTAGAAAACCCTATGTGTCTTAAATGGGGATGGGAATTTATCTTTTAGGTAATGGGGAGCTCCTGATAGTTTTTAATCAGAGGATTACCATAGTCATCTTTGTGTTTGAGGAAGGCCACTCTTGCCATAGCAGTGTGTGTATGTGCGCCTGTTTGTGATGGTAGACAGGTAAGAAATTAGTTCAGAGACTAATTCCGGGTGAAGGATGGTGAGAGATGAATGCAGGCAGCAGAGGTGGAGATGGAGAGGGACAAGTTTTAAGGAGGTAGTTCTTAGTGACTGGTATGATTGGTTCTTGGTGGTTGGGTGTATTTTGTAAAGGAAGAAGAGCCTTGGGCTGAGTGGAAGATGTTGAGTTCTTCAACTCTCATTCTTTGAGGTAGGAAATGCAGGTAGATGAGGTGATTTCATGATTTCAGTTGCCAACTATAAGTTGATGACTCCCAAATCTGTACTTCTAGTCCAGATCTTTATCCTCTGTTCCAAACCCACACACTCAGCTATTTACTGGACCCATCTGGGCCACAGGCACCTGAGACACAGCCTGTCCCAAACCAACATGGTGACTTGCTTTCCAAGTTCTCTCCTCATTCTTACTTAGTGAGCAATACCATCTACCCTGTTGTTGCCCATGCCAAAATTTTGGAAATTATTCTTTTTTTGGGGGGGGGGGGGAATTATTCTTGATTCATCTCCCTGTGTGACTGACATCTAGTTCTTCCCCAATTCTGTCAATTTGACATCTTTTATATCTCTTTGGTTTGTCCATTATTTTTAGCTTTACTTACAAGAACAGGAAGTGGAAGGTACTGAGGAAGTTGCCAGGACAGGAACTGTATTAGAACTTAAGAATTCAGAGACATTTTAATTCCAAAAGATGGAATGATTTCATATGCAGTGACTGGAGATTAATGGATGCCTTAGTCTGTTTAGACCAAATAGAGCATAGACTGGGTAACTTAAACAGCAAACATTTACTTCCACAGTTCTGAAGGTTGGAAAGTCTAAGACCAAGGTGCTGACAGATTTTGATGAGAGCCTGCTTTCGTGGTCCGTAGATGGTGATTGTCTTCTCTCTATATGTCCTCATGTGGCAGAAGGGTGGAAGGAGCTTCTGGGTCTCATTTACAAGAGCTCTAATCCCATTCAGGAGAGCTCTGCCCTAATGAACTTGTCACCTCCCAGTGGCCCTTCTGTTCTGCTATGTTTATTTGCTTGGATGGGAGTTCCAGAAGGAGAGAATTTAATTCAACTTCAAATATTCAGTTTTGGAAAAGGTTATTATTGATAATTTTATAAAATTAAAGAATGGAATGAGTTTTCAGATTGAAAGCTCACAGTAATCATTAAGTAGTAGAAATAAAAGTAAATTCACAGTAGGGAGGTCCTCTCCTCTTTTTCTGGGGGGGGGGCTCACCTCTTAATACCATCACATCAGGAGTTAGAATTTCAACAAATGAATTTTTGGATGAAATAAATATTCAGTCCATATTAGTGGGAAAAGTGTGATGTAAGGAGATCACAGGATTGATAAGGTGAGGTGCACATTCCTTTTGACCCAACATCTCCTCCTCTTTCTTATGTATGGGAGAATTCTCATATCTATTAGAGAATTCCCTACCTTATATGTCCTTAATAGTTGAAAATGCCAGATACTCACCTTTCAAGCTTTACTTGTATCTAAGACATGCTTGGGATCCAGATGCCACCAACCAGATGCAACCACCATGCACTTTGAAGCTGGAGTCACAGCAGCAAAAATGGCATTTGGTATTGCAAGATACTGTGCTGAACACAGAAGTGACAGCATTGACAATGGTGATGATAGTTGCAGTAAGATCACACTTCCATTGCAGAAATGGCAGCAGGACAAACAGCAGTATCTAGTAGACTGATGGCTCTTGTAGACCAGTTCTGTGGTGTGCTTTTGGGCATTGGTGCTGGCTGCTTAGATTTGTGTCCTCCCAATGAGTTGGGAAGTGTGCCAGTTAGGCATTCTCTTAGCTGCAATACACAGCAAACACAACCAGCAGTGGCTTAGGGCATTAGGGGTCTTTCCCCCTCCATAGCAGAAGAAGTCTGGAGTTGAGTAGTACTACAGTACTACTGACATTTGTTCAATAGGTTCACAGTGTCAAGTGTTTGTTGGCCTCTTGGCCTTTCCCTTATATTGGGGTCTGTGTTTAAGACAGGAAAAAGGGGAGACAGGTTAGCACCAGTTGTATTTTTCCATTTTACCAGGGGAGCCAAAATCAAAGACTTAGGCTTCTATCTTACTGTCTCGAGCTCAGTAATATGGCCAACAAGCTGCATAGGAATGTGGGAATTGAGGGAAATGAGTATTTAATGAGTATGTGGAGTGTTCAACCTCTATCACAGAAATGGGCAATGGAGAAATAAGTTGGGAAAGGGGCAGCAGTCTATATTGTATGTCACAGTGAGTTACTCAATGTCTTTAAATAAAAAACCTTTTTTTATTGCAGGTGTTGCTTTAATCCACCTAAGTCAGTTTCTGTTGTTTTCCACAGGAGAACCCTGTATGATAATCCAAAACTTGGTATCTAATAAAGTCAAATGTGGAGTAAGATAGAAATTAAAGACAATTCTAAAAGTTTGACTGACTTAGAGCATGGTGCCTCTATTGATAAAAATAAGAAAAACTCTTACTAAGGAGTGGGTGGCTTATGGTATTACACTATTTATTTCATCCTCAACTTTAAAGAAGTAAAATTGTGTTGACAAATTGAATCACTTACTGGTAAAATATATGGGAAAGATATTTTTGAAGGGGAGCTTCTTTGCCTGTTCCTGGTGCCATAGTTACCTCTTCCACTTTTTTGTTAGCTTTTCCTGCGACATTTATAAGTTATTTTGAATTTTCAATATTATTATAGTTGCATTGAGAAGGGGGCTCCAGCTTGTCTGTGCATAGGCTTTGTTCTGTTAAGTGATGGAATTAGTTGTTCATTGAGACAGTAAATGAGGCCGATTAAGTAGTGAGGTAGTGAATCAATTATAAGTTCATAAAAACACAACCCCTATTTATTGATTTTCCTTTTACTGCCTTTCTCTTTAGGAGAAAAGTTATCAAAAATAGGCAGGAAGAAAACCCTTTCTTGAGGTCATTATCAAATGCCAGTTTCTTCACACTGCTGGGTACTCTTTTCTACTACAGTGCCTTTGCAGAAGAATTCTCTGTGCCTGACTAACTTCTGTTTCCCCTTTAAAACACTGGTGTCACCTCTTCCAGAAAGTTTCCCCCTACTTTCCTTTAAAGGAGAAGCCTCTGGTTTTATTTATCTCTTTATTCTAGGTTCCTAGGACAGAGCCAAGCATATTTTAGTTTCTCAATGCATGCTTGTTGAATTAACAGAATGAGTCAGTATTAGAGAACTTATAGCTAATTGAATATTAGTCTTGATTGATGGGAAGATGAAAGTGCATATTGAAGAAACAGACAAAGAGAGAAAGAGAGAGAGAGAGACCAAGCCATTCTAAGAGTATGAGAGGGCCAGGGAAGGGGGGAGTGAGGAGCCTTGGGAGTATAGACAATGTCTTCATTCAACTCAAATTGCCTTGGATATAGGAATATTAGGAGTATTGG
>CM053609.1:103860501-103963849 GCA_028646535.1 Procyon lotor
TTCTTGATTGGCAAAAATGGATCTTTTCTCTGTCAGTGAAAAGAGAAGCACTTGAAGACAGAAATACACCTTGTCTGTTCCCTCAGTGATTGTTTTCTGTGCCTTTGGGCAGTGGTTGTGATTCTGCCTAGGGGTCCCCCCCACCCCCTGACCACCAGAATGGGTCAAGTCCTGCGGTTGAACTCCAGGTCCCTGCCACCCTCATCCAATTAGCTGTAGGAGTTTGCTTGCTCAGTTCTGAGGTGTTTTGGAAGCGTTTGTCATGAGGGCTATTGGCAGTGGTTGATATAAAGGAAAGAGAATAGAGACGACTCATCAAGTTTAATTTTATTCCGGACTTTAGATGGAATTCCACTACAGAATTCCAGAGGTGAGAAGGCCAGAGCTGGCTCCCATGCCTGCTGGTCTTTGTGGAAAGAATGTTAATTAGGACAGCAATGTGAAAATGACTGCTGAGCAATTTGCCCGGCTTTAGCTGGAATATAATTAATGATATAAACACTATTTATTGAGTACCTACTCTGTTTCAAATACCATTTCACAATTTTCACAATTGTGAATTTTCACAATTTTATGAGGTAAGTGACCTTTTTTACATTTTTACATATAAGGAAATCGGGGCTCAGAAATTGTCAAGAGCCTGATGTGCTGCAGTGGATCCAACCTGAGGGCTGTATTCCTGATGATGGTACCAAAGACGCATCACGACAGGGATGTTGGTTTTCCTTAAAATATTAGGAATCTTCTGCAGATATTTTCCAACTTCTCTAAACTACCAATAATGGATTTATTCATCCATTAAAATCCAAATGATTTCTTTAAAAAATTAATAAATTGGAGAAATATTAAAGGCAATATTGGTGCTATTTAAAAAAGTCAAACAGCGCAGATGGGGATAGAAGTAAAAATTTCCTTTTCTTCCCATGTTATTCCCTAGGGCTACTTCTCAGATATAACCATTGTTAATAATTTTCTGTGCAGATGCCAGAATGGTTTCACATATATCTAAGCATATATGTATATGTGGGGACCTGTGATCATTTATGTCTTCATTACTGGGGAGGACATGCCCAGGAAAAAGAAACTTTAAGCAGATAATCTAACCATATCTCCTTATAAGCACAATAACTAGACCTCTGGGCAATAGGCTAATAATATTTGTTAGCTAGAGAGTATCTGTGGAATGTTTGAGTAGGAGATCCCTGGATTAGGATAACTTATGGTAAACAAATTAGTAATCCATGAATATATGAGGCATGACTGTCTTGAGAATGTCATGTAGACTATGTGACTCTCCAGGGTATAAAGTGGAGATGTTTTTTAGCTGAGAATGTACCTGCTACCTGAGATGACCCATGAAACTGATCAGAGAACTATTTGGGCCCCAGAGAATCATGCCTGATAAGGGGAAGAATTACCCTGTGTATATGTAACATAATTAATTGAACTAGTTTTTTACTAAGGGGAATTTAGGCTGTTTTCAGTTTTGTTTTGTTACTATTAAGAATCCTGCATTATATATCTTTGTGGATATATATTTATACATTTGCTTATTTGTAGGATTAAGACAATACTAGGTCAAAGTTTATGTTCATCTATATTTTCAACCACTTTGTTCTTTCTTCTCCTTCCCCTGGCCTTCTCCCATGTACACACACAAGAGAGTTGTAAGGCCAACAGCAGATCTGGTATCATTTCATCCGTAAAAACTTTGATATGTATATCTAAGTTTATGGAATCTCTCTCTTTTGATAAGACTCCTTTCCTTACAAAAAACAGAGTATACCATTCGCAGTCTTCTACAGCTTCCATTTGTCTCTTAACATATCTGGGAGACCACTGCATGGCAGTATATTAGAGATTTCTTTATTCTTCACTATAGTTATATAGTATTCCATTTATGGATGTGCCATATGTTATTATACCTGTTTCCAATTAATGACAATTGAATTGTCTACAGTCTTTTTCTATTACAAATAATAGTCTTGCCCAGAAATTATTTAATAATTTCTCATCTTTACATTTGGGATAGATGTCTAGAAATAGAATTGCTGGTTCAAAAGCTATTATCAGTAAGAACACTTTGGTCAAGGGGAGACTGAGTTTAATATGCATTTAGTTTGAGTTTAGTAGGATATATTTAATGTAGTTTCCCATCATTCTGAGCATAGTTAAATTACTGCTAGTCTCTCAGTGTAGAAATGTCCTTCTAAGAAGATTCCTTCTACCCAATGTGCCAATTCACCATCATCATGACCCCAGGTTTCAGGATCCAACGTAGTACCTTCACTAGGCTGTTACAACAAGGATATCAATGACAAATTATGACAAATTAGTGTCATAAATCCAAAGTATTTATGACTAATCACTGTAAAAAATTAGTCATAAGGAATTGTCAGGTAGAAACAAACTTTTCGGGGTGCCTGGGTGGCTCAGTGGGTTAAAGCCTCTGCTTTTGGCTCAGGTCATGATCTCAGGGTCCTGGGATTGAGCCCCGCATCTGGGTTCTCTGCTCAGCAGGGAGCCTGCTTCCCCCTCTCTCTCTGCCCGCCTCTCTGCCTACTTGTGATTTCTTTCTCTCTGTGTCAAATAAATAATAAATAAAATCTTTAAAAAAAAAAAAAGAAGCAAACTTTTCCAAACTATCCATAGTTAAAACACAAATTTTAATCTATCATGTGTTTAAGGAAAAATGAAGTCATTTTTTTCTCCCTTTAGGAAGAAACTTTTCTCTTTCTTCTTTAGGAAGAAACTTTTCCTCTCCTTCTCCTTCTTCTTTTTTAACAAAATCATTGTCCCATGAAGAAGTAGTCAGAGGGTGAAGCCAAAATAATGTAGGAAAGTATCAGGTATTTTAATAAAATATACCTGCATTTTTCTGGATTTTGTGATGTTTGATGAATTTGTTAGCTTTTGAACATTTGTGACTTTTTTTAACTTCTCTTTTAGTTTTAAATATTTAAATACTTATTCCTAACTTCATAATTTTGTATTCTTGTCTTAAATATGGCTCCCAAATTACATAGGCTTGGGGCCATGCAAAACTGCACTATGCCCTTAATTGTTGGAGTGATATATTCAGTGACTTTCGGTAACGAACCAGGCAATTATAAGCTGAGCTCTGGTAAGAAATACACCTCCTTCCTTCAAAGTTCTGCAAGTCGTGGCAATAGGTTATGTATCATTTAGGGGCATACTTTCCTGAAGAGGGTCACATACCAAGACAGCCAATAGTAGATACTTGGGGAAGATAATACAATCTATGTAGTTGCCCCCATTTTCTTCATACATGAAAATGTATTCACCTTTCCCAAAATAGATACCCCCAAAGTCATATTCAATCATGTCATTGGCTCAAACTCTGGGATTTCATGGTCATGTTTCATCAGTTTTAGATGTGAGTCTTCATTGGGAAAATTATAATCAAAACCAAATACCAAACAACTCTAAACCACCACAAAGAAAAGATGATTTATCTGCTTTTTGCTCTTCTTCAAGCATATTTTGATAGAACAGGGACAGGATAGCTTCAATAAACATTCTCATTTGGAGAGAAAAATGCATGGCAACCAGCAATCACTGGTTCTTAGCAATTCTAAAACATTGCTGGATATACATTTTGAGGATGCTTACTTTGGGGGTAGGGAATATTCCTTGTGTTTTTTTTTTCCCTTCACCCTCCTTTTTCTTTCTTGATCAATCATGCTAAACATTTATCAATCTTATTGAACTTATCAAGGAAGCAGCTTTTTAGATTCACTGATTTTCTCTATTTTTTTGTACTTTTGTGTTCTATTTGTGTTCTATTTCATATTTCATTTGTGCTTTTGTATTCTATTTCATTGATCCCTGAAATTGATCTATGATTGATTGTGATCTATTTCATTGATTTCCATGTTTTGTTATTTCCCTTCTTTGCTTAATTTGTATTTAATTTGCTCTTCTTCTAGTTTCCTATGGTTAAGTTTGATTCATTGGCTTTAGACTAGTTATCTTTTCTAATACAAGCATCTCATGCTATAAATTTTCCTCTAAGAACTGTTTTAATTGTATCCCTGAAATTTTGATAAACTGTGTTTTTATTTTCATTCAGTTCTAAATATTCTAATTTTCCTTGTGTTTTCTTCTTTCTCTCATGGTTCTTTAGAAGTCTATTGCTTTATTTCCAAATATTTGAGGATTTTCCACTTATCTTTTTGTTATTGAGTTTTAGTTCATTTCTGTTGGGGCCAGACAACCTCATCTATATGGTTTCATTCCTTCAATTTATTGAGATTTGTTTCCGGTCCTAAATGGAGTTTCTCATGGTGATATTCCTTTGTGCATTTGAGACAAATGTGTATTTTACTGTCCTTGGGTTGAGTTTCTATAAATTATAATTAGGTTAAGTTGGTTCATAGAGTTGTTCAAATCTTCCACATACCTATAGATTTTTGTTGTTGTTGTTTTATGAATCACAGAGAGGAATTTTGACCCAGTATAATTATTTGTCTGTATCTCTTTTCAGTTGTATAAGATTTTTTTCATATATTTTAAATTCTGTTATTTAGTAGATTAAAAATGGGTACATTTAGGATTTTTATGTTCTTTTTCCATCCTCATAAAATGTTCCTCTTTATCCTGGTTTATTGCTTGTTCTGGAGTTGGCTTTGTCTGGTATTAATATAACCATCCCAGCATCTGCATGGCATATATTTTTTATCCTTTCACCTTTAAACTCTCTATATCTTTATATTTATTTATTTATTTTTTATATCTTTATATTTAAAGTGGATATCTTGTAAACAGCAATATTGCTTGGTTTTGATTTTTTTTTTTTTACCTCATTTACGGATCTGGTTGGGTTTAAATATACTATTTGCTCTTTGTTTTCTATTTGTTCCACCCTTTTTTTGTTCCCTGTGACCTCTTTTCCTATCTTTGATATATTGACTAAACATTTTCTCTGCTTCCATCTTACCTCCACTACTGGCTTATTAGGTATTCCTTTTTATTTTAATTTTTAGTGATTGCTCTAAGATTTACAATATATATCCTTTAACTCATTCCAATCTACCTTCAAAAAATATTATGGTAGTTTATGTGACATTAGTCTTACACTAGTATATGTCTAGATTTTCCCATCTATCTTTTGTGATATGTTTTACTTCCACCTATCATATAAACCTCATAATTTATTATCATTATTTTTGCTTTAAAGACCCAATTATTTTTTAAACAGTCTTAAAATGAGAAAAATGTTTTTTTTTATGGAGATTTTTTGTTTGGTATCTTATTTGCATTGCCCATTTTGTTTGTGCTTGTTTTGGAGAGATCCAAAACCTTAGCCACATCGCCATCTTGCCTTCTGTCCCCAAGTTGTTTTTTAACCTATTTTTATGTGCAGCCCATATAGTCTCTGGGGTGATGAGTTAATATGATATTCTTGTTGCGTGAAGTAATACTTCCTTTTATTTTCCCTCAAATGCTAATGTTTAAAAATGTATGTGTATGTGATCTGGGACAAATGACTGTTCTAAACTTAGATACCAATTTTTAAAGTGAGAATTTGAAGGACAGTCTTTGTTGCCAAAGCTATTACAGAAAGACCACAAACATTGCTAAGTATTCGCCCTTAATGATAGAGTCTCATTTGGAAGTGTTGGCTAGCTGCATAGGCTTTTATTTACTATAATACATGAATTTCTCACTTATCCAGAGGTCATTACTCTGGCAACCTCATCTATTTGGAACACTAGAGAAAATAATAGAGTAAAACAAATGGCTCCTAAACAGCTGAACTAGATATTTCAAGGTCATTAAAAATAATTTTCATGAATTTTACTAAAAGGAGAACCCCTGACTCAGAACGTGCTTGCTTCCACTAAAAACATAATTTTAACCAGCTTGGTTAATTGGTTTCCTTGCCTTCAGCAGAAGGGGGAGGGAGTGGGTAGTGGGGAGAGAAATGAGGAGGAAGCACACACGTTATGTAGAGTAAGATATAATAACCGATGTTTGTATATTCCTTTAGACTGAAATCTCCTTTAGGGCAGTTAATGGTGTCCTATTTATCATTGCATTCTCTGCACAGTCCCTGACACTAGATAGTCAATAAAACCTGACTACATCATAAATAAGCAAACATACAAGACTCAGAGCCTGGGTGGACATAGGAGAGCCGCATGATGTTGAAATAAGGATTTAAAAAAGGGTAGCAGTTAGAGGCAGAGAGTTCTTTATACTGTACTGTACCATGCAGCGAGAACATTTCTATTTAGGGAAAATAGGAGCCAGCATGGAGCAATAGCTCATTTTGATATCAGTGACATGTCATTCAGAAAAGGTTACAGTTTAGAACCCATGTGAGTATTTATTGCCTTAAAAAATGATTTCCATTAAAACTATTCTCCCCCATCCAGCCCTGCTGTTCACTCTCCTCACCATCCCCAGCACACCAAATCTCTACTTCTACTTTGGTCTCTCTACCTAACAGTTTCACCTCTTCACACTTGGAAAATTCATTTATGCCACAAATGGGTCATTAGCTGATAATCTTGCTAAAGTGATCTGTTTTAGTACGTGGTGGATTTGTCACAAGGAATTATTTGTTTGACAAACTTATGGAGGGAAAAAAATGCTCATAGTGATACATATCCATGCCTTAAATTTGAAAAACGCTATTCACCTTTAGTAAACACGTACACTCGATGTAGAGAGACATTTCTGCTCTCTTTATGACAATCTGTTTATTCAGTTAGCCCTTGGTATGTTATTTGCACCAAGAAGTTTAAGAGAAGAAGCCCTAATAATGATAGAAATGGCAGCTGGCCCTCCCTGAGTAGTGATGTGTGTGTGTGTGTGGCCATGTGTGTGCTCCTGCGACTCTGAGAAGAGATTTCATGGGTTAATCTATTATTTAATTCTTACCGCACATCAGGAGGTGGGAACTATTACTATGTAACCTCATGCGTGGTGAACTAAGGCTTGGAAAGGCGACTTTACAAAGTCCATGCTGACAAAGGTAGTAAGTGGCAGAGCAGGGATTTGAACCCTACTGGTCTGGTTCCAAAACCTGTGCTCTTAACATTTATATGTTGTATGTACCCTTTGTCTTCTTCCTTCATCTCTAAGAATGAAGTAGGAAGCAACAGCACAGCATCTATCTTCATCACGCTGATGAAATATTGCTTTACTTTGTTATCATTCAGTCATGGCCGTGGCAGGGATCAATGAAGCTAACCCTTAGTCTGAAGAAACAGTAGGAAAATACATGGATCTCTAGGCACAGTTTATTAATTTGATAATAAGCACTTATTTCTCTCTCTTTCTCTCTCCCTTGTGTTTGATTGATATGTGTAGCCAAATCAGATAACCCGCAAAGCATTATCTTGCATCTGGCCCCACCCCAATTTGCTGGTGGGCCAGAATTATTTGGATAATTTCATTATTTCCTGACTTCAATTTCTTTTGAAGCTCCTTGGCCATGGTTTTCATTTCTTTTCTCAACTTTGTTGAATTTGGCTCATATTGAAATATCTTTCTAGAGACCATAATATTCTAGGGACACAATTTTGAAACTGTGTTCATTCAAAGAGCCCGAAGAAGAAAAATAAGCCATGCTGATTATTGAGGACAGGAAGATACTTGGTTTAATTATCTTGGTGTCTAGATATGGAACAAAATGCCACCAATTTCCTTTCCTCAACAAAGAGAAGCAGTATATACACCTGCTGGAAGGTCCAGGGACACAGGGATGTTATGTATAAGACTTTAATAAAAAAAACGTGATTTTCTGTGAAAATCTTTCATGAGCGAGGCAAGAATCAGGGAGTTGAAGGAGAGCAAGAGATGGTTGGGAAAATGAGGAGCTCGGGAGTGAGAGGCACTGATAAGATAAAATGTGTTCGGGCTGTCTATCAGATGTCAGCAGCCTTGCCCTGCTGTTCTGAAATTGCCTTTTTATGTTGCCTTTCTCAAAGGCGAGCTCAGAGGGTTGCCTTTAGTGTTCTTTGGGAAAGAGAAAAACACGAATACATACAGTAGTCACAGCATATGCCCATGATCTCCTATTCACAGTTTATCAAGATTATGGACATGGACTTGTTAGGCAAAACTGAGAGTCACTGTTTATTTTCTGAGTACGTCAGTTCCCTCTGACCCCTTCCCTCTCCTGCTTCTTGCCAGACTTCTTGACTCTCTTCTTGAGGCTATGCATTTTGAGTATCATTAAGAATGTCAGTATCTGCTCTCCAATCCCCACCTTGACCTTAATAGTTACATCAGAGAAATTATTTTCCTACCTTCTTTCTTTGGCTGAAGCGATCCCAGTCATTCCTTGAGCTTATTAATTTTTTTTCCCCTCATGCTTGATAAGGACATTTTACAGGGCAATCATGACTCAGAATGAGGGATGGAATATAAAGTCAGAACTCCGATTTCTGAGCAGTTAATCAGAGGGTGAGCAATCTGAAGTTGTTCCTGGGCTGAAATTTTCGCAGCTGATTGCTTTCCCTACTCAGCTCCATTGTCCAATGCCCCCGGGTGCCTCAAAGTGCTCAGTAATGGTGGCACCTGGGTTGTGGTAATGGCCATGGTCCTGTTTTGATGGTTTGCTTCATAGTTTTCCACGGACTCAAATAGCCTGAATACAAGGGCAGCCTTAGGAAGCTGAATGCTCCTGCATTCTATCTACAAACATTTGAGATCTAAATGCCTGCCAACTTCGAGTCTTAACTCTCTCACCTTCTTACGCTTCCCTTGTGGTCCTAACTCTACCCAAAAGGGCCCTTAAAATTGGAGATCCCCTCTGCTTATTGGCCTGGAGAGAAAAGTACTGGTCTTTTGCAGGCAGTGCAGGTACTTAGAGGAAATTGCAAGCTCTCAGCTCGAATTTTATTCCGGGATCAGGTTGGCAGGCCGATCTATTCATTCCCCTGGCCGTGACTGGACCTCAAATCCTCCTCCAGGAGGACGTCGGCTCCCAGTCCGAGAAAGGGAGATAAGTGATGGACGAGCATTTTATTGCTTGTAGGAATGTGCACGCTATGGGATTTCTCCTTTATTTTCTAAAGCCCTTCTGCATTTTTCAGTCCACTTCTCTGAGCTAAACCAGGCAAAGAGAAAGATGATTAAGTCTCAGAAGAGGCATGAAATGGCCTGCAGCTAGAGGAGAAAGTTTAGGGTGGACATTTTGAAAGATGAAGAGTAAGAGCAATTAGGCAGTGGAATAGAAGTGCCACCGCGGCGGTGAGCCGCGGAAAGGTTAGATAAGATATTAACATTAATGAGGTATAGCACAGCCCTGGAGAATCAAGGAGGCTTGACTAAAAGGAGGAGGGTGGGAGGGAATCAGAACAGCCCACTGACAGCGCACGCTCTCCTCCCTGCTTCCCAAGTTACCATCTTTTGAGAGAGAGCAGGACGTCTAGATTGCAGGCCCAGTCTGCTGGGCTCCTATAAACCTGATTCTTCATTTTTTCCACAAATCCATTTTTTTTTTTTTTTTAGTTCCTATTGCATGTCAGGTACTGTGTCAGGCTTTAAGAAGATAACTATGTAAAGATGAAAAGAGTCCAACGTCATGGGAGAAGAGAGACAGAGGGATCCGAATTGTGGCTGAGAATTGGGATCAGAATTGCTCTGTGGAAGACAGCACATTGTCTGGTGAATGACCCCAGAAGCTCTTAGCGCGGGGTGGGCGGGGGGGGGGGGGGGGGGGGGGGGGGGGGGGGGGGGGGGGGGGGGGGGGGGGAAGCCTTCTCCTTCCCCAGTAGGAGGCACTAGACCCAAATGCAATTTTCCTACCTCCCTCCTTTCCCTCCCTCCGCTCCCTCCCTCCCTCCCTTCCTTCCTTCCTTCCTTCCTTCCTTCCTTCCTTCCTTCCTTCCTTCCTTCCTTCCTTCCTTCCTTCCTAGATTTATTTATTCATTTGAGAGAGAGAGAGAAAGAGAAAGCAAGTATGATCAGGGGAAGGGGCAAAGAGAGAGAATCTCCAGCTGACTCCCTGCTGACCACGGAGCCCCATGCAGGGGCTCGATCTCACAACCATGAGATCATGACTTTAGTGAAATCAAGAGTCACAGGCTTAATTGACTGAGCCACCCAGGTGTGCCCCCCAAACACAATTTCTTGAGGGACTGGGTCTCTACTCTCCAGCAGCCAAATCTACCTTTTCCCAAGGTGATCAGGTGCTGGCAGCAGGCACTCAGACAATTCTTTGCAGGTGTACCCTCCCTTTCCCTGCTGCCTTAGACTCCTGTCTGTGTGTTCTCCAGTGATGAGGCTGCTCTCCTGCCTGCACTGTAAGAATGGAGAGTTGTAGGAGCATATGTGTCCCTCCCAAACAGAAATATTTGTATCTACGAGCCTCCCCCTCCCCTGGGCGTGCTCTCTGAGAGACGCTGAGAAAATGACAATGAACTTCTTTTGGAGGAGCCTCTGCTTGCAAGTTCCCCAATAAAGTTCATCTCTTAACTGTAGCTACACGATCTGGCATTTGGCGTCTCCCTCATTGGCCATAGCTCCATAACCACTTAGTGGAATTGGACCAGCAGGTAGGTTTTTTGGCCGGTTTTAGAAGAAAGTGAGTTGAATTGCTGTCATGTGGGCATTTGCTGCTCTGGTCTCAGATCCCCCACAGCATTTCTGCCTGGTCCCTGGTTGCACTTGAATTTGCCTTACTGGTGATGTGTTCCAGACATGTGGTGTGTTACAGAAGGGGAGGCACAGCAACCGTGGGAACATGGAAGGGGGGAATCTAACCCGTGGGACTCCAGAAGAAATGGCGTTGAAGCTAAGACATGAAGGATGTGAAGGAGTTAACTGGGTGAAGATGGCGATGGAGTGGGCAAGGGGATGAAAGTGTTTTAGGTAGGGCGCCTGGGTGGCTCAGATGGTTAAGCATCTGCCTTCAGCTCAGGTCATGATCCCAGGGTCCTGGGATCGAGTCCTGCATCGGGCTTCCTGTTCAGCAAGAAGCCTGCTTCTCCCCCTCTCTCTCTCTGTCTCTCATAAATAAACAAACAAACAAATAAATAAATAAATAAAATCTTAAAAAAAAAAAAAAAGACAGGGTTTTAGATAGAGGGGTCCATGGGGGAGGCCCTAAAAAGAAAGACTTGGTGTGTTGTAGGAGTGGAAAGTTCAGCATGTCTGGAGAGGTAATGAGCCCAGAGGACCTGTGGTTTGAAGGGTTTTTCTTGGATTTGTGATGAATTGCTCCAGAGTTGTTCCTGCCTTCCCCCTGTACAGGCTCAACGTTTGGGGGAGCTCAGACTGCAATTAAGGACAGAATCTGTGTAGAGCCTGGAAACAGAAGACAACTGCTGCAAACAGAATCTTTACTTCATCCTTTTTTTTTCCGTTTTAAAGGCCAATTCTCTTCTATTAAATATCCATATAATAACTACTAAATAACTTGAAAAAAAGACCCATGAACTACTGTATTATTTCCCTTTTATCTTTTTTATATTTTTTCCCTCTCTCTCTTTTTTTTTTATCCCTCCCTGCCTTTCGTCATTTTCTCTCTGAAGAAGAACTTACCTATAAAACTAAAAATTATTCATTGTACTTAATTTTGTCTTACTGGTTTGGGAATCTGAGGAAGAGTGTAGGTCCCTAGAGAGATCCTAACACATGTCATGGGAAAATAAGACCTGTGAGGACAAACAGGAGTGAAGGCTAGAGGCTTACTTGCTCTGTTGAAAAAAAGGGAAACACTTTCCTTCCCTTTCCTTCTTGACAGAACATCTACCTTAGAAAACTGTAAAGGTACTTCCTCTGTCACTTTGAAATGTATTTTTCAAATCTTTTTAGAAATGAAATAAGCCTTTTTGTAACTTTATGACCCAGGAATATCTTTCTCAGGGACCTGGAAATGGCCAGTCCTGGAAAATGTAAGCACCAAGGGAGATAGAGCCCCTGTGTCCCTGTTTCTCTAGGAGGACAGGGGACTAACTTCAGTGAGTGTTTTGTTCCAAGTTGTAAAACTGCCTCCTGTCATAAAGAGCCCCCCGTTCCTTTTAGATAAAGTCACTGAGCTCATATAGATGGTCACCCCGATTACCTGGTAAAGTTAGGATGAACTCTGTGTGTGCTGGCCACTTCCCTTACTTGAGGACTAGTTAGGATTTCTCTTGAAAACACGTATATAATGGGTTGTATCTGCGTGGCTATATAAAAGAGTAGATTTCCTTTTGTCTTTGCAATCTCTTGGTGAATTGCCTGTAACCTACTTCACATTCTGGCTTAATGCTTATTCAATCATTAGAAGTGATTTCCTTCTCTACAGCCTTCGTGGAGAGGATTTCTGGGTTGGAAGATTTTGTTTTTTAAATCGTATTGCCCCCACAGACCTTGAAGAGGGTAACGTTTTGTGTGTCCTTTCCCAAGGCCATGCAGTGGCCTTCCAGGGGAACCTAGTACTTTGAGACACAAAAACTGTCACCCACTAGCTCTCAGTTGCTGGGCCCAATATGAGTTCTATTTGGCAGATGGAAAGCCAGCCCTTTCAAATTTTCCCAGGTGGACCAGGCACTGTTTGCTTTCAGAAGTTCTCAGCGAGACTTTCATTTTAAATTCATAAAAGTTATCAGCCAACTTCCAACAATTGTTTAATAAAAAGCAATTAGCCAGCCAAAAATATAATGGCTTTTATGTCAAAATATGCTGGAGACAGCTGCTAAGCGGGCCACTGGCAGCCCCTGGGCCATATGCCGTGAGTCCTAGGCATATGCACAGCCAGGCACAACAGCGCAGAGCATATTGGGAGTAATAAACCCAGCCCCCTACCTTTCTCCCTCTCCCTTCCCCCAACTCCCCACGCCAGAGAAACTGACAGCAGGGAATTCTCTGGAGTAAATTGCCGCAGTCAAGATTCACAAAACTCATTTATTAGGCAAGGATCTAATCTGGCAATAGATGCAGAGAGCCCTAGCTCCCTAGCCTGGTTTGGATAAAATCCATGCAAACCTTATTGCATTGCAGCAAAACGATTAAGAAAAATAAATAAATAAATCTGCCTCCACAAAACAACTAACTCAACAGCACTCATCAAGAAAATTGAACCCAGATTATAGACTTTTCTTTTATCTATCTGTTTGCTTCTCCCAATCTAATATTCGCAGGGAAAAAGTTTCTGGAGTTTGCTCTTCCTTGAGAAGATAGTTTCATTCTCCACAGCATTCTCTGCCATAGTCATGTTTGTCACCCTGCCTCACTCCCCAGGAGGTGTTCAAGGACTGAGATATTGGTGATGGCCCTGTGCATCTTTTGTTGTCATCGGAAATCCAGATACACACTTATTTTAATCAGAGGGGAGGGAGAAAAAGGAAACTCTCCTGAAATTTTTTTGCTAACAAGAAAGGCCATATTTTCATCAAAAGCATGTTTATTTTGAGAACAAAGCATGGGCAAATCACCTTTTGTTTATAGAGAGCTTTTTTTTCCATCCCAGAGGATCCCGTGGTTTGTAAACACTCTGAAGCTGTTTTTAGAGCATTCATGTCGCCTATCTCCTTAAGGACAGATCCTGGGGGTTGCTCTATACCCATGGTTTCTGGCCATTTTGCAGTGCCAGCAACTCCTTATTCTATAGTTAAGAAAATGTGTCATGCTTTTGAGGATAATAGGATTTTTTTTTTCATCATAAACATATTAAATAGCAAAGTGTCGGCAATAGAGTTCCAGAATAACCCTTGGAAAGGGGGCAGCACAGACCTAGGAATCTCCAGATTCTTCAAACTTCAACTCATTCTTCAATCTTCTCTCTTCCCCCCAAGAAAATTTTCCACAGAGTTGCAACTCTGTGGAATACTATTGAAGGTCCCCTAAGAACACACACTCCCAGTTTCAATAACTTGCTAGGAGGACTTGCAGGAATCGGCACATGGCAGCATTCATGCTAAGATTTATTGCAGTGAAAGGTTACAAAGCAAAATGAGTGAAGGGAAAAAGACATGTGGTGCGAAGTCTGGAGGACACCAGGCACAAGCCTTTCCCAGTGGGGTAATTTGGGACGATCTTAATCCACCTGGCCCCCACCCCCCACCAGCAACAAATTATGACAACATATGTGAAACATTGTCTTTCAGGGAAGCTTCTTAGAGACTCTATGTCCAAGGTTTGTAATAGAGGGCTGGTCATGTAGACATCCTCTGTCACTCCCAGTATAAAAACAGGTGTTGAGAAGAAACTATTGCACAGATTATTCAGGTGCAATGAGCCATTCTTACCAGTCCTGGAAACTTTGGGGACTCTCCCCAGATCGGAGTTCCTGGATGTCAGTCAAGGGTCAACCTTGAAGCAGGTCTTTCCAAGAGCAGCAGCCTCACTTGCACACAGTTGATTGTGTTGTGGATTGATCTTTCCAGCCTTTCTTCTTCCTACGTCATCACTTGCAGGGAGCTCTGAGACATATCGTGGGTTCTCCTAGGAAGGGGCAAAAGGTAGATTGATAGGTGGGTAAAAACGAAAGCCTTGGCAGGGGTGCCTGGGTGGCTCAGTGGGTTAAGTGTCTGCTTTTGGCTCAGGACATTATCCTGGGGTCCTGGGATTGAGCCCCACATGGAGTTCCCTGCTCAGCTCCCTGCTTCCTTTCCTACTCCCCCTGCTTGTGTTCTCTCTCTCTGTTAAAGAAATAAATAAAAAATCTTTAGAAGTGAAAGGCTTGGCTTGGACTCTCAGTGGAAGTACAGTTTAGTAAGGATTCTAAGAAAGGCAACATGGTAAAGCTTAAAAAGCAAGCATTTTAGAATTCGGCAGACCCAGGTTCAAATCCTGCTCACCATTCCTATAGAATTTGAAAATTTCAAATCTTTCTGGTCTGTTTTTATGGGTAATCCACCAACTATCTGATGCTCATGGATAAACTAGAGTTGGATAAATTTGGTAGGAAATAGGATAACCTTTATTTCAGGGGAAATATATCAAATATATATCATGGGAATGGCCTATAGGCCTGCAAGGTTAGTAATAAAAATGAAGTTAACTTTCCTTCCTCCCTTCCTTCCTTCCTTCCTTCCTTCCTTCCTTCCTTCCTTCCTTCCTTCCTTCCTTCCTTCCTTCCTTCCTTTCTTTCTTTCTTCTTTCTTTCTTTTTTTCTTTTTTTCTTCTTTCTTTCTTCTTTCAAGCTCCACACCCAGCATGGAGCCTAACACGGGGTTTGAACTCATGACCCTGAGATCAAGACCTGAGCTGAGATCAAGAGTCAGATGTTTTACCAACTGGACCACTCAGGTGCCCCCAAAATGAAATTAATATTCCTAAACATAGGTCCAATGCTCTAACTTTGGGTTGGAATTCTCATTCCATCTTTTTTTTTTTTATGATTATTTCTGAGCACTTCATGTACACATGCCTGAGCGTGCTTAGGGGAACACGAGGATGTTAGAGATGGGGTCTGTGCTCTCAGGATGCTGATAGCCCTAGTGTGGGACCTCATGGAGCACAAGGGAGATTCTGAATGAGGCAGCAAATGGATTCATGACATTACAGATCTTTAACTCTAGAGTTACAAAAGATAAATGAAACTGAGATATAGAAAGTAACTCCCCATTAATGGACCACCTCTGAATTTAACTGCTCTTGTTAGATTTGTTTTTCAAATTTTTGTTATAGTTTTAGATTACGTCATCTCCTGAGCCAGTAAGTTAAACAAACTAGAAATCTTGGAGAGGAGAATCTTGATTTACTTGTCTGGAGTGTTCATCCAGAGAACATGAGGTTGATTTCTGCCCTCCATTTCTCTAGCTTAAGGGGGCCTTATCTTCCTTGCTTATCTACAGAAATAAAGTCACCATTCTCCTTAACCCTTTCTAGACTTTGTTCAAGTCCTTAGTTGTTCATGAAGCATGAAAGCATGAAGTTGTTCATGAAGCATGAAAACCAGAAGAGCAAATACATCCTCAAGTAAGGCTCTCTGTGGCTTTGCACCATGCTTTGTTCATTTCATGCAGGGAGTCTTTCACTTACTTGGTCTATATTTTTGGGACTGCCAGACTTCTCTCTCACACACGTGACTAGTTGTCCTGGCTAATTTTCCTAGCCTACAAGTCTCTGCTTCAGTCGGTGGCCTCACGTTAAAATACACAGAGCTATACATCTAGAGCTTTGTACTCATTATACAAAAGGCTTTTAATCAATCTGCTCTTGATTTTACAGTCATCTTAGAATAGAGGCCAGATCACGCAGTGACTGAGAGTATAGATTCTTTACCCTCAGTCCCTGGTTCTTTTTTTTTTTTAGTTCATTTACTTTTTTTTTTTTTTTAAAGGTTTTATTTATTTATTTGACAGAGAGAGAGAGAGAGAGATCACAAGTAGGCAGAGAGTCAGGCAGAGAGAGAGGGAGAAGGAGGCTCCCCGCTGAGCAGAGAGCTCAATGTGGGGCTCAATCCCAGGACTCTGAGATCATGACCTGAGCCAAAGGCAGAGGCTTTAACCCACTGAGCCAACCAGGTGCCCCTCAGTCCCTGGTTCTAATCCCACCTCAGCCACTGAGCAGCTGTGACACATTGGACAATTTACTTAGTCTCTGTCTCAGTGTTCTCATCTATAAGATGAGGCACAAAATACTATTATCAGTCTTAGGATTAAATATGAATATTTTTGACATGCTACAAGCAGTGTCTAACACTATATTGTTATTATTACTTTTAAGATTTTACTTATTTATTAGAGAGAGAGAGAGAGCACATGCAGGGGAGGTGGCAGAGGAAGAGGGAGAAGCAGGCTCCCCAGTGAGCAGGGAGCCCAACACAGGGCTTGATTCCAGGACCCTGGCATCATGACCTGAGTCAAAGGCAGACACTTAACCATCTGAGCCACCCAGGTGCCCCATATTAGGTTTGATAAATACAAAAATTAGAAAAAGATTCTTATTCCATATTAGAGTGTCTCTTAGATTCCTTCTTTGGATTATAAATAATTGCTTTGAGTTGTGGCTTTCCTGATAAATGAGGAATTGAAACAGACTATTACAGAGATCCAGTCTTCTCACAGATTCACGTTTTTTAGTCTATAGCCTAGTTTTCCATGTTAGAAATCTGATTTATGCTAAAACAGAACCAGAAATGAGAACTTCTGCTGAAAGAAGACCTCGTTACCTTATCATTAACACAAGAGAGAATACTGCCAGTTCCCTTTTCCTTCTGGTTAAAATGTGGTTACAAATCTCTTAGCCTGATAAATTCTACACAACCATTTTGAAATCATTCTTCCCACCAAATGAGATGATCGAGGCAGAAACATTAGTTTGAGTGGACATGTAGGTCAATATTGCTCTAAGAAAAGGGCTGTTGGGTGTTCAGATGCAGTGCATAGTACACAAAAACAAAGCAAAATAAAAGAAAACTTAAAAAAAACCCCAAATGAAGAAATTCTCTTGAAATGAGAACACGAAAATAAAGCTCAGAACTCAGTAGGTACTAAGCAAATGCTAACTCCTTTTTCTCACTTTGCCTGGCTGCCAGAACCAATTTCTTCCTTCTCAATATTTATATTGACCTTTCTTTCCCTTTAGTCAGGAAAACACAAAGATTTTTTTTTTTTTTAAGGCTCATACCATAAACTGTGTGATGTTTAGCTTTTGCAGAGGTGTGAAGAAGTCCTGCTGTTAAAAGTGGAGTAAGATTTTTTTCTCTTGGGTGGAAGCCCAGAAAATGTTAGACAAGCCAAGGTGAAGACTCTTCCTGGTTAATGACAGCGTGGATGCTTGTGTGTATGTTTGTGGGTGTGAATGTGTATGTCTAGGTTCTAGAACCATTTTGGCAGGGAGAAGTGAGGACCCACAGAAAGAAATTGATCCAAAATGTTGGAAGGCAAAATGGTTTGATCCACCCCGCAAGACCTAACATGCATTTCCCTTCTTTGCATTCTATGTAGGTTGGAGATAGCGATCTTTAAATTTTCCATGTTGGAAATACACAATCCAATTAAAATAGTATTTTGTGAGCTAAGCAGGCATATCATGACCATTACTATGGCCAAAGCAAAGACCAAGCCTTAATTTCAAATCTTGCAGGGTTTTAAGAACTTAAAATAGGCATAGAAGCTCTTATCCATGGAAGTTTAGTGCCACTGGGAGTGTCCATAAGAGAGATGTGTGGTTGGACAGGTTTCTTATTTTAAAGATGCCACTGAGACGTCCGTCAGTTACCTACACAGCCTTAAACAGGAATGTGATATAACAAAAAGCTTCAACAGCAAGTGTTCAACATAATAATCCCTCGTTCCTAAAAGATTGTTAAAAATTGTTAAAGGTGGTGATACGTGTAAAGGTAAAGCCTCGGAGATAACTATCGATAAAAAGTAGACATTTGGCTTCCTTTCCAACTTCTTCTAGAAAAAGCTTCTTTCAAAGAGAAGAGCTGCACCATAGACACTCCTGGTGGGGACCCAGATGAGTGGGTCTCTCTTTCCTAGTGAGGAGGAGCAGGGGCTTTGGAAGACCCAGTGTCAGCCCCACTGCAAGCCCAGACGTTTGACAGGGAAAGCCGTGGGCAGGCAGCTGGTGGTGGTTGCAGCCCACGCCAGGCCTCTTGCTGGCTTGTTACGCGATCCTCACCAGCTTCCCTGGGAAGAGGAAAAACAAATTTTTTCTCTAATGGCTCAGATTGTCTTCGATACTTACCAGCAGGAGTTTCTGACAACTTTGTTCTCTCAGATTTTAGGGATTTAAAGAGAAACAAAATATCACACACTTGCAACTGGCGCAGGAATACGCCGACGTCCACCTCATTAGTGAATGGAAAACAGTGGCCCCTTTGGGCCAGATCAGGAGGTCAATGTGTATATGACTGAAAGGCCCTATTTATTAACCAAATACCCATTACATGGGTCAAGTCCAAGGCCAGCCTGATGAGTAGGCAACTCCTCATATGGTTTCATTTCGGGGACTGAAATAACCACTCCCTTGATCCTCCAAATGGGAAATATGGCTCCTATGTGCCCACTGATGCCTGAAATGTCTTTTATAGGAAAAAGGCCTTTCATTTAGAAGTCGGTAATAAGGTTCATAATGAAAGTACCTTAGGTGTGACTTCAGAATACGCTGAGGTGTGAGTGCCTGGAGTCTGGACTCTTGAGAGTACATTTAATGATTAAGGGAAGAAGGAGCCTTTTGCTTGGATGGGAAGAAAGAGATATAAACAGGGAGAGGGAAGCAGAAAGGGAAGACCAGAGTGTGGCAAGCTAACTGTATTTGTTGGTTTACTTTTGAAATGAGATAGAAAGCTCTTAAGTGTCTGATGCATAGCAAGCTCTCAGTGTTAATTATTCTGATTTAAAGTTATGGCAGGTTCAGGACCAGTTTTGCCATTTTGGAAATAAACCTGTAGGATCCCCGCTCTGAAGCTACAGTGCCCTGTGGGTAAAATCAAGGCCCTCAAAAATCACTCTCCTTCCATTTTCTCTATCCGCTCCCTATCCTAACATTTTCTCTTTGCATTACTCCTCCGTCCTTTGCTTATGGGAGGACTCTAAAGGAGTCTCAATAGGCTTTATACCAAGAAGGTGTGGGGGGTTACAATCAGAGGCATATCTAAACTAACTTCTGGCATTTAACCATATACCACATGTCTGTGTCACATTTCATATGTCTCATCTTCCCTAATGTCATTACAGGGTACTTGATTGCTACCTTTCTAGTTATGGGACCCTGTGACTGTAATCACCTATTTCGATGGCTCACATCTGGGCATATCACGGGCATGCAGCTTTCCTGACTACCACAACTTGCAGCATGTGGTTCATCTAGACTACTCAGATGGCACCAATTGCCATGACATCTCACTCGGCATTCAATGCCTCATCAATAAAACTTGTATTTTCATCCAGTTTTATCATTAATATATACATGGCTAGTCAACGTTGATATATAGTCTGTTTTTATCTCTCTAACTAGACTGTGAAATTCTTGTCAAGGTCCAGGTGGTAGGTAGTTTTTGAGATAACCTCCAATGTGCCCCATATCCCCATACTCATGTCCTTGCATAATCCCTTCCATCTATTACTTGTTTTTAATGAATATAATAAGACAAAAGAGTTAGGATGTCACTTCCAGGATTGGGTTACAAAAAGTTCCTAACTCCTGTCCCACTAGCACTCTATGGCTCATTCTTGCTCGCTCCATGTGGTGGAAGCCAGTTGCCATGTTGTGAGCTGTCCTCTGGCGGAGAGCTGAGGTAAGCCTCTGGTCAACAGCCAGAGATAAAACGAGGCCCTCAGCTTAACCACTTATGAGGAACTGAGTTTTGACAATAATTGCCCGAGTGAGCTTACCAGTAGCTTCTCTCTCAGTTGAACCTTCACATGAGAATGCAGCCCTGGTTGACACCTTGATGGCAACTTTGTGAGAGACCTAGAGGCAGAAGCACCCAGGGAAGCCATGATGAAATTTCTGATCAACCGAAACTGTGAGGTAATATGTTTGCTGTTGTATGCTGTTGATTTTTTGGAGCAATTTGTTACACAGCAATAGATAATTAATATGGTCCAGGCTTGTAGTCCATTTATGGACTAATTCCGTCAGTCTGGAACAAATACCCAGAATATTGAAGAAATATGCTTTGAGCTACCCGGGGAACATTTGTTTTCTTTCCCTCTCAGATAGGAGAGGGAGACAGGTGGAACCTATGATTTGGTCCTAAAAATCTGGTAGCCTTAATTGCAGTCTTGGTATATGAAGCCAGAGGGTCAGTTAACAGGAATAGCAACCAAATCAAGTGGACCATTCAAAGGTCTAAGTGACACTGAAAATTGAGGTTTTAGAGACAACATAAGATGGTCAAAATGAAAAAACCTGAACTCGAGGAATGGCAAAGCAGATGAGTGGGAGGTGGTTTGGAGACAGTGCATTTCAAGAGATGGAGTGAGTGGAAATCATGGGAGTATGTGCAGAGCATGGAAACTGGTGGATCTAAGAGGGGGTTGCAAATATCGATGCCGAGGGTACCAGGAAATGAGTGGAATGGGGCACATGTGGGCTCAGTGAACTGGAGAGGGCAAGCTAGTTTCAGGCGGGTATGATGTATGTTGTAGTGCTCTACCCAGATCCTGAGCCTCAGGGACAGTGTGCCCTGGAACTGTTGACTGTTAATGGCTGACAGTGTCATTCTTCTCTGACCCTCAGCCACAGGGAGGCACCTCACCCGAGGTTATGCCCTATCCCTGGGGTGGCTTGTGGCCAAATTCTGGCAGATGAGGGAGTACAAGTTGCTGACTCCTCTGCCTCAATGTGCAGCAATCCTGACGGTCCACCTCCAGTCCTGAGCTCCCCATAGGATTGCCCACTTTTCCTTCTGCCAGATTCTTTCTTTCTTACTTTCTCAGTGAGTACCTCCGGGAAACCCCTTGCACACAACACCACATCTCAATCTAAAACAATCAAGACAAGACAAGGGGTAGCAACTAGTCAACTCTAGACCCAACATACAAGGTGGAATTGCATATATGTAAGTGAAATACTCCAATCTTTCTTTCTGTATTGGCAAGTAATTCCGCTTTAAAGAAAAGAAGGGCCTCTGAAATGAGACAAAACACATCTCTGGGCCAGGTTTAGCTAAAGGGACATGAGTTTGAGTTATATGTATATTATTATATAATATGTATTATTAATATATAATAACATATATTAAGTTCATTAACTTATTGAAAACTCAATAAGTTGAATATATATATATATTTATTTTTATAAGGTTTATTTTTTTAAAGACTTTATTTATTTATTTGACAGAGAGAGAGATCACAAGTAGGCAGAGAGGCCGGCAGAGAGAGAGAAGCAGGCTCCTCCCTGAGCAGAGAGCTTGACGCGGGGCTCAATCCCAGGACCCTGGGATCATAATCTGATCCAAAGGCAGAGGCTTTAACCCACTGAGCCACCCAGGTGCCCCTAAGTTGAATATATATTTTTAAAGATTTTATTTATTTATTTGTGAGACAGAGAGGAGAGAGAGCAAGAGTGGGGTGGAGGGGCGGAGGGGAGGGAGGCAGAAGTAGAGGGAGAAGCAGACTCCTTGGAGCCCAAGGCGGGGCTCAATCCCAGGGTCCTGGGATCATGACCTAAGCCAAAGATGGATGCTTAACTGACTGAGCCACCCAGGTACCCCTGAAGTTTAATAATTTTTTTTTTTTTTTTGCATCTCTGTTAATATAACTCCACCATTTCCTTAAGAGAAGAACTGAATGTTTTGTGTGTGGGTGAGAAAGGATAAAGTGGAGGGAGCTTAGCTTCTCCTGTCCTCAGTACCATGGAACTCATGTAACATTTACATTGTAGCAACTACCGGGTCACTTTAGTAATACTTCATTCTTTCCCTCCCTTCAAAGTCTGCGGAAGAAGTTGATTTCTAGATTTTTGTGAATATTGGGGGTAGAAATTCTCTTCTGTCATCATGTTTTTGCACCCTTCCTAAAGGGGTCAAATGCTAAGAGCGATCATATATTTACCTGATTTTACATCTGCTATCCCAGTGCAATTATTAATATCTACTCTCTCTCCCTCGCCCCAGTGTGTCCCAGTGTTAATACATTTTGTTGCTTTGTTGGGGAAACCATGTACTCTTACCTCTCAGGGTATCATTTTTCTGTGAATAAAATTTTTGGACTTCTATAATAATTAAGATAAACTGCCTTCTAAAGAATGAAATTCATTAAAAGTAACATTTTTTTTTTCTCTTGTAAGTTGAAATCATTCTCAATGTCCCAGTGTAGCAATTTGACCCAATACTACTTTTCAGGGGAATAGTTTTCACACTCACTTCACAGTTTAAACCAATTTGATTTCACTACTAATTTGCCTTATTTTAACTTGGACATGCTGAAGTAGTTCAGGCTGCTTCCAAACACTTACTGCCTCATTAGCTGATAGCTGTAGTCTAATGACTTTCGGAGCAAATGAGAGCTTCCAAGGCGGTGGACATCAGTGGAAACAGCTCTTTGCAAACTGAAAGAGAGGATGTCAAAATTGGATTTAATTCCACCCTTTGTTAGCTTTGGGGTAGTTAGCATTTATTTAAATGCAGTTGTAATTATTTTCAGTGGTGCTGATTGATGGGAAATCCCTGGGTAAATAGACTGAAGCTATCACACAGTCCTTCACATAGTTGAGTAAGTATATAACAAGGGAAGCCTTTTCTGTTAGAGAGTTCAACATAATTTTCTAAGTTCAGCTATAAAGGTAGATGTCGATGTATACATTGTATATATGTATACACTTTTATGTGTGTGTATAGATACATAGACACCCCCCATATCTGTGTATGGTTACCCCCCCCACCACATATGTAAACGTGCATTAAAATAAAAATATGCATTTAAAAACATAGCTCCTTTCCCTTTCCCTAGAATATAGATTAGGCTATTTGGTTATGATAAAAGCCTGAGGCTCACTCAGCCTATCTCAAGGACCAGTGTGAGAATGAGAGAGATGGAAATCCTTTTTTTTTAAGATTTTATTTTTAAGTAATCTGTATACCCAAAGTGAGGCTTGAACTTACAACCCTGAAATCAAGAGTCTCATGCTCTACCAACTGAGTCAGCCAGGTGCCCCCAAGATGGAAATCTTTCAGAGAAAAGGAGCCAAGGTTTACATAGAGGCCACCCAAGGTTCTAAAATTAATTCAGGATCAAGGCAGTTACTCTTAGTGGCTCATCTAAACTTGATCCTTACCCCATCCTTCTTTATTTATAAAGCTTCACTTTTTCTCCCCCCATGAAAACTAGACAACTTCACAACCTCAGAAGATAAATCATATTTCATCTAAGGCAGGCAGCATAATCTAATTCCCTTTGCTAGTGCTTGCTTTAGGGGTGAGCAGGCGAACAGAATCCAGGCAATGATGTACAGAAGAAAATCTCTCGTGGTTATTTGAGAAAGATTTTGCTCTCAGGTAAGACAAGAGATGGTGGTGAGGCTGGTTCTTTTTCTGCCATCTAGTGGTGTGCAAGGATTTTATGATTAGAACTATGGCAGCCATCTTGAAAGCATGAAACTAAAAGCCTACAGATGAAGAACCAATATGCTGAGGAGAGATTTGTAGGACAGAAAAGAAGCTAGGTCCCTGACGGTGTTGCTAAACAGTTCTCCCAGACCTAGACCACCTAACTCCAGACTTTTCATCATGTGAGAAAGTGAAATGTCTTTATTGCTTGAGCCATTCATGGTTTGGTAGCCTATTACTTGCAGTCCAAAGCATCTCTGGCAGTGTCCAAAGGGGCTCCCATGACAAGGTTATCTTGTTGTCTGCTCAGTACCAGGATTTTGTGGATATTTATTTCTATATATTCAGGGTGACTTTAATGAGAATTAGAGGAGCTTTTGGAGCACCAGTGTTCAGAGCTCTCCAGAACGGATTTCTTCCCTATTATGCTTCATGATTGACCAATGTTGCAACATTCCCTTTGACGTACTGAAAGCTTGTCAGTTAGAGGTCCAAGTGATAACCTGAAAACTTTCTTCATTGGTCCATTTGGACTTCATACTTCCCTTAGTTGATTATTCATGCAATTCACAAAAATTTACTGAGCACTTGATATGCATGAGGTTTGGAAATTTAGTGGGAAATACAGAAATATCCCTGCCTTCTTAGAATTTACATTCTAGTCAGATTATACAATTTCTGTATTCATTTGGCCTTTTGATACAGAATTCCAGAGATATCAAAGATGTTGAGCTGCTAGTATAGAGTATGGAAACCTCCCAGGATGAATGTATATCTTTTTGAAAATGATGAAGATGATAACTGGCAACTTCTTTTATATTTTTTTCCTATTTCTTTTTCTTTCTTTCTTTCTTTCTTTCTTTCTTTCTTTCTTTCTTTCTTTCTTTCTTTCTTTCTTTCTTTCTTTCTTTCCTTCCTTCCTTCCTTCCTTCCTTCCTTCCTTCCTTCCTTCCTTCCTTCCTTCCTTCCTTCCTTCCCTCCTTCCTTCTTATATTTGAAAGAGTTAAAACAACAGTGAAATATTGCATTGAGATTTTAACGTTCCTATCTAAGCCATATTTAGAATATCTAGTCTGGAACCAGGATACGGTTACCCTTTGTAGGTTACTGATCTGGATTTTCAGAATATAAAACCAAACAAACATAATCAACATTCAACTATCATCTTAGTATTTGGAAATAATCCAGATACCAAAGTGGGTGATAATAAGTTTTAACAAGGGTCTCTCAGCTTTTATGTTGGTTGAATCAATCACAAGTTCTAGGATCCCAGGACTTCCATTTGGGAGGAAACAGGGAAGTAGCTGTGCTTTGAATGGCTATATTCATATGCGGGTAAGAACATTAAATCTGAGCGTTCTTGCCAAATAATAAATGGCGTCCAAGAATCACATCCAGTTTGTCTGGGTTTTTTTGGTGTTATTTTTGTTGGATGGGGACATCATCACTTCTTGCCCTAAAGCAGATTCTCTTCATCATGAAGTGAATGCATTGAGACAGTGAGTTGTTAGTAGTTGCTTACTTATCTCCCCTCATATCTTGGGCCCTTATGGGGTGGGGCCATTCAACTATCCAGGATTAATAATAGTTACAGCAAACCTCGAGTCAAGGTTTGATCTCTATTTGAGGTTTGAGTCAAGGATGGATCTCTCTTTGATGGCTGACTATGGTGGTTTTGGTATCCTAGGGAACAAAAAATACAATCCCTTACAGGTCATATTTATGGAAATTTAGTTGATGGTATTTGATTTCTCTTTTGCTTTTTCACATAGTCTCTCCTTTCATTCTCTATTGGTTGGAATTCTAATGAATGTTATCTTCAAAGCCCCTTTGGCAAAATTTCTTTATTAAATAAGGCTTTATTTTCTAGGCTAGCTCTCCACATTCCTAATGTCAACCCAGAATAGCAATCATCCTTACCTACCTCCTCCCCCATCTTTAAATGTCTAAATTAAACCTTTTGGCCACTTTCCCCCCATCATTGCCACATTTAAAAATCTGTATTTCAAGAAGTAGTACCTGGAGTTGGTGACCATAACCTTGACCCAATACTTATTTTAAGAATCAAATTATATTCTGGATCTTGGCCTACCACAATGGCTTGAAGGCCTGTAAGTCAGTCTGTATTTTTTTTTCAAATTTTTTTCCAGGATAACATTTTTATTTATTCATAGTTTGTGTTTCAAAGAAATCTGCCTCATTAAAAAGATTCAATTCATCAGTAAGAGGCAATGGGGCAGAAAATAGATCAGTCCTGTGATGAACCGTTTGCTACACATGTAGTTATAAAAACCTTTAGGGTGATTTGAAACAGGAAACCGAGTGACAGACTACATTGCTGTCAGCTATGTCTCAGAACTAGACCCGCAGGTGGTGGATAGTGGAAAATATTTTACATCATTAAGCTCTCCTTTCCATTTTACAATATGTACCCTTAGTGCCAAACAATATTGTATCTGCATATGAACAAGGTACATTTTGCCGGACTTGTAATAGCTTTGATCAACGAGGTATGTACCTTCCATTCTGTATTAATTATATTAATTAGTTATTCAGCATTTGGGTTTGATAATAATTTGATGCTTAGATTTAAAATAACAAGGACCAACGGCCTACTTATGGCTTTGAGTAGTAGAAGCCAATTGGAATAATAGTATAGACTTCTTAATTTAAAATATGCATATTTCTAATGTGGAGATTTATAATTCTTCAAGCAAAATTGAGAACTGAGTTTGAGATGATCTGGTTATAAGGCTATTAGGTGTCTTCTCTATTCCTTGAAGCCTCTTCCCCTTCTCAATTACTCCCTGCTGCTAATAAGATGCAGGGGCTGAATAGCATTGTCTTCTAGGCAGACCTGAGACCCTGGAGTAAGCGCAGCTCCTCACTCCCCTCCCTTCCTCCCTCTCCCTCACAGTGACCTGATCTGGGCCGGGCCTGCTAACCCAGCTTCTAGCCCGCCTCTCTCCCCACCCCGTCTCTGGGTCTGGCTATCGGCCTCGGCCTTGTGGTGGAGGAGATGGTGCTGACCAGCAGCTCTACAAAAAAGCATTATCTTTTAGAAATAACTCCTTATTTCGTCTTGATTCCTTGTTCCTTTTTTATCAATTAGACAAAAGCTTGACAATTTTATCCTCTATCCTCCCTTTTTCTGATTCCCCCCCAACAAAAGCCCCATATACATTCCCTATCACCACTGCTAAATCTTAGTGTAAACACCTTATTTCATGCTTCCTGCGTTTTTACACTTTCTTGATACTTCTTTGTTTTCTGGACTTAAGTTGCTTTTCTTCATAAATAAGAAAACAATATGTTCCATTCTATTAGTAGTTTCTCTGAAGGTGTATGGAGCCAGAAAATATTTTCCCTATGAATATAGTAATGACACGCCTGCATTCTGTGGAAGGCGAGTCACATACCCTTCTTGCTCCTCACCACGGCTGCCTTCCGCCCACCGCAGCCTTCTACCCACTGGGTTCTGCTCTGTAGCAGGCCCAGTCACTTTTGTAAAATTGTTTTCTGTAGTACTTTTAAACTCGCTTCCTTTAATATCAGTAGTTAATTACTGCTTCTGCTTTGTTTTCTTTACCTAAGAACTCTTTGCCTATGACCTTATAAGGTACAGCTTCATAGAACTTTAACATTCACGTACAGTGCGATGCACACAGATCTTAAGTACATAGTTCGAAGTGCTTAGCAAGTGGCCACGCTCGTAACAAGTGCAGAACCTCATCTCAGGAAGAGATCTTGTGCTCCTTTCCCATCAGTCCCTACCCCTTCTTCCAAAGACAGCCGATGTTCTGATTTCTGTAATCATAGTTTTGTTTGTAGAACTTAATGAGAACACGTGTCTGGTTTCTTTCTCAGGAAGAAGGTTCATCCATGTAGTATGTATGAGTAATTCATTGCTTTCCTTTGCCACATAGCACCTCATGAGTCACTAAGTCAGGATTTGTCAATTCTTCTGTTGATGGACATTTGGTGTGTTACCAGCTTTTGGCTATTATAAATAAAGCTGCTGTGAACATTCATGTCCAAGTCTTTTATTTGGACATATGCTTTCATTTTGTTTCTTGGGCAAATACCCAAGAGTGGAAATGCTTCTTCATGCGGTTGGTGTGTGTTGAACTTTGCGAGAAACTTCTAGAATGATTCTCAATGTGGTTTTCCCCCTGCCCCCAATGTATCCATACTGACATTTGACTTTGTCAGTCTTTTTTATTTTAGCCATTCTAGTAGGTGTGTGGCAGTATCTCTGGACTTAATTTAGCTTTTCCTAGTGACTGATTATGAAGAGAACTTTTTCATGTGCTTATTGACAATTTGTATATCTTCCTTTGTGGAGTGCCTATTCTTTTCTCATGATTAAAACTGTACTTTTGTCTTTTATTGAGTTGTAAGAATTATTTATATATTCTAGATATTAGTCCTTTGTCAGCTAGTACTGCATACATTCTCTCCCAGTTTGTGGCTTGCTTATTAATTTCTCGGTGATGTCAGAGTACCTAAGTCAGTTAAGCATCAGACTCTTGATTTTGGCTCAGGTCATGATCTCAAGGTGGTGGGATCAAGCCCCATGTTGGACTCTGCACTCCACGGGAGTCTGCTTCTCCCCCTCTGCCCCTCCTCTGCCTCTCTAAAATAAATAAATAAAAAGATTTTCTCAACCATGTCTTTTGTTGAGCAGAAGCTTTTAATTTTGGCAGAGTTCATTTTATCAATTTTTCTTCCTTGGCCAGTGCTACACCTTTATTTAAAATTTCTGTTTTCTACTTTGTTTTGTGTATCCTGTTTGTTGTTGTTTACCTAATCTTACAGTGTCTTTTGATAACAAAATGTACGTGGTTTACATTTAAGAATTGAAAACCCTATTAGCTTTATTCTTTGTTTCTTCTTTTCTCTCATTTTCAACTTTTGTGCCTTTGATCAAGTTTTGTGTGTTTCCTTTTTCACTCAGGCTAGTTTAGAAGTTTCTTGGTACTTTTGTCTTCTACCAATTGCAATCTTATTCCCGAGACACGTAATCAAATAGATACAGACTTACCTCATTTTATTGTGCTTCTCTTTATTGCACTTTGCAGATATTTCTACAGGTTGAAGTTCTATGGCAACCCCGCATGGAGCCAGTCAGTAGCACCATTTTCCAACAGCATTTGCTCACTTTGTGTCTCTGTGTCACATTTTGGTCATTCTCAACAATATTTCAAACTTCTCCATTATTATATTTGTATAGTGATCTGTGACCAGTAATTATGACTCACTGAAAACTCTGATGATGGTTAGCATTTTTATAAATATTTTTTATTTTTTTAATTAAGATATGAATATTTTTTTGAGACATAATGCTATTGCACACTTGATAGACTACAATACAGTATAAACGTTACTTTTTAGGCACTGGCAACCCCTTAAATTCATTTGACTTGTTTTATTGTCATGGCGGCTCTATTGGAAGAGTCTGAAACTGAACTTGCAGTATCTCCAAGGTATGCCAGTATTTCTCTACTATTATATGAAATAAAGATATTAACCATACCCCTCAACCAAGGTTATATACTGCTTCCAATTATTAAGCTGAGACCTAAAGGTAACAGCGTGACTATATGTCCTGATTTGCTTGTGCTAATCCTGATTTGTTCTTATTTTCCTGGTATAATTAGGATTTGTGCCCCTTTAATCTAAAACTATCTCTGTTAGTATAATAAGTTATATGTGTATGATTAGTATAATAAATTAAATATTTTAGATCACTTTGACCTCCCCACTCCGTTCCATGTGCACACCCATTAGAGTGCTTTTAATTTTGTCTTTACTGCATCATGGCCCAGCAGTGAAAAAGCAGACTCTAAAGTGATTGGCTAGCTGTGTCATCTTGGGCATCTTTGCCTCAGTGTCCCCATCTATGAAGTGGGCATAGTACTATCATTTTCTTCACAGGGTTGTGGTGAGTATTTAATCAAAGGGTCTAGAGCAGAGCCTATGGCATATGTGTTAGTGTGCCATAAAAATGTTGGTAGTGATCTTCTCCCTTCCAAGTCAAAAGTTTTGCTGAGATAATTTATTATTTTTAGTTCCATGCTATTGTGGGTTTCAGCTAGTTCAAGAATTCTAATATTACAAATTCCTAATGATTCTATCATTATAGCCATTCAAAGTTTATTGCCTCCTGCTGTTTTCTCTCCTTGTCATCGTCCTTATCTTGCCATCTGTTCTGTTCATTTATTTGATTAGAGTCCTTTCCTAAGTATTTTCCTCGGTTGGGTTCTGTGGGTGATGTGCTTTCCAAATCCTTGATATATCTATAAATATACTCCTTTCCACTCTCTGGATATAAGATTCTTTTGTTGTAATCCTTTTCTTTCATTAACCAATTGATATCATTCTCATGTTTTTTAGCCTCTAAAATTACAGATGAAAAATTTAGTTTTAGCTTTTGTATTAATTTTCTAGAGCTGGCATAAAGTACCATAGACTTGGTGGCTGACATAATAGACATGTATTTTCCCATAATCCCAGAGGCTAGAAGAACAGTATAAGGTGTCAGCAGCACTGATTTCTTGTGGGACTTCTCTCCTTGGCTTGTAGATCGCTGTCTTCTCCCCAAGTCTTGACGTGTTTTTCTCCATGCGTGTCTCTGTCCTCATCTCTTCTTGCAAGGATACCAGTTGTAATGGTTTAGGGGCCACACTAAGGATGCCATTTAACTTAATTCCCTCTTTAAAGACATCATCTCCAAATATCATCCCGTTCTGAGTGCTGGAGGTTAGAATTTCACCATATGAATTTGGGGTCACTAAAGTCAACCCTAAACTGTTTTATTCTTTTCCTTTTATGAAGTGATCTTCTTCCTCCCTCTGTCCCTAGAAGTCCATTTCTTTTTCTTCCTTTCCCTCTTTCCCTTCCTCATCACTCTGGAACTCAGCCTTTTAATCTGCAGACTCAAGTGTTCTAACCAGGAACATTTTTCCCCTTTGCTATTTTTGGCTATTCTCTAGCTATTCTTCTTTCTCTTTTTGAAACTCCCATTACTTGTCCATATTTTAAGAATCTTATTTTTCCTTCATTACTTCCGTCTCTAAGTATATTTCCTCTAGGTTGTGAGATATTTCTTCCAATTGCTTTTCTAGGTCACTAATTTAGTTCTCGATAACGACGATCTTTTCCTCACATCAATATATTCACTTTATAAATAGGAACACCATATTTTCTAGTTGCAGAATATTTTTATCGTGCTAAAATTGACTTATTTAAATGCTATTTCATCGAATTTTTCTTAAAAATTTAGCTATATCCTGCAGGAATCTTATCTCCTTTAAAGGTACAATTGGAAATTTCTTTGTTATCCTCCACTTTTGAATTGCAGGGTTCCCTTGGGTGCATTGTTAATTTCCTTTGCCTATGCTCTATTTATCCTTGGTGCATGGGTAAAGCTAGTGAGTGCTTTGAGAGGTGACAAGCCCCTGAGTGATGGTTGGCACAGCAGTCCCTGCCTCTTCCCTGTGGGTCAAGGATTTAGCAAATGGCAAGCTGTCAGTCTTCTGGTGAATGCCAGGAGAAAGCTTCTTTGCTCTCTGATGTCCTTGGTTGCTATGGCTCCAAGTCTCAGAGTCAAGGAGGAACCCAGTCTACCTGTGTGGTGCCTTAATACAACAGGGAAATCAGCAGGTTTTCCCAAGACCATGCACAGGGCCTGACACCCCTTCTCTTCTTTGGATTCTGTGGATTTCTTCAGTCCAACCTCTCGGTAACATGAGGTCCAGATCTTGTTCCAGGTCTCTTGGCTTCAGGTTTGCATGATTCCCTTGACCTCAGAGGGAAAACGTCCTGTACCTGAGCTAACCTCTGGGACCCCATCAGAACTTCAGCCTAAATCCCCTTTCCATGATCACCCTGATGGTCTCTGGATTGGTATTTTTCTCAGAGGAGAGAGAGTATGGTTGGGTTGTAGTTGGGAAAGAAGAGTGGCTGGAACTCATTTTGAGACCGCCACAGAATTGTTACTGAATCGGAACCTCAATTTGTGGCAAAACTTCCTAGTTTCATATAATTAAATTAAAATATTGATTATATATCCTTTTCAATATTTATGACATTAACTTTATATTTTGTAACCATATTTATAGCATTTACTTAAACTCAATACCATATACTAATGGTTTTTCTCTTTAAATCTACAGATTCAGATCTTTTACCTCAGAACAGTTTTCTCCCATTATATCTTTGATTTTTGATTCTCTTTCAGTGCATTTATTTTCTTCTCCAGTAAATTCTTAATTGCATCTCTGTTCTATGCCCAAAGCTATCATCATCTTTCTTGTCATTTTTATTTCTTTGTTTTTTTCTTTGGATTTGGGTGAACAAGTTTGTCTTCTATTTTACTGATTTCATTTCCCTTAGTGTCAACTTACCACTTATAATCCATTTTCAAGTTCTGCTATAATTTTTAATTTATCAATATTCTATTTTATCCCACCTGGCTCTCATTCAGCTCTGTTTTCATTTCTGTTAAGGATATTCATCCTTTTTTCTTTTGTTTTATAGAATATCATTTTATTTTATTGTAAGCAGAAAATAACTGTTAATTCTTATTTATGCTTCTTGAGATAAATATGTTTCAAACACATTTTGTCTCTATCTTGAATGCATATTCCCTTTTCTTCATCTTATAGAATTTTTTTGATATAATATATATATATATTTAACTCATATTCATAGAATGATTAGAGTTCTATCCAGATCTGGCATTTTCTTTTAAAAAGTACTATTTATTTCCCACTAGAATGTTGTGAGAATCTTTTTGGTTTTTAAGCTATAGGATTGGCTACCAATCTGGTGATCCATCAGTGTGAAGGAAGGAGGGGATTTTCTTTCTGTATAGAGTTTCCCCTACATAGGAGGACTTCCGTGTTTCCATTTCCTCCCTGATGCTGAGCCTGCCACGTCAGGGCAAGACTGATGCTGCTTCCATGCTTCTGTTGGCAGTAAACTGGGTAAAGCTTACCTTACAGCTACTATAAATGGTACTGAGCTATGGTGGCTTAAGAAATGCCACGTGAGCTTTCCCCTTCTTTTTCATGGGTTCCCATGCCTCCTCTTAGCATCTTCTACATCAGGGATGTTGTTGGTTCTGGGATCTCCCCTATTTATTTTCCTTGGCACCTCACTTACCTCTCTTGGAAATCAAGCTCTTTTCAGCATTTGTCCCATTGGTGCTGCATCTGTGAAAATGTTCTCTAACTTTCCTGCATGTTTGTGACATCCTTCTTCATTTTCTTATGTGAATTCAAGTTTCTGTTATTCCTACATCAACTCAAACATTTTGATCAGAACTGCAAAGAGGAAAATAAGGTCCATGTTCGCTGTTCTAGCTCATGTGCTGACCTCCACGGTACCACACATTTGAGAAGTGGCAGGCTGGATGTGACGAGGGCTGACATACACCTGCACTGAGGAACAAAATGAAAAGAAAGTGGGGTAGATTTGGAAGGAGGTATAAGTAACAATTTACAGATGATTGCCATATACTGGTAAGGGAAGTCAGGAACCACCTGGTAACTTCTGACTCTAGTAATGGAATTAGAACATGCCAGAATATTGTACCTGACCTAGATAATAGCACTCTATGACTCTTATATGGTTAGTTCCAGGGAACTCATATATACTACAGTGGTCAATTCTCTCCTTCTACTGAGCAGCTTCTAAATTCAACAGCTCTGTCTCTGGAAGTGTGACCTTTGCTTGTACACATCCATTTGCATGGTTGCGAACGTGAATGGTGACAAACATTCCAATTTCCACAGTGTGCTTCTCTTGTGCAGAACTGTGCTTAAGGAAAACATCGGCGCATCTGTGATATATGTGAGGAAAGAGGTATGATGAAAAGCCTGATGGAATGTATCAGGGATATCTAGAAGTATTCCGAGAAAAAGCAAAAAGAAAGGCAGGCTGCTTTCCTCTATTTTTTCACTGATGAACGCAAGAAGTTTAGAATTGACATTATGACCCCCTCTCTTCTTTTATTGCCATTGCAATGGATTTTGAGAATATTTACTTCCAAAGAAAAGCCTGGGTCTTAAAGTCATCGCTTACCCTGAGAGAATTACATAAGCTCTCTAACATCAATTTCTGTGCTGGTAAAATGTGAATAAGAATATATACCGGATGTATTGAAAGAACTGTGGACCCTGTGTCTGGCACCTAAAGGGCACTCGATAGTACCAGCTGTTATTTTCATCACTCTTGCTGCCATGTTTACTAGTACATGAATAAATTAGGTTTAGACTTCTTGTCTGCAAACAATGAAAACCAATATGCACCTGGTTTTATATATATATAAAACTGAGAAATTCAGGAATAGATCAGACTTCAGGAATGGCTGATCCAGGGCTCATACAATGCGACAAAGATGTCCTGCCCACTTTTTCTTGAGATGTAATTAGTTCATTCTCAGTCTCCACATGGCAGCAAGATTGCATAGGGGAGCAGAATATGCCACCCCAAAATATGCTACTCTGGCAAAAGGATTATTTTGAGCTGAAGACAATTGAGAAGAAAAGCAGACGCAGGGTGACCTTCCTGCTGTCTTTCTATCTGCCCCCAAACAGATCATAAATTCCCCTTATGAAGGTCTTCCTGCCTCCTCCCTGCTTTCCCTGTTCCAGGACAAGGATACCGGAGCCTCATCACTGACAATGACATGGCACCAAGAAAGAGTCCACACAAACAAACCTTGCCATCTAGCCCTTATTTACCATTGGTTTTCTCTTATATTTGCCTTCCTATAATTTGCTACCCCTGGAAGCTCAAAGTCCCTCTCCTTTGTCTTGTCACTGTTCTTTAAATCTTTTTTTTTTTCATCCAAATGGTATAAAAACTTCCAAGCCTAGCTGTTTCTTTCAGAATTTTCTCTTCTTTCTATGAAGTTCCCTTGTACTGTGCAAAACTTTTAATATCAAATAAATGTGTGTGCCTTTTTGTCTGTTGGTTTATTTCATAGACACAGCCAGAGAACCTAGAAGAGTACAGGAGAAGTGTCCTCCTCTGCAGTTGTTTAAACAGTTGCAAGAGTCAGATCATGAGACAGAGCAGGCATCGTTGTCCCAGCAGGATCAGGAATGTGTTGAGATTCTGATCAGTCAGCTTGGGTCACTTGCCCACCCTGAACTAGCCTCATGCACTGAATTATGCCTGGGGATTGAGCCCTGGGGGGCAGAACTCCTGAGAAAGGGGAGAATGGCTGCTGGGAAGGCAAGCAACAGATGTCCGGTCAGGTCAGAAATGGGATGAGTGAGGAGGATTCTTCCTCAATTGAACCTGCCAATTCAACTTTTACTGTAGGTTTGTGAATGAAGGATCAAGGAATGACTTGATGATGATCGCTGGGTGTAAGCATATTAAAAATCAAGGCTGAAGACCTGTCATCTTCCATCTCCACGTAGGACAGCACAGGAGAGCAGTATGTAGTCATGAAGAGCTCAGGGAGAGAGCGGGTGCTTTTACTCACCCGGACCATGCTAGCCAGTGCAATGGAATAATGCAGGCATCCCTGGAGCACAGGCTGAAAGGACTAGATGTATTTTGACCAGATTTAATTGTGACCAGATTGGGGGAGTGAAAGTTTCAGTTTGAGTCAAGTTAACTGTTTTATTTCATGTCCCATTTTTAATGCTTCCATAGAACCCTCTCGCTTTTTCTAAATTACATGCCTCATTGTATTTGAGTTCCTCCCGCTTTTGACAGCTCCATGCCTTCCAATTTTGCTTCTGCTGCTTTGATTATTATTCCTGATTTGGTTGTTGATGAGACATGTGGTTTTCTTCAATTAGCTCTGTCACTCTTACAAATGTGTGTGTCTCGCAAGTGTCCTAATTAAAGTCAGGAGGAGGAGGGGGTGAGAATTACAGGCAATTACAACGGTGCCATCCCTCTCTCTCCCTGCTCTTTTCTCCTCATCATCGGGGCGCATTCTTCTGTATCTCCATTTTGCAAGCACATTGAGCAGCCTCTCTGTTTAAAATCCCATTAATTTTTTCTGAACACGATATGCAGCTGTGCCCGTGTGTCATACATTTCGCTTTCAGGAAACCCTCTCGCTTTCATTTAGTTTTATTAAGTGCAGTCTCCTCTCTGCCACTTTCTATCATTTTTCCCATTTGTCCCGAGACAGAAGACTACCTTTACCAAGACGCACCGTCCTGTAAAGTCTCCCTGACCCTGCGGCCTCCTCTTGTGTGGGCTTTTCAGTTCACCCTACTTCAGTGCTACACATGTTCCTGGGTCATCTGAAGCTGCTGAATGTGCCAGGCAGGGTGCTACGAGCTGGGGCTACAAAGGGGAAATAAGCGGATCGATGTGAAGACGATGGGAGCTAGATAGTAAGGCCCACCAATTTCTGAGCTGGACAAGATGGAGATTTAAAGGCCTGCTTTGCCCCATGCTAGCTGTTTGGCCTTGGGCAAATCACTTAGCTGGTTCTTTTTTTCATCTGTTAAAATTATGCTAATAATACTTACCTTGCAGGGTTGTTGTGAAGATTGGAGATAATGTATGCAAAGTAGCTAGCTTAGTGCCTGCTATTCCTCAATAAATGGGAGCTATAATTATTATCATGAATAAGATATAGTGTACTTAAGGAACTCACCATCTACTCAAAGAGAGAGAAGAGTAAATTAACTTTTATAATATATTGTTATATGTATAATAATGAAAGGATGTAGGTGGTAATGGAGTAGCCTCCCTGGGACTCTGCATGTTCTCTCTTCCACCCACCTCTCTGTCCTCCCCTACTTAATCTACACACTGCAACCCTCCCCCCCAACCCCCGCCCCAGCATCTCCAATAAGCTTCAGCCACCCAACCTCTCTCCTTCTCTATCTCTCTACCTTTGTCCTGTGTTCCCTCTGCCTGCAAAGCTCTTCCATGTGGTCCTTACAGGGCTGGCACTTTCTCTCGTTCAGGTTTTAGCTTAGTCACCCACTAGAAAGGCTTTCCATCACCATCCTAGTCTAAAGTAACCCATTCCCTCACCTCCGTTTTGAAAAACAAAGCAGTTTTATTTCCTTCGGAGAAATTATCTAGAGTTTCTTGGTTTTAATTGTAGAAATTATCTACAATTTCTTGGTTTTGATGTTTATTTCCTGGTGCTCCCGACCAGGACATGAATGCCATGGAAGCAGGGAACATATCTGTGTTTGTTCCCAGCTGTGTTCCTATTGACAAGAATAGCGACTGCAACATAGAGTACGCTCAATAAACATTTGGGGGAATGAATAGCAGGGGGAGATACACAGCAGAGATCTTAAACAGAGGAATTTCTGGAGTGGCAGGTGTGCATTTTGCTGCTGTTGGTATTGGGTAGTGGGCAGCTACCCAACACATTGGCCTTTATGGGCTCCCGAGTCTGAGGCAAGAGGCTAAGGTAATGGGAGTCTCACACAGTGGTGTCTAACTTTGTACCTCTCAACCTGACTTTAGAAAACTGGATTGAAATATCCTTCTTAGATCATCTGCTATGTGGTTTTTACCTGTCTGTGTTCTTCTTCCTGGACTCCAACTAAATTCTTGTCAGGACCCTGGTCAAGGCACCAAATGGCTGCCCTTAATAATTATTGTTTTCATGGATATTCATCTTTTATTGTCTCCTTTCCTATGACTTCCAGTGTGAAGATGAGGGTGCTTGCAGGAATTAGGTAAAAAGGCATTTGAGGCTTCGTGAGGCTGGATGTTTAGTTTTAGGCATGGACTTCTAGAAGTAAGTGCTGACTTTTACAACTAACATTTCTCCTCCAGTGCCTGAGTTGGGCTTAGAATGACAAGGCATCAAGGAATCATAGCCAGTGTTTTTAAAAATGTGTGACCTTGATCAAAAACAGAGATTGGGTAAAATATAGCAGACTTTGTGAAAATCTATTCCTCCTGTTGGAAAAACAATTCACAGGGCAAGAAGCACATATCAAAGCTCCTAATTTACTGAGGGGCACCAGTCACAACATTTTCTTATAAAAAGGACTAAGTTTTTGTTTTAGCTCCACCATAACTTGCAGATCTCTTATGTAAAAACATCTGCAAGGTGTCCACTTAGTTGCCAATCAAGTCGTTAACTAAGACTTTGTACTTGCTTCTTTGGTGCTTGTGGGGCGTCTTACCACTCACTCGGAATTTTAATTTGCATCCAGATATCTTTATATTTTCTTTTAATTGTCTTTCTCAGTCTCCATCCAAAAAGAAATCTGAAGACTTAATGCAACTTAAGTTTTATCCTTATATGATTACATTTAAGTGTGATTTCAGGTTTTATGATGACACGGGAGAAATAGATATGGCCAGGGGACTTAATCTAATTCATTGCAATTCATCTAAAGGCCTTGGTAGTGGCAGAAGCTCAACAAATTTGTTCCAACCTTTTAGTCTTTCAAACACTTGTGAGTCTGCCTTGCCTACACAAATTACAGCTCAAAAATAGAAATTTGTTCATTCACACACAAAAATACATTTTAGATGAGCTACATAAGTATACTTCAAGGATATATTATTTTGTTTATTAGAATGAACTGAAATAGATACCATGGATATTTGGGTTATTATTAGCTTTCTATCTGTATATCCTTATGTAGACTGTACGTACTTAACATTTAAATGGTTGGGTCTTAATCTCCACTAGCAGATGTTATCAGTGTTGGGATCTTCAACATGTTGTGGTACTGCCAGGATTTGGCACACCCTAAACTGGGTTGCTCATATTTCCAGACCATGACAATTTCCCCAGTGACCATACTTGAACCTCTAACCAGACCTCATTTGTTAGAAAGTAAGCATTAATATATGAGTCAAAGCGAGCCAATAATAGTCCTCCAGCTTCTCTAGCCATAGGCTGGACATGATCATAGTCTGGCCAATAACAACCCTTCCATGGGATCTTTCCAACTCAATCTGGGAGAGAAAAACCCTCTTGTCTTTTAGTCTGGCAACTGTTAGAATGTGAGTGCATGGACACAGGCAGCCACATTTGCAACAGTGTGGAGGAAGCCTGTGTACATTAAGAGAAAATAAAGTCAGTATTCATTGAGAGAGAAGCAGAGACAAGAGATCCAACATCACTTGAGTGTCTGATCTGATCATCCCAGCGATACCCTTGCCTGTGCAGGGCACATGAGCCAATATTTTTTGTTTGTCTGTTTTGTTTAAGGTAGTTTGAGTAGAGACTTCTGACAAGCAATTGAGGAGTCCTTTGCTAACATAAACCCCAATTCACACCAAAGTAACAATAGGGACATATCCTTCCCGTGAAGTCAACATGGTAGAAAACACTGAAACTGAGAGGATAGAGGAAGTAAAACAGAGACCCAGTTAGAATCATAGATATAAAACTATGGACATCTTACAAAACAATAATAGTCATAAAAGCCTGGAAATGAGAAAATAACATTTCCCCAAATGTGGTAAGGACTCTCAGGAGAGGATCACTAGAAACTGGGGATCAGTTGCTCAGATAATGGGATAAGTAAGGTTCCTATCAGTCCCATTGAGAAGAAAAGCTGATCATTTACAAAGTCCAGTTTCTATTAGGGATATTGTATCACTGTCCGTGAATAGATTCTCAAAACCCAGATGACTCATATACAGAAAAACCTTTTTATTACCTTTTGATGTTTATTGAATGTCCAAATTGTTGATATTATGAATTTATCAAATAACTTTTTTACCAGTAAACAATAAACACTCTTCTAAATAGTCACATACTATTAGGTCATGTTAAATAAAGACTTATGGATTTAATAAAATAAATTTCCCTAAATGCTTAGATATTGACTACAAAGTTAAAGTTGTTTCATAAAGCTCTCCTGATGATTCAATTAAAGGCACAAATCTCCAGAAGTTTTAAAAAATGCTTAACCGTGCTAGGACGCAGATAGAACACAAATAAAATGTTTCAATGATTAACAAATTATTATGCTTACAAGAGAACTTAATATCATAAAGCAAATGGAGTGAATTAAAATGTGGCTTTTCATGTCCCTGTTCTCATTCTCATGTTTATTCTTATTTCTATTCCTAATCCTATTTCCATTTTTATTGTAATTTTCTATTCTTATTCTTATCCTTATTTTGATTCTTTTCTAGGGTTACTTTTCTAGGCTTATGGTAAATTCATTACATACTCTATTTTCTTCCTATGCTTGTAATTTTACCAGACTCACTTGAAAAACAATACCTTTCCAGACTAGCCAAGATGGTGAGTGTGGACTGTTGACCCATTGGTTGTACAGAAGAGAATTATGCTTGAATGTTGGAAAAAGTTGAAGCTGCTACTTTTGAATCATTTACAGAGTTGGAAAATGTATTTCTTGCTTAAAATGATGAATTTGAATAGATTCTTCCAATTTAACAATTTATATTTTTATCTTCTACTTTTCTTTTATTATAATATTCATTTTTTACTAAGACTTTCTATCATATTGAAAATTTATTCTTAATTAAAGGTATAGTAAAATATACCCATCTCTTGTTTCTAAAGATAATAAGACCAGTGATTCCCTCATATCTTCTGATATCTTTATAAAGTCCCAAGTCAGGATGGGAGAGAGGAATCCTATTACCACCCTGGTTTGGGCTTTCATGCCTTTGGAGGGAAGCCTGAGTTAACCAATCTCTTTTAGCTGTCTTAATGAGACATGTTTCTGTCCAACTGTGGGGGCATGTTGTCCATGCACCCGGAACTTCATCGACTTTCAGCAGAGAGGAAGAGTTCTGCTTTGGACCTGAAATAAAGCCATCGCCTCATTTCCTGGATGTAGCTTGATCCGGGTTCCCTGTTTTCATAAGAATGTTGGAATACCTCCACAGGAAAGTTACCATGGAAATGAAAAGTGCAATTGGCTAGTTATTAGTTTTTTATTGCCCTATGGAATGTCTAACTAGAATGTTTAGAGAAGGGGACCAAAAAGGAGTCAGAGCATTTGTTTCTTCATAAAGTGTGTGAGGAGAAATTCTTGCCCCTTTGGGAATGAGGGTAGAGTCTGAACCTCCTCAGAAAGATGTTCTGCCAGGCCGTGCGCACAGCTGCTCTAACCAGTTGCTGCTAACAACTTCTCACACCAATAGACCCAGTTCTCTGTCTCAAGAGTCTCAAAATGCCACGCTCCCTCCAATTCTGACAGTCAGTCCACAGCTTGCCCTAAATGTTTTCACTTTATGTCTGGAAGTTAATAGGAGCATGGTTTCTAACATGCAAAACACATTTGGACTAATAAAAAATGAATAAGACCACCTGGTGGGCTTTCCCTTTAATCTAGACCTTGGGCTCATTTCTGCCCCATTTATTCAAGGTTGGGGTTGAATTCCACTTGCCAAGTATAACAAGTGCAATCATTTCTGTTTAGTTTTTTTTTTTTTCTTTTTTGAGCCTGCACATTTTCTGACTTCAGTCCAGGTGAATACAAATTTAAGCAAAAACCCAACTATGCAACTTTAAGAACGCTTTAAGTTCATTCAGCTCTGCCATTAGGTGGCAGCAGTACAACATGAAAAGCATCAAGACAATACAAGGAGTAGAGATGATGATGATGATGATGGTGATGACCACTGAGACATATCACCTTGGATTCATACGTTGCCTTTATACTCGTGAAATTTTCCTACTGATTCCCCATTGATTCCCAGAATGTATGTGGAAGATGGGAAAGGGAAAGTCCTGCTTTCATGTTGTAAAATGGGATTAATTAAACTCAGAGTTGTTGAGGAACTCACCCAATTGACTTAGCCAGGTATTGTCAGAGTCAGTCCTAGGAATTAGGTTTTGGGATCCAAATCCAGCCTTCTTTTCACTTGCACTCCTTTCCACAAAGCATTCATCCTTGTTAAGTATAAACTTATTAATACTTACAAAATATGAAGTTTAATTTACCAAGGAAATTAATTTCATCCACTAGGTAAATGGAAGAGGCAGAAGGCATGCACATGCAGGGCTGACATAGAGCTTGGCTGTGCCTAAAAAAGGTGGGAGAAAAATATTGTGTAAGGGTGATGGTATCTGTGAGTTCTTTGAGGCCAAATTGCTTAGTTTAGTGAGCACCAGGCATTTGTGGTTTAGTGTCTGTTTCTTCCATGTCATTTATGGCATGTAGGGGCTCCGGCATGACCCTCACACCACCTGAAATAATATTTGATGGCTGACTGCAGGGACTCGGGGACGATAGGAGTGAACAATGCTTATATTGGTCAATGGCTTCACACAATGGGAGGAAAGAACAGTGCATCTAAAGGAGCTGTTGGACCACCCCAAGGACAAGACCCCCACTTCTCTCAGATTTATTTTGCAGTCAGCCATCATCAAAAGCACAGCAGGGCTCTGAGCAGGAGAAGTCTGTGGGTGGGATGAACTCTGAACCACACTTGGGCATCAGGTGTCTGGGCTTAAAGGAACTGGGAATAAAAGTTATCTTAAGTTTCGGTTTCATTGTTCACTTTGCTTTTGAAGCAGAATGAGAGTCTTGAGTCAAACCAAGAATTTTTTTTTTCTTCTCTGGAGGAAAAGTCCAGTTCTGGGTCTACGTCACAGACAGGTGAGGATGACACAGTGTGGCTAGAAGCAGGACCTTTTCTGAGTTTCTTAAGAGGGGCTGTAGTATACAGGCTTATGGGGAGGAAAACAGTCAAACTACAGCCTGAGGTGCCATCATTGGGTTAGGACCTTTGATGGGCAACATGCAAAAGGGCACGGAAGACATCGTTTCTCACTAGGGAGGGAGATGTTAACTACACAGGTTTTTCACATATCTGTACCCTTTTTCGGTCTCCCAGGGCCTCCCAGTGCTGTGGGGAACACATAAGATTAGGGAGTAATGGAAGGCTTGAAGAGTAGAAGAGGATTTGCATCAGAATCAGGAAAGAGACATTTCTTGGGTTTTCTTGGGTTTGGAAGTGAGGAACTGTCTTTTCCCAGGACACATAGGGAGCAGTGCTTGGTCTAAAGGCAGATGAGTACGGTGGCTTCGTGGCTGACTTTGATAAGAATTCTTAGAGTAAAAATATTTCACAATTAAATATAAGCAATTGTGGAATTTTTATTGCTTTATATCTCCCATGTTGCTGCTTTTATCTTTTAGTGTGAATCATCAAGCTCTGAGGCAGGAGAGAACTATTGGATAGTGGTATCCATATGGTGAATATTTCATATATATTATTTTGTTTGCTTCTATTATCCAATGAATATTGATTGAGGACTACCGTGTGCCTAGAACTTCTAACACCAATGAGGCTTTTGATACAAAGTTCATATTTCATGCATTTGTGGATCTATTAGGGGAAATGAACATTAATTGAATCAAGATGCATAGAATAAGATTCTGATACCATTTCTAGTGTGTGACATTTTGAGGGGAGGGCGTTCTCACAACACCAAGTGATTCTCCCACACCAGCCAGACGTCTTACAATACAACTCGATTCTGACACTACCTGCCTGGAGATCGTAGCAGAGCCCATAGGTTAAGGGCTCAGTCCCACAAGACCACTCTCCACTCCGGATTGCCAGTCATGGTCCAGGTTGTCCCCTGTGCTTCTGACTGATCAGCTATGGATTAGAAGTTTCCACAGTCCCCTCCTTAGGTTTGATTAATTTGCTTAGAGCAGTTCACACAACTTAGAGAAACATTTTTATTATAACAGAATGCAACTCAGAAACTGCCAGATGGAAGAGAAGCTTAGGCTAAGACATGGGGGAAGAGCGCAGAGCCTCCATCCCATCAGCGTGTTCAGCAACACAGAAGCTCTTCAAACTCTGTTCTTTTGAGTTTTTACAGAAGGTTCAGTACCTAGGCATGACTGATTAAATCACTGACCATTGGTGATTGAACTCAATCCCCAGCTCCTCTGCATTCCCCAGAGGTGGACAGGTGGGACTGAACCTTCTTATCACATGCTTGCTTCCACTAGCCACCAGATCCAAAGCACCTTACACAGGGTCCAAAAGTCACCTTATGAACATAACAAAAGGCATCCTGAGCACTTAGGAAATTCCAAGGGTTTGAGGAGCTCTGCAAGAAAAGGTAATGAAGACCAAATATATATTTTTTATTATAAATTGCAATACTACACACATAAATATGTATACATATCTATATGGTAATAAGAGAAGTTTTGCGGCTGATGCAGCTGGATGGAGGACCGAAGGAGAAGGAGGTGGGGGGTAGGCAGCAACATGACCATGAGTTTGGTATAGGGCAGACACACTGAGAATGAGGTGCCTGTAGGATAGCCAGGTGGAGGCATGAGTAAGTGAGCTGACAGGACAAGTCTGGACTGGGGCTGTTAACTTTTGGTTTTCATTGGCATATGATGCTCAAAGTTGTGTAAAAGCATAAAATCATTCTGTCAGAGTAGAAAGAAGAGAGTGCCTTTTAACAATGCAATCTCATTGAAGCTGTGGGAAGACTCATAAAACAAGGGTAATAATAATGTCCGTTGGACTTAACAACAAGGAAATGACTGGTCTCCTTAGATGGTGTCCTGTTGGGGGAGCCAGTGACACCCCCCTGCTCCCCATACTCATGTATATAGAGACAGTGCCCACTTACAAGTCTTGCTTTCCTGGTCATTTTCGGTTTTATCCTTTTTTTTTTTTTTTTTTAACTGTTCATCTCATCATTAAACTTACAGAAGAGAAATCCCTACCCTTCATCCTCCAAATTCCTCTTCAGAGATGTATATCTGGGATAATCCCCCAAGGACCTAATCAGTACAAGAATAAAAGTGAGAAGAAAGAATTACATGTCTTTCAGACCCACTGACTGGTTCTCATCGAGTCCTTCCCTACTGGGCAGGTTCTGAGATACAGATGCTTTTGTGTGGCTCATTAATCAATAAATATCAAACCCAGACTCCACATATTTGGCCCACTGTTCTGTGAGATACATTTTTTTTTTTTTACCTGCAGGATTGTGTCCTGGTATTTTCATTGTATCATAGAGTCCCGATAAGGAGAGAGGAAGGGCTTTCCTTCCCTAGAGGCAGGATTGGTGGTCTCAGTGCTCTACAACCCCTGGTGCCGGCGATCTGAGCCACTTGGCTCTTGCCTAATCCTTGCTCTTTCTTTCTAGCATTCACTGAAGTATTAAATGTAAACTCATCTATAGCGGAAGCACAGCATTGCCAGGGTTTGCATCCTCTGCAGTGGAAACAGACTCTAGTTTTGGTTGCTGTGATCTCCATTGACTTTGGGGTGGCTACACTTGTAGAAGAATGTCCTGAGGTTGGAGATTTGGAATAGAGTAGAATGCAACATTGGTTTGCATCATGTTCTTTGTAGCAGCTCCATCACAGTGGAGAATGCATCACAGAAAGCAGCTTGATGCACGCATCTGTCAAGGATGAAAGCTGAAGAGAGCAGCTGAGGAACCCAAGCCTGGGAGGAAGATGTGTCTGCAGAGGCTTTTCTTCTTTTTGGGAAAATGCACCGGCGACAGCCCGCAGTCCCTATCGTGAGACCAGAGGGAGGGAGTTTCTGATGGCTGGGTGGACCTCAGGTGGCTGGTACATAGAGCAAAAGGGATGGACTCAATCCTGAGCTCTAGAGCATCCTGGCCTGGGGCTTAGGACTGTGTTATGGAGACACCCAGATATGCATCCCAGGCCCTGGGAAGGGCTCTGGAAGATTTGAACAAGACCTTTGAGGGAAAGAATTCAAGTCAGAGTGATGCCGGGGTTAAGGTTTTGGGGGAATGGGGCTGGGAGTAATGGTCCTTCGTGAGACCAACTTTGTGCCAAGCAATGAAAGAAGCTTTTCACTTACATAATCTCACTGAATCCTCAGAACAAATGTATAGGTTAGATTGGTCTCTTTCTGCGGGGAAGACTATGGAAGGTCTTAAAGATTCACTCATCCCACAAATAACAATAACTATAATAATAGCTAATATTTACTGGGTGCATGCTATGGGCTGGGCACTGTTCTCGTGCTTACCTGGATTATTCATTTCAATCTTCATAACAGCCCAATGAGGTAGTTTACCATTCACATAATTGCTTTATAGGTAAGGAAGCCAGGCAGAAGAGTTTCATGGGGCCTCAGGCTACATGTTTAGTCAGTGTTAGAGCCAGCGTTCAAATCCAGACAGCCCAATTCTAGTTCTGAGACCTGAGTGTCAGTCATGTTCCCAGAGCCATGCTGGGCACCTCTTACAGAGCACAAACAGGAACAAATGTGATCTTGACCTTCATATAACAAGCTTCTTTGTACTAGAGAGGTTAAGTGAATTTTCTGGGGTCACACAGCCATTCAGGGTTGGAAGTTTGGACTGAAGTCTCCCTAACAAAGCCACATTTTACAGGGTACTTACACACAACCCAAATATTCCTCTGCTTTGGATCAGAACGCAAAACCCTTGGAGCATCCTATAGCTCTCCTTACTCCCCAGTCTGTGCTCTGCCATTTTATCTGCTTTTTCATCTTTCCTCTTCTTGTCTCTCCCACTTTATCCTGCCTTTCCTAACCAAATGCAACAAATCTGAGCCCCTGGAGAGCTGCACAGAGCTTCTCAGAGTGAGGGGTAGGGATGTCATGGCCACGCCCATGCCCGTTCTCCATAACCTTAGGTACCTCAGAGCATACGAACTTCTTCCAGTGGGCTCAGCCCCAAAATCTCATTAGGTGTTGGGGAGTGGAGGTGGGTAATTTCTCTGAATGAAGTAGCCCACAATGCTCAGGATTAGCTCCCCTCAACATTAACCTCCTCAGAGTTACCTCTACTCTTCCAAAGATTCATACTCTGTCACTCAGTCACCCACTCCATCATTTGGCATTTATTAAGTTCTTACTATGTACCAACCAAACACTGACATAGAGTGATGAGTAAGTCATTGATGATACCCTCAAGAAGCTTACTTTCAATTGAGCAGACATCTTGGATTAATGCCATCAAAGGGAGATAGAGGCACAGAGTTATGGGATGGTAGAAATAGCTATTACTTATCGAGGGATTGTGGCAGTTTGGGAGATACACTAATCAGATCCCTCTTCAAAAGGCATCCTGAGACAAGGAATATATTAGCTGATGACCTCCAGCTGCTATACCTTTGGGATCCACTCTACTGTGCCTGCTGGGCCCCCTCTCCCTCATTTCTGGGTTGCTCTTAGCCAGTGACTAAGGACAGTGGGGGAGCTAGGGGTGGAATATTCCTGCCTAATACAGGATTCCTCTGGGTGGGGGGAGAGCTCTCTTTGCCTTGAAGCTTCCCATCCCCTGACCTTAGATCTGCACAGAGCTGTCCCATCATGTGAAACTCCTGCTACCCAGCTTTCCTCCCCTCTTCCCTCCCCCTTCTCCTATCTGAGTAACAGATTTGATCTGCATCATGGTCTAAAGGCTTGCCCTGCATGCTCCTGCTCACTCTCCTCTTTATCACGGGGATTTTCTTCAGTGAATGCAGGTTTTTTTTTGGGGGGGGGGCTCTGCTCCTCTTGGGTCCCAAGCTGAAAAGAGCTCAGGATTGTACCTGACTTTGAGGCTTGTCATGAAGAGATCGGGAAGAAGAGAACTTTGATAGCTAGTTCTGGGAGTGACTGAAATGACCTCTGTCCACATTACATTGTCCAGAACTCAGTCACATGGTCCCAACTAATAGGAGCCTGTGAAGTAACACCTTCTTGTGTGCAAGCCCAGGACAAGGCAGTACAGCAGGGAATAAGCATTGTTTGTGCTTCAAGTGGTCACAATGTGCTAAGCCTTTTCTATTTGCTAAGGTCTAAATTATCCTTATTTTATGAATGGAGCACCCCAGTGTGAGAGAGGCCAAGGATCTCCAAGGTCACCAGATTAGCAAGAGGTAGAGGCAGAATGTGGAGTCACGTATGTCTGACTACAAATAATCTTTTAACCGCTCTCCTGTGGGTCCAAAAGAAATGACTAAATGCCAGGGGGTTGTTGTTGGTTGACAGGTCTCTAAGTCTTCACCGTACACACCCCAGTCTTTCCAGAGAAAGAAAGACTCCAGTGAAACTCCAGTGAAATGCCTGCGATATAGGAAATAGGAGTGAATTTATGCTAACTTCATTATACCGGGTGTTTTCCTTTACTGGGGCTTGTTCATTTCTTTTTTTTTTTTTTTTAAAGATTTTATTTATTTGACAGAGAGAAACACAGCGAGAGAGGGAACACAAGCAGAGGGAATGGTAGCGGGAGAAGCAGGCTTCCTGCCGAGCAGGGAGCCCGATATGGGGCTCGATCCCAGGACCCTGGGATCATGACCTGAGCCGAAGGCAGACGCTTAACGACTGAGCCATCCAGGCGCCCAGGCTTGTTCATTTCTGAATAAGAAAGATAGTATTTGAGGGGCATTTCTATCTACAACCATTCCAGGGGTAGAAGGAGAATATTTTTTGGGTTTCACTTCTTAAGGTAGAACAGACCACATGGGGGGGGAAGAAAAGAGTTGAACAAGTTTGGTGGTTTTGGGTTTTTTGTTTTTTGTTTTTTGTGTGTGTGTCTTACAATTATACCTAGTAGTTTGGGACAGTGCTACAAAATAACATGGCTCTTGAAAGAAATGCTTTCTGCCCAGTTTCCTTCTGGCCAAGGTTTTGAGAAAAGAAAACTATAAATAGCTGATGATAAAAGAAAATTGCTGCTGTGATCTGCGAAGGAAGAAAGGGAAAATACAAAAGAATCGTCCTGAGAAGTTTTCAAATAAAAATTATGGTTCCCCTCCCAGGGTCTAAGATTGCAACTTCTTGGAAGATGGAAGGGCGAGCATGTGATGGATGTTTCCCCTCTCTTGTTTGTTTTCAAAGATATTTTGTCTTAGTTGCTTGTCTTCTATAGAACTCAGAGCTCTTCACATCTATTAAACGTTTTAAATGAACTGAAATTTCTCGAAAAGTAGGTAATTTACACATAGAGGTTCTTCTGATTCTTGTCTGCATCCCTCTCCTTTTCTCTCCCTCCTTCGGAGCAGATGTGGGAGGAGGATGGAGGAGTGAGCATTGGAGAAGGGTAGGGACGGTTAGGACAGTGGGGGTTTGGGGGGATGGAGCTGGGGAGGGAGGAACCAAGGTGTGAAGAAAACCTGGCAGGGGCTGACCTTTTTGTTTGGTCCTCACCAGTAAACCATTTTCAGTTTCCTGCCAGAATGTTTGTTTGCCATTGATTAAACTTCACATTTTTATTACCCAGAATTAACAATAATGTTTATGAAAATGGAAAGTTAAAAGGGACTTTTAAAATATCCCTGCAAGTTGCTCCATTTGCTTGTAACCAAAGGACTTCCCTAACCTGAAACCATCTCCTCTTAATTTGAAAGGCAGTTCTTATCAACTGGCAGTAATTGGGCCACAACTCAGATAGGCAGCTATAGTTCTGAATAACACACAGAGTTCTATTTGCTGTGTTTTTGGCTTGATAGGAAAATTGGCTTCCAAAGGTTGTTTAAAAGAGCAGGTATGGGAAATGGTTATCTCTGGGTCTGGGAAGACAAACGCTTTAAGTTTTTAAGGCTAATTGATATGCGTGTGCACTTACACTTTTCTTTCCAGTTCCATCTATCTTTTATGCTGGGGACACTCCCTGCCCCTGTGGATGGAGCACAGGGACAGATCTTAGACTTGAAAGAATTAATGGGTTTCTGTGGAATTGTCTCAGGGTGGCTGGTGGGAGCTCTGTCAGAGTCAGGGAAGGAGAAGACATGTGTCTCCAAGATCAAAGTCATCCTGACAACTTGACGTGAAGAAAGTGAAAAAAAAGGGAAGTTGAAAATGAGAGAGAATAAAGTTAGAGAGGAAACTTGCCCACAGGCATTTTAGACATAGATCTTGTGATATTAACATTTCCTTTATTTTTTAAAAAAATGAAATAAATTGCTTCCCAGGGACCCTGAAGGTCATTAGTACCAGCTGTGGCTTCATACTGCCGAGAGAATGACAGGGGACGGGAGTGGGTAAGGACTGGGGGTGCCCTCAGATGTGTGTGTCGCTTAGTGAGACTGAACATTTGTAGCAAGTTCAGGCTGAGTCAAACTGAGCTGTCCCCAGAATTTAGTATAACTGTCACCTCTGGGTCCAATTAGAAGGCACACCGCATTAGAAGACAGAAGACAGGGACATAACCTTCATCCTGTCCCTAGTTGTGTATTTTGTTGTATGATTTTATCTGTGCTTCATTGTCTTTATCTAGAAAATCAAAGATTTGGGCTTGATTAACTGTAATACCTGTGGTTTTAGTTAACCATGTGAGGCATAATATGTCCATGATTAGATCTCCTATTATTTATTTTGGTCAAGAAGCCAATCCACAAACACAAATAGATCATGCACCTTCTCTGTGCTAGGCTCTGTGGAGGGAATGAGAAGGGTGTGAAGGGACAAAAGAGCCCCTTGATTCTTGTTTTCTGTCAACCCCAGTGAAACAAAATTGTGGCTTTTTCAAGTCACTGCGTCCCCAGAGTCTACCACGGTGCCTGATATGCAGAAGTCCCTTCAGAGATGTCAATTGGCTTTGTCTCTAGTTAGAGAGACATTAGGCATTAAACAATAAGAAAAGATGCCCCCCAAGGCAAGATATATAAAACTGGTACCAAATCAGTGTGCATAGTGTAACTGTTAGAGAACGTCTGAGACGGAAGCTCTCTTTGGCCAGAAATGGTGGGAGACTTTCCAGACAAAAGGACATTTACCTCAAATGGCTGAAATCCAAGTGTCAAATTGATTTCAGATCCCGCAGATAGAAATCAGTTCCAAAGCTTAGACAAAAAGACACCACAAATCGTTTTGTTTTTTACACAAGAAATATCATAATTCAGGCTCTATAAGACTTAGTTTTTTTTATACAGAATGGGTCACAGTGAGACAGAAGATGTAAGTCTGAGGATGGTGTGGGGAAAGTAGCACACACTTTCCACCTTGGAGTAGAGATAGGTTTGTTTTTCAGGGCAGATTATGTGAGTGTGAAGCATATACTTTGCTTGAGGAGTTCACCATTAAATATGGTTGGGCTTTGGGCCATCTTCCCGTGCCACCACCAGTGCTCCTCATCTCTCTGTACTCGGATACCACTACCATGGGTGGTGTTGTGCTGGAGAAGCAGAAATGAGAAAAAGACATAATGATACCTTCCCTTGAGGAGCCATAGGTCATTGGAAGAGGGAGACGTGAAATCAAATGAGTTACAAAACGTGTGAAATAAGTAACTGTTGTGAAAGCTTGGAACACCAAGGAACTAAAGGTCTCAGCAATTTCGAGAAGATTCTGGGTGCCAGACTCGTGCTGCATGTGCTGGGGGAGGCGGAGTTGCGATTGCCATGTGAAGCAGGCTAGGTAGGTTATTTCCACCTGGTGTATGAAATAGGCAGCTTTAAGTTGCTTCCTCCAGAGGCTGGAAGGCAAACAAACCTGAATGTTATTTGCATGAAAAAAAAAGACCACTCATTTTCTTTGTAAAGGCACCTGTCTTAATTTCCTGTTGCTCTTGTAACAAATTATCCCAAATTTAGTGGCTTCAAACACCATGTATTCATTATATAATTCTTGAGGTCAGAAGAAACCAAATCAAAGTGTGAAGAGGGCTGAGCTCCTTTTATGGGCTCTCAGAGGGAATCTGTTCCTTGTTTTTCCTACTTTGTAGAGGCTGCCTGCATTCCCTGACTCACAGATCCTTTCCTCTGGCTTCAAAGCAGTGTAACATCTTTCTATCTCTCTCTCTCTTTGACCCTCCCACCTTCCTCTGAAAAGACACTTGTGATTTCATTGAACCCACCCTGATAACACAGGATAATCTCCTCATCACAAGATTTTTAATCATTCCTGCAGAGTTTCTTTTGTCATATGAGGTAATATATTCACAGGTTCTGAGGATCAGGACGTGAACTTGGACATTGTCAGGAGGCATTCCTAACAATATGGGAGGTTCCATTCAAGCTACAATGGTACCCAAGTGTTCTGTGAGTTGGCCCTTCTGCTTCTCTCTCCTCTCTTATGTCTTTCCATTATATTATCTGTCCCAGATCCTTCCACAGGGAATGCAGAATGGAAGCAGTATAGCTCAGTGAATTCTGGACTAAACCTGCAGTGTAATGATGGACAAGTTACTTAACCTTTCAAAGCCTCAGTTTCCTTATCTGTACAGTAGAGATGATAAAGACACCTATTCAGGGCTGTGTGAGGATTTAATAAGATATACCACGTATAAATTTACTATGGGAGAATCTTGCATGTAGAATATGCTCAATTCATGTTGGCTATTATTTCTGCTACCCTCCTATTTATGAGTAGGAATCTAGCAAGGCACGCAGGCAGAGAAGAAGAAAGGTCTCTAAAAACCTGAGCTGTACCGAGAACTCAGCTCAGTTTTGGTTTTCGTTTGGAAGGGTCTTGGTTTTCATGAAAACCAGTTTCCACTGGCTGACTCTCCCCAGTGCTCTAGCTCTAGGAAATTAACTTGTTCAACTGACACCACCTCATCAATGTGCCCCGAAGTCTTGCTTCAGGGCCCTAGGAAAGGAAGAGTCACTTTCAGGCTTTCAGTGTTGTGGGAATTTTAATTCTAGAAGCTGTTTGGAAGCATCATGCTCTATAATTTCCTAAATTCATCTTCTGATTTTAGCCTGGCATTATGAGGAAAATCATCTCATTTAATTTATTTGCCCTGATGTGTAACTGTCTGATAGTTCAACAATCTTTTTTTTTTTTTTTTTTAATAAATATCGCTCACTAAACCAATAAAATCTCTGTTGAAATTTCAAGAAAGTGACAAAAAGGATTAACATAATCTGGTGACCTACTGGAAAATATATTTGGGCAATACCTTTGCTTGGTTATTAGGGTTTTTTGTTTTGTTTTGTTTTGTTTTTTTACCTAAGGGCGTAGCCCCAGTAGTTGGTTGTTCTAAACTGTTCTTGCTTTATAGCTTTTTCCATTCCCTCAATTTCTGAACACACATTTTATCTATTTCAGTATTCTCAAAAAGATTCTAAAGCTCTGGGAAAGTTGGGAAGAATGGGGTAGTTAGCACCTAGGACTAGAGTGCTGGTGGGCATCTGTTTGATAATGTAGGACCTGAGTTTTTAAGTTAAGGACCAGCCTGTATTACAATTTGCTTCCTGTTTATTTTCATCTGCTTTTTTTTTTTTTTTAAGATTTTATTTATTTATTTGACAGAGAGAGAGAGAGAGATTACAAGTAGGCGGAGAGGCAGGCAGAGAGAGAGGGGGAAGCAGGCTCCCTGTGGAGCAGAGAGCTGGATGTGGGGCTCAATCCCAGGACCCTGAGATCATGACCTGAGCCGAAGGCAGAGGCTTTAACCCACTGAGACACCCAGGCACCCCTGTATCCATCTGCTTTAACAGGAGACATTTTAAATTCTGCTCAGTTATTAAATATCCAATATCTTAGAATCACATGAGCAGTATTCTCCAAATTTTTGTTAATTTTTTTTTCAGAGCTATCTTCCTGAAAATGAAATGTAACAGTAATCTTTAGGCACCAAGTTTGAGGAGCCCAATAAGGACATGGAATTTGCATCAGTAGCTATAGAAAATGATTGGGTGGCTCATGGCTCTTTAAACTCCAAAGAATCTCTCAGGAGAGAGGGCATGGTACTTTTATTGAAGATGCAAGGTGCTGGTAGGAAAGGTCTAAGAGACCCAAGTCCTATTCATCACAAAAGAGACCTTGCCAGCTCCCAACAGGTGTGACTTGTTTTGGAGTTGTAAAGATTGTTCCTGAGGGAGGGATCACAGGTTGGGTAGGAACTTTTGTTTCTGCACTATTTGATCTGAAGCATAGAATTTTTTTAAATTAGTTAATTAGTTTATTAACATATAGTGTATTATTTGCCCCAGGGTACATGTCTGTGAATTGTCAGGCTTACACATTTCACAGCACTTACCATAGCATATACCCTCCCCAATGTCCACAGCCCAGCCACCCTATCCCTACCCCTCCCTCCCACCTCCCAGCCACCCTTAGTTTGTTTTGTGAGTCTAGGAGTCTCTTATGGTTTGTCTCCCTCCCCATCCCTTCCTGTTTCATTTCTCTCCCCCCCACCACAAACCCCTACCTTGCCTCTCAAATTCTTCATATCAGAGAGATCATGTGATAATTGTCTTTCTCTGAGTGACTTATTTCACTTAGCATAATACCCTCCAGTTCCATCCATGTCATTGCAAATGGCAAGATTTCGTTTCTCTTGATGGCTGCATAGTATTCCATTGTATATATATATCCCACATCTTCTTTATCCATTCATCTGTTGATGGACATCTAGGTTCTTTCCATAGTTTGGCTATTGTGGACATTGCTGCGATAAACATTTGAGTGCATGTGCCCCTTCGGATCACAACATTTGTGTCTTTAGGGTAAATACCCAGTAGTGCGATTGCTGGGTTGTAGGGTTGCTCTATTTTCAACTTTTTGAGGAACCTCCATCCATACTGTTTTCCAGAGTGGCTGTACCAGCTTGCATTTCCACCAACAGTGTAGGAGGGTTCCCCTTTCTCTGCATCCTCGCTAACATCTGTCGTTTTCTAACTTGCTAATTTTAGCCATTCTGACTGTTGTGAGGTGGTATCTCACTGTGGTTTTAATTTGTATTTCTCTGATGCTGAGTGATGTTGAGCACTTTTTCATGTGTCTTTTGGCCATTTGGATGTCCTTTTTGCAGAAATGTCTGTTCATATTGAAGCATAGAATTTTGATGTGCCTCTTAACATGGAAATCTGAGAATGCCTTAAATGTAGTTAACTGGGGGTCCTCTCAGGGATCTGGGATGATAAGAATAGTTATCATTGATTGAATACCTAGGGTCAGATGCTTTTTGTGTATTCTTTTTTCCTTGATCCTAATCACCATCCTACAGGGGGGATATTAGGACATTTGCTTTACAGGTAAGGAAAGTAACACTCAGGATGCACACGTAAGGTCACATAGTTACTAAGCAAACCCTGGGTGTTCTGGAAAATTCACCTGCAGAGTTGGCCATACTGGGGGACCCATTAATGTTCTCTATATTCGAAAGAAAAAGAAGGGATTAAGTATGAGAAGAGAAGAGATAATTTGAAAAACAATGTTCTACTTAAAAGCAAATGAAAATAAACCAAAACCCACCTAATTATATATTAAAATCATCCAATATATTATATAATAAGTATAATACTTTTTAAACTGTTGTTTGCAACCCAATAATGAGTCATGAAATTTCTTTATTACATCTCAAACATTTTAATTTTAGTGAAATAGAATAAAAGAAAATAGCAAAGGAAATACCAGAAGGCAACATATAGAGTAAGGGTGAATGGCTTCAGGAAACATCGGTGTATATATCCATCTATGTGTGTATGCTGGCAAAAGGGAAAATGTATTATTTTATTATGGGTTATGGGGGAAAAAGTGTGAAAACACACAGGGATTTCCTTAGTATTGCTGACTCCCATCTATCCATTTTTAGAATACATAGCCCAGTCCTCTCTTCTCAGAATTACCACTGTTAATGAAACAGCTATCCCTATGTGTTATGTAGTGCAGTAGCCTGCAGCATAGTCCATTCTCACAAGAAGGCTGAGGGTCAGAGAATTTTTTGGAAGGAGCAAAGACTGTTGGAGGCTACAAACATTAATAGAGGTAGAAGCATGACTCCTAGGATGATTGATCAAACCCTCTGATCTTCACTGTCTGTCTTGGTTACTTGGTTTAATTTCAGTCCTCTTGTATTTGTGTGAGTGTGCTTGTATAAGACCTCAGATTGTTCATTTGAAGAAAGAATCATGTAAATAAGTAAATCAAATACACAAATATCTGTATATCCATCATTCATTTAACAAATAGTTATTGAGCATCTATTTTGTGCCAGCCACTATGCTGAAGGCTAGAAATGGAAAAAAAAAAAAAAAAAAAAAAAGAGAGTACTTTATGATCATTGTTCTTCATGAGTTCACATGGTTGTAGGAGAGGTAGTTACATAAAAAAGCATAACACCACTAAAAAGTTTATGCCTGCTTTGAATATAAATCCAGAAGGGTGGGTGCCTGGGTGGCTCAGTGGGTTAAAGCCTCTGCCTTCAGCTCAGGTCATGATCTCAGGGTCCTGGAATCAAGCCCCACATCGGGCTCTCTGCTTGGCAGGGAGCCTGCTTCCCCCTCTCTCTCTGCCTGCCTTTCTGCCTACTTATGATCTCTTTCTCCCTGTCAAATAAATAAATAAAATCTTTATAAATCCAAAAGGGTACTGCATCAATATGGACTGCATACTTCTGTCCCCCTCAAATTCATATATTGATGCCTAATCCCCAAAAAATGGTATGTGGAGATGGGGACCTTGGAAAGTGTTGAGGTCATGAGGGTGGAGTCCTCATGAATGGAATTAGTGCCCTTATAAAAGGGACTGCAGAAAACTCTCTTTCTGCTATGTGAGGATACAAGAGAAAAATGGGCATCTATGAACCAGAAAGCAATCTCTCACCAGACACCACATCTGTCAGTGCCTTGATCTTGGACTTCCCATGCAACAGGACTGTGAGACAAATGTTTGTTGTGTAAGCCACCCAGTCTATGGTATTTTATAGCAGCTCAAACAGACTGAAATATACACCTAACCTAGCATTTGTGTGAGCATGTATAGTGTATGTGGGGTGTGGCAGAAGAAGCAAGTAAAGGATTTGGTTACAAAAGGCTTCAGGGAGGAGATGATGCCTGAGAATCATATGATACAATGGCTCCCAAACTTTAGCATGCATCAAATTGTTTGGAGGGCTTGTTAAAACACAGATTGCTAGGCTCTACTTCCTGAGTTTCTGATTCTGTTGATTTGGGATGGGGACTGAGAATTTGCATATCTAACAAGTTCCCAGGTAATGCCGTGCTCTTGGTCCAGGGACCAAAATTTGAAGACAACTTTCAAAATGGTTTTAGTTGGAGGCAGCATCACCCTTTTCTTATGTGAAATCTTATCCACAATGTTCACATATAAAACAGACAAAAGTGGAGGTGGCTGCAAGGTACCTTACTCTCCCCCCACTGGCTCATTCCCAGTGGTTATTTCTGAAACATCTTTATGGAAATCATGAATCTAGAGGAAAATCTGGTTCCATAATTTTAGAGTTTTCTTTATGGGTGCTTTTCTTTCTCTTTCTCTCTTTTGACTTAAATTAAATTGTTTGATAAAGAAGCCAGTCAAATGATTTTAGAAGAGCATATAGATTGGTGGGCAAAAGTTTTGGCCAAAAATATATAGACTTGTGTTTTGATTTCTGCCTTTTTATCCCCCGTCAGTAATGTGGTGTGGTAATTAAGTCTGTTCTTGGACATCTTTCTTTAAAACTTTGGTTTTTGATGTTTTATTCAAGTTAATGGCATTTTTATGTGAGATCCCATCATAAATTACTCTGAAGACTCTGTGTTAACTCTGTGTAAATGCAGACTTGGAGTTAAAAACTCTGTGTTAATAATTCTTTGTCAATAAAACTGTTTTAACTCTGTGTTAATATCAGGGGGAGAAAAATGCTTTGGGTCAAACACACAGAGTTTGGGAACCCTTTTTTGATGGCTTCCTGAAATTAATTCATAGTAAGGCAGTATGTATTTGATGTTTAATGTCCTAATAAAAATGAGAAAAATGATGAATTATCTAGATATCCAGAACGTTAGGAAAGGCTTAAAATTGATTGTGACGTCCATCCAGATATTCTACATCACAGAGTAGATTAGTTTCAGTTGTTATAATGGCAAACTGGTTGTAATATAATTGTTTGATTCCATATGAATGATCTGTAATAATAATTACCAAATAACATTTTGGTGTCTTTATTTTTATCATTGATTGGAAAGAAGACTCTATGGCAGAGAAAAAAAAAATAGAAGACAAATGCCTTCCTGCTTTAGAAAAGAAAAACTTTTGAAATCTTACTTTGGAATTATTCCAAGTTTTGGTTTATCCTTTGACTGTTTATGTTGCCTCCGTGGGTACATTGTCAGATTCATCTAATATGGAGGATTTGCAATAGCCCAGAGTTCTAACTGAAACTTGTCCAAACTTTTTCTCTTTTGGATGTTGCAATCCTCATCTATGAAGGTACTTGGTACTTTAACCTAAAATGAAATAACAACAACAACAACAACAACAACAACAACAACAACAAATTAAAGGCAAATAGAAATTAAAAAATAATCTTTAAACAAAAACAATCAACATTTCATGAAATCTCTAGGTTCAAGCTATAGCAGTTGTACAGTTTTGGGAAACATTATATTCCATTCCCTACAGCTCTTTGTGTTGCTGATATTATTACTTTCTTTGGGTTTAAGTTTGAGGCCGGTTTATTTTTTTAGTTTATAACAACACCGAGCCATCATTTATATCAGGTATGCCAATTTGCATCTGTTTTTCACTTTTCTAAAACCAACTGGTGACATTGGGGAGAATGGTGGTGAGTGTGTTCTAATGTTTATAGAAGCCACTGCTCAACTTGGTTTCTCAGAAAAGGGGGCATTTCTGCCAAGGAGACATCTGGGAGAGATCCATCAGTGGTCACTGATGCAAACAAGCGTTCACATACTCTCTTGGAGTTGATAGAGATGTGTGAAAACCTAACACATCTGGAAGACAATCAATCCTCACAGTTAGTCAACATCTGGGAATGTAACCAGCCGGGGTTGACAAAACTGGCGATTAAATGTGATGGAAGTTCACTATCTGCAGACAAGTGCGGAGTAACTGCCTGTGGATTGTGAGAGCATACATGCGCCTTGCATGCTATAATGAGCCATTAGCACCCAGCTTGTGTGCATTGGAAAGACATCAGAACACTGAGGTATGTATGGAGACACTTTCCAAAGTTTTTCCGATTTATTTTTCTTTCAGAGCAATATATAAATCCACACTATAAATTCAGACAAAGCAAATAAAAAGTTCAGTTTCCCTAAGCTTCTTCATTCCTTATCCTTCATGTTTTAACTTGTTATTTCATTTTCTGGCCTCATCCTCATTTTCAAGCCATTGGTATATGTGTCGGTCGGTCTAAGCGTCAAATACCAACATTAGTGCTACTTCTCCTGGGTCTTTCTTTAGATGTGTTTTATTGCCATTTGGGCAATTTCAGATGTCCTATCACAGTAGCCAGTATCTACATTTCATTCTATTTTAAACATCAAAATTAAGCCACTTTGCTTAGATAACCATTTAATGTAACTCTTTAGAATAACTCAGGTAAGAACAATAAAAATGATTAACAGCTTTACTCTCTTCTGTGATTTTAATACTCCATTCTCTTGCTCTTTCTACTTTTTTGGGGGTGAGGTAGGTCTAAGTTTCTCCCTAGGATCTTTATAGCTCAAAAGATCTAGCACCAAACTACAGAAGAGACATGCTATTTGACTTTCACCTTTCTCATTTATCTCTCCCTAGAACAAGAAAATCAGTGGTTTGTAGCTAAATGAGAAAGAGATCTGACTTTCTCACTGAAGCAGAATTTAATAGTTGTGTTGTCTGTGGCAAATGGCTGAAGATAGGATCACAGAAGGTATTTCCACCACTTTTTGTTCAACAACATCTTTACAAGATGTTGCAAATATTTCAAGACAAACCAGGGGCACCTGGGTGGCTCAGTGGGTTAAAGCCTCTGCCTTCAGCTCAGGTCATGGTCTCAGGGTCCTGGGATCGAGCCCCGCATCGGGCTCTCTGCTCAGCGGGGAGCCTGCTTCCCCCTCTCTCTCTCTGCCTGCCTCTCCGCCTACTTGTAATCTCTCTCTCTGTCAAATAAATAATAAAATCTTAAAAAAAAAAAAGACAAACCAAGTAGAGTTATGAAAAACCTTAGCTGTGTTCTCTATGAGCAGATTCTCAAGTCAGTGTTGGTGGAGAGTTTTCATGGAGAAAATTCTCAATGGTATTTGAAATAGTAGAATTACTGGTCCTTTCAATTGTGCTTCTTTCAATTGTGCCTTTAAAATCAGATCCCTCCACCAGTAATTAGAAAAAGAGAGCCACACTGGGGAAAAAAAATTTCCACAGAGCTTTCAGAAACTAGAATGACTACCACAAACTTGGTAGTATTGAAGTTTCCTTAAGTTTCCTTCCTCTTAGCTTTGTGGTGTTAAGTCTTCTGTTGCAATTCTGCCATTGTAGTGCAGAAGCAGCCATAGACATACTAAACAAATGAGTTTGGCTGTGTTCCAATAAAACTTTATTTACAAAACAGGAATAACTTGAGGGTTGTATTTTGCTGATCCCTGATTTAATATCAAGCATTTGGAGAGAATAGAGAGAAAAGATCTTGGAATTAATGTGAGTGTTGACTTAAAACTCCAGGAGAAAATGGTTAACATCCTTTTTTTCCTTTTTTAGATTATTTACTTATTTGTTTGAGAGAGAGAGGGAACACAAAACAGGGTGAGTGGCCGGCAGAGGGAGAAGTAGAAGCAGGCTCCCCACTGAGCAGGGAGCCTGACATGGGACTCAATCCTAGGACTCTAGGATCATGACCTGAGCTGAAGGCAGACACTTAACTGACTGAGCCACCCAGGTGCCCCCAAAATGGTTAGGATTCTAATAAACAGAATCTATAACCTTGTTGTCTAACTGAAGTGTCTTTTGGACTAAAAGAAAGGCACTGAATCACAACTATGATGAATGCAGTTAGCCTAATTCTCTAGTCTTTTCTTCTGTCCTTTTCTCTTTTTAGCCTTTCTTCTTTTTCCTTCTCATTCCAATTTTATCTTTTATTGTTTCTCATATTTTTTAGACCTGTGTACATGTCCCATTCATAAATCCATTCCAAGAGAAAGCTTGGCTATTTTGATAGATAGTTATCATTTAATCCTGGCTTGATTTTCATTAAGATAAGAGTGGGAGAACACTTCAGCCTCAAGAAACAAAGTTTGTTAGCCAATTTAAAGAATTTGCATGTCTGGCAGCAATGAAAGAAAGACAGATCTTCATGTCAGCACTCGTTCCTGCTGCCCCTTCAATGACTGAAGAGTTTGCAATCAATTACATGATATAACATTGTCTAATTGATGGGCTATAAGTGTATGTGAGTCCATTATAATAGATTAGCTTCTACTGAGATAAACTATCAAGTGGAAAACTCTCTGCCCACCAATGCAGCCTTCTGCCAAACCCTTTGATCAATGGTATAGAATTCCTAGGGATTTACACTCAGAAAAGTGACTATACAAAAACAGCAGCCTCACAGTCAGCACATTTCCCCTTTTTTCCCCTTGCTTCAAGTCATATCTGCTGATTTCATGGTTTGACACATTTTTTTATTCTTGTTAGCACAGTTAAGCCTGTTGGATCCCATTCTGACTTCCAATATTACACACTAAATCAACGAAGTTCAGATTAGTCTCTCTGGTAAGCAAGAAGGGAGAAAGAATTACCAAAGGGCATAGAAACGTTAAAGGTAACTCTAGCAGACTTAGAGAATATTTGTCCCAAATCAATCATTTGAACCCTGAAACCCTGAACCCAACAACCTGCTTTGGTACTCACAGTATTATGGAAAAGGGAAGTACTGAACTGGACTTGGATTAGGCCATACCCTTAACAGTAGTTACGTATAGGATCTCAAGTCACAAAATATCTCTGGTCCTCAGTTCTTCACAAAATGAGAAAGATGGACTGGAGAATTTTTAAGAATGTGTTACAGGTTAATCCAAGACTCTCAGATGACAGCATTTAAAAATTCTTTTGACTTTAAACTTAACAGAAATGCATTTAATTTACTAAGCTTCAGTGTTCTAGTTCTAGTTCTAGTTATTTATTGTGTAACAAACCACCCTGAAATTTTGTGGCTTAAAAAAACACAACAGCATATATTTTGCTCACAAACTTATAATCTGGGCAAAAATCTGTGAGGATAGTCATCTCAGCATTGGCTAAGGCAGCGGAAAGGCCAAAATCTAGAGTCGTCTGAGGGCTTGTTCACTCTTACACTTGACAGTTGGTGTTTAATGTTGGTTGGAAACTTAGCTGGGACTACTGGTTGGAACATCTATATATGACATTTCCATGTGTCCTGAGCTTTCTTAAAATATGATGGCTTGGTTCCAAGCACAATACCTAGATAGAGCCAGTAAGAAGCTGTATTGCTTTTATGAGCTAATCTTGGAAGTCATACAGAATCCTATCCACCACATTCTATTTGCCAAGGAAGTCACAATAGCCTGCCCAATTCAAGGGGAGAGGAAATAGATTTCATTTTCTGGTAGGGGTGTGGCAAGATGCTGGAAGAGCAAATGGGACTGTAAATATTGCTGTGGCCATTTTCAGGAAATATGATCTGCCTCATTCAGGTCATGACAAATACTTATATTTGAATAGAACATCTATAGAAGTGCTAATATCATTGGGAACTCAGCTTCCTCATCAATAATTTAAAAAGATGGGGCACCTGGGTGGCTCAGTGGGTTGAACCCTCTGCCTTTGGCTCAGGTCATGATCTCAGGGTCGTGGGATCGAGCCCCACTTGGGCTCTCTGCTCAGAGGGGAGCCTGCTTCTCCCTCTCTCTCTGCCTGCTTCTCTGCCTACTTGTGATCTCTCTTTGTCAAATGAATAAATAAAATCTTTAAAAAAAATAATTAAAAAAGAAAAAAAACTTGGTGTGATTCTATATCCCAAAGTCTCTGCTTAATATCCATATGTGTCTTTTCTCATTTGAACTTCATTTTTACAAATGAGGAAACTGAGGCAAGGAGACTTCAAATGACTTACATAAGCTCTTATAGCAGACAAGTGTGCAGGGGAAAGCTGGACTTCAGAATCAAGGCTGTCTAGTTCCAAAGCCTGTCCCTCTTCTGTTACCCCACACTGTCTCATTCATAAAACTCTTGTCCTCATGTCTTAGCTTTGTTTTTATTTTGTTTTGTTTGTTTGTTTTTGGCCTGAAGAGGGTAGAATTCAGATGAGATTTTAGCGGGACTTAAAGGAAAGTAGCCAAATAGTTTAATACCCGAGGTGACTCCATATCTAAAATGAGTCTTTGCATAAGAGTGGACTGTTATCCTCCCCCGCCCTCCACTGGAGACTGTGAACTAGAACAATAGCCTGGCTATTATTGGTAACTTAGGGATGAGGAAGACCCCTGAAACATGCCTCTGATTTATAGCTAATAGTATATAGGACCACAATGTGAGTACAGACTTATGTATGAGAGAGTTCATCAAGGGTTAATAATAAACAAACAAACAAACAAACAAACAGTCTTCTGAGTCAGAGATGAGGACACAGAAGAGTGTCAAAGGTGGCCAGTGGTCTGGACTAAAAAGGAATCAGGGAGGTGTTATCTAAGGTCCAGCTTCTGCATGTGTGGGCCAGGCCCATGTAAGAGAATGGAGCAGGCAACAGTGTCTCTGCTTGTCCCTTGATGAAGTTCTACCAAACAGTGTCAGGCATGCACTCCAGATTGCCAGTCGCTCCTTGATAATTGCTTACCCCATTCTTCAATAAAAACAAACAACAAAATGAAAAATGATTTACTTTATCCAATTATCTTTTAACATATTTGGCATTAACTTGCTCCCATCAATTATGGCACCTTATGAACATAGTCTTATGAAAAGAATCTACTTCCCACCCCCTGATCTTTTTCACACAATAGCTATAGAGAAATATATGGTCTTCAGGAATTTACTATAAGAATTTTTGTTTTTTGTTAAAAATGGGGTAACTGTAAAAGACCATTCTGAGTCTGACTGATAGATTTTGTCTTGCTGTCTATATCAACACACTCTCCCAGCACAAATAGTCTCCAAGGACAATTTGTAGGTCTTAGCTAGTGGGATTTTCTTTCTTTCTTTCTTTCTTTCTTTCTTTCTTTCTTTCTTTCTTTCTTTCTTTCTTTCTTTCTTTCTTTCTTTCTTTCTTTTTCATATGCTTTCAACAATCGCAATTGCTTTATAGCTCAACATCTGGAAGCATATTTGGCTTCATTGTTGGAAAATAAATTAGCATCCCTGTTCACAAACAAGGGGCTGACCTTGCACTGGACAGCAATGACTGTGTCTTTGGTTGACAGACCAGTCTTCCTTGACTATGGGAAAGAAGTGGAAATGCATCTCTTTTCTGGCATTAATGCCCACCTCTCAGAACAGCCTGTGTCTACTCACTATAAACTGGACATTTGCCCTAGGACATGGAGCAAAAGATGACACTAATTGGAAGTTGGCATCCTGGAAAACATTGTCGGAATCATCTCTTGCAAAAAATGTGACCCTTATCTTGTGCCAGCACTGAACCGTGGACTCCATGGACCTGCTTGTGTCTGCTCACACCTGTTCCAACACGGATGCCAAGATATGGGGGGTCAGGAGGAAATTAGACACACAGAGCCTCTGGGAAGCCACCAGAAGTCACAGGGCCCTTTGAAAGTCCTTTGAAATTGTAATAGATTGGACAGGGAGGGGATGCCCTATGTAGATGTATTTGGCTGTGGTCACAGTCATGAGCATTGAGAATCCCACATCAAGCAGCAATTTGAACAAACTGAACAGTGAAGAAAGAAAAGATTTAAGGAGCCAGAAATAGAAACCAGGAAAAGGATAGAGGATCTGTTACCAACAAGTTGTTTATATATATATTATATATATACTGTCTCTCTCTATATATATAGAGAGAGTAGCTTATTCTTTTCAAATTAGGTGTGGTGTACAAATATGGAGATAGAAATGTGTATATATGTTTGCACTGATATAAATATGCATATTAGTATCTTCTGCTATTTCATGGATTTGGGCAGACTGTAAGTGAAACCATGGACCAAGAAACATAAGTTATATGCACATAGAAATCCTGGCATCACAATTAGCATAAAAGTGAGTGCTAATCCTAACTGTGAAATACTAGTAATATAAAATGATTACACTTTGTGATCATGCTTCTTTTTTTAAATTTAAATTCAATTGGTTAACACGTAGTGTATTACTGGTTTCAGAGGTAGAGTTTAGTGATTCATCAGTCTTATATAACACCACCCAGTGCTCATTACTTCAAGTGCCCTCCTTACTGCCAATCACCCAATTACCTCTTCACCCTACCCATTTCCTGTACAACAACCCTCAGTTTGTTTCCTACAGTTAAGAATCCCTTATGGGTTATCTCCCTCTCTGATTTTCTTATTTTATTTTTCCCTCCCTTCTCCTATGATCCTCTGTTTTGTTTCTTAAATTCCACATGAGTAAAATCATAATTGTCTTTCTCTGATTGACTTATTTTGCTTAGCATAATACCCTCCAGTTCCATCCATGTCGTTGTAAATGCTAAGATTTCAATTTTTGATGACTAATATTCCATTGTATGTATATACCACACCTTCTTTATCCACTCACCTACCATGTGATTATACTTATCTCTTTACCTTCCTCTCAGAGGGCTCCTGAAACTTTTAATTATGTAGATCTTCATAAGATGCAGAAATTATTCCATGTAGCCAAGAATTATGTTGCTTTCACACTATGGTCTATTAATTCCTTTTCTTACTATTCAGTTAGTTCAATAAGTTTGTTATGCACTCATTTGGTGTAGACACTGTGGTTAAACCCCTGGGATACAAAATATTTAGGCTACTTTTAATTGTTTCCCAGACTACTGCTCTAGTCTCTTAGCCAAAGATCTTGCCTCTGATCTCTCCACTTCACCATTACATCTTCTCCCAACTTATTCTTCACATTACAGATTGAGTTATCTTTCTAAAATGCAATTTCTATGCCATTACTTCCATGAATAAAATTCTTTAGTTATTATCAGTTGCTTTCAGGATACAGTGTTAGCTTCTTGGCAGAACATCTGAGATTCTCATGAGCCTGCTACTGCTTGCCCTCCAGCCTCATCTTTTACCACCCCTCAGCATGCCTCTGATTTGATGCCACAGTTAAACAGGACTAGTTGTAATTACTTGAAAGCACCATGCACTTTCTAATTTTTTTTTTTTATTTAACAGAGAGAGAGATCACAAGTAAGCAGAGAGGCAGGCAGATAGAGAGGAGGAAGCAGGCTCCCCGCTGAGCAGAGAGCCTGATGCAGGGCTCAATCCCAGGACCCTGAGATCATGACCTGAGCCCAAGGCAGATGATTTAACCCACTGAGCTACCCAGGCGCCCCAACCATGCACTTTCTTATCTCAAGTTCTTTGCAAAGGTGCTCCCTCAACCTGGATTACTTTCTACCCTTCTTCATGTGGTCAATGCTTACTCATCCTCCCCGACTTAATGGAAATGCCACTTCCTTTGGGAAGATTTCTGTAATGCTCCTTATCTACTACTGCAGCCTTTACATCTCTCTGAAGTACTTAAGTCTTGGATGGAAAAATAACAAGCTTATGCACTTGCTCTTTGTTTCCTTGGTATCTTGGGCTTTCACCATCAATATTACAGCTTTGTGTATATACTCACATTTAGCACTTACTGTGGCCAGTAATTATTTTCCACTTGTCATTATTTCATCCTTTAAAAAACTTTAAGTAGTAGATATTATTGCCATCATCTCATTTTTACCTACACTTAATTTTCCTAGATATTTTAGGAATGGCAGAACTAAGATTTAAACCCTCATTGGTAAGACATAAGAGCCTGTTTTACTCTTTTTTATCATACAGTGTAATAAGTTCCTTCTTTCAATCTCTCACTTATTCAACTTTAAACTTTTTGAGACAAGGAGTAGTATTTTCATCATAGTTACATCTCCAGTGCATAGTACAATGTCTTTCATGCAACACATTTGAGAACACAGAGAATGGATGGGGAGGCCTTTGAACCACTCTTAAGTTGCTCATAGAACTAGAGGGTAGACATTTAAAAATGTAGCTTTGGTATAATGAGAAATTTGGTATAATAAGGTTGCTATGAGAGTGAAAAAGAAGGGCTCATAGCCGACTTTGAGTTCTTGTCTTCCTAAAAAAGGTGATGCCTGAATTGAATATGAACTAACTTATTTCCACTAAATTTGTATCTAGGGGAAATTCAAGTAATATAATGCTCTCCATGACAAGAATTAAGGATGAACTCCAGTCATATTTTTTAAATATTTGTCATGTGGCATATGGACTGTGAATCTATTAGTCATATTCTTATTTAAAAAAAGTTCCATGAGCTGATGTACCATTGCCAAGTTATTGGTTTTTTAAATTATTTTTTATTATGTTATGTTAGTCACCATACAGTATTCATTAGTTTTTGATGTAGTGTTCCAAGATTCATTGTCTACGTATAACACACAGTGCTCCATGCACCATGTGCCCTCCTTAATACCCATCACCAGGCCAACCCTTTTCCCCACCCACTTCCCCTTTAAAACCCTCAGTTTGTTTCTTGGAGTCCACAGTATCTCATGGTTCATCTCCCCCTCCGATTCCCCTCCCTTTGTTCCCTTCCGTCTCCTAATATCCTCCATGCTATTCCTTATGTTCCATAAGTAAGTGAAACCATATGAGAATTGACTTTCTCTGCTTGACTTACTTCACTAAGCATAATCTCCTTCAGTCCCAACCATGTTGATGCAAAAGTTGGGTATTCATCATTTCTGGTGGCTGAGTAATATTCCATTGTATATGGACCACCTCTTCTTTATCCTTTTGTCTGTTGAAGGGCATCTTAGCTCTTTCCAGTTTGGCTATTGTGGACATCGCCTCTATGAACATTGGGGTGCATATGGCCCTTCTTTTCACTACATCTGTATCTTTGGGGTAAATACCCAGTAGTGCAATTGCTGGGTCATAGGGTAGCCCAAGTTATTGTTAAGACATGGTAACATATTTGGGTCAAGGACTAGATTGTAAAATTTTAATTTTAGCATTTTCATTTGACAAATGATTATTGGGAATCTGATTGAGTAAAAACTCTAAGTCTTCCAGAATAGGCTAGGTTGAAGACTCATGAAGTGTCTTTCCAGACCTGGTTGTCTCTGATCCTCAGTTTTGCCAATGATTTCCTCTAAGAACATAGTAAAATATTCACTGTTTTAAAAATCATGCTCTCAATAGGAAAAGTAATATTGTAGAGCAGATGATTACAACTTTGAGATAGGCTCCAAGGTTTTCTAATCTGAATTCAAATGAGTTCCTAAAGTGGGTATCATCAATAGATTCAGTTTCTAATGATTACTGACACCTATAGCAAACAGAGCTGCTGTCCTTGGTGCTGACAGTGATGTTTTTGTTGATGCTCTTCTGAGTGAGAGTGAATTGGGGTGGGGGAGAGGGAGATTGAGCATTATCTTAGACACAGAAAAAAAAATTCTCACTCATTTAACCAGTAAAATTACTTTTACTCTATTAAGTCCATTTAGCTTTAAAGCTTTTCTGGGATTTTTCATTTATTCATCAAGTTTATTTTTTTATTTTTTATTTTTTTAAAGATTTTATTTATTTGACAGAGAGATCACAAGTAGGCAGAGAGGCAGGCAGAGAGAGAGGGGGAAGCAGGCTCCCCTCTGAGCAGAGAGCCCGATGCGGGGCTCGATCCCAGGACCCTGAGATCATGACCTGAGCCGAAGGCAGAGGCTTTAACCCACTGAGCCACCCAGGCGCCCCCAAGTTTATATTTTTTAACAGTAACAAAATTTTTATATAAAAGATTCAAAGTGATTCCCCTTTAGTGTTTCATTTTCCATGTTGATTTCTCAGTTTGCCATTTTAGCTTTTGTATGAATATCATATTAGGGAGTTTCTTCCTTGTATTTCAGCAAATTTAAATACCCATTTTACATTATTTCTTTGTGTTCACCTTTCCACAGACAAGGAGGACATCAGTTCAGTTTCTCTGAATTTAAAAATAAATCAAGTTGAAATTAATATATTTATGTAAATTGAAATTCTGTTATACCTCATTACTTCCTCTACAACAATGTATCTGATCCTTTTGTCTATTCTTAATAACAACCCAAATTCCTTAAGCTAATGATATTATTTGTTGGTCAGCATGGAAGAATACTGTGAACCATTGTCTTCTGTTTTTTATTTTTTTAAGTATTATAAAGATTTTGCCTCATTTCCCCATTTTTCTTAACATTTTACTGTTCATAGGTCAGTAAATTCACACCAGCCACTTTTTTCAGGTTACTTATTTATTTCCCATTTAACTTTTCTTATGCAACTTCTTCCCCCCCATTTTTTCTTTAGTTTTCTTAGAAATATTTATTTCCCTCTCTTTGTCAACCCACTTGTGAGAAAAAGAAGCTAATCCAGACAATTCAGTATATAAGTTTTGATGGCAATATCTCTATAGTAAAGGGAATGAAAGCAGAAAGCTTTGAAGTAGAATTAGGGAGAGTAAAGAACCAGTGCGTTGAACCTCTAAACTCACTGAAAAATGCACAGTAAATGCATTCAGGGGCCCTGAAAGTCAACATTTACTTCCTTATCTTTCTTTAACTAAACTTACTTTCACCAAAGAACAAAATCTCTATCTTTTCAGTTTTTTTCTCTTTATTTTTAATTTTTATGTCCCAATCATATTGTTATATATATATTTTTTTTCTAATGCAATTGTATAATATTTCAGTTTCCACTGAAATTTAAAAGCTTTGTGAACTGGACCTTATAGATGATGTATATAATTTCATTTTGTCTTTGAGGTCAAAGCAATCAGCATATAACCTTTGGAAAATATTCATTTCCATCATGGGGCATCTCTGTATTAATTTCTTATGCTTGGTGGATTTTATTAAATAGTTCATTGCCATCCATTTATTTTCAACACTAAATGCCTCCATTTCCTTTGCATCAAATAACCACCTTAGTAGGTTTTTCTTTATTCACACTCCATTTTTAATATCCATTTATTCACATGACAGTCATTCATGACAATTATTAATAGAGTGCCTAATACACACCAGGCATCACACTAAGTCCTGGGGCAGAGATATCTCAGAAATAGTCCCTATTTTAAGTATTCATGCTCTAGTAGGGGATGTCAGATGAACAGACATGATTATGAGACACTGTTAACTGAATTATGACAGTGGTACAAAGCACCATGGGGATATGAGAAAGGGAACCAATTTATCCACTGGTCCAGAGCTGGAAACCTTAGGATATGACTTTGAAGAATTGCCCCTAATAGCTGATTAGTGATTACTGGCCATGATTATGATACATTTGGTGTAGTAGTATGGCTTTGGAATCAGGCAGATCTGGAAACAAATTCTGGCTGAGCCATTTTTTAAGTGGTGTTCCCTCTGAGAGTCAGTTTTTTCATCTACACAGTGGGAGTGATGACTCTTGCTTCACATAATGTGGTTGAATAAGATAACAATGCTTGTCCCTTTTCTTTAAGCCTCTCCCCATGAGCTTTAGAGAGCATAAGAGCAATGGAAGGACCAAATTCTGATAATCACATTTGGTAATACACAAATCCCTATCTAAGCTATTTACATGCTTAATCCTTTTGTCACCACAATCATATTAAGTATATTATTATTTCTAGTACCCCTGATTCACAAGGAAGAATACAGGAGTTTAGATGAGTTAAGTGTTTTGCCCCAAGGATCTGGTTAGTGGAGAACAGATGAGAATTTGAACTTAGATCTGGATAGCACTGAAGCCCCGGTCTTACCACTCCTGCACTCTTGCTGTCTGCCCTGTTAGGTTGAGTTGAGGTTGTTGAGTATGGTAGACATTTGTCCCATGGATTTGGGTTTCCAGACGGAAGAGTAGGTTAGATATTAGATTATACATGCCCTGTGGACATGTGACATCTAATTTTGCTAAGCTGAATACCCAGTTAAATCCTGTTGCACAGGATTTAATACTTAAAAGGCACTTATATTTGTAAAAATGAAGGCTAAGCTGATGTAACAAACAAAAAGATTCAAGACACAGATGTTTATTTTCTTCTCACATGACAATCCCTGGTAGATGGATAAGTTTAGCAACCACTTTCAGTAAGTAGGGAGGAGAAAGTAGATGTCCAGGTCAAGGATTTTCTTTAAAGCGAGTAATGTCAAAGTTGCCCCATCACTTCCAATCAGTGCAAACAGGTTCCCACATCTCTCTGTAAGATGGGCTGGAAAATTAAGTTCTTGTTGGACAGCTACTTGCTCAGGAAGGAGAGAGGAATAGATTTGGGGACACTGCCATCAATTTCTGTTACAGTGCTCAATGAACACCTATTGAATGAGCAAATGAAGAAAATCAAAGCCTATAAGTAAACATGGGCCCCAATGAGACCAAGACAAAGATGTTAGCTTAATCCACAAGCTTACACACCCATGTCAGTATGCCAATATGTCTTTTTAGCTAATTCTTGCCAAAACACATCTTTAGTCATAGCCGCCTATCGTAAGTATCTCTTCACTATAGTGTTTTCCTTTAATCTATGGCTGTCAACTTTTCTCTCGAATGTCGGAATGGGATCGAAGCCACAGAAGAGTTTTTGCGAGCTCCATGGATTATGCTGTTCTCTTAAGGAAGATAAAGTGACAAGTTGTACAGCACTTATCTGTATCACCTGTCAGGGACTCTTCATTCCTGGGGCAGAGGAGAGGATCAGGAGTTTTAGCTGATTATTTGTGATCCTCTTCAGGGCTCCTCTGTTGGCTTTAGGAGAGAGTATCTCTGACAGTGGCAAAATGTGGTTTTAGTTCTCCTAAAAGAAAGTGCTGGAAGTTTTCTACCTCTGGACTTCTAGACTCTCAGATCAATATCCTAGCTGGGAACTTTATCTCAGCAACTTCTTCTTTTCCGTAAGGTAACACTTTCTTTGTTTCATTAGAGAGTTTCTCTCACAGCCCCTGCAGGGGCATGCATTGTATGATGCCTGCCTCCTAGCAGATAATTCACCCCACACAGAGCGTGACCACTCTTGTTTGTTGCCTGAGGGTATGGCAGATCTTTATTAATTTCACTGAGGCAACAGCCAGAATTACAATAGAGTTTGTGAATGCAGAAGAGAAAAAGCTACATTTTGAGGGAAGTAGTGAGGCTGTATTCTTCCAGACTTACCAAGGTGGAACCTTTTTCTCTCAATTTGTAAGCTGAAAAAATAAAGAATAACTACTGAAACCTTGTATCTCTTTAAGCTCTTTCATTCCTAAGAGCTTAAAGTGCCTCTGTAGACTTACATCTCATTTATTTCCACAACATCCCTGTGGAGTCAGAGGCTAGTTTTTCTTTGACTGTCCAGAGGGAAGGTAATGCCCTGAGAACTTAAGTGATTTGATTTCAAAGTCAAAAAGAGAGTCAAATTGTAAAGCCAATGTTTGAAAGCAGGTGTTCTGACTCCTCAGCTAGGGACTGCTTTAAGAGAACAGTATTTGGGGAAGAAATAGCTGGGAGAATTCAAAATACATAATAAAGACATACGTGTCACGTTATATCAATGTTCATATCTGGTAATGTTCCTTAGTTCAGAGTTTAAAAAAAAAATTCTTCCAATGACTTGACAATATTTAATGATGTGAACTGTTCTCACTCCCTTAAACCACAGGCATAGGGATCATTATTGTCTATTTAGTTTGGAACGATGCCCTGAAATCAGAGTTCCTAAATAGCACTAATGATTTCATATATTTCAGGAAGAATGGGGGACATTGGCCATGCACATAATTGATGCCTATTAAATTGTTGTAAAATAGAATAGTTGTTATAACAATTTGAAAAGTGGATCTAGATTTACTTATAGACTTATATTTTGGAGCAGGGTCTCTTTAACTCCTGTGTTACTTTGTGCAAATTAGGAAAGTGCTTTTCTTCGAGGTGGACACAGCCCTAAGACAGGGTGCATAGCTTGGTGAGCAGAACCCTGGCTGAATTTCAGCCTCATTTATCTATCCCCTCACCTGGATGCTCTTTGTGGCAATCTTGGGATAGAAAAACACCCTTCAGAGTCATCTGGTCCACTTCCTCCCATTTAGGAAGTATAACGTCATTCTTACCCTACAATAGAAGTGAATCCATTGTAAAGACCTCTTGGAAAGCTATTTTCACAACCCCATCAGTTATTCATAATAATATTTTGGAGTCCTTGAGGTTGGGATAAGGTTCATCTGCATATGAAGGGCGACATCCTAAGTGATTGGTCACAGAGAGAACTGACTTTACACATAATTCATGAGGTCAGTCCTAGGTACTACATAGTTCTCTGCACAGAAAGGTCAGAGAGATTATCAGAAAACCTGAATTATAATAGGGCCTTCTTATAGATTCATCCTTCTTAAGTGGAGGGATGATTTGTCTGCCTTGCCTTTATTACTAACTTTCAGGTGGGACCTGAGATAGTGTGATCAACCATAAAACAGATGGGAAAATAGACTAAAAGACATTAAATTCATGAAGAGTAGAACTTTAGCAGATTTCTTTAGTCTAAAATGAAATGCACTGCAGTTGGGCAGTGATCTCCTCTCTGAAAAGAAGAGCAGCAATCAGGACTGCATAAATTATGAGCTTGTGGATTGAACAAGCTTCACAAAAGGTCCATTTATAGTGAGCTCTCCACTGGAAGTGGAGAACATCACAAGGAAGTGCTGGGATGTAGATGTACGGCCTGGCCAAACTTCAGACAGCCATTCAGAGGAGAGAGCCTTAAAATGCCCTGAATCAGGACTTCAGTTATCTATAGGCCCTGAAGATGGCAGGAGGCTCTAGAGTCCTCAGGATATAACTAGTTCCTACCAAGGGGACTGGTTCCTACAGAAATTCTCTTTCTTGGTCTCTCTTCATTCTGGTAAGAATATAAATATTAACATGGTCACACTAATGGTTGATGATGGGTGTATTCTAATTCACAGATGAAGAAAAGGAGGCAAACAGACTTGTTCAAGTGGTATTAACACTCTTTTAAAATTTCCGGTTCTATCTTTCTACTAAACCTGATAATTTCTAAGATTGGACAAATAAGTCCCTGGAATATAAATTAGTATTATTTTTGTTGTGTGCCTACGATGTGAATGCTGACCATTTGTATCAATTACTCTGTAAAGTTCTGCGTGGCCTGAGTTGTATCCCCCTAAAATCACTTCATTTTTTTTTCTACTGTATCCCCCTACAGTCACTTCAGGGTGACTGTATTTTGAGACAGGGCCTTTGTGGAGGTCAATTAAATGAAGTCATAAGTGTGAGTGTCCTTTAAGGACTGATGTTCTTAAAGGAAGAAGCCCTAAAGATCTCTCTCCCCATGCATGCATACAGAAGAAAGATCATGTTAGGACACAGTGAGAAAATGGCCATATGCAACCCAGGATGAGAGACCTCACCAGAAAACAACTCTGATGGCACCTGGATCTTGGACTTCTGGTCTTCAGTATTGTGAGAGAATAAATGTCTGTTGTTTAAGCCACTCAGTCTGTGCTATTTTCTTATGGCAGCCCCAGCTGACTAATACATAAAATTAGCTCAAATAAGCTTCTTAATCAGGCAGATGATATTATTTTGGGAATTCAGTATAGTGGATAAATGGTATAGGTTTTAGAGCCCAACTATGTGACTTCAAATTCTAGACTTACCACTTATCACTTCAGTAATCTTGAGCAAGTTCTCAACTTTTGTGAGAACAATTTTTGTTCTGTGTGTGATGCTTTTCCATCCACAAAGTGGTAGTAATAATAGTATCTTCCCGGGGCGCCTGGGTGGCTCAGTTGTTAAGCATCTGCCTTCAGCTCAGGTCTTGATCCTAGGGTCCTGGGATTGAGCCCCGCATCGGGGTCCCTGCTCAGCAGGAAGCCTGCTTCTCCTGCTACCATTCCTTCTGCTTGTGTTCGCTCTCTCTCTGTGTTTCTCTCTGTCAAATAAATAAAATCTTAAAAAAAAAATAATAGTATCTTCCCCACTGGGTGTGATGAGGGTTAAATGCATTAGTATTTAAAAGCCAGGCACAGAGAAAACAATATGAATGTTAGTGCTGTTACCTCAATTCTCAGATGAAGACACAGGCTAGAGAGACGAATTCACTCGAGATCACCCTGCTATTAAATGAAGATGTATCATTATTGGAACCAGATTATTTGCAGAAACCAGGTCCTTAACCTTTATACTATATTGGCACTGGTAAAAGATGTTGAGTGAGAAATTAAGTTAAAACTTTTTTCTAGGGGCACCTGGGTGGCTCAGTGGGTTAAATCCTCTGCCTTCAGCTTAGGTCATGATCTCAGCATCTTGGGATCGAGCCCCACGTCGGGCACTCTGCTCAGCAGGTACCCTGCCTCCCCCTCTCTCTCTGTCTGCCTCTCTGCCTACTTGTGATCTCTCTCTCTCTCTCTCCATCAAATAAATAAATAAAATCTTTAAAAAAAATAACTTTTTTCTAAGTAGATGAACAATTTTGTGACTTGCCTGCTTACATTGTAGGGCCAGGACTATGGTAGGACTTATTCTACACCCCTTATTTTGGTGAAACTCCCAGGGTTTGAATGTTTGGCCAAGGAGGGGTCTTTTATTATTTCTCTTCCTTCTCAACACTGTCCTGTCTCCAACACTTGCTTTCATTTGTCTCAGCAGTCCTAGGAAATGTCCAAAATGCAGGATGAGTACATGCTTACCATAAAGTACACACGGAAATTTGGCTATAGAAAATATCACATAAGAAACGATCAGTGGACACACGGGCTCTGAGAATTCCAAGGTGACTTCAATGCACTAAATTCATTCCATTTCTTCCACAGAGCAGTGAGACTTAGACGGGTTGTGGCATGTTGAGGGCTACTGGTTTCTGTGCAGCTTCTTGGCCTCTATGGCAAAACTGAATATTGGAAACAAGCAGGAAACCCCCATCAGCTTTGTCCCTGGTGAACCATTACTCTGCCCTTGGTGGTTGCCCTTCTGCTGGCTCTGGCTTTGGATCTCTGGTGGCTGAAGCTGTGACTGCAGCTGCCCCACCTTGCGGGAGGCTACAGGCCACATAGTTGTTTAGTATCTTCTTGACCAAAGACCCTTATGCATGCTAAATCCTCTGTAGTGTGGCTGGAGGGAGGGGGATTTAATTGCTTTGGCTGATGTTGAACCATCTTTTCCCCTTTGCTTCTAAAGTCTTACCGTAGACATTTTCTAACTCATTTGACCTCCCAAGATCCTTTCTCTGTACCCACTTGATCCTTCAGTTCCTGTTTCTCACCATATTATGCCCTGTGTTTCCATCTCTTAACACTTAACAATAATTCTCCATTGTACTTCAGGGTCATTGAGGGTAAGCCTTGTGTATGAATGAGGCCTCCCAGACTCCATATTAGGCTGGCCACTGGAGATATCTCGCAGACATACACACTTCTCTATACTGAATGAATGAACTCATGAATGAATTAATGGATTATACTCAGTTGCTCTTGAGAGGACCTAGGAATATATACTTCCATGTTATAGACTATTGGAAGATGAAGGATTAAAAAGATATTTACTTGTATACATGCACTGCTTTGAAACATAGCCAAAAGTCAGCATCTTCTCAGGCAAACTGGCAATACCTCGGAACTTGATAACTTTCCAATCTGTAGGTGCTGGAAGGTGCTAAGACTATGGCCTAATTGAAATTCTCTAGCTTCTTCAATAGTCAGAACTAAATGCTATTCTGAGAGGGAGCTCTGATATTCCCATAGTAACAGGGCTCCATGAAAGGCATGACATCACAAAGCTGTCCTTGTTTGAGGACACCTGGGAATTCCAGGTATAGACAGAAATGTTCTTACAGGCAAGTTATACATAGGTATTCTGTGTGATTATGTGCACATGCATAGATATGCCTAATTTAGCCACACCTTTCATTTGGTCCCATTTATCATTAGACTTTTAATGACTCAAATCTCAGACATGGATGTAGTGTGAGGTGCTTTATCGTCTTAAAGAAGAGCTCATCTAAAGTTTATAATAAATATTTACCATTAATGTGGCACTGGTCATGGGCAGAAAAGAAAAAAAAGTCAAATCCTTTCCTTGTCTCCTTACTATTACTGGTAACACAACTAAAGAAATATTGATTCTTAACACACCCTCTAAAATGGATAAATATATCGTCTTTATGTAAAATTATCCAGCACCATGCACCTGGCTGGCCATTAATGACTTAGGTCAGTTCCAGCAGTGTGCCCAAGGGGAGTACTTTAGCGTTATAAGAAAGGATTATACAGACAACCTGCGCAATGTCACCTAGAGTGTCTTTTTTACCTGGTTGAAAAATTATTTAAAATATTCAAACCATTTTTTATTTTGTAGATGCCGCTAAATACTTGGCACAATATCTGAAAAAGGAAAGGATTTTTTTTAAAAGAAGAAAATGGAAGGTTCAGTGGATTTTAGAATGGTTTTGATTCCCTCATTATTGGTATAATCCCCTTGCTTAGTTATGTTTTCCCTTCTTATCAGAGACAATGCTTTTTTTTTTTTTTTTTAGAGACAATGCTTTTAATATGTCCATTTTCATATTGTACAATGCTGCCAGGAAAGGCACGAGGATTAGCGCTGAGAATGTAGGAAAATATGACAAGGTGAAGGGCTAGCTATGAAGTTGGTTTGCTCATAAATAATACAAACTTGACAGGGTTTGTAAGGAGAAAATGGGAACAATTTGCATAGCTTGTGTTGTAGGAACAAGTGTGTCTAAGTGTTTATGCTCACTGAAGAGGTGCTTCCAGATGGAATATTTGCCAAGGTGACTTTTCTCTAGGGGTGCTTTTAAAGGTTCTTGCTGCCCCTCCCTCCACCTAACCCCCCCCCCCCTCCCCATAAATTCAGAATTGTTAAAGATGTGAGGCTGAATACTGGGCTTTGTTTATGACAGTGAGTCACACTGAGTTCTTTTAAATGAAAATCTAATGCTGTTTTTGTAAATGATATCTATGTATGGGCCCTTCATTGACATTCACATTTTGGGTATGAGAAACAATTCACTACCTTTTCACCATTTCAAATGAGCCCCTATCAGTGGCCTCCAGGAGGATTTTCCTTGAGGGCTAGGTGAACAAAGTATCTGAGGATCAAAAGTTACTTTCTCTAGGTCTGTTAAATCCCATACAATTGTAAGTAAATTTCTCCCCCCCCCCCACAGTGGAAAAAATGTTCATCTAGAAAATTAAGCTGGAAGGAAACTTATAAAACATATAATTCAATCCCTTCATTTTCAAATGTGAAACGAAGCCAGCACAGGAAACTAAGCCGCGCCACTAATTTGTGGCTGAACCAGAGCAGGAAACCAGGAAGCCCAGCTGCTCGTTTGTTGCTAACACAATATACATCCAGTATATGTATATGTATGCCTATAATATCTGTGTATATATATTCCCACATCTTAGCAATAAACTATTCACATTTATGTGTATGTGTGTGTATGTGTAGCTTGAATTCTAATTTTATCTAACCCCTTATGACTCAAAATGTGGTCTGTGGACCTGAAGAATGGCCATCACCAGAGCTTATTAGAGATGAAGAATCTCAGGCTCTACCAGAAACCTACTGAATCACAGCCTGCAATTTAATAGGATCCCCAGGCGATTCATATGCATTAAACTTGAGAAACACTGTTCTAACAATTCCTAGTTTTCTGTAATAATGAAGTGCAGTGATTCCAAGTCCAGAGATAATCCAAAACATTCATTATATATGCTGATTTCTCATCTCTCTTTTCTCTCTTGCACTGAATTTTCCAGTCACTTCCAGCTGCTAGAAGATAAAATGATATTGAAATTTAACACTTCCAGGCCACGCTTGCCTTTCAGTGGAAAGTGTTGCCTTCAGTTCAGTTTTTGCCTTCCTCTACTCAAATAGTAATTGTTAATATGTATTGCATGTTTTTTCTGTGCCCCAAAGTGCACTGAGTACCTTGCATCCGTGATCTCTTTTAACCCATGCAAAAGTGGTGCGAGGATATGATGATTATAATCTCCATTTTTCGGAACAAGAGATTGAGGCTGAAAGAGACTGAGTAATAGGATGTCTCAGAGCTTGGACTCCTCCTGAGATTTAGCTTATTTTAGGGTGTGTCCATTAGCCACACCCTAAAATGCTTCCGCTTCTGCAATACAAAGTTCTTGTTTGCTCTTTCTCCCAAGCATTTATGCCTCTAGAAAATAAAACTATCTTACCAAGTAAAAACCAGAAGTCAAACCTAGCGCAATGCCTGGTGCATGGTGGGCACTTGAGAAATACTTGGTGTACATACGTATGAATGGGTGAATGAAAAAGCCCCCGTGTCTCCCTGATAAGAAAGCACGCATCTCTCTGCAACACCAAGAGAAAGGGGAGATGTCCAGCGGAAGGAATATCTTCCATTTTCAGGCAGCTGATATTTCCTTGGGGGTCCCTAAAACCTCTACCCTCTTTCTGCTTTCCTTTACCTTTCTTTGCTCTGTGTATTACTGCAAAAGCCCTGTGGTTTTTCTGCATTTTCAGTTTTTATTCTTGTCCTCTTGGCTTAACAGCAGTCTGCCTCGGGGACTGAGGCCAAATCTAGTGACATCCTTGGATGCCCTGAGCTACTATTTCAGGGATTCCAAGAAAGTCCCATTAACCCTCAATCCTCTTCCATTTCTAGGGATTGCAGAGCTACAACACCAAACTTTAGGTTAAAATTCTATACTATTAGGCTTTTGTACATTGTATCAGTGAAAGGCCAAGAACCAGTCCCTGAGGAGTAAAGAAAACTATCGGGACACTGAATGCCTGGGACTAAGAGGGATGACGAGTGAGGGAAAAATGGAGGCTGATCCATCTGCGAGGCCATTCTGGGAGAACTTCCCCACTTTAAAGCAGCTCCGGCTGGCTCTCACGACTTAAAGGGCGGTGGGGGCAGCACAGGGCAGAGGAACTGCACCCTTGTTCTGATTTGGTACAAGGAGATAAGGATCACGCCCCTCTGGGTCTCATTTCCTGTTATAAAGCAGTGCAGACCAGGTGTTTGGGTATTTATTTCTTTTCCTTTGTGAGGTTTAGGAAAAGGAAGTCTGAATTGGGAAAGTGGCGAGCCGGCCTCTGTGCAGACAGGTTCAAAAGGGCCAAGGAAGGAGAGCACAGCTCATATCTGCCTGCACAGTTTGGCCCATGGTCTCCTCCCTGGCCTGGGCCCTTCATTCTGGTCAGTGGTAGTCTTGACTTTGGGGACTAGCTCCCCCACGAGATGCAGCTCCACTGCCCCAGTGGATCCTCAGACCTTTAAAGGCTCTGCACTAGGTAAGTTCCCACCACAGATAACCCCCTGCAGGTTAGGAAGCCATAGGCACACCTAGCCTAAAGCATGTTTTGGGATTTTCCAGAGCACACTTTTCAAACCTCTGAGCTTCCAATAGTGATCTGAATGTCATCCACTATTTTATGATTTTTATTTGGTAAATTATTAATATATTAAAAAGAGTCCTTGCCCCATATGCATTCATTGATTATATGTGTGTGTCTGTGTGTGTGCATGTTTGATTTAGTTTCTCGGGTGGAAAAACATCTTTGTGAACAAACTTATGGTCCTTCAGCTAGGAATAGATGAGAAATTGATTTAAGTTTCTTCATTCATTCAGGCCAGATATGTGGAGCATTAGCCACATGAGGACTTTGTGCAAGGGTTGGAGATAAAGATAAAACAAATACAGCCTCTCATTTTAAGGAATTCCTAGTGAAGTGAAGAGTAGGTAGGTATGCAAACAGGTACTTGTAATACAATGTCACAAATGATATAGCAGAGGTGGCCACAGAGTATTATGGGACCAGGGAACAGTGAGGAGCAGGCTATTTGGGAAATTAGCTGGTTTTATGGAAAACATGCTATCTGCAGATGGTGAAGTTGTAATACTTAATTTCCACATTATATGTCCAACCTTGAGATGACATTTGGTTGTTTAAGGGCTCAGCAACAAACCTTTCCCCTTATCTGTGGTCTCTCTTTAACCCAGGGAACAATTACAAGCAGCTGAAATACATCAAGGCCGATAGGGTAGGGTTCAAAGTAAAAGCCACTCTTCGCTGACATGGGTCTGCTCCCGGCAGCTACAGAGAGCACTTAATTTTATAGTTTTTTTCTGATGAAGGTTTTCTGCAGCAGCTCCTTCAGTAGAACAGGGAAGCAAAGCCAACAAGCTAGCAAATAACGTCACAGATCTTGTATTTCAGTCTTCCCTGCTTCTAGCATACTTAGCAGGATGTCATCTGCCTGGTGCACAAGGAAAATAAAATTGCTTGCATGAGGCCCTGGTTACAGCAAAGAAGGGGGGAAGCAGGAAGGAATTCAATCTTTAGGTTAGAGAAATCTAATTCTCTCAAGGTATATTGAAGTTCGCAAAGCACTTATCTTTCTGAGCAGCTAGATGCAACCAGGAAATGTAGCTCCTAATAGCCTTGGTGAAATTAAGTGACGTTTCTGTGATTGTGGTCCTTATACACAGGTCATGTAGGGTTTGCTGCCCTCCCCTCTAGTCAGCCTGCACCAGCAATCCCTTTCTACCTCCTTCTCTACCCTGTGCTTTTCACCTCTTCCCCACTGCTCCCAATCCACTGCATCTCTATAGGAGGAAGGAGGAATGAGTGGCTTGACAGCCTAGAAGGTTATGTTTAAAAGTAAATGATGGAAGCAGCCCAAGAAGACAGCCATTCTATTATTCTTGCAGCAAGAAAGGCTATCAGGGCTGGATGGAGCCACACTCTCTTGCTGAAGTATTTTGTGACTGAGGCGACTTGGTGTTTACTGGACTTGCAAGGGAACTGGGAGACCAGCTGAAAGGGAAATTAATTTGAACTGTAATTGATATCAGGTCAGTCACAGGACGGTGGGAGGGAGCAGAGTTGTGGGGTGGTTTTGGATGGGGAAGGCAATACTTCTCCAAAGTTGGTGGTAGGACCCTTTGTTGTAAGAAGTGTAATTTGTGAGCAAGGGGTCAAATTGTGGGCCTGGTGGGTCTGGTTTGATTATAATGGATATAGCAGACGTTCAAATGGAAATACAGGTTGGTAAACGCGCAAACAGATTTGGTATCAATCTAATATTCTTTGCCTGTAACTGTTAATCTCTGAAGAAATTCAGGCTCCTTAGACAAAAGCTATTTCTGCAAACACTGCCTGAAATTATCTTTTGGATTTTGATTTCAGTTTAATGTTTCTTCATTCTTTTTTTCTTCCCTCCTTCTTTTCCTTTCTCCTTCAGTCCTTCCTTCTCTCTCTTTTATGCTTATTCTCTTGTGACTTCAGTAGCATCTTCCTACAGAAATAGAGGGAAACATGCCTTCTAAGGATATCCTAAATGCCCTTCCCACAACTTAGGCTGAGAAGTGACTTTCCTAAAAAACAAGACTCCCAAAGATTCACCAGGAGTGTAGCTTTTTTTCTTTTTGGACCATTTGCAAAACAGACATACATTTATTATTGCTGAATGATTCCTTTAATTGTCAATAACATAAACCAACTCAAACGGATTTAAGGAAGACAAAGGAGAAAGTTTTGTCTTATAGAAACAGGAAGTTCCAGAGTAGCTTTGGGGTTACCTCTGTTAGATTCAGGATCTTAAAGGTGTCAGCCTTCAACCTCTGCCCCCATCTCTAGTCTCTGCTTCTCCTTGTGTCCTTCATGGGAATGGGCTGATGGTGGCCCTAAGCTCATTGCCCACAGCATCAGAGTCAAAAAGACGTTCTCCATTCGTTAAATTTTATTTAACATCTTGTTGGAAGGAAAATTGATAGTTTCTGTGTTGGTAAATACCTACTGTGGTTTAAGGAATAGGGGACAGTCATAGGTCAGGTCCTGTGTCCATTTGTATAGCTTCCATGGGTAGGTGAGGCACTGTGGTTGACAATTCTGCTGGACAACATAGAATAGGAAAGGGACAGTTTCCAAAATGAAAGAGGGGTGCTGGGTAGACAAATGTATCAGATAACTACTATGGTATACTCCTGGTTCTTTCTCTTTCAGGTGGCTACAGTTCTGGGAGAAGATAATTTTCTCCTGATAGGAATATAGTTTGATTCTTCTCTTTAGGCATTTTAGGTCCTATAAATAATCTGACCTCAACTTACATTTTCAGCTTTATATTCTATTGTTCCCAGAACCTTCTCTGGGCTTCAGGGAGACATGACCACTCACTATTCTCCAAATATTTTCTTCTCTAGGGTTTTGTATGAGGTCCCTGGGTCATGAGAATTGGGGTAAACTATGCTTTCAAAAATTAAGAGGTAGATTATTTAAACATTTATTTTTTTCTCTTTTTTTCCAAAATTGATCTAAGAACCAGGTTTGCTTTTCCTTCACCATCCCTGAATGATATTTGAGTAATATCTTTTTTTTTCCCTGATTCTTTCATTGCTGTTCTAGTGCTGGACTTAAGAACTCCTTCGTTACATTCTGTATTGTCCTTGTCGACATTGTTTTATAGTCCTCTAATTAAATTTTTTCATATTTATTTATTTATTTATTTATTTGACAGAGAGAGAGAGAGATCACAAGTAGGCAGAGAGGCAGGCAGAGAGAGGGGGGGAAGCAGGCTCCCTGCCAAGCAGGGAGCCCAATGCGGGGCTTGATCCCAGGACCCTGAGATCATGACCTGAGCCAAAGGCAGAGGCTTTACCCCAGTGAGCCACCCAGGTGCCCCCATACTTCATTTTAAAAAGTATTTTTATCTTTCTTTTTTTCTTAAATGTAAGTATCCTGGACAATAGCAAAAAAAAAAAAAATGACAAAGACTTCAGTTAATATGTAGTCAGAAGATGACTGCACTAGAAATAGTGACTATGGATGTCTAAGAAGAAAATCAGGCCCTGGCCAAGAAAAGCCCCAAAGCTGCTCTAGTATTTTGGTTAATGATGCCTTAGTTCATTTCTGTGTCTGGGTTGTCACTGTGATGAAGCAGCAAAAGAAATAGGAATGAATATTAGAGAAGATATTGCAAAATTAGGATCCGGAGGAACTCCTTTGAAACTGTGCTTGTTTTGAATTTTTTAGGCATTATGAAAATGGAGGTATCTTAATTGTTCTTTTATTCCTAGATCTTCAAGGACCACAGAAGTGTAGGGGTAGGAAAATGTCCTTAATTTTACTATATGAATTAGTACATTACTTTTGTTTCTTTTCTTTTTTTTTTTTTTTAAAGATTTTATTTATTTGACAGAGAGAAACACAGCGAGAGAGGGAGCACAAGCAGAGGGAATGGTAGCGGGAGAAGCAGGCTTCCCGCGGAGCAGGGAGCCCGATGCGGGGCTCGATCCCAGACCCCTGGGATCTAACCTGGGCCGAAGGCAGACACTTAACGACTGAGCCACCCAGGCGCCCCTTACTTTTGTTTCTAATAGCTCTTTCATTTCCTATGCTGTACTCTTAAACCCTTCAACACCCAACTCGTGGTTAACTGTCTTAGTGAAGCTATCTCTGAGAGCCTGAGCCAAAAGCACCATCCACTGCCCTCTAAAACAGTGGTTCTCAAAGTGTACAACAGCAGTGACAACTCCTGAGCTCTTACTGGAGATGTAAATCCACCCCCCCCCCCCACATAACCTGCTAATTCAGGAACTCTGGAGGTGAGGCTCGCTACCTAGGGGTTCACAGGCACCCTGGGTTATTAAATGATACAGTTTGAATACCGCAGCTCTAAAATTGAGCATTCTGTCTTGTATTTACATGGAGAATGTATAACATGCTCTACTAGATAACGTGCTCCGGGGAGGATGTCTATGTCATTTTTTATTTTTAGACCCTAATAAAAGGTAAAAGACATTGAAACATGGAAGTCTGTAGATGACTATGCGTAACAGAATGTAAAGTTTACATTAGAAAGAGAGAAGGAAACCGAGCCTAATCCAGTTTCTCCATTTTCCAATTTGCCTCCTACTTTGACTGAATGGACCGGATAATTACTAAATCCCTCTTTCATTTTATGTTCAAATCCCTATTTTGCTTTGTGTGGCATCTATCTGAACACAAAATAGACGTGGTCTCCGGTTATAGTCACTAGATATGTATTCATTGATGGTGATCTGCTTTCCTTTTTGCAACCTAGCAATTGCAATACTATTGCTTAGGGCTTTTGTGGAGTCTGTTGGTCAAGTTTAAGTAAAGGGCAAATCTACTTTAAATATATAGAACAGTCTATTAAACATTTTTTTGTTCTTCAGAAGACACGGTTCCATCCCATCAAAACAGACTCTCCCTCACTTCAGGTGTTGCCCGGGAGGCTGCTGAGCTCTCTGGGTGTCTAACCTTGCCCTCTTGTCATCAGCTATTAAAACTGCTAAAACAGAAGAATGCTTAACCACTCCAGCTGTTAAAACATTAGTACATGCTTTGGTGAGCTCAAATTTAAATGCTTTGAATGGCCCTTTAGGGGATCTTTTTCTTTTTTAACTTAGAGTTCAGTCAAAATTCAGCAATAGTTTTAACTTATTCGGTCCCTGGATGTGCTCATATTTCTCCATTTCCCCCCCAAATAGTCCAGCCAGCCACTAGTTTGAGGATTAGTTTTTAAGCTGTTCATTTTGTATTAAGAATTCCCAAACTTTAATGACTTTTTGGCTTTGCCTTCTGTTTTTCACACCAAGCCCTCCCAGATTTTTGTTTGTTTGTTTAATCTAAAATTCCAAGTGATTCTTCCAGAATGAATCAAGGCAGGATTAATGAAAAAGGAATCCGAGAGAGCCTTTTTCATCCTACCTGCCTACTAGATCTAGGGTACAATAACCAGCCTACATCCTCTGTTTCCGGAGCCCTACATCAGTCCCTTTCTCTCTCTCTCTCTCTTTTTTTTTTTTTTTAACTTCTTTTGCACTCATATTCTATTTTGCACATATGCTGGCTTCTTATACACTCTACTAAATTTTATAGGATTTTACTTTAAACTTTCTGGTTTGCTCATTCTTTCATGTATTTTCAATCCATTTGGACTTTCCTTTTGTACTCCTTTCCTGTGTTATTGCTGCTAGATATTATGATAACAACTTTGACTCAGTGATCATTTTTAATTGAAGCTGAATTATATTTAATTACATAATTTTGAGCTGTTCAAGTTTTTTTTTAAATAATTTATTTATTTATTTAACAGAGACAGAGATAGCAAGAGAGGGAAATAAATGGGGAGTAGGCAAGAGAGAAGTAGGCTTTCTGCTGAGCAGGGAGCCTGATGTGGGTCTCGAGGTGGGGCTTAATCCCAGGACCCTGGGATCCTGACCTCAGCTGAAGGCAGACCCTTAACGACCAAGCCACCCAGGTGCCCCTTGAGCTGTTCAAGTTTAATTGAACCAAAAGTACATCCAGAAATTGGGACACTATGAGAGATAACTGACAAAAAGTAACATAGTATGAGTAAAGGTTGATATACACTAAGTTACCTATTATGTCCTATTCTTATATGCTAGTTATGGTTTTCTGTTTATTGTTCTTATCAACAATCAAGATAACAATCTTATCAACTTTTGATCATGTGGCTTATAGTTACAAATAAAAAACAATACTAATAAATTTTGAAGACTTTGGACTAGAGGTTCTCTAAGATCTCTCTACTGTTTTAAAACCTACAAACCTATACACATAGGCTGCTTTTAGTGGTACATTAAATACCTTTTAATAAATTACAGGCAGATCTATTGAAGTAACTCAATAATGAAAAGTATTGACATAAATAAGTTACATAGGGTTTCCAGTCAAGATGAAGAAACAAGGACCAAATTTACTCTTTTACCTGAAATAATTAAAAACCAGAGAAAGTTTATGAAACAACTATTTTTAAGATGTTGATCAACAAAAGACAAATGAGACAAATAAGACAAGCCTTAAAATATCCTGATTACTGTCTAGGCTGTGGCTTAGGAAGAGGAAATCAGTTGAGCTCTTCCTGAGTCAAAGAGATGTAGCTGGGAGTCTGGGAAGACCAAGGGAGCTGCAGCCAACAAAAGAAGACGGTCGTAGTGATCTGAAGACCTCCATCAAATATTTCTCTGAGGGTTGATCGGTGTGTGTGTGAGGAACTACCGAGGCTGGGGAAATAACCATACAAAATCATAGAAAGAAGTGCTCAGAACTGACATAGGGCCTTGGAGAAATGGAGAGGCATTGGTCAAAGGGCACAAACTTCCAGTTGCAAGATCCACAAGTTCTGGGGATATAATGTATAGCATGGTGATTATTGCTAATAATACTGTGTTGTATACTTGAAAGTTGCTAAGAGAGTAGACTTAAGTATTCTCACCATAAAGAACAAATGGTAATTAGAAATTAGAAATTAGCATGATGTTTACAGAAAAAATTGAGAAGTCGATTGACTTTACAATTAAGACAACCTGCAAAATTAAAATAAGCCATACTGGGAGAAAATATCAGCAAGTCACATAAAGAATGGAGGACTTCTATCCATAATATATAAAAATTCTCAAAATTCAACATTAAGAAAAGGAACAATTTTTTTTAATGGGCAAGATGTTTGCATAGACAGTTACAAAAAATATAGAGATAGCAAATATGCATGTAAAAAGATGCTCAACACTATGAGCTATTTGAGAAATGCAGTTAAAACCACAGTGAGGGGTACCTGGGTAGCTCTGCTGGTTAAGTGTCCAAATCTTGGTTTCACCTTAGGTCATGATCTCTTGAGTCATGATTTCATTGGTCATGAAATGGAGCCCCACCTCAGGCTCTGAGCTCAGCCAGAAGTCTGTTTGAGATTCTCTCCTTTTGTCTCTCCTCCCCCATGCATACACTCTCTCTTTCTTTCAAATCAATCAACCAATCAATCAATCAATCTTAAAAAAAAACCACAACACAATGAGATACCACTACAAACCTACTAGAATGTCCAAAATGAAGAAAAATGAAGAAATCAAGTTTTGGTAAGATGTGAGCCAAATGGAACTTTTATACAAAGCTGGTAAGGATGTAAAATGTACACACACACACACACACACACACACACACACCATTTTACATTCTGTTTAGAAAACAGTTTGACAGTTCTGTACAAAGTTCAATATACACCGACCAAATGACCTTGCCATTCCACTCCCAGGTACTTATCCAAGGGCAGTGAAAACATGTTCATACAAGGTCTAGGTTCATGAAGGTTCATAGCAGGTTTATTTATAATAGCCCCAAACCTGGAACAACCTACCTGCTTATCAAGAGGGGAATGGATAAAAAAATATTATACAGACATTCAGTAGTCCCCTCACCCACCTTATCAAAGGCTTCACTTTCTGTGGTTTCAGTTATTGTGGGCAACTATGGTCCAGAAGTCCACCTGATGTATCGTCAGAGAATCAGTGGATAGCCTAACATACCACGCTGCCTACATCACTCATGTCACGTCAACTCATCATGTAGGCATTTTATCACCTCATGTCATCACGAGAAGGGTAAGAACAGTACAATGAGATATTTTGAGAGTGCAAGAAAGACAACATTCACATAACTTTTATTACAATATATTATAATTATTCTATTTGATTATTCTTGTTAATATCTTACTGTGTTTAATTTATAAATTAAACTTTATTATCAGTACATAGGTATAGGAAAACCATCTATATAAATATATGTTATATATTTTACACATATATAACACATTTATTACATATATATAAAACCATGTGTGTATACACACATGCGCACACACGCACATACACACACATATATATAGTTTAGTATTATCACAGTTTCAGGCATCCATTGGAGTTCTTGGAACATATACTCCACAGATAGGGGCCATAACATATAATGGAATGCTATTCAACATTAAAATAAATGGACTATTTATACATGCAACATATGAGTAGATGTTTAGAAAAGGGTTAGCACTGGCAGGTTTGAGACTGCTTTCCTTAAAAAGTCCTGCTGAAATGGTTGGCCTTTGGCTGGTTTCTCGAAACTTGGATTTCAAGAGGGTTTCCATCATTCCCAGAACTGTTAAGAATGACTAAGTATATATACCCCTTCGGAGGGACACATGTACCCCTATGATTATAGCAGCAATATCCACAATAGATAAAATATGGAAAGAGCCCAGCTGTTTAGTGACAGATCAATGGATAAGTAAGATGTGAGATATATATATCCATCCACAATGGGATATTACTCAGCCCTCAAAAAGAATGAAATCTTGCCATTCACAGCAATGCACAATGTGGATGGAACTAGAGAGTATTATGCTAAATGAAATAAGGCAGTCAGAGAAAAACAAATACCATATGGTTTCACTCATATGTGGAATTTAGGAAACAAAACAGATGAACATAGAAGAAGGGAAGGAAAAATAAAATAAGATAAAAACAGAGGGAAGCAAATGATAAGAGATTCTTAACTCTAGGAAACAAACTGAGGGTTCCTGGAGGGAAGGTGAGTGGGAGGATGGGGTAACTGGGTGATGGGCATTAAGGAGGGCACTTGGATTAATGAGCAATGGATGTTATGTCAACTTTGCCATCAACTTTGCCATACAGCAACTGATGAATCACTAAATTCTACCCAGAAACTAATAACACGGTATATGTTAATAAAAAAAAAACGACTCAGTGTACCTAAACTGTTTGCACAAACAGTACAGTTTATGCTGAACACGGTTTTCTTTTGAGAGTGGAAATTTTTAACGTGCTAAGCAGAGGCTGCCTACATGACCAGTCCCAAATAAAAACCTTGGGAACTGAGTCTCTAATAAGCTTCTCTGGTAGATAACATTACACATGTGTTGTCATAACTTGTTGCCGGGGTGGGGAAGACAAACTAAGTGTGTCCTGTGTGACTTCACTGGGAGAGGACTCTTATTCCTGCAGGACTTATTTCATGTTTCTTTTCCTTTTCTGATTATACTTTGTATCCTTTTTGCTGCAGTAAATCATAGCCATGGGCAGTTGATTTCTGTGAGTTCTCCCAGAAAATCCTCAAAGCTAACAATGGTGTTGAACTTGGGAAAGAAGCTAGACCCCCTCTCTCTCAACGAGTACCTACTATATACTATATGATTTTATGTGTGTGTGTGTGTGTGTATATCTGTCTACCTACTATATGATTTTATATGGGTATGTTCATTTTCCTAATTGTGGAGCTCGTTTAATGAACAAATGCATATGTTGAAATGTCATGTTGTACAGCCTAAATATGTGTAGTTTATTGTAGATGATTTGTACCTAAATAAAGCTGTTCTTAAAAAAAAAGGTACACAGCACTTTCTGTGTAATAGGTAATATTTTTGGCACTTTATGTGAATTATACTGTTTTGTCTTTCTAAAACCTTGTGAGGTAAGCACTATTATTATTCTCAGGAGGCTGAGTTTTAGATAAGCAAAATTACTAAGCAAAGCACACAATAGTCAGAAAAAGAGCTTGTTCTTTAACCCAAGTCTGGCAGAATTCCAATGCATATTCTCCATCAACTCTTTCATATTTCATGTATGAATTACTGAGAAATTAATTTTGGTAATTATTTTGAAATTTCTTGTCTATGAATGACCTTCCACTGGCACTTCACCTTGGGAATTATAGGATGTCATAAGTTCAACTTTGTGTCCTCTGGCTCTTTGGCCTGTTAACCATTACTGCTCTGCTGTGGCGGCCTTAGGGCTTTAGAACAGCAGAAGCCAGTGACTCTCATTTCAGAATTCACTTACACTGACTTCTGGTGCCTTCACTCAAGGTTCCTGCTTCATGTCCTTGTTCATTCTAACCTTGATTCTGTGCTTCAAGCCCCAATTCTCTCTCAGCTTTCTTACTGACTTACTGACTTATTTGGTCTCTTTTTCCCACCTAATTATCTTTGGCTCTCTCCAACTTATAGTTTGACTATTGATTCCGTGGGATTCTTGGCAGTGACTGCACCCACTGCTCTGGGAAAGAGACCCTTTTTCCGCAGCTCACTGTGACTCCCCTAGCTCAAGCTAGACTCCATCTCCAGAAAAGAAAACAAACCAGACATGGAAGTCAGTGAATCAGGTATACTTTCAAAGATTAAGCTAAGATTAAAAGAGAATAAAAAAGAAGTCTGCTCTTATGTTGTGAGGTATGTGACTTATTGCTGTTTGGAACTTTGCCATACAGCATCTGCTATTGTTACATTTGTCACATCAGTCAGTCAGAGGCAATTATGAAACCGCCAACTCCATCCTTTTTATTCAACAAGGCTAATTCTACAGCTATTAATAACCTTCTTATCTCTTAGTTTATCATCTGCCCTTTTCCCTGCTCCTATTCCAGCATTTCGATCACCAGACCTGAAATGGCTTGTGAGACAGTTGCATGTAGAGGAAGTTAGGAAATTAAACAATATTGCTTGTACCCATCTGAAGTAATAGGGAATTATTTTCATGGCGGTGCCTGGTATGAGCCCTGTGCCATAAATTATGTAAGCTGTTTTGAAATGGAGAAAAAAAAAGATCCTTTTCTTAGAGTGTGGATCTGAATGTTTTCATTGGATTGTGTAAGAAATAGTTTCACTGGCATAGGAGACAGTGTAATCTCCCAAAATTTCATGTCATGTCATAGACTTGAAGTCTGGCTGGGAATCAGAGAGTTCGCATTTAATTTTATCTTTCTCACATCTAGTAATACTAAGGAGTAATAGTGAAAATAAATTCTTGCCTCAGTAGCATTTGGAATTTTAAATTGGCACCTAAAATTGTACTTCCAAAAGCTTCATTTCTGTGGAGACAGAGAGTCTATCTGTGAAGGTTAAATGCTAAGTGTGCCTCCACCCTGGTCTGCAATCTCTCTGTGCCTCACGATCTTTCTTCATATAGTGGATACGATATAAGAAAGACAGGAATGTAAATTCATGGCAGCTTATATGAAAGAGAGAAGAAAAATCCTTGAATTTTATGGTAATGTTTGATGATCAGGCCAAACTCTCTGTCAGGATATTCCTCTTTTCTCCCTTCCTTGCTTCCGCCTTCCTTCCTTCCTTTCTTTCTTCCGTCCTTCCCTCCTTCCTTTTTTTTTTAACAGAGAGCTTGGGAACTTGTTCATTTAGCACAGCAAGAGAATTCAAACAGGGTGCATGAAAATTTTCTTAATTCTACCCATATCTGAATAATCCACTTTAGATAATTTTTTTTAAGAAATCAAGTACCACATAAATAAATGGGTCGCTATATGAATTCAGAAAATGTACTTAATTTTTGGAGTCTTGATTTCCTCTTCTGTACAGTAAACATTTTTATATGGAACCAAATTTAGCACTGCTCATGACTTTGGCCCACTTTGTTTCTGCAGGGAGAGTGTATAGGAGTAGTTGCTCAGAATGAGTAGATGCTTAACTTTTTCAAAGAGAGTAGCAGAGGCATTAGTAAGAACACCATTGTTTATAAGTTATAGAAACCTAACACAAACACATTTAAGCAAAGAATAAGATTGGCTCATTTATCTTTAAAGTTCATGGGTAGATTTTTGTCAATCAAAGCTAGATGGAGGGGCTCAAATGATACCTTTAAATTTGGTTTTCTCCTTCTCTATTACTTATTTATGCCTTGTCTTACATGAGATCTACTCTTAAGCATTCCCATTCTACAAAGTGGCTCACAGACCTTCCTTACTTACATTCTGATAGCTCTCCGTCCAATTGAAAGAAACTCTTTCTCCCCCCTAAATGGTTTTTCAGAAGTTTCATTGGGTGAGCTTATGTCTTAAATCTGTTTCAGTGACCAGTGACCCTGGGGATTCACTGCTCTGACTGAATCGGCTTGGAGCATATATTTATGGTCAGGACTTGGGACGTCTTACCGCTCAAACCACGTGGGCAAAAAGTAGTGGAGGAATGACTTCCTAAGGGGAAATGCTGATTATTTTTTTATAGAAGAAGAGGGAATAGATCCTGGGCAAGAATTATTATAATAATAATAGCTGACATTATATAGTGCTTACTTGGTGCTGGGTAGTGATTGATCTGATTGCCCTAGATATATGAAGTTATTTAATAATCAAAGTAACCTAGTTTACAGATGAGGAGATTAAAGGCCAGAGAAGTTAAGTAACTTGCCAGAGGTCACACAGCTAGTAAGAATCTGCAGAGGCAGGGTTCAGAGGCAGGCAGCCTGGCATGAAAGTTCATATAAGTCACCAGGGAACAAGGCCTCTCAATAAAAAAATTTACTTTTACTCAGGCTCTGGAATTCCATCTACCAAGTTTTGACTCTTTTGCTTATAAGCCATTGGACATGAACAAGTTCTTAACCTCTTTGATTTTGTTTCCTTGCCTATAAAATAGTGGTGGTAATATTACCTGGAAGGTTAAATAAATAAATATATTGCTGTCATATGGTAGGACCCTGACACCTGGTAACTAAAATGACAGTCATTTTGTCATGCCCCAGGGCATTAAAAAAAAATCCCTGGCCCTCTGAATTCCTAAAACAAGTGCATCATGGAATGTGAAGTAGTATTTTCTTATCTACTAACCAAGAAAATGGTTAAATGTATATCTTTGTTCTTATTTCTCTTCTGCTCGATTTACATTTTAGGGATGGTCTCATCACTGATTTTACATTAAATACAGAGGTGTGACTAAATAATTCTGTCTTGAAGCATAAATTAAGAAGGCAAATGTGCTTAGAATTACACTTCCCCCTCCTTTCTCTCCTCCTCCTCATCGACATGAAATACCATTTACTGAACACCTACACACAATGTGTGGTGCATCGTCCCATGCTCCCTCCTAATTTTCTTGGCTTTTTCTAAAATGCTTTTTATTACAGAAAGAAAATAAATCATTGAAAAGTATGACATTTTTCTGTAAATAAGTAAGGGTTTATGTAACTCTTGAAAAGAGATAGTATAAATATGTATTTTAGTAACATTTTATCACAAACAGTGGTGACAGGATTTTCCTAAACAGGAACCATATATTCAAAATAATGAGACAAAACTGTTAGGTTCTGGGAGAAAGAGACAACTATTGTTTGTTTTTCTGTTTCTTTGGGCACCCATCAAAATATGTTTTTCTCCTTAATGCATCATCTTGCTTTTCTCCTAAAAGAGAGCATTTTACCAACTCCTTTAAGGAGTGAAATGGATAATAAAAAATATTATGGCATGTTTCAAAGTCTGGCTCTTTAAACAGGTATGTGATATAGTTTTTAATAAAATACCAGGGAACCAGAAAATGGAACTCCTATCTTGTTTGATTAAAAGGTATTTAAGAGGGGTTGTCTCGGTAGGTAGAGCATACGACTATTGGTCTCAGGGTCTCATGCTCATAAACTTAAGCCCCATGTTGGATATAGAGCTTACTTTAAAAAAAAAAAGGGATGTTTGGAAGATAATATTTATCTGAGAAGGTGGAGGACACAAGAAAGAGTCTTGTTCTTTAGCACAAAATATCTGGACACAACCATAACCTGTTTCTTATTTTTTTCTGATTATGTGATCAAAGCCCAAATTTCATTTTTCCTGGCTTCTAATATAACTTGCTAAAATAGACATTTTTAAAAAATATTTTATTTATTTATTTGACAGAGATAGTGAGAACAGGGACACAAGCAAGGGGAGTGGGAGAGGGAGAAGCAGGCTTCCTGATGAGTAGGGAGTCTGATGTGGGGCTCCATCCCAGGACCCTGGGATCATGACCTGAGCCAAAGGCAGATGCTTAATGACTGAGCCACCCAGGCATTCTAAAGTAGACTTTCCATTTGAGTTTTGTTGGCTTCATATTCTCTAAAATGGTGCACAGAAAGGAACATTATCTATGTCTTAGGTAGATTTTAGCTTCAGTACTATCTGTCAATATGTGACCTTGGGCAAGTTCTCCAGAAAGCAGGTCAATTCTGTTGATGATCTGTTAACCAAATAACTAGTTTTTGCCAAATTTTCTTGTGAAAGTTTTAACAAAAATATTAGTAAGTTTAGCAAAAGTATGATCTATAGTAAAGTTAATATGCTAGCTGAGAAGATGGTCAAAGAATTTATTTATTTATTTTCTTAAAAGATTTTATTTTATTTTATTTTGAGAGAGAGAGATAGCAAGAGAGAGCACGAGTAGAGGGCAGGGAGAGGGTGAGGGAGAAGCAGACTCCTTGCTGAGCAGAGAGCCCAACGTGGGGCTGGATCCCAGGCCCTTGGGGATCATGACATGAGCCAAAGGCAGATGCTTATTTGACTGAACCACCCAGGCACCCCATGAAAATGGTTAAAGAATTTAAAGAATGATGAAAAAGTTCCTATAAGAAATGCTATCTTCCAACTAAAATTTGACTTTTCATACATTTTAGAATTGTTTCCTCTCCTTTTAGATTTGAATTTGGATGCTTTTGACTGTAATTCTGTACTTTTTCAAACTTTAAGCACTTTTAATATTCTGTTGCCAACAACTCAAATGGCATATCAGCTTTCAGTTTGTATCTCTAGCCATTTAAAATTAAAATTTAAATTCAATAACATGTGAAATATCACAATTTTAAATTAAATTAAATTTTAATTTTAAATTAAATTGAATTTCAACTTGAAATGGAATTAAATCTATTTTAAATTAAGCGTAATTTTCAGTTATTTTTATTAAAGTAAGTTTTAATCACATTAAGCATTTAAATTCAATTAAAATTTAAACTTAAATCCAAGAGCATCTTAAAGAAATAAAAATAACCTGAAAAAAAAACCTCATAGAAATTGCAGAAACTTTGTTTACTGATGAGAGAGAATTAGGATAGGTCAATGTATTGTAAGTTTACAGAAATACCAGATGTAAAAGGATTAAAAAGTTCAAAGTATGTAAAGGAAGTGGGATCGTTCAGTCTTTTATTATAGCAGATCATATGATTAGGACCACTAACACTCTGACAAATCAGAAAATGTGAAAGAAGAATTTTAAAATAGACCAAAAAAATCCTAAAACTAAAATCTGACAAAATAGAAATAATGTTAAAGTGAGTTTAGAAATCAGTAGACACTAAGAAATTCTTATAATAAATGCTTACGTTTCTCTTTTGTTTTTTAAAAAAGTTTTATTTGCAAAAATAAACATCTGGCCTTCTTTTCAAGCTCTTAAGATATTCTTATTTGATTTTCAGTTTCCTTATCTTTTCAAACTATAAAAACCACTTTCATTAAGACAGTAAATGTGATAAATAGAACAAATTAGACAGTTCGGAAGTTGAATTTTGCTGAATTAACTTTAAGGGCACTGACCTACTGCTGGCTGCTAACTTCTCCAAGCCTCACTTTCCACAGCCGTAAAATGAGAATGGCAATAACATTGCCTTCTTCCTTTCTTGTTCCCTCATCTGTATTTCTCTTGTACCCTCTATGTATTTCCATCGAAATATCTTCTAAGTATTCCCAGGGCCTGACGCATGGTAGAATAATAATATTAACTGCTCATTTCATGCCAGACATGGTGCAAATGCTTTACCTAATTATCTCCTTTAATCCTGACATCAAGTCGGTGAGAAAGGGACTATTACCTCCTCACTGTAGATAAGGAAACAGATGCTCAAAGAAGTGACTTTATGAAAAAGAGGCACAGGGAGCAAATAATGGAACTGAGCTTCAAACCCAAGTGGTATCACTGTGTGGTGGCTAAACTGAATTTCTAAGAACACCAATAGGCCAGCTCTTTTGTGCATGTGTGTCTATGTTTATGGTGCAGGGCTCCATATTGTCTGGCTCATTTGTTTCTTTTTAGGACTAAAAACATTTTCAAATGTGATGGCCTCTCACGAGGCTAATATGGCATGTGAATGCAGATATTTCTTTCAGCGCCTGTGTGGACTGGGTGAGGATGAGAGAGGGAGGAAAGGATGATGGGCAATATTCCCTAAGGATTTATTACAAGACAAAGGGGGATGAAACAACATGTACGAGAGAAGACAACAACCTGAATGTGCTTGTATTTTGACCCTCAGGAAGACTCATGTGGATTACTCTGAATTCAAGAAAACTTCTGGGTCATTAGTCCTCATTGCTTCTCATTAGCTTCTGTGGAATTACATAAACTAGATTCGTTGGAGATGTGTAATGAGCTGGGGCCACAGACACTTCTCTGTCTCCATTTGCAGGGAGTTCTTGATGTTTTTCCCTTCAGCCATTTACTGCTATGAGTGTGGTGAACTCATATATTCTGAAAATTAACAAAGAACACCTGGCTATCCTTTTCTGGGCTGAAAGCCTCATTTGATGTCAAATGTTAGTGTGCCCATTGAGAAGTACTTGTTTATTCATCCATTCCTTAAATATTTAACATGTTCTTACTATGTTTCAAACACCACTAAACCTTATAGCCGCCAAGATGAAAATGATATTGTCCCTGCCTTTTGGGGTTAATGATGTAATAGTGAGAAAAGGACAAGTAGAAAATGTTATGATAAAATCAGATATGTGCAATGTGAGAGAGACAAGAGAATGATAATTTCCAATATTTACTGAGTAACTAGAAATTGTCTCAGAATTTTATATCTCATGTCATTTTATTCTTATAAAATCCTATGAGGTAGTTACTCTTATTATGCTGAATTAAGATGAGAAAACCAAGATACAGTGATTTTGAATAACTTGTCAGAACCACAGAAGTAGCAAAGAGATGAACCCATATTTATATCCAGATAATCTATCATCAAAGTCAGGGTATATGAAATGCTATGTTAATATTATTTCTTATGTGAAACTACAAATAGAGGCTCCAGTGGAAATGCAAAATGTAATCTCAACATATTCAAGTTATAATGAAGATTGGAGACTTAAAACAAGTTTCTGCCTTTGGGAAAAGGAATATGAAATTAAATAAGCATGTTTCAATCAAAGCAGTAACATATGGTGCTTAAGAACCAGACTGCTGGCTTGAATCTGGACTCATATTCTCCTTGCTAGCTGTATAACCTAGGACAAGCTATTTAGTCTCATTGGGCCTCTGTTTCCCTCATCCATAAAATGGAATAATGTTAGTGTATAGCCCATAGTTTTTTGGTGGAGTACTTAGCATGATGCTTAGAGGTTAGTAGGAAGTGATCGATAAAAAAAAGATATGGGCCCAACCAGTCATTACCAAAAAGAAAAATGAGGAGCTCCAAGAATCCCAACAAAGATAAACAAAAAGATCTGCACCCAAATATATACCACAAACTGTTAAAAAGCTGAAAGCAAAAAGAAAAGGAAAACTTGAAAGTAGCAAAAGAAAAATGACCCAGTGTGTGCAAGGGAATAACAATTTGAGGAATGACTTTGAGCTCATCAAAAACAATGGAGCCAGAAAGCAGTGGAATAACATATTCACAGTGCTGAAGGAAAAAATCCTATCAACCATGACTCGTATTATCAGAAAAATTATCCTTCAAAAGTGATGGCAAAATAAAGACATTCTACAATAAACAAATACTGAGAGAATTACTTGCAGGCACTTTCCACATGCCTGCTGATTTAATCTTGGCCCGAAACTTGCTAAAGTTTTCTTTTTTTATTCCTACTTTGTAGAGGAGGGCACTTTGAAACCAAAGAGAAGTTAAGTAAATGGCCATATAGCTAGTGAATGGGATTTGAACCCAGATCAGTGAGATATGAGAGGGCATTCATATTCCTTCTGACTTTCCAGGAAGTTCATTCTATTGGTCTTCCTGTTTCCAAGCTGCTCTCCTTCTAACTAGTCTCCCTAGCGCTGCTGTATGGATCCTCCTATGTATCACTTCCTTGGTATTTTGTCATTGTTCAGAATATGTGAATGGCTTTTTCTTACCGGCAGCATGAAGGCCAAATTCCTTAGTCTGATTTCTAACGACTTTTAAAATTTGGCCCCTAAATACCATTGAAACATGATCTCTTAATATTCCTCAAGTTGATTGGTTTATATCATCTCTACCAACCCTTTCCTCTCTATTAGTTGAAGTCTGCTTTATGTTTTGGGTGTTGAGGGGGACCAACTCAGAGCTCATGCCTTTTAACTTTTCTCTGGCATTTCTATCCTTTTTTTTAATTAACATATAATTATTATTTGCCCCAGGGGTACAGGTCTGTGAATCATCAGGCTTACACATTTCACAACACTCACCATAGCACATACCCTCCCCAATGTCCATAACCCAGCCACCCTATCTTTGCCCCCTACCCCCCAGCAACCCACAGTTTGTTTCATGAGATTAAGAGTCTCTTATGGTTTGTCTCCCTCCTGATCCAATCTTGTTTCATTTTCCCCTCCCTATCCCCAATGACCCCCTCCCCTGCCTCTCACTTATCTCTTGAATTCTCCCCTTGTGGTCCAGTAATTGTTTGTCTCTCTTTTGCTCAGCTTCTTTATTTTCTATCATTTGGTCTTCTATATCACTAATTCTCTCTTCTGCCTCATTTATTGTAGCAGTAAGAGGCTCCATTTTTTTAATTGCACCTCACTAATAGCTTTTTTAATTTCAACTTCATTCGATTTTAGTTCTTTTATTTCTTCTAAAAGGGATTTTATTTCTCCAGAAAGAGATTCTCTAACATCTTCCATGCTTTTTTCCAGCTGAGCTAGCACCTTGATAATCATCATTCTGAACTCTAGTTCTGACATATTACTAATGTCCGTATTGATTAGATCCCTAGCTGTCAGTACTGCCTCTTGTTCTTTTTTTGTGGTGAGTTTCTCCGCCTTGTCATTTTATCCAGATAAGAATAGATGAATGAGAGAACAAAATACAAAAGGGTAGCAGAGATACCAGAAAAATATACACTACCCAAATCAGAAGAGACCCAAAACCAGTGAGGGGGGTGAAGTAGGGAGGAGGAGAAAAAAGAAGAAGAAGAAAATATATATAGATGTAAGACTGGTGAATAGAACAGAACCCCACACTTGATTTTAGGTGTATTTTGGTCTGTTAGAAGAAACTACCTCCTAAAATTTTAAAGAAAGAAAAATTTATATATATACAAAAATAAAGGAAAACACGATGAAGGGATAGAATATGTCTATAAAGATGAAAATTTAAAAAGATTCTAAAAAAGGAATTGACAAGATAAGAAGATGGTTGAAAAAAGAAAAAAAAAGAGGAAAGAATGTGATCAGGCTGGAGACTAGAATAAAGCCGTGTACTATATTTAGGGTATATTTTGATCTCTCAGAAGAAATTGTATCCCAAAATTTTAAAGAAAAAGAAAAAAAACACATATATGTATACAAAATATAAGATTAAATACAATGAGGGGATAAAATATGACTATAACAATGAAAATTAGAAAAGATTTTTTAAAAAGTATTGATAGGATAAAATAGTTTAAAAAAAAGTTAAAACAAGAAAGAGGAAAAATTTAAAAAATAGAATAAGAAAAAAATAAAATTAAGAAAATTTTAAAAAGACTAAAGAATCATGGAAAGAAGGCCATGAAATCTATGTATTGCTTTTGCCTAGCTCTGGAGTTCTGCGGTTCTTATTGATCGGTGAACTTGGTCTGGCTGGATGTTCTTGCTGATCTTCTGGGGGAGAAGCCTGTTGCAGTGATTCTCAAAGGTCTTTGTCTAAGGCAGAATTTCACTTCCCTGGCCAGGGGCTGGGCTAAGTAATCTGTTCGGGTTTGCTCTCATAGCTTTTGCTCCTTGAACACTTTCCATACAGCTTTGGAGGAGGAGAATGAAAATGGCAGCCTCCCAATCTCCCAATCTGAAGGAGGTGAGAGCTCAGAGCCCCATCCCTCAGTGCACCCTTGGAGAAAAGCAGTCAGTCATCCCCATCTCCCTGGTCTCCGGCTGCACTCTGTGCTCACCCAGCCTGTGACCGAGCATTTCTATCTCTGGCGCATGGCCCCATTTGGACTCTTCCAACCCGGCAGATTCCTGAAACATGCTCCCATGCCACTCCTCCCAGAGGAGGAAGGAGAGGTTCTCCCTGGATCTGCCACTTGTGGGGTCCCTGCCCAAAGAGCAGTGGTCTGACTGTGCCACGGATCCTGGTTTAAGGTAATCCTGAGCCCGCTTTTCAGCTCCTTCTCTGCAGCTGGCTTCCCCACTCTGATATCTGGGAGTTCTGCCACTCTCAGACACCCCTGGTCTTTTTGTGTCTCCATGGGTCCTGAGACCACACTGTCCCCGTGAGGGCTCCATTACCCTCTTAGCCTCTGGAGTGACGTCCCTCAGTGGAGCTGACTTCTAAAAGTTCTGATTTTGGGCTCTGCTACTCTACTGCTTGCTGGAAGCTGGCCCCTCCACCCGTGGTCTATCTTCCCGTCACTTCGGATTCACTTCTCTGCACATCCTACCTTCTGGAAAGTGGCTGATTTTCTGTTCCTACAATTACTGCTCTTTCTCTTCAATCTCCTGTTGAATTTGTAGGTGTTCAGAATGGTTTGAGAGCTATCTAGCTGAACTTCTGGGACCTGATTATATCTTAGTCTCCTACTCTTCCACCATCTTGCTCCTCTTCCTGGCATTTCTATTCTTTCTTTACTCTCCCTTTTTGCATATTGCCATTACCTTCTTTGAATCTATGTGTTGCCATATACTGTGAGGTTTTATATATATATATATATATGTATATATATATGTACATATATATATATAGTATATCCACATATGTATGTATTTTATATATATATATTTCATAAGTGGATAGGAAACAAGTCATCTACTTTTTTTTATGTCTTCAGCAGGATCTAGCACAGTACTGTCTATATTATAGCAACCTATTAGTTATTTACCAAATAATGTCTTTGGTTTTTTGATAAAAAACTAAATGTTAAAGTCACATAGTGGGGACCTCCCGCCTCCACCACTACCATATCCTGGTATTTAAAGTGATTCCATTTGGTTGGAAAATTGTATCAGTCTGGTCTTGTTAAAATCAAATCTGAGGGAAACAAAAGGCTTCTCTCTTTTCGTGTTCTAGGCTCAGGAGGCCACCACGATTTTTCAAAGCCAAACACTTATGAATTTCTTCTCAACTGACATTGCCATGAACCCAGGGAAAATCAAGACAGCTCTTAGTGGTCATGAACACTCACAGCTCATAAATTTAGTAAGCTAAGATGGCAGCCAATTGCAGTTTAATGGGGTGGGTATGGGAAGGTTCCCTCAGATTTGGACTGTACAAGGTTGTGGTGCTTATGAAACACAAGAGGACTCAATTAACTGACTCCAAACTAGACTCTCTCTTACATATATTGTAAGAGTAGTGAAGAGAGTTAGTATTCATGGAAAAGTAATTGATTTTATAGTGGAACCTAAAGACTTAAAACATTGCTGTTTGGAGGATTTTTGTCTATGAGTCTGCTTTTTTCCCCAAAATGTGGTCAATCACTATTATGGATGTTTTTCTGTTTCTCTTTTTCCTTACTCTTCTCCTCTGATCTCATTCTCTCACATTGAGAAAAAAAAATTAAATCTCGTTAGGGGTACTCTTTGCCCCAAATACATACTAGTTTCATTTATCTCCTTAAATATGCTGTACGTATACCTTCATTTATTTAGATTATCCTTCTGACTATATATTTATTGCATTTACCAAAAGTAAGACACTATGATTAGTGATTGGTGATCAATGTTGGTTTTCTGTCCAGCTCCTGATTAAAATTCTTATCATCTAAGGGAAATGGGGAGAGGACACTGTTGTAAGGAAAGAAGATGAGTTCAGGTGAAGAAATGGCAAGGACAGTTTTGGTGGTAAATGTGGAAGCTGGATCCTCATATTTCCAATGTTCTCCCATTCTTAGCTGAATTGGGGCCAAAAATGCATAAGGGTATGCTGATAATTGTTGTTGCTATCCTGGAAATCTCAGACTGCTAAAAGAGCCAGAATCAATATTTGAAAATATTTAGGGCAAAGAAGATAAATATGAGGTGGGACCAAGCCACAGTCATGGGACTACATGAATTTGGATTGTACACCCCACACCTCCCACCTAGTGAACTACATGACCTTTTTGTTAATCTTGCAATAATGTGATCAGGCATTTGTGAGTGAATAGTTGAACTACCATCACTCTTTGGATGGGTTTTTTTTTTTTTTTTTTAAAGATTTTATTTATTTGACAGAGAGAAACACAGCGAGAGAGGGAACACAAGCAGAGGGAATGGTAGCGGGAGAAGCAGGCTTCCTGCCGAGCAAGGAGCCTGATGCAGGGCTCGATCCCAGGACCCTGGGATCATGACCTGAGCCGAAGGCAGAGGCTTAATGACTGAGTCACCCAGGCGCCCCTGGATGGGTTTTTAACCTACTAACTGAACTCCTGCTCTACGCCAGGCATAGTCCTACATACTAGAGATACTCACTGGTAAATATGATAGACATAGACCATTCTTTTCACTGCTTAAAGTTTAGTAGGAAGAGTAAGTGCTACTGTCCTCATGATTTTTTCCCTCTGTATCTCAAATCAAAGAGAAGGAAAACAATTACCCACAATAAAAGTTTATTTTGTCTATAGTTCTGTAATCAACCAGGCATAAAACTCTAATATTTAGATGGGGTAATCTAACAGTAATAAAAATTACAACATTTTTTATAATCTACTTTCACCTATATGATTTCTTGGTATTTATAATCTACTTTTGCCCACTGAGATTCTGCTTTTTCATCTGGAAAGTAAGGCATAACGATATCTATCTTACATGGATAGATCCAGATAGCCAGCCAGTGCAAGGTTATGCCTGCCAATTGTGAAGGTCTGTATTTTATAGATGCTGAACCTGAACCTTAGAGAGGATATGTGAATTGCCCATGGTTGACTATAAAGCCAAAGGGGG
>CM053609.1:103964349-104032040 GCA_028646535.1 Procyon lotor
TATTTATATTAAGCTAAACTGAGTTCATTCTGGAGTCTCCAACCCTAATCAATGACCACATGGATCATTTTAGCCTCTACCATTGCTTATCTGTAACTTCCCACTACAACAGGGAAAAGCTTTGTTCTTATCATCCACTGTCCATGTACTTAGTTCTTCAGGTCCAGTTATACTTGAAGAGTGGTTTCAAAATTGTGTCACTCATACCACCATGGAAACAATTTTCACAGCAAGAGTGCACTGCTTATGTATAGTTCCTTTTGTCTTGTTCTTAGGGAATCCACACATTCCAAAGTTACTTAGCTTAGATGGTTTCCCCATCCCTTTCAATGAAGTTGTTTCACACATTTGTAATAAAATTAGATCATTTTGTTACAGTTTGCCTCCCATCACAGGATCCTTGATCTCCTAGATCAGTATTTTTAAGTTACTTCTATTATTCCATACCTTAAGGTTTACTCTTTTTTTTTTTTTTTGCTGTAAAATCTTATGGGTTTTGACAAATGTATAGTATCTATTCACAATTATAATGTCAAAATAGTTTTATTGCTCTAGAAATTTCCCTGTGATTCACCAATTGAACACTTTTCCCATTCCCGAAGCATCTGTTTCATCTTTATAGTTTTGCCTTTTATAGAGTGTCATCTAGCTGGAATCACACAATATGTCACCATTTAAGACTGATTTCTTTCACCTAGCAATAATGCATTTAGGATTTATTCATGTTGTTGCAGTGATTTTGCTCATTCCTTTTATTGCTGAGCAGTATTATATTGTATGGATGTACCACAATTTGTCCATTCACCTATTGAAGGACATCTTCTAGCTTCCAGGTTTTGGTGATTATGAATTCCCAATTATCTTTTTAAAATAATTGAATTGTTGGAAATAACAAAAATACTCAAGTATTGAACTAATCTTTGGGTACACAGTTGTACATCCGATATAATGATGTATTAAAATAGTTTTTAATGGCACTGGAAAATGTAAATAAATGTAGGACACAAAAATTATATATTCAATATGGTCTTAATGCTATGAAACATGCATATGTGTCTATATTTGGAAGGAAATACAACACTAAATTTACAGAAGATATCTCTGGGGATGGGAATGATAAGTGATAGTTAATCTTTAAATGGTTTTCCATATTTTTCACAAAGGTTAATTATTCCTTGTATAATTAGGAAAAAATAAACCAAAATCATTTCTCAATCACAATTCATGCTCTAGATTCTGTAGGAAACTGTGGTCACATATATTCAGAAAGATTTCTGGAATTTTCCTCCTCTTCCTTCATTTCTTGGAGATTGTCTTTCTGAAGTGGTTCTTCTCTGCTCTAGATCCATTCTTGTTCTTCTGACTCTTCACACCCTTTAAAGGCTTTTATGCAACTTTGTTTTCTTTACTCTCTCATATCTCTCATTAAAATCATGGCAAATTTCACCAACCAGATCTTCTTATTTTCCCATTAGCTGAAGGACATTTGGGCCACGTGGCAATCAGGATTTTCTAGAATACCTTGCATCCTCCATTAGTCAGCAAGATTATTGACGTTCCCTTGGCACTGGATGTCATAAACCTTCAACCTATTACATTTCAAGGTATTTTTGATTATTGTTTTTATAGTGAAGGGTGCAGGACATAATGGTAACTAACACACATAAAAAAAAGGGGGGAAAAACTAAAGTAAATGCATGTAACCTTGCCTACTACTTCTGAAAGTGTAATTGCTGCTGCCACCTCAGGCGTAATAGCAGAACTAATGAGGAAAGTGGCTTGTGGTTTTGAAGGTAGATGATTGGAAGAATAACAGAAAAAACAGGCCCTCAATTCTTATGTTTTTAAAGGAGTTCTTAAATTTCTGTTTTTTTTCTTTTTAAATAAGTTGATATAGCATATATTTCTGTGACCATTGGCAAAACGATTTAGATCAATCTTATTTCTTTTGGAATATTATAAATTCATTAGGTTTTCACCAAATATTGAAACTTTAATTTTAAGATTTCTTCTCTTGCCATGCTAGGGACACTGGGAAAAAAAATGTTTGTATTAATTTCAACTCACACCCCTAACCACATTGGAAGTTCTGCAATTGATGAAAATGGATACACCCAGCTGGCTGTCAACACCTGAGCTCTGCTCTTGGCAGATTTATTTTTGAAAAGGACACCTTTGAAATGCCAGGAGAACCACATGCCAATAGAATATAAAATGGTTCTTGCCAATGTCTGACTCAGCAATGTTTTCCACAAAGCCCAGTTCTTCTGAAAAAGAGATGATTCTAAGCCAACTGAGGTTGGTTACCATTTTCTGAGCTTCTACTTTTTTAAAGGCCATATGTTAATTGCTGGATTTTTGAAGTTGAACACTCCTTAGTCAGTCTGTCCGTTGAAGGAGTTCATGGTCTAGCGAGAGAAGTAGGAACACAAAAAATTCTCTGTAAAACTGTGCTGTAAGTGATATTCTAGGGATAGGAAACATGGCACTGTAAAGGGCCACTTCTGAGGAAGTGAAGGCCCTGGGGAGTATCTGATAGAGCCATTCCCAAATGCCTGATAATAGTAGTTCTTTAATTTGATGTCATTTCTGTTGCTAGAGATAATCTTGGAATAATATGGGTGATTTGAGGACTATTAAGCTATTTGTATAACTTGATAGCTAAATGCTGAGAAGTCTATAATACTGCTTTTGAAGAAGGACATCTAATCTTCATACTCTGGAGCCCAGACTAAATTGGCTAGTGGGGAAAGGAAGGAGCTACCTTAAGTGATGAGGCTGGTTCATTCTTCTTGGACAAGCACCCTCACCTCAGGTAGGAGCCTTACTTTAATGTACCTTTGGCTTACATGGAAGTACAGAAACAATGTATCATGGAAAAACACTGGCTGTACATTACCATACATGTTCAGAAACCTGAGATTGTAATTGGAATGAAAGGCTGGTGCATGGTGGTCTTTTGACATCTGAAGCCCAGGACTCCAGTCAGTAGGTGGAAATGATTCAGCAATATCAATAGGTAGGTGCTTTTGTAAGAAAGATGTTCAATAAGCATAAATGCACTTCTGGGTCTATTGTGGAGATATCAAATTACCTTCCTATGGTTTTTATATGACTCTTTCCTGCAAATACACATTAGCAAACATTATGAATTGCTATAAGCAAAAGATCCTATCCTTTTGTCAGCTGTGCTTTAAAAGGCAGTCTCTAACTTACAAAGGTTCTGCTTTCTAAGAGTTAAAGAGAAGGCCATTGTCTAGACTTACCACTTTCTTCACACTAACAATACTAGAGTTTTAAAAACGGAAAGTGGAGAACCTTATTTATCAGACTGATCTATGTATCAGTCTGTGCTGCCCTTAAGGTTTTATTATGCAAATTTTAAACATAACACAGAAGTATAAAGAATACTATTAAAAATATTCAGTTTGAGTAAGCCATAACATTTTGCTATATTTGTTTCAAATTTTAAAAAACTTTAAACATCACAAGCTTGTTATGAAGAGTTTTCCTGGCAAAAGAAACAGGCTCCCATTACTTCTCATGCCATAGTCAAAAGCAGCTTTTTTTTGTTAAAGTCATCTAGAGTTTGAACTTGGGTTTAAGTGAGATTTCAAGATTTGGCTCCTGCCTACCTCTCTTGCTTCATCACCTGCCACTTCTGCTCTTTACCAAGCCCAAATCTACTACACTCCAGCCATACTGAATTTCTGTCAGTTTCTGGGAGAAGCCTTATTCTTTCTCAATTGCTCACTCCAGCAATGCTGTTCTCTCTGCCTGGAATGCCTTCCTCTCTGCCTTTTCTCTGGAGTAATTCTTAACCAGATCTCAGGCTCCATGGCCTCTGGAGTATTTCACCTGACATCCAAGTCAGGTGCTTTTTATAAGGGTTCTTTCTCTAATGGAGTCAAATATTGGCTAAACGGTGAAGATGATACCCATGGTACATAACAATTAGTAAAGAAAGAAGTAATATATATTGGGGTTTATAAAAATTTTTGAAAGTTTGCTTAAAATAAGTTTAATGTTAAAGACTATAGATTCATTGAAAATACATATGATATTATTTTATAATACCCATGTGGCCCTTCTTGTATACTACCTTACATTGGTCTTTCACATATTTATTATATATATATCCATGCATATATATATGCATATATACATACATGCATACATACATGTATATGTATGTGTCTATTTATATATATATATATATATACATATATATATATTTCCCCCCCACAGAGATGAAAAACAAAAAACAAAACCCCAACACAAATTGAAGACTTAGAAACATGTTAGCTTTCCTTCATCTCTCTCCTATCTCTTGGAATCATGGTGCCAGTTTTCCTATCTCTAGAATATCATTTATTGCCTAATTTTACAGATAGTCTTTTGAGTATATATTATATACCCAAAGGGAGTTCAGTTTTTGAGTATATACTATCTGAAACATTTACTAATATACCATGTTAAACCTAGCATAACATCAGTACATAATAGTTATTCAATTAATTGTTGGTTTAAAATTGTATTTCTAAAATGGAAAGAGGGATAACTAAGATTTTTAAATAGCACTTAAAAATAAATGTTTATATATCTTGAAAAGCTTAAAAAGAGACTTTCCATAATCAGCCTCAGAAACAAGTTTCTTGTCATACTTATAAATTTGTTCATTATCTTTCCTACTATTTATGGAAACTCCTGTGGTTTTGGTCTTGAATTTACAATAGTGAACTAACAAACATGGAAATTTCATCTAATGCAGATTTAGAGATTAAAAAATCAATTATTTAGGCAAAGAAGAAGAACAAGTAAATAATAAATGAAGGGGTGTTTCTTTAAATTGGAATGGTCTATCTGAGGAAGATGTATTTCACTTGGGAGCTAAAGTTTAAATAAAAGAGAGGTGCATTCAGAGAAAAAGGTTTTCATTTGTTAGTGTTTTTCAACAATAACCAGGGTAGGGAAAGGGGGAGTTAAACAATATACAGATCATGCAGAGTTTTTAGAACAGAGTGTGAAAAAACCCCCAAATTCTGAGGTTCTATGATTTCATGCTGTTTTGTGTGTGTGTGTGTGTGTGTGTGTGTGTGTGTGTGTGTGCCCCTATACTTGTCTTTTGTTTGAAAACAACTTCAGACACATATATATGTTTTAAAGAAAGTGATATATATTATGACTACCCTTGTTTCCAAGATGTTCTGTGTGATCAGATATGGAGGATTTAAATGGCAAGGGAAAATCTAATTTACGACCATTTGGGAGGTCATATCACAGTTCCCAAAGATGCTTTTAATTTTTTCTTATGTTATATGTGGATTTTACTACATCCAGCAAATTGATGAAGACTTGGAGCACTCTTGGTGGTTCATGGATATTTTCATAAAGACATTTGATAGAACGTGTTTTGACTTCTGCTGGTACTTGTTTAATTCAATTAGAAGGTCACTAGATTGAGGTGGTTCTAATGCTGTGGTACCATACAAGCAGAACAAAATCTGAGCCTGTAAATATCTCAAATTTACCTAATCAAAACCTAAAAACAACTAGGCTTTGAACCAATCAGTAATTCCCTCACTTTGCTTCCACTTTTTTCCTATAAAAGTTTTCCCTTGCTCCCATGGGTGAAGTGCTTCTAACCACTTCCTGTTTGGTGCTGCCTAATTCGAGTCAATTTTGCTCAAATAAACTCTTGAAATTTTAATATGTCTCAGCTTATCTTTTGACATATGTAGTGAAAACAGAATACACATATGGAACATTAGTAAGGACTTTTTTAAGGTCTTGTCTACCAAGCAGCAAATCTCATTCAAGAATCCCAGTTCTCCATTTATACTTGTATGCATCTAGTATTGGAAGCTTATTAACTTCCAAGATGATCTGTTTTATCAACTCTAGTTTGAAGGCCATTTCTATGTTCGTGTTAAATCTCATTTCTTGTAAACCTTACTCATTTTGCTCTTGTAGTAACATAGAACAAGTCTACTTTTTTTTTTCTAACTTAATGGAATTTCAAACATATACACAGAATTCAATTTCTATGTTGTTTCTTTCTTAGCTAAAGATAATCACATTCCCTTTGTTTCTGTCTCATATAGTGGTCTATCTATCACTGAGCGATCATCTGCCTATACCCTAGACACTGTACACTTGACCTCATAGAATTACCCTTTTCAGCCACTCTATATCTTCAAATTATCTTTCACATCTCTCAAATGCTTGTTAATTTCCTTCTTAAAGAGAATTTTAATATTTCTGACCCATAGAGAGCTTTGCCACTGTAGGAATTTTGGGAGCTTTACCAGAAATAAGTTCTTCCTTGAGTTTTTCCTTTTCTTTAATGTTATGATCTTCTAATGTGTTCACGGTTTCTACCAACTTGAGATTCCTGGCAGAGATGTTTTGTCAAAGGATATGTCTGAAGAAGTAAAAGCAGTATCTCCCAGAAAAATGCACTTCACCTGTCATCCAGTGAGTGAAATTTTGTTAGACAGAGATGCTTTTCTGCAGAATGGTTTTAAAGGAGATGGTTTTAATAGGCCTATTGTCAGTGAGCATAAATACTTCACCCGGAAGACAACAGTATATTATGAGTGGATTAAATTATTGATTTCTAAACTGAGCTTGGCAGGTGCCTTGAGAGTTCCTTGGAGTTAGGTGCACAGCCAACATGGAAGATATGTGTACAAGGGGTCGTACCCAGCTCAACTAGGGATGCTCCACTTTTATCTGGTGTGTGTGTGTGTGTGTGTGTGTGTGTGAAGTCAAGATTTGTCATAAGATTCCATTGAAGAAAGGCTAAAAATTATTTTGAAATCCACTGGAGTATTTTGGATACTGAGGATTTTTCCTTAAAAACAGTGGAAGTTTTTCATTAAGCCTCTTAGTAAAGCTAGAATCTTTTGTGGCATTGGAATTTTATTTCTAACAATTGATAAAGATGCCGCCTACAAGGGTAATGACAGCAAATGAAGAAGTAAGGATTAGGAATAGGTAAACTCAGGAACTGCTAGGACCCCGCTGCCATGCAAATGTCCTTGATGATGCAGAAAGGAGACTGAAATTACAGTTCATATGGCTGTCTAGAAACAGAATTGTTCCTACAGAGAATGCTTCTACAGGTTCCCTAGGGCTGTGCAGCTCTTTAAATCAGCAAGGCCCTTTTATTTTCAATCACAAAGTAGAAAAAAGCACCTTCTTTTCTCTTTTTCTCTTTCAAGAAATCCAAACTATAAGTATTGTTGAGTCACCTTATCTCTCTTTGAAGAGGGAAATGCCATCCCTTTGTTAGTTGAATGCAGAAGATTTATGAAGAAAAAAAGAGTGGAGAAATGGATCATAACAGTATTGGATTTAATATTTTCTTCTTTTTACAATGTTCTGCCTTGCTTGACATGTTTACTTTACAAACACTTATATTCCTGGCTCAGAGCTGCTCTCTGAACACCATGGTGCATAATTAATGTCAAGGTGGAAGGCATTATGTTGCAAACGCTGCTCCCTCTGCTCTGAATAGCATTTTTAAAGCCAATTTAGGTCACACATGGTTCAGTCTCTTAGAAATGTTTTTAATTGTTCAGCTAAAGAGAATGCTTCAGGGCGTTTATTAACACGCATTCCACCCAACGGGTTGTCTATCCTGGGGTGTAGGAGCAGGGTACAGTATCTCACAGGATGCTGGGGGTGGGGAGGTGACTGTATCCTGTCCGGGAGAGGGTATTCCGAGAAGGTTATCTTTTTCAACCTCAGAAATAGAACACAATTTAGCTAAAAGGTATGTTGACAACTGTGCACTGTTTTAAAGAAGAAAGCAGTTCTTATTTTTCTCACTCCAGTAAGCTTCTGAGGTTCACATGGCAAGGAACATGTCAGGCTAGGAATCAGATACAAAATATATTTTTAAATGGACCATTTCTTTTATGTTCTGCTATCATTTGCCACTTTCTCTGAATCCTCTCCTGATTGGGGAGTGGGCTGATAAATCTTACAGTATCATCAGTGAAGTCAACATGATGGAAAGTTCTCAATCCTTTCTTGATTGTCACCAAGGCTTGAGCCAGATGTGCTGTCCTGGGGGTCAATATCACAGGTGGAGACAAGGAAGAAAATGGAGGTTCCTTTAGATGAGTCACTTGCAGAGAGGACTAGCCCAACTTAGAGTAGAATGACACTAGATGTCACCCTTTCCTTCCTTCCATTTCTTCTTTCCCCACGGATTCAGCTGGAACCCCAGAGTTGATAAGGAAGGAGATTAGAATATGCTAATTTGGCATAAGTATTATTTTGAGATGAAGACAATTGAGAACCAACAGGTACAAAAAGAAACTTCTTGACGCATCCCTGAGGCAACAAATTCTAGGAAATAAGGCTACCATAGATTTATTTTTTAGAAGAGATCTTCCCCTAGAAGGAAAAATGATAATAAAACCTACCTGAAAGCCCTTCTTTGGGGGAGTTTTATGGCCCTGACGGAGACAGAAAGTCCACTCATATTTGTATAGACAAACATCACACATTTTTTTATTTCTTGATTTTTCTTCTAAAAACCCATTTATCTTTCCAGAAGAAAACTGTTTGTTCTTTTCATAAAAGCCTTTTCTATTTTGCTTCCTTGATTTAAATTGGGTCTATAACCCTCTAAGTTCAACCATCTAGGGAGTCAGCTACTTCTTTGGTTAGCTCCCACATACATACAAAAACCCTCTTCTCTAGTTAGTCTTTTTTTTTTTTTTTTTCAGTTTAATTTGCCCATCCCCATCACCAAATATAAGAGGGTAAAGGAAAAATTTTTCCACTCCTACTCCAGCTTCTCAAGTTCATTATATCATCGTATAATGATGGAGGTAAATATAATACAGGCTATATTTTCACACATTTTCTTTGAATTTTATATGGACACAATAAATACTTCTTGTATATATCTGCCATATGTCCTCAATAGGTCATTAAGAAACAGAGTCAAAGAAGAAGATTCTCCTGTAAGGGATTTGGTGAGAGAGCGCTGCAGGTAAAACCCCAGAGAAGGAGGAAACAGGGTGGGGTAGGGAAGGAAGCTCTACAAAGATGTGGATTCCACTAAAGTCCAACTTTAGCCTGATTTCACCGGAAACTATGGACCACGGGGCCACGTGATTGTCCCAGCTTGGAGCAAGGGATCTAGTGTTTTATATTCCACATCATTCAGTCATGGGTGATGGGTGACTCTGGAAGGAGAGTCTAACCTTGCAAGGATTTCCAGGGGAATGTCTCTAGTCAGGCTTCTGAGAGCAACTCTCATGAGAAGGATACATCTGTGAGCGGCTAGGAACCAAACTCAGAACAGTTAGGAGATGAAGGGGGTCTTGCCAGGTCACCAACAGTGTCTGCCACACCATATAAAATATCCATCTTGTATAGTAATTTGTTTATGAGAAAGATATCCCAGGACCCATTGTAGTTAAGCTAAATCTTTAAGTGAAGAGGATTATTGGAGATATAGGTCGGGGTCAACCGACATTTTCTGTAAAGGGCCAGATAATAAATATTTCAGACTTTGTAGGCCAGATGGTATTTGTTGCAACTACTCAACTGTGCTGCTGTAGCATAAAAACAGACATAGACAATATATAAACAAATGGGCAAGGCTGTGTTCCAATACAATTTTATTTATATTATCAGATGGGGGGGATGGGTGCAGATTTGGCTATAGTTTGCTGACCCCTGAGAGAGGGAATAAAACAGAGAAGAATATTCAGTGTTTCCAACTCATCTAATCTCTTAAAATAGAATTAATTGTCATTTCAAATAAAAACCTTCTAACTAACATGTTCTCCAGTTTTGGTTACGAGTATAAGGTCTGCAGTTACAAAGACCAGGATTCCACTTTGCCACTTTGCAGGCTACCCATTTCACAGGGTAATGCTGAGGAATAAGTAAGAAAATGTAGCTAATGCCCTCATAAAATGGTGCTTGGCCCTCATTAAGTGCTTAATAAACAATACTTTGTTATTATTGTTGTTCTTTCCTAGGGAATTTTGCTTTATATTTACTTTCCTGGTATTTTCACTATTTTTATTTATCTTATTTTAGTTTTTAAACGATTTTATTTATTTATTGGGGGGGGGGAGAGTGCACAAGCAAGGGGAGGGGCAGAGGGAGAAGCCAACTCCCCCTGAGCAGGAGTCTAGCACCATGACCTGAACCTAAGGCAGATGCTTAACTGACTTAGTCACCCAGGCGCCCCAGGCATTATCACTATTTTTAGTGAGTATCTGATTTCCTTCTGAGACATTCTGAAAATGAAAATAAAGGTTTGCAGGATAAATGTGACTGTACCAGGGAAGGTGTCTATTCTCACATCAACCTGACCCAAGACCAAGACACTTACTTTCTGATTTCCTAGACTTTCCCTCTCTCTTGCTCAGCAGAGATAGATGGGATAAAGATTTATAATACAGATCCTCACTGAGAGATGGATTTGATGTTGTGGAGGAATTAAACTGGACGGGAGTTTGGTAGAAAATCTGACATATAAATGGATCCTGTTTGCTGTAACAAAGAGTAACAGCTGAAGAAAAGGGATGACCTGAGATAGACCTTAACTTGGCCACTTCCATGATCACCACCTGCCTCAATTGCTCACAGAACATCTGAATGAATTTCTGCCTATTGAGTGTATGTCAGAACAACTTTCACTTGTTCCATTTAGCTTCCATTGTAGGATGGAGGCGAGCCTTGGACTGGGGGCTTGATTTAAAACAGAGCTGTCTCTCTCTGTTTCTCAGGCAGAAAAAAAATGTGAGCAAAAATTACTCTTGTCTCTAAGGAGCCTGTGGAGTTGGCCCCTGTTCTGGAGAAGAAGCCGGAAGGCCCGGCGCTGCTGATGCAGATTCATTGAGGAAGTGTACTCCTCAGAGGCAAGCCATCCATCATTATTCACTTGCTGGGCTCTTGCTTCCCAGACGACTACATAATGTCCAACTTGGACATACAACCCTGCATCAGCCCAGGGGAAACAAATGGCACCCCTTTGGTAGATTAAATGGATTGGGCCATTCAAGGGAATCTGTTTTATGGAATCATTTGGCTTACTGCACAGGCTCATGTTACAGATAAATGAAATTCTTTAGCAAAAAAGCCAAACCTGCTTTTTAGTTATTTTTCCAGAAGTAGAGTCATTTGTTGCCAGAAAATGTTCAGCTTCATGATAATGGGGAACACTGGCCTGTGAGAGCACTGGACCGGGAGTATCCTTTGCATTCCAATTAAAGTCCCAATTTCTCATCATGGCTGTAAAAACCTCTGTCTTGTGTCACCACTTTCTTCCTCATCCATATGCTCCAACCACACTGGCTCTCTCCCTGTCCCTCAAATCTGTCCAGTGTATGCCATTCCAAGGACTTTGCACTTGCTGTGGCTCTGCCTTGAATATCCTTCCCTGGGTCTTTACAACATTGGTTCTTTGTGATTGTTGATTCAATTCAAATGTCACTTTCTTGGGGGGAGTTTCTTTGCTGACAACTCCCTTTGAAGAGGCATCCACATCACACTCTGATACATTATCCCAAATTGGTTTCTCTATAGCACTTTTCATTATCTAGGACTCTCTCAGTTACTTGTTTACTTTTTTTTTTTTTTATTGTTTCTCTCCTAAAATACAAGTTTCATGAGAATACTATCCTTTTCTGTCTGTGTCTTCAGCTTCTAAACAATGCCTGGCACAAGGTGATGCTTACTTAGTATTTTCTGAAATAATTGAAGAATGAATCAGTTAATGTGGATCCTGTTCAAAATCAGTCCTGTAAAAATTGGAAATGTTCATATTCTTTCTGGGTTTCAGTTTTCTTAAAAATCAAAGGATTGGATACTTGTAAAGAATTTATATACTTATATTTTATGACTCTATGGAGATTTTCTCTTTTCACTGCCTTCAGATTTTGCAAGCGATACAAAAAAAATCATACTATCGGAATCAGGAGTTACTACTGTGCGTCTTTCTCTGTGGCTATGTCCTCACAAGGCCAAAATAACAAAATGATTCCGTCATATCAATTATTTGACATGACAAAAAGTTTATTTTCAGGTTATATAAGCACAATTCAAATGAATAGTTAAAGAAGAGATTAAACTAGAATAGTTGACCCTTAAAATCCTGAGATATGAGATAGAAATATTACTTTTCCCAGTTGTCAGCAGATTATTTTCCATTGAGAAGTGATCCATAAGGATGATAGTAAAATAAGGCATGCTCACTAGAGTTATGTCAATAACATTTAAAATATCATCAACATTAACTTCAATTTTGGTTTTTTGAAGATGATAGAAAATCTCTCTTAACATACATTCCCCCACAGCATTAGCTTTGTCATTGATCTTAAGGATTATATTTATATTAGCAAGATGTTGAATTCCTCTTCCTAGAAGACTACAATTGTCTTACAAAATTGATTTTTTCCCCTCCAGTTTTATTGAGAAATAATTGACATACAACACTATATAAGTTCAAGGCATGCAGCATGATGTCTTGATTTGCATATATTGTGAAATTTACATAAATTGTGAAATTCAGCTAAATCCATCTTCTCAAAGAGATACAATAAAAAGAAAAGAAAGAAAAAGAAAAATTTTTTTCCTGGTGTTGAGAACTCTCAGGATTTACTCTCTTAACTTTCCTATATATCATCTGACAGCATTAGCAACAGTCATCATGCTGTACATTATATCCCTGGTAATTAATGTATCTTAAATTGGAAGTTTGTACCTTTTGACCACCTTCTTCTAATTCCTGTGATGTGATCCTTTGAATCCAGCATCCACATGTCTGATCTTTTCTTCTATGGGCTAGATTTAATTAGTTAGTATGTTTTTTAGATTCCACAAAGTAGTGAAATCATACAGTATTTGTCTTTCTCTGTCTGACTTATTTCACTTAGCATAATGCCTTCAAGGTCTACCTGTTTTGTTGCAAATGGTAGGATTTCCTCGTTAATTTTTTTATGGCTGAATAATATTCCATTGCACATCCATCATCCACTGCTGGATTCTTAGGTTATTTCCATGTCTTGGCTGTTATAAACCACACTGCTATGAACATAAGGGTGCACATATCTTTTTGAATTAGTGGTTTCATTTTCTTTGGATATATTCCCAGAAGTGGAATTGCTGGATGGTATGGTAGTTATATTTCAATTTTTGGGGGAACTTCCATACTGTTTTCCATAGTAGTGTACCAATTTGCAAACCCACAGACAGCACTAAAGTCCCCTTTTCTCTGTTGTCTCTTGTCTTTTTGATGAAGATTCTAACAGGCAGGGGGCGATATTTCATTGTGGTTTTAATTTACATTTTCCTAATGACTAGTGATAGTGAGGATCCTTTCATGTACCTTTTGTCCTCCTGTATATGTTTTTTGGAGAAATATTTATTCAGATCCTTAGCCCATTTTTTAACTGGGTTATTATTTTTTCTATTGAGCTGTCTGAGGTCGTTATATATTTTGGATGTTAACTTCTTATCATGTTCTTATTATGTTGTGCAAATATTGTCTTGTTCCTGATCTTAGAGGAAAAACTTTCAACCTTTCAGCATTTGAGTATGATGTTAGTTGTGGGCTTGTCGTATATGGTCTTTATTGTGTTGAGATATATGTTCCTATTATACCTAATTTGTTAAGAGCTTTTAACATGAATGGATGTTGAATTTTGTCAAATGTTTTTTTCTACATTTATTGAGATGCTCATATGTTTCTTTTCTTTCATTCTATTAATATGCTGTATATCACATTGATTGGTTTGTGTATATTGAACCATCTTTGCATCTCAAGGATAAATCCCATTGGACTGTGGCAAATGATTTGTTTAACATGCTGCTAAATTTTGTTTACTGGTATCTTACTGAGAATGTTTTCATCTGTATTCATCAGGGATATTAGCATGTAGTTTTCTAGTAGTGTACTTTTCTGGTTTTGGTATCAGAATCATGCTGGCTTTGTAAAATGAGATGGGAGTGTTTCCCTTCTTTCGATTTTTTTGATGTCAAAAATTGATGTGAAAAGAGTTTGAGAAGGATGGGTGTTAATTCTCCCTTAAATGCTTGGTAAAATTACCAGTGCAGCCATCTTGTCCTGGGCTTTTCTTCCTTGGGAAGTTGTTTTTTTTTTTTTTTTTTTAAGATTTTACTTATTTATTTGACAGAGAAGAGAGAGATCATAAGCAGGCAGAGAGGCAGGCAGAGAGAGAGGGGGAAGCAGGCTCCCTGCTGAGCAGAGAGCCTGGGGCTTGATCCCAGGACCCTGAGATCATGACCTGAGCCGAAGGCAGAGGCTTTAACCCACTGAACCACCCAGGCACCCCAGGAAATTCTTGATTACTGATTCAATCTCCTCACTAGTTGTTGGTATACTCAGATTTTCTATTTCTTCCTAGTCCAGTTCTGGTAAATTGTTCATTTCTAAGAATTTTTCCATTTCTTCTAGGTTATCCAGTTTGTTGGTGCATAATTGTTGATAGGCCCTTATGATCTTTTGAATTTCTGCGGTAGCAGTTGTTTCTCTTTTTTCATAGATAATATTGTTGATTTGGGTACCTTCTCTTTTTTCCTTGGTTAGTCTAGCTAAGGGTTTGTCAGTTTCGTTTATCTTTTCAAAGAACCAACTCTTAGTTTGGTTAATCTTTTCTATTATTTTCTGTTCTCTATTTCATTTATTCTTGTTCTAATTTTTATTATTTCCTTTCTTCTGCTAACTTTGGGCTCAGTTTATTCTTTTTCTGGGACCTTAAAGTATATAGTTAGGTTGTTTATTTGCGATATTTCTTGCTTCTTAATGTAATGTAGGCCTTTATTGGTGTAACTTCCCTCTTAGAACTGCTTTTTGTTGTATTTTACAAGTTCTGGTATGTTGTATTTCCATTTTCATTTGTCTCAAGAAACTCTTTTATTTTCCTTTTAAGTTTTTCTTTGATCCATTGGTTGTTCAGGAGATTGTTGTTTAATTTCTATGTATTCATGAATTCTCCAGTTTTCCTCTTGTTATTGATTTCTCGTTTTATGACACAAGGTCAGAAAAGATGCTTGGTATGATTTCAATCTTCTCGAATTTGCTAAGACTTTGTGGCCTAACATATGGTCTATCCCTGAAAATATTCCATATGCACTTGAGAAAAATGTGTATTCTGCTGTTTTTGGATAGAATGTTCTGTATATGTCTGTTAGGTCCATTTAGTCTCTAGTGTTGTTCACCAATTGCTCATTTTGGGGCTGAGATCACATGCCATGTGTTCGTGGCTGATATTATATACATTCACACTTCATTTCATGCACATAGCAATGTGTATAATTTTAGAAACCAAAGTAAGAGTTTTTATCCGCATATTTCATTTTTTTTTTTTTTAAAGATTTTATTTATTTATTTGACACAGAGAGAGAGAGAGAGATCACCAGTAGGCAGAGAGGCAGGCAGAGAGAGAGGGAAAGCAGGCTCCCCCCTGAGCAGAGAGCCCGACATGGGGCTCGATCCCAGGACGCTGGGATCATGACCTGAGCCGAAGGCAGAGGCTTAACCCTCTGAGCCACTCAGGTGCCCCCGCATATTTCATTTTTGTCCACAGATATTTATCAAGTATCTACTGTGCCTAGTTCTTTGGGGGATATAGACAAGAAAGTAGATGACATGGACCCTGCCCTGATTTATATTCTATATTGGGTGTTATAAACATTAGTTGAACACCTACTGTTTACCAGGATTGACTGGACACTTTCTCTTTAATTAGGTCATTCATTTTTCAAAGCCATCATGCTGTATATATATTGCTGCCCAAATCTGGCAGATGGGCAAACTGAAGGCTATAAGTTCTTAGAAGATTAAACTGATGTCAAAGCTAGAACTTAAAACTAGATTTCTGATTTCAAGTCCAGTGTCTATTGCAGAAAGACAGATGATACATAGCATTAATGAAATGACTATAGAACAAAGAAAGCTACTCTAAATATAGCAGGGGAGGAAAATATGTACTTCTATATCTCCCCTCAAGGAGGTGAGTGAATTAGTCAGGGTTCTCTAGAGAACATATTTAATTATTTGTTTGTTTGTTTGTTTATTATAAAGAATTGGCTCGTGTAATTATGGAGGCTGGCAAATCCTGAGACCTGCATTCTCTAAGTTGGTGACTTAAAAGAGCCAACAGTGTGAGTTCTAGTCTGAATGCTGGTAGCCCCGAGAACCAGAAAAAGCTGATGTTTCAGTTCAAGTCTGGAGGTAGGGAAAAACCTGTTAGTTCAAGACAAAAGGAGCCCCTCTTAATCAGGGGAGGATCAGCCTTTTTGTTCCATTCAGGCCCTCATTGACTGGATGAGGGCCACTCACATTAGGAAGGCAATACAATATACTCAGTCTAAGAATTCAAAGAGTAATTTCAATCAGAAACACCCTCACAGACACACCCAGAATAATGCTTGACCAAACGTCTGCACATTTCATGATCCAGTCCAGTTGACAAACAAAATTAACCATCAGTGTGACTTGCCCTGTTCTATTTTGGTATGTATTAGTAATGATAGCCCATAGTTGCTATCATTTTGCTTCATTAAAATTCTTACGTCAAGAACTTTTTTTTTAATTGAAACAAATGATTGTGTTTTATTTGTTTTACATGGCCCAGCATCCATTTTTCTTTTATCAGTTCTTGATATTCTGAAGAGAGGTAAGGAATTACCTCTCTTCAGTTGCCTGTTCTTGGGGGGACTGTACATCAAAGTTCCCTACTTTTCTCTACCTGACCCTAGCTAATCTCAGCAGACTCTCACTCTGGGACTATGAATCTTGAGTAGAATGACATAAGGAGGATAAATGATTAGGTTCAACTATTTCAGTAGCAGAGGCTCTTTGAGTCCTTCCTGCTGCTTACATGTTTGGAACTTCCAGGTTTCAAGCCTGGTTCTTTATTCTCTTACCAACATCCTTCTGCTACATTTCCTTTTCGCTTAAGTTAGCACATTTGTTTTTGTTGCTTACAATGAAAGTATCTTATCGAATACAAAAGCATTGTAAGATTCCCCGCTTTTTTGTGTCTAGACTCAGTGGGGATGAACATCAACTGTTTTAGATTTGCCACTGGGATGGATTTCCCAAAAGATTAAGTATTCATTTGAAGCCTGGACTACCACTGAGAATTCTGTAGCAAAGCTATTTTTTGAAGTGCTTTCATTTTTACATTGTCAAATTTGGTTTCCTTTGACTCATATGGTCCCCACATCCTGAGATGGGGACTAAAGCCATTATTTTTGCTTAATCTTAAAATCTTCTTATAATACTCACTTTTCAAGTGGGATTCCTGGAGTTATTCAATTTTCTATATAGCCTGCTTTAACAAGGAGTAAAATGGCTGATTATGCCGCACTTTTTCTAACACCCTAGTGGAGTTTCTGTACAATAAGTACTCATTACCAAGCCTCTCCATCCCCGATGAAGAAGCAAAGACCACAAGAGACTAAGTGCCTAGATGGAGACTTAACAGCATGGAAGAGATCCAGGAACTGAACTCAAAAGTTTTTTTTTTCCTCATTGGCTTCAACAACCTGACTGTGTAGTGTTGATCTCTCTCCTTTCCCCTTTCGTGCACCGACCTGTGCTCCTCATAGAAGGCTCTGCTGTATCTCCAAGTCAGACTCCAGCAGTGGTACATGCCATCATACATTCTAGAACTGGATCCAGTCAGAAACACAGCCTAGGAACCAGCAACAACATCTGCTTTAGAAATCCCCAGCACTCCTGCCATTTCTCCCATTGTTCTGCTTTGGCTTGGCAGATGAAAATGTTCCTCTTTGACAGTTTCATCTGGCTTCTTCGGAGCCTTACAAATCCTCAAATTGCCATCTGGGTTTTTTCCTATTGCTTTATCAAGTGCATCTCACCATTGCCGCTTTCTTTGTATTCAGTTTATTAGTCTTCTGTCCCCTTGTTCTTTCTGGCTCATATTTGAGCAGTGTCATACTCTGCACACGATCTCATCCTTACTTTTCTTTTATGTGTTTGGGTGTACCATGGGTAAACCTTCAGCTCTTACAATCACATCAGCAAACATTTAATGCTGCCTTTTATAACCCGAACACGCTTTGTTATTTCTTTCACATTTCATGCCTCAGTGGTCGTTGTAAGTTCCCTGCTGTATTACAACTGCCTGTTCAGACACTTAATCCTCGTATCCACTGGGACATCACATATTGCTAAGGTCAGAATTTTCCCTTCTATGAAATTGTGCAGTTTTACTCCTTAAGATATATTATGTGCTTAGGGTTCAAGCTTTAAAAATTTCAAGTAACTTGCCTCCCTTATTATGGCAACTGAAAATATTCACAGGTCTACAGGGGCAATTTATAGACTTTTTTCTGATCCATCCAGAAAAATGAATGGAGTACTTAAAAGTCTACACTTCTGCATTGTATCTTTCTTACCTTTGGCTCATATCTGATGGCATCTATAGAATATTTATCTTTTTAGAGCCTTCATGTGTGTTTTTATTTTCAGGGACTACATTTGGCATTCAAGCCAAGCATATGAAGCACTTTATATAAGCATTTTCAACAACCTGACTTAATTCAGCATAACTTTAATCTCTATAGCCCCAAGACAGGAATGTGTGTCTTCTCAATCCCACATTTCCATCTTTATAATGAAGGTGAGAAAATATTATTTGCTTAGAAGTGGCTGTGGGAGGTCAGAGGACGTTCATATTTCTCCAATTTGTTTAATGCCTTATGGGCCTACACTCCAAGACTGTGATAACCCCATCTCCTCTTTTCCAAGGCTAATTTTTCCTCTCTGACCCTTGAACTGCAGTGAACCTTGTTTTTGGTTGTTTCTTTGATCTCTCTCTCTTGTCCAGCAAATGGGGAGCCCAGGTTCCCACTGAGTAAAAATATGCTTAGGGTTCCCTGTGTCAGAAAACCCATTTCTCTCGACTATATTAAAGTCCCTGGACTCATTTTCCACTTACCACCTAAATTTTGAATCAATTGTCTAAACTTGCAAGTTTTGTTTCATCACCCTCTAGTCACGCTTGAGTAGTTTATAGTAGATGTCAGTTGGATTGCTCCACTAAGACTATAAAGAAGAGTGGTTAAAGTGGCCAAGAGGTGAAGGTAATGCAATGTGGGAAAGGGGAAATCAGAGAGGGGGAAGGAAGGGTAAGGACAGGGGTCTACAGGCAGGACTGAAAAGATTCATTTTGTCAGAGTTAAGAGCAAAGGTAGGACTTGCAGATATGAAAACAAGTTTAGTTGGTAGGAAGTTTTCATCTTGTAAACTAAAGAAAATTGAAAATGAAGCAAAAACTTGACTTGCTACATGGGAGAAAAATGAGCAGAGAAGACAGTTCTATGTTTTCTCTGTCACCACTCTTCCTACGATTTTTCCATTGTCCAAGTGATGATTAGACTCCTTGACCCATATATCCAATGACCAATGAGCCTGGCTCCTGGGAAAAAACAGTGTAATAACTAACAACGTGCTCTCTCATGGCAGATTGCCAAAGTCAAAACTCAACCCTTCATTTTCTAGTTATGTAATCTTGATTAACTTACTTAACTCTGTGCTCCACTTTCTTCATTTGTAAAACCAGGATAACAATAGCAGTTTTCTCAGTATTGTGACATGAAGTGAATTAACACATGCACCACGGTTAGAACAGCATTGTGACATTATCACTTCAAGCTATTGTGTTGTTGTGGAATTTCACAAGATATCAAGAACTCCTGAGGGGCTTCAAAGTACTTTCTATGATAAAGGGCAAAATTTGCAGTAGTAAACAACCAGTTGATCCTGTTCTTTTTTTTTTTTTAAAGATTTTATTTATTTATTTGACAGAGAGGAGAGAGATCACAAGTAGGCAGAGAAGCAGGTAGAGAGGGGGGAAGCAGGCTCCCTGCCGAGCAGTCACCCAGGCTCCCCAATCCTGTTCTTTATAATACTCTCCACTTGCCCCATGATATGTCATAAGACGTGCGTAATCACATTACTTTCTTGGGAGAGGCAAGAATAGGCACATAATTAAATGATACTATACTGGGAGAAGAGTTTCTTATAGTATATATATATCAAGAAAAATATTATAGGGGCGCCTTGGTGGCTCAGTAGGTTAAAGCCTCTGCCTTTGGCTCAGGTCATGATCTCAGGGTCCTGGGATCGAGCCCTGCATCGGGCTCTCTACTCAGCAGGGAGCCTGCTTCCTCCTCTCTCTCTGTCTGCCTCTGTGCCTATTTGTAATCTCTCTCTCTGTCAAAAAAATAAATAAATAAATAAAATCTTTAAAAAAAAAAGAAAAATATTATAGACCTATAAGAGAGGCATAAAGTACCCCAATGCCTGTTTTGCATACACCTTGTCCCTCACCCTCAAAGATAGTAAGTATGAGCTAGTAAGCCATGTGGTCTTCTTTTAAATTATCCCAGGACCACAGGGCTTATAAGGACTATTGAGAAAGACTTGAGACTGATGATACCATGTTCATGGGCTAATCAGGGCTCAAGCTTTCATTTCATAGGGTTTTGAGATCTTCTTGTTTCTCCTCTTTCCCTTTCTATGAACGAATTTTCATCCTCAGAACAAGCTCTTGATGTAGATTTTCTATACCTGAGCTTTTGGGTTGTTTATATTAAATGTTCCATAAAAATTCTTCAGCACTTCTCTTTCCTGTCCTGTGTCCATAGCTTAATTGTGTATTTCCTTTAGGTAGGAAAATCCGGGAGACTGTCAACACCTGATATTGCTCAGAATTCAGTGGGTAATGATGGCACTGGTGCAAAGTCTGGGGTCTGCTAAATCAAGCCATTGAAGCAGCTTGCCAGAGCTGGCCAAACTCTCCAATGTACAAGTGGGGCTAAAACAATTTTGTAGGCAGAAAGTGTCTCGCAGCGTTTCTGGACCTCCTGCCTCTAGATGAGGCTGAAGACACTGCAGGGTAGCTTCTCTCATGGAATTTCTACACTCTGTGCTCTGGTTGGTGGTTTGGAGTTGCAGCTCAACAGTTTGGAACCAGCAAGCAGGTCGGTCTATTCTCCATCCGGCCCTGTAACTGGGAAGTTCAATTCTCCTGTCCATTCCGTTCTCACTATCATTTTACTCTTCTCTCTGGCTTATTACGGTTGTGCCAAGGATCACCACCATAGTCTAGAATAATACAGACAGAGAATTAAATGTTGTAGGTGTTCTTTTTCCTGCTGCTTATGTCAAAAGTGCACAGTGTTGAAGCATTCTTGAGAACACTGGTTTTCAAAGCTGAAGATTGTGATCTGACACCTGTGACATCTGGACATGAGAAACAGGCTCAGTGAGAGGTTGAGAGACAGTCGTGTGACCTCCTGAAACCTTGAACTGAATCAAATGGACTTTTGTTGGGAGAAAGATAATGGCTAGAACAGATGTCATCTGAAAATGACAATCTGCACAACACTGCCCCATTCCTGAGAGAGATTACAAATTCTCCCCTCGGATGATGATCCTGTTTTCTCTAATCAGGTTTTGGGTTGTATTCAGAGAGAGGAAGATGATATTGTAAAAATAAAATCAGAACTTGGAAGCCTTTGAGAACTAAAAGTTTACTAAGTGTATTAAAAGTTAATGATGAAATCTCTCATGAAGACCCGCGCCCCCCAAGGAGTTGGAGCATAACTCCCTAGTCCTAAAGTGTGAACTGCACAGAGCAACTTCTTCCCGAAGAGCACTGGATGAAGGGGGGATAAAAGAGCGAACTTACAGTAGAGAAACCTGACAAACTCTACCAGCTAGAGGATCAAGGTCAACACCAGGAATCAAAAATCATGTCGGCCACATGTACCCTTGATGTGATATGATGAAAATGACACTTTGCCTCTGCGGCCTTCTTTCCAAACCCCATTACTCCAGTCAAAACATGAGAAATGTATCAGACAAATTCCAGTAGAGAAGGATTCTACAAAACACTTGACCAGTGCTCCTCAAAACTGCCAAGGTCTTCAAAAACAAGGAGAGTCTGAGAAACTGTCAGAGAAGAGGAGCTTAAAAGGACATGACAACTAAATGTCATGTGAAATCCTAGAGCAGAAAAAGTGCATTAGGCAAAAACTAAGGAGATCTGAACAAACTATGGAGTTCAATTGATTTAAACAAATGTTTGATATACCAGGCATTTTCTTATATCTTGACTAATTTAATTCTCACACTAAAATGACACCTCCTTTAAGGGTTGGGGGCTTAATATCCTAAACCCATGCTTTGAGAGGTATAGTAACTTGTGCCCTTGATAAGGTGGACTTTAAGTTTAAGATTATATGACAACATAGAACAGATTTGCCACAATCCTATAATGATTTATGTATCAATTTTTTTAAAAGATTTATTTATTTATTTGAGAGAGAGAGAGAGAGAGCATATGAGTGGGAGGAAGGGGCAGAGAGAGAGAGAAGGAGAGAATCCTCAAGTAGCCTCCCCATTGAGTATGGAGCTCAACTCAGAGCCTGACCCCAAGACCCTGAGATCATGACCTGAGCTGAAATCAAGGCTCAGATGTTTAACTAACTGAGCCACCCAGGTGCCGCTGTATCAGTTTTTTATTGCTACTCCAATGAATTATCATAACTTCAGCAGTTTAAAACAATACCCACTTGTATCACTGTTCTGTATATCAGTAGTCTGTGTACAGGGTGGCTTAGTGGGGTCCTTTGGTTAGAGTCTCACAAGGCTGGAATTAAGACACAGGCAGAACTGCCTTCCTGCCCAGAGCTTCATAGGAGGAATCTGCTTTTAAGATCATTCAGGTTGTCTGCCAAATTCAGTTCCTTGTGGTCATAGGACTGAGGTCCCCATTTCCTTGCTGGTTGTAGGGCTGGAGCCTCTTTCAACTCCTTGAGGCCCCTGCGTTCCCCATTACATTGCTCCCTCCATCCTCAAACCAGCAACAGCACATCAGGTCTTTCTCATGCTTTGAATCTCTTCGATATCTCCTTTTGCCCTCAGCAGGGAGTGAGCTCTGATATTAAAGACTTTTGTGATTCTACACACTTTCTGGCTAATCTGTGGATAATCCACTGGATATGGAAGCAGGAGACTCAGGTATCTATCTCAACTCTTTCTACCACAACACAACATCTTCACCGAGGGGTAGGAAGACTGTAGGGCAGTCACTCAGGGAAACTAATTTGCTGGCCATATGCTGCATTCCGATTCTAACTCCAGATACTTCAAAAGTGAAAAATCCATAAATTCTCTTTTCAAAGATGAATCATTTTTCAGTTTAAAATTTCTAAACTTAGAATTCATTTTCCAATCTTTGCATGTATTTAGGTGGTAATATTTTCTTCCAGAAAGCCGTGAATAGATTATTTATAATTTCTTTCCTGATTTCCCTTTCCTCCATCAGATGTGACCTCTTCTGTCTCACCTTCCCCCTGGACTGGCAGTACCGTGAGCACAGGGGCCATGTCCGTTGTGTGTACCTGCAGCCTAGTATGGTGAACAGAGGAGGCAGTCAGCCATTGAAGAATGAATGAATGAATGAATGAATGGGCAGTCCCCCCTCTTTCCCTTCCCCACTGAGGAAATTGGGTATTTGAGAGACTAAGGAAAAGTCCTCACTAAAGCTCACCTCCTCTCTGCCTCTTTCCAGGAGCATTCCAGAACCCCAAGTGGGCCACTGTCACAGGGGTGATGTCACTGCACTGAAGGCTAGAGCCTGGCTAGAGTGTTCTCTTTCTGGTGCTCAGGACTTTCTTTTCCTTCCGTGGTAGAGGTTGTGAACTGACAGAACTAACATTCCTGTAACCAACTTGCTGGCATTCTTTGGAGTTTCTGCCTTCCGATAGCAGGGTGGAGTGTGGTAAAATTCAGGTTGGAGCTTAAAGGGAAAGAAGGAGCTTTGAAAGAAGCAATGCCTTTAATGATCAGACTGCCTGGTCCCCACACAGACTCTGTCCTTGGCTAGCTGTGTGAGCTTGGCAAAGCTAGTTACCCTCTCTCTGCTCCATTTCCTCATCTGTCAAGTATTGATAATGGTAGTAAATGTTTCATGGGGTGAAAATGAGCTCATGCCTATAAAGCATTTTACACAGTGCCTGGCATCTAAATATCTTTTTTTTTTTTTAAGATTTTATTTATTTATTTGACAGAGAGAGAGAGAGATCACAAGTAGGCAGAGAGGCAGGCAGGGAGAGAGGGGGAAGCAGGCTCCCTGCTGAGCAGAGAGCCTGATGTGGGGCTCTATCCTAAGACCCTGAGATCATGACCTGAGCCGAAGGCAGAGGCTTTAACCCACTGAGCCACTCAGGTGCCCCTACAGTGCCTGGCATCTAGAAAGTGCTTCTCCCTTACAGCCACTTCATTCATATTCTCACCTACTTTAAGCATTTCTTTGGGTCTTTCCTTCACAGTAAGACCTTCTTGAGCATCCTACTTTATATCTCAGCCTGCTCTGCCCATGAGTCAGTTGGCACTCCTGATCTGTCCACCTTGCCCTTCTTTGTTTTTTTCATTCCATAGCCTTTTTTCTAAATATTCTGATACATTACATTTATTTTTTAATGTCAGTTACATATTTGGAAATAGAATAGGGGCTCAGATGGGAAGAAGACTACTTTTTGTGAAATTTTTGTTTTTCTCTTCAAGAGATTAAAAACAAAAGCCTCTAAGCTAAATACATCCCTATGGCATCATAGCTGACGCTTCTACTGAGCTTTAATTTAAGCTTCAAATCGCCCCCACATGGTAAATAAATACCAGATAAATATCTGGTGACTTTGCAACATCTTTTATGTTTTCTACAAGTTCAACTCCTCCAATCCCAACTCGGGTCACTACTAAGCATAGATGATATCTACATTGCATTTATACCTATAACTGAATAGTCTCAGGGCTCCACTTGGATTTAAAGTGTTAGCAAGTACTCTCTTTGGTCTTGGACTATCATTTCGGAGGCCTATTTGGGACCACAGAGATCCTACATGGCACACTTTTTACTGAATTGTCCTCTAAATTCCTTTAGGGGTGAAGTTACACTTATTTGGTATTCTCCCTGCAGCACCGTGAACCCCTTTCTTTGTAGCTCCTCTTATGGATAGTTGAACCACAGGTACCAACCCTTGCCCCCTCCATCTCTTTCCATACACTTACCTATTTCCATACTCTGGTCCTACTAATGTTAACAGTGTCTGCCACCCTTTTTTACCCTACTATTATGTCATTTAGAAACCTACTTCCAAATCCTTTCCCTCTGGTCATAGTAACTGAAACTGAGTTTTCCTTTCACATTACTCTGTTACTGGTAACCCTCTGCAGGGGGGTTTAAATCTTATTTAATCTACACACATATTGTTGAAACTTCTACTGAGGTTTAATTTAAATCACATATGGCTCCCATAAGAGAAATAAATACTAGATAAATATCTGGTTAACTTTACTCTTATAATCCCTTGGTGTTCCCTAGAAGTTTGGGAACAACTTGGAGTTTGGTTATTTCTTCCAACATCTAGTTCAACCTTTCTTATGTTTCTCAAGTGACAGTTCTATTTGATAAAACTTTTCCAATCTTCCTGACAAGCTGTGATCTCTGTCTTTAATGTCTTTATTCAAAATTATGCCCCCTTTTGACATTCTTACTATACATTTATACCTTTTTCTTTTCTCATTTTAGTCATCCCTAGTGTTTTAAAATGTTGGTTTTATTATTATTTAGGTGTGGTAAGGCTATAAGGTCAGGAGACAACTACCATTGAAAAGAGTTACTCATAGTTCCCAAGAGAAAGGAGTGTGCCTCACCACACAGTTCCACACAGGGAGGCACTGAGATCAGTTAGGAGGCAACAGGGAAAACATGGACAGGAACCCTTATTTGGTTTCTGTGGGAAGGAGTGGGAGAGGCAGAGTAAGCAGTTTGGGACTGGCTAGTTTGAATAATTTCAGCAGGCTCTGGAGAGCGGAGGTTGTCATGATTTGTTTGGTACTTGGCTGTGGGGTGATTAGGGTTTGTAGATCTTGGCCTAGAGTGTAAGGGACAGATAAAAGAGGTGATTAAGGGGAATGGGTTTTGGGTGGGTTGGTTTTCATATGAAAGGAGCACTTGCAGGAGAGTCTTTTATAGTCTCTAGGAATTGGCTAGCTGGGGGAGACAGTCTCTCAATGAGTTGCAAGGCCTGAGCATCAGAAAATATAGCATATAAACAGACATGATTAATATATTCAGTCTCCTAGATTCTCTCCAGATTTTTTAATAATTGGATTTCTTTCTTTTCCCCCACTTAACTATCTCCTTCCTATTTTCCACACAGTTAACTTGATATTCTGTTTTCATACTCAGGAATTCAACTTTCCACCAATACTCCTGCCCTGTCAGTGCCAATGGTTGCCATCTTCACTTAACTACCAAGATGAAGCACTGGATTAGAATAACCATATTTCACTCTCACTTTGAATCTTGTTCTCTGAAATTTCCCTCACCACTTACATACCCCTTGCCCTCCTTCATCTCTGTTTATTACACTCAGCAAGTTCTTTATGCTTCTTTAAGCCTCTGATGCCTGGAAATTCTCTTAATCTAGCCTCTCCATTTTGAGTTCATGAACTTCTCCAGTCACTTCCTATCAATTTCCAAATGCTATTGATTGACCTACTTGATGTTTTCAGTTTAGCCTCCACTCTTAATTTCTTCATGTAGTTTCCCTTCAACCAGAATCAGCAAGATAGTTCCTTCTTCTCTCTAACTAGTATATATATTACTGCTAGATTAATCTTCCCTAATATAATTCTTGTTATGTGACTCCTGTACAAATGCCTTTGTTGACTTCTTTACATCTATTGAGCGCAGAACAAATGGAGTATTCCTGCATTAATGGCCCTTTATGGTATGGCTTTTTTGCCCTTCTCTTGGATGAAATCTGCTTTGATATTCCTTGGCCAGTTTTGAACTTTCTCTCTAAAAGACATATAACTCTATGGAGACTTTAATTATTTGCATATCACTAGACTATAAGCTTCTTCATGACAGAGGCTTTATCTTTATTCATCTTTGTATTTTCCATAGTGATTAGCAATAAACCTTATAAATAGTAGGTGTTAAAGGTTAGTTTGAATGAAATAGAATCTCAAACCCTACATTAAGAATCTTAGTATTCACCTAAATCCTTAATTAGGTGCTATTTTTAAGATAATAAAGATATTTTATAAGTAACTGAATATACAACTTCACAAAATTACTCTACAAATGTTTGTTTGAATCAAACACTTAAACAAAGTCCCAAATTGCCACATGTATCTTAGTTTGCATTATATTTTATACTATAAGCTCTCCTTGTGCTTTCAATGGTACATTTAATGCTTAGAAAAGGGTTAAACAAATGCTATGTGTTGTATCCAAGGGAGGAGGGAAAGTGAGACAAATTAAGTTGTTTATATAAAAGCCAAGAAAATCCAAGACGCAGAAATAGTCTAATATATCATGAACTCCCCCACATTACAGGCTTTAAGAAGGAGGCTACATTATCTTGGTTGGACTGTGAGGGGGTAGAAAACAGTGGAAAGTCTGATTTATGATCCTATATTGAGTAGCCACACCACTCCCTAGTTTTCCACCTAGCAGGTGAGAGGAAGTAGAAAACAGAGTCATATACTTTCAGCAGTAGAAAGGTTCTTAGAGGTCATTTGGGTCAAGTTTCTGCCAGTAGCAGGAGTCTTTTCCAAGTGCCACCGACATATGGCTTCAGTTGAACATCCCACCGAGAATGATGATTGCTCTATTGAGGGATCTCATTTCACTTTAGGACAGAACTAATTATTAGGAAATCCTTCTTTCTATTGAGTTGAAATATGCTTCCCATAACTTTTACCCAGTGGCCCTCGTTCTTATCCTCTGGAGTAACACAGAATAGATTTAATTCATCTTTCTTATAATTGCCCTCCAAATAGCTGAAGCTCACTATCATGTCCTCTATCAGTCTTTTCTAGAGGCTAAATAAAAATCTCTATTCCTTACATAAATGACAATTCCAAAGCACTTTATTTCCTTCTTGCATTTGGAATTTATATCACATCAATTAGCATATTAATTTGTGTGCATTTCCACTCTCTTTCTTCCTCTTTGTCCTATGCTGAATTGAATTGAGAAATTTTTCCCTGAATCTTTTATTCTACTGGACATCTTTATCAAGATCCACCCTAGGTCTTTAGTATTTCCTTTAAATATGACTTCCAGAAGAGAAAGGGACAGGAAAAGCAATGCATTCTCTTAAAAGAATGTCTTTCCAATGATTTTAAAGGGAAATATATTGATACTGTGGTAGTTAAGACTATGATGAAATTCTTTTAGAGGAATAATGAGGAGATAAAACCATGAGAGACTTAGCACAGAACATAAAGACTGGAGACTTTAAGGAGGGCTTCCTTAGGCAGTCTCCCATCTATGATGCTCCCTCTTTTCCTCCTGGCTGGGCTATAAGGTTCTGGCTCTCCTTCTATGTGAAGTGTAGAGAACCTGGGTGACTGTGACTTCTTTTGATCTTATCAGTGTACTTCTCTCAAGGCAGCCTCAAATTACAATTTGATGAATAAAATGAGGCAGATATCTGTGGCTTACAGAGAGCACAAGGTCAACTAGAGCCTTCCAGACTTAACCTCCTGAATCTCACTTTAAGTAGTGGTACACACTGATGAAATATCCCAGAATACTAAATGGAGTATCTGACTTTTATTCCTGCTAAATTTTATCATGTCACTTTTCGTCTCTCTCTCTTTTATTTTCGTTCCCTTAAGAATCTCTTATAGCTTGATTCTGTCCTCCAGCGAAAATTTCTGTCATCTTTCATTTGATAAGTATGACATTTATGTCTTTATCTAAACTTTAGATAAAGTTATTGAATAGGATAGAACCAAGAACTAGACCCTTAGGTCTGTCATTGGAGACCTCCCTCCAGACAGACATGGGTACTTTAATCAATATCATTTAGGTTCCAGTGTGTTACCCTTTGTGAAAACATATAACAGTATTATTAGCCAGCAAACATTTCTTCATTTTGCCCACATGGGTGTCCTAAAAGCTTTGTAACAGCTCTGCTGAAGTCTTGGGTAAGATTACATTGCCTCACCAAATTTCCTTATCAAAAAGAGAAGGGAGTATATTTTGTTGTAAGCTTATGCTGGTTCTTAAGAATCATCATATTCTTCTTTGTGAGTATATCATCATTCTCATTAGCTATTAGTATGTGTGTGTCAGTAAAATACATGAATTTTATTAGTCTGTAATTTTTAAAATTTTCTTCATTTAAAATTTTTATTTTCATTTGGTATTTTTGTCTTTCTATGAACATTTCAGACACTGATGCCATGATAATAACTCAAGGTTTACTTAGTACCATGATTTAACTTAATGTGAGTTGGAAACTGATTTATTTAACCCTTCATGATTCATCCAGACTTTAAAGTAGTCTTAGAAAAATCTTCATGTTCTAGAACAGTGCTATCCAATAGAACTTTCTGTGATATTGAAAATGTTCTATATCTGCATTGCCCAGAACAATAGCCACTAGTCATATATGGAAATTTGACTAGTGCAACTGAGGGACTGATGTTTAAATTTTGATTAATTTTAACTTAACTTTAAATAACCATATATGGCTAATAATTACTATATTAGACAACACAATTCTAGGATTCTGTACTTTTTATTAATAACACATTTCTGTAGAGCCTCTTCTCTTTCTGTATTGGAATAATTTGATTATATTGTCAGATTAAAAAAAAATTAGCATGCTTCTCATCAAGGAATTACCTCTATCTTTTCACGGAGATGTTTAAATCTGCTTTTCTTAGGATATATAGATATCTCTACCTTCTGATCCTCCTTAGGCCTCCTAGAAAAAAAATTTAAGATTCAGTATGGCACTTGGGAAGAGCCATTCCATGCACAGATGGTTGAAATTTTGCTAAAAGGAATAAGGGTAGATTTTTTTCTGTTTTATAAACCATTCTTCATATCACTTCCCCTGTCATCACCCTAACCATCACTCTCTCAATTAGTAGGGGATGAACTCTTGAAGTTTCAGGGACTGAATGCAGTCTACATAGGCACCTCTTCAATTGGAAAAGTGCAAGATGTTAAGAAGAAATTAATGCTTACAACAGGAACACAGTTCTTAAATACATTATTTAAAAGGTTGGAACCACAGAATTTTATAAAGAGAAAATGCTTTACTGAGGCCTGATACAATTAGAACTGGAAAGAGTTTTATACAGGAATACATTGGGAAGATGTCACTTCCATCCACATTTTTTACTTTGTAGCCTTGGCATGTCATGACTTTGACGGTGTCTATGTGTGTATGTGTGTGTGTTTGTATATATACTGATGTGGGAAACAAAGGCAGAAGAAAAATTATTTAATTTCCTTACTACCTATAGCCCATTGACAAGGCCTTGAAATAGGCAGAGTGACATTCCTCTAGAGACTCAACTACCTCAATGTTAATACTTCGCTAATGGCAAAAAGCAATCAGCCTGACCCTCCAGGATCCTGTAAGTCTACCTTAACATTTAAAAATTCCTTTGGAAACTTCCTTTATCTCTACTTCCCAAGATACATGTTGGAAATCACCTCCCAAGCGTATGACCCACTGATATACATCTGAATGGTCTCATGATTCAGGTTTTATTAGACAGTAGTAAATGACCTTTTCCTAACAATAGCTTGCCCTTCAAGGTCCTGGAATCATTGCCTCCAAAGCTATCCCTAATCCCCTTCCAACTTGAAAGTATATAATGGGCCACTCCTCATGACCCCAGGGCAGTCCCCTGTGCTTTAATAAAACCCCTCATTTTACTAAAGACATCTCAAGAATTCTTTATTGGCCATCAGCTTTGAACCCTAACGTCTTTCCTACATCATATACAAATAAATGCACAGAATCATGTAGTATGTATATGCAAATCTGTATGCCTATGTTCATTTGTACATTTGAGTTTGTAGCCTACATTTTCTTATGAATAAATAATTCTTATGAAAAGAAAATTAGGAAGAGCCCCAGGATTTGTTAACTGTTTTTGAAGCTGTGGGGTGAGGGTTGGACCGGATACTGAATTCTAAAAATGTGTGGATTACTAACAATGAACAATAAAGATAGCCTGTCTTTGCAGGCTTAACTGTGAAGAACATCTGGCCACATTCTGTTTCCTCTTAGGTGGCTTCCCTGTGGAAGTGGAGGTTAGGTTGGTCTGACAGGCGTAGCTCACTCATTCACTGACTCACAGTGGCAAATCTGGGACACCACAAGCTCTCAACTTCCTTTGTTTCCAAAACAAAATGACCAGACCAGTCCTCTAAGGGTATACGGTAGAAATAACATATTGGTAAATGGTCAAGTGTTTTGGAAAACAACAACAACAAAAACAACTCCTAAATAAAGTACTAAGTGTTATTTTATGCTTCCTGTTACACAAAGCCCATTTATAGGCTCAATTATCTTATTTCCTTTGTTGTTGTTGTTGTTTTGACACAGTTGGAAGAAGAACAATTAACTCTGGCCATTGTATTGTAAGTAGTTACTGATTACCCCATACCTTCTCAGAAAATTATGCAGAAATGGGAAATAAAACCAAACAGTAACCTGCAGGTGGTTTCTAGTGTTTGTAGCTAACAAACACTGCACCCAGCTCCATTTACAAATGTATTGCTTAACTCTCCCTAGCCAGTGATGAGGGACAGACAATAGTACTTGAGTCCAGAGAAAGGAGCCTAGAGGCCCTGACTGCATCACAGTGCTAATGGACCCTGAACTTGTTTAAGAGAGAGCAATTAATTCTTAGATCATCTTGGCAGCAGAGACTTCCAGAGCTGACTTTTCTTTGTGTCCTAGAACCAACCATCTTATATCTACTCTTGTAGAGCAAACATATATAGAGCAGAAGGGAAATAGGCAATGCGACTGAAGTCCCCTGCTACCCCATATCATTATTTTCTGCTTGATCTCTTTGGTAAATCCCCTTCTCCCCAAGAAATGAGAATTCTCTACCCTTTTGATGAAGAGTAACATCACTTACCTGCTTACTTTTCTTCCTGTCTCCTTCCCTCTTTCCCCATCCACTTCATAAATATTGATAGAGAATCTGTTAGGGGTCAGGCACTGTGTTGGGTGGTAAAGAGTGGCAGCATATGAACCCTAAAATATGCTACTTTGGCATAGGGTTTATTCTGAGCTAAAAGCACTTGAAAAATAGAAGGTGCAAGAGAAGAGCATTCTAATCTTCCCTTTTCTGCCTGAAAACAGAAGATTAAAAACTCCCATGTGAAAGATATTCTCCGTGTTTTGGGAGAAAAGAAACATTCCTCAATGGGGAGCCTAAATGGAGAGAATTCTGTACAAACAGACCTTGTCAAAATAATTCTTATCTTCCTTTAGCCTCTCTGGAATATTTTAGTTACTTTTCCACAATTGCCTCTCTTTGTTCAATGCAGTATAAAAGCATTTAGGTTTTGCCACTTCTTTGGACTCCCATGTCATATAAAATTTATATAAATCTGTATGCTTTTCTTCTGTTAATCTGTTTTATGTCAGTTTAATTCTAAAGCACAGATGAAAGCCCAAAGAGGGTAAAAGGAGTATTTTTCCTTCCCTACAGTGGTGATGGTGACATAAGGCTTAATAAGATGACTTTCTGAAGCCAACGATCTCTGCACAGTTGCTGTTCCCTTCCTAAATTGCACCCCAACCCCCTTACCCCAATACAGACTCACTGAAAAAAGGTGCTGATTTCAGTAGAGGGAGTGAGGTTTACTGGAATCAGGGGAGAATTTCAAGACAGGGGGAGAAAGCTGACTGGACAAAAGGAGGCAAGGCAATAGTGGCCTCCAAGTAACACATTTAAAGTTTGGCTGCTTTTGTGTTAAAACCATTAGACATGATTAACACTCTGGTAACTCAGTAAATAAGAGCTTTAGTTCCTTTGAAATAATTCTGGGTGGTGGGTGGAGAGAGCAGAAGGAGAAACATAATTAGGGGGTAGGTGGAGAGGCAGGAGGGCCCTTCCTAAATGTTTACATGGTGGTGATGGTAGGGGGGTTGCTTTCCTAACATGTAACTCAGCCAGTTTACCCTTCCATTGTTACAAGCTTAATGATGCTTTATTCTTATTCCATAATTGAAGGAGATTACAGTTTAAAAGTAATATTTGAAAATGGATTATCTAAATGTATACTGCTTATTATGTTGGCTCAGTACATTGTGTGTATACGTTGTAAAGCATTTTAGGATTAAGTTGTAATTAATTTTTCATCACTTTACTTTCTTATATGATTTCCTATGCTCCTTTGCCTGCATATTCTCTAACAGGATTTTTCTAAAGCTACCTGGATATTTTTGTCCAGCAGCTAAGAAATCTCTCTTGGTACAACTCATATAGAAACAACCCAGATGAAGACAGTAACAGGGGAGAAAAGGAACAGTTTTTCTTGACAAAGTTCCTTTTGTATATAAATTATGTTTATTGTGGTGTTGCTTGAACTAGCTGTTTAAGCTAGATTTTATTAAAAAGTTGGATTTGGGAAATTGAGTGTTGGGGGAATTTGCCTGCATAAATATGTAGGTAATAAGCAGGATGCACATTGTAGGCACTCAATAGATATTTACTGAATTGGTCATAAATGAGAGGTTTCCTCAGCATGACAATTACTTTTTACACTATAATATATTTAAATTGAGGGCTTTGTTGGGTTAATGCGGTATTCTAATGGCACCCTGGAAGGATGTTGTGTTATAGATTTCTATTAAAAAAAAAGTAAACACCCAATTACTTAAAAGCCAAAACGCCATGTCCAAACATTAAAAGAGATTCCATTCAAACTGGATATTTCTGGAATATCTGATTTTAAACAAACAGCCTTGTTACCCCTATAATTACTCTTACTGACCATGTTAAGTTTTACCTGAGCTCTGTGTCCTTGAAAACAACAGAGATCAAGAAATCCTCTCATCCATTGTGCTCCTGGAAATGATTTAGTACAAAGAACCACTTTTCCTCATTTGACCTAGATAAGACTCAGGGACATGCCCCCCTGTTTGCCCTTGATAGGGCCCGACACAGACCCTTCAAGTTTCCATTCTTTGCCTCTTCAATGATTAGCTAAACTGTTTTGTCCTCACTCATCAACTGAAACAAAACACTTGTTAACTTAATGCTTTGGTTAAGGCTCCCTTCTTCCGGGTCACTGAGCTTTGGTCCACTTCTTAGCCTGAGCCTATGCCCAACCTCTCCTTAACAGCCTGCCATGGTCTGAAAGTTTGTAAACCCCCAAAAATTATAGATTGAAACCCTTCCCACCAGTGTAATGATGTTAGAAGGTGGGGCCTTTGGGAGATGAGGTCATGAGGGTGAAACCTTTATGAATGGGATCAGTACCTTTATAAGAGTCAGCAGAGAGCTTGCTTCCTCTCTGCTCTCTGCCCTGCGAGGATACAACAAGAAGTAGGCAGTCTCCAAACCAGAGGAGGTTCTCACCAGCACCTGACCATATTGGCATCCTGATAGTCCAGCCTTCAGAACTGTGAGAAATAAATTTCCATTAAGTATGAGCCTCCCACTCTATGGTGGTTTGTTAAAGCAGCCCTGGGCTGACTAAGACAGAGCGCCTCCTGAGACTGGCCTTATGAGAAAGCATTCTCTCAACGGCTATCCCATGACACCATCTTTTCATCCCACTTCCTCATCCTGGTTCTTTGTAGCCTTGTTCACTCCTACTCTATAAAAGAAGCATCTTTTTTGCCTAACTCTTGAAATTCTCATAGATCTTATGGTCACAGCTTTCTTCCCACCACCCTAGCCCCTTTCCTATTGCAATAGCTCTCCTCCATTTATGGCTCAGAGTAATCCTTTCAAATAGTCTCTCCCTACCAAGTGTGAATTCATTTTTGACAGCACTTTTACTTGTCGGTCACCGTATCCCAAGATGCTCAAATTTAAAAACTTCCTAAAGACTTTCAAGAAAATAAACCAGACGTGAAAATTTTCTTGCTGTTTTCAATATTTTAGAATACACTGAGATGATAGGGTTACCAGAACTCTAGTTCCTCTTGGAGTTTATACTTGGAAACTTCCAACCCTTCCTCTGTCTAGCCCATATTTTGTTCCCTACTCTAGGTTAAAATTCTCTGTGCATACTTTCGTCTTGAAAACAAAGATATTGAACAGACTTAGGCACTGAGGGTTTGTTTCTAGTTTCTGTTATTTGACACCAACCCCTGAGGTCTATGGCATGAAATAATCTCTGATTTTGCTAAGGCCTCATGCTCTGTGAGACTGTATGGTTGGGAGTGAGAATTTAGCCATCTGAACCTCACTGTGGCTTTATTATCTGAAAAAAGTCTTAATAGAGAAATAATGTTTTAGATGTGTTCACATATTTTGGGGATTCCTTTGGAATGCAGGCTTTCTGCTATTTTCATTAGCTTCTCCAGGTCTCAAGATAGTTCTTGACATACTACATACACTTAGCAGCTATTTCCTTCAATATATTATTAAAAACAACCATATTTCGTGGCCTCCTGCTGCAGATCTAAAGATAAAACAGCTCTTCTCACTGGGTTGACAGTAGAGTGAACAGGTAAATAAGGGAGGCAGCATTTTCCTCCTGACGCTCTTCTCAAGGTCATAGCAGGAAGAGAGTGCCTGTACTCAGCAGAGCATTCTTCATGTGGTTGTTACCTATCCCGTTGGGCTTAATTCTGTTCTTAATGAGCTGCACACCTGTGTCTCTGGCTGGTTGCCCTCCACACAGTGGGAGAAGGCAGGGGAGGGTGAATTCCTCCTCCATCCTCAGTCCTAGGATTCTGAGTTGTGTCTGTCTGTATTTTGTTGAGCATCCCAAGTGTGGGTGGTATTCGGAACATCTTCCCATTATGCAAAGCAGCCAACATTGGTTTTGTTATGCAGATTGAGGTTAAAGACAGTGAAATTTCTCAATCATATCCAGGCACAGCACATCCCCAGCAAATTTCCCAACTGCCCAAGGAAATCGTGCCTGACTTTTTTTTTTTTTAATTTCTCGTTGATCAGATGCTTATCACAACTCAGAGAAGATGGTGGTAGAGACCACCAAAGCCTTGGGCTTCAGGATGTATGACCTTACAATAAAGAATACAAAAATGAGTTCTGAAAGCTGAAAGGCTTTTATCAGCCCATCATTTTTTTTTTTTTTTTGATGGAGATTCTTTATAAGGGCCTGGGGCAGGAGGGAGATGGACAGTAACAACTCAGATTTCTTTTGACTATTATTTCAATTTCTAAAAATGGCTGGATGAATTTTTATTGGTTACAAAATATATTTGGGATAGTAGAACTCAAAATATAGCCTTTATATATTTTTTAAAGATTTTATTTATTTATTTGACAGAGAGAGATCACAAGTAGGCAGAGAGAGATCACAAGTAGGCAGAGAGAGGAGGAAGCAGGCTCCCCGAAGAGCAGAGAGCCTGATTCAGGGCTTGATCCCAGACCCTGAGATTGTGACCTGAGCTGAAGGCAGAGGCTTTAACACACTGAGCCACCCAGGTGCCCCACCTTTAAAAAGTGTACAGGATACTCTTCAAGGGGCCATGGGAGCACCTTAAGGAGTTAAACAGTCTTTCCCTGAAGAAACTGAGACAGAGGGACAATTAAGAGTCTTGTGGTGGGCCATATCTGAAGACATAATGCTAAAGATATTGAAATTTGGAGAGCAGAGAAGGCAAATGATGACTATGGTATGACCCCAGGATCCAAAGTCCTGAACTGACACTTTAGTTGTGGCTGCTGGTTTATGTTTGAGCTTCTCACATGGGTAACTCTATGTAGCATCTTCCAGGTCATGAAGGGGATCAGAATATGCCACTCTTAAATATGGCCCTTTGGCATAAGGATTATTTTGAATTGAAGGCAATAAAGCAACATCTCCCTAAAAGCACGACATGTATTTCCCTTTGTGAGGTCGTTCCCTCCCACCTCTTTCCCACATCAAGATTTGAATAACCCTTATCACTAGAGATAGAGAGTAGGCACTGAGATCAGTCTGCATAAACAAATCTTACTAAAATAATTCTCATATCCCATTAGTTTCCCCAATATATTTACCTTCTCACAATTATTGCACCTAGAACACTAAGCCCTTTTCCTTTGTTGTATCACTTCTCACAAATGTATTACTCTTTGTTAAAATGACATATAAATCCCCAGATGTAACTGATTCTTTAGGTCTTCACTTCTTTTCTATGAAGGCCTCCATGTATATCAAAATTAAAATATTAATATCAAATAAAATGTGTATGCCTTTTCTCCTGTTAAACTGTCATTCATTGGTCTAATTTGCAGGCTCCATTTACAGAACCCAAGAGGGTATAATAAACGTTATTTTCCCCCCTCTCCTGCAGGTACTATCTCAAATCTGTCATTTTCTCTATGTACTTCTATCTTGCCTAAGCCATTGATGACCAGGTTTATTTTATCCTGTCCTTTTTAAATCTTATCAGTAGGCAAACAACTCCAGTATATATTTATTTGCTTATAAATTATATACTGGTAGTGCTACATTACTGTTTCTATGCATTATAAAACACACATAAAAACAGAAACGTTAAATAAAAAGTATCAGTGTCCTGATATTCTCTCCTCACTCCCCGGTGGATCTTTGAAGCCTCATTTCACTTTGGGAAACCTGCTCCAAGATGGGCTTCTTTCAAGAGCCAGAGTGAAATTTTTGAAATGCAGATATAATCCTATCACTCCACCTGTTTAAGACTAAGATGACTTCCCTCTGCACTGTGAATGAAATCCTGTTCCCAGAGGCCACAGAGGCCCTCCTGCCCTGTTCTAATCTGACCTGTCTCCAGACACTTCTCTGCTCCTCTGACTCTGGTTTATTAGGGTGCTGCCATCTTGATTTCCATTCCAGTTGTTCCAAGGCTGCGAACTCATGCCTGTCACTGAGTTTTTGTGTAAATTGGTTTGAAGGCTCTTATTTCTACTACTTGTACGAATAATTTTTGCTCATTCTTTGAATATCTTCTTTCATGTCATTTCTTCTAAGAAAGCTTTCCTGATCAGCTCTCTTTTCTCCCAGTGATCCAAATCAGTGTTTCTTATACCAAGCTCTCATCTCATTCTTAAATTTTCCTTCATGGTACTTATTATGATAAATACTCATACTCGTGACATTGTTTGCTTGATAACTATTTCTGCCAATAACTTCTGTGTGCTCTGAGATGATACTTTTTTTTTTTTGAGCATTTTATCCTGGTGCCTAGAACAATATTTAATACATCGTGAGCACACAATACAATTTTGATGGTTGAGCAAATGAATAGTGATCATATTTTCCAAATCAAACACCGTGGTATGTGGTTTTGGGGGATAGGACTGAGTCTATTTGGAGTAGAGACTCTTCTGTAAAATCCAGGATATAGGACTGGTGAATTTCTTCTTTATTCTTGTCAACCATATATCCTGTTTGGATTTGTAACTGTTGTGATATGAATATCAGACAAAAATTATATTCAATGAATGAACATATTGCAGAATGCTGTGGGATAGTGCTTTTGCTTCTCAATGTGCCTATCACTTCCTCAATTGTAATGCTGCCATTTTTGGCAAGGAGCCACTGATGCTACAAGTCTAGATCTCACTTTTATTCAGTTGTCTTGATTAGGCAATAACCCAGAGTTCCTAAATTATTCACAAGTCTCAGGCATTGCTGAGGACTAGCAACTGTCAAATATGGTAATTGTCAGCTGGGGAGGAAGAAGGGCTTGATTTAAATGTATGCATTTAAATGAACAGGAAAAGCAGAACTGGAAAAGTGACCCCATCCCTTCCTTAAGTGCCCAGACAGTTAAAGGCATAATGGATTTCCCCAGGGTTCCTGTGCCAGCTACTCTTCATCCTCCTCAAACAGAAAGGGAAATGCCGTTCTCCATTGTAATCTAGGGCAGAGGGTCTGACATTGACTGAGTGCCTATAGTGTTTGGCCAGGGCTAACCTGCATAAACACATGTGATGGAAACATATTTTGAAATATAAATTGGGGCTTTTTCTTTTTAAATTACCTCCTGTGATAATCAAGTTTGGCGTGCCTTCCCTAAGACCACCTAGATGGCTCTACACTGTTTTGAGGGGAAGAGGGAGACTACCATATAGTCAGGACACAAGGTCAAAGAATCTTAGATATCTATTTACTTATTTCTTTAATAAATAATAAGCATAACCCTTAAATTGTACTGGGAGTTCTGGGGACACAATGTGCTTAAAACATTGTCTACCTTGTGAAGCTTATATTTTACCTGGATAGATAGATAATAAACAGAAACTAATAATCAATATAACCACTGTAACAATAATGATAACATTAATAATCCAGTCAGACTAAAAAGATAGAACATGAAGTAGGTGAGAATATTTAGATACCTCATTGAATAAGTGTCATTTAACTAGTATTGCCAGATTTAGAAAATAAAAATCTAAGATGTCCAGTATGTATGTACAAGGGCCATACTTTTACTAAAATGCTATTCATTGTTAATCTTAGATTAACTGAACATCTTTTTTTTGTTTTATCTTGCAACCCTACACTTAAATTGTTTCATGAATAATGTGAAGAAGCTGGCTACCAGAAGCCCTAGAGAAGGAGCTGACAGGCAAGGGATTCACAGGTGTAAAATGCCCTAAATTAGGGACAGAGAGGAGAGACTGAGGACGTGGATGAGAGGTTGTCCAGATCAGACTGTGTAGGGCCTGTGAGCCATGTTATGGACTGTGGATTTTATTTTAGTCTGATGGAAAATCACTGAAAAAGTCATCTGGGAAGAAGAGTGACATTATTCGCTTTTTGTTTTAAAGCTATCACTCTGGCTTCAAGGTTGAAAACAACCAGCAGGTAAGAGAAGAAGTAGGAACAAAGGAGAAAAAAATTTCTTTCTTCCACTCATCTTAGGTTCATTGGCTGGGGCCTGTAAGTTAGATTGAAGAAAGACAGATGAATAAGAGAAGAACAAATAGAAGTTTCTTGAGTGTATCACACATACACGTGCGAGTATTCAGTGACTAATAACTCAGAGGAGTGGTTAGATGCTGGGCTTATACGGCATCGTAACAAAAACCAGTACATTGGTAGAGAAGTGACAAAGACAAAGAAAAGGGACTTTGAACTTCTAGAGGCAGTGAATTGTGGGAAGGCAAATATATGAGAGAAAATGATGAAACATAAGGGTTGTTTTAGCAAGATTGGCTTGTAGATTATTCGGTGCCACTTTGGGGTTATGAGTCTAGAGTTGTCTCTGGTGATTCAGAATCATCCTATTCTTTCTGTTATGGAGGGAGAATACAGTTTTCTTTTTTTTTTTTTTTTAATAAAGATTTTACTTATTTGACAGAGAGAGATCACAAGTAGGTAGAGAGGCAGGCAGAGAGAGGGCGGGAAGCAGGCTCCCCACTGAGCAGAGAGCCTGATGCAGGGCTCCATCCCAGGACCCTCGGATCATGACCTGAGCCAAAGGTAGAGGCTTTAACCCACTGAGTCCCCCAGGTGCCCGGGCAGAGAGTTTTCTTAATGCTTAATTGCCTTCAGTGGAAATGAATCTTTATGCCAAAGTGACATATTTTGGGGTGGCATATTTCCAGAAAAACCGATGGAAGAGGCTATTACAATAGAACATAAGATGGTGGGGCTTGAAAGAGGATGGGCCTGGTGAGGTGACGAGAAGTACTTAAGAACTTAGATTTGGTATATATTTTAGAAGTACAGCCAGTAAGAATTTCCAGAGGATTCCATGTGGGGTGATGGGAGGAGAAGAATCAAGAGTCATTCCATTTTGGCCTAAGCAATCATTTCAAAATTTGCTAATGTCAGTAGGAACAACACATTTTTATTAAAATTTCTATGGAATTTTCCCACTTTGGCCTTAGATAGAAGATAGGTTGTAGAAGAATGGGGAGAGACAGGGAGGAATGGCCATTTGAAATGGAAAGATCTTACGACTGGTGGATTATTCAGCATCTGGACGCACATCCAGGGAGCTGCACAGATTCAGAGTCACGCTTATCCTCATTGTGGCTTTCTAATTAGAACTGATCAGAGTATCAATTGATAACAGGTAACAAGGTATTTGCTATGTTTTCTGAGACTTGAGTTCTGGGATTTAGCTCTGCATGCAATCTATTCCCTATGAAAACTATTATATCCAATGGTCTGGGACACTCAGAATGATTCCCTTACCTTCGTCTGAATGTTTTAGAGTGCCATAATGATAGTGTGAAGGCAAAGCTGCCACAGCTATGGTAGGCAGTTAATAGTCCTTCAAAGATGTTCAAATCCTACTTCCCAGAAACTGAGACTATGTTATGTTACATGGCAAAGGAAAAATCAGGTTACAGATGGAATTAAGGTTACTAATAAACTGATATTCACATAAGCAGGAATTAAGGTTACTAATAAATTGATATTCACAAAAAGAAATTTTGCTGGATTACCTAGGTGGGTTCAATGTTATCACACGGGTCCTTTAAATGTGGAAGAGGGAGGTAGAAGAGTCAGTATTAGAGTGATGTGGGGAAAGACTCCACACGCCATTGCTGACTTTGGAGATGGAAGGAGGCTGTGAGCCAAGGAACATAGACAGCCTCTAGAAGCTGGAAAGCATGAGAAAGCAGATTTCCCCCTAAAGGTTCCAGAAAGGAAAGAAGCCCTGCTGACACATAATAACTTACTTAGGCCAGTAAGACCCTCTTCAGTCTCCTGGCCTCTATCACTATGAGATACTAAATTTGTTTTAAATTTGTTTTAAACCATTTGTTTTAAATTTGTTTTAAAGTTTGTGGTAATTTGTTACAGAAGCCACAGAAAATAATATACTGACCAACAGAGAAGTGGATAAAACCAGCTGGACATTTTCCACTGAGGGGAGCAATGATAGAACATGTTTGCCATCTTATACACAGACAAGTCTTCCAATCCTTACTGGCAAAGGGAACTGAAAAGGAGACAATTACCTAGATGATTGAGGGGAACATATAAAACGTCCTATTTCTTCCAGTTTTCCAAATCCTGGTCTCAGTTACCAGCTGCTATTATAGACTGAATGTTTATGAATCCCCAAAACTCATGTTGAAATCCTAACTTCCATTGTGATGGTATTAGGAAGTGGGGCCTTTGGGAAGTAATTAGGACATTAGGGAAGAATCATGTATGAGGTTAGTGCCCTTATCAAAGAGGCCCCAGAGAGCTCTCTTGTCCCTTTTACCATATGAAGACAGAATACCACTGTCTGGGAACCAGAAAACAGGCTCTCACCAGGCACCAAATTTGCCAACACTTTGATCTTGGAGCTTCCAGTCTACAGAATTGTGAGAATTAATTTTTTGTTGTTTATAAGCCACCCAGTTTATAATATTCTGTTATAGCTACCCGCGGTGGCTAAGACAGTAGCTTAGCTTTGCAGAAGGAAACAGAAGTTTTAGGGATTTGTTCTGTTCTATGTAGCATGCTGACCTTTCTGTGACTTCCACCCCTATCCTGTAAGCTCCTTCAAAGTGCAAGTTATATCTTATTCAACAGTTTTAGCCTAGCACTGAGCAAATGGCTGTTGAACAGCTAGAGGAGTAAATGAATGAATACATGAATGAATGAATGCATCCCTTTCCTTTCAACTTTGACAAATGAATATGGTAGGCCTCTGTGTATACCAACAACTGTGTGTTGGAAAATCACCAGTTAAGCCTGAATTCATGCAAGTCATTTTGCAAGGCCTGGTTTGACAGATCCATTTGTTATGCAAGGTCATAGTTTTGTGATTGTTGTCCCTTAGCATAAATATGGGCCAGGGACCAAGCATTAAAATGCAGTAAGTCCTTGGCATCTAATCTCTTCCTTTGTTGCTTGACCTGATCTCTGACAAGCAGCCTGCAGCCCCGCCAGACTGCTGTAAGAATGACAGCTTTGGCTCACAAATGGGAGCCGGGCAACGTGAGGGGTGATGCGGTCAGTCGGCAGGGGAGATTGGAACTTAGTTGGCTTGGAGAATGGGGACAGAGGGCGAGTCAGGGCAGAGTGAGAGAACATTAGGAGAACTGTGTGAAGTCGTGGGTTGCTTCAGGTTAAATCCGAGATGCATTTGTTCAGTGATTGTTTGCTCTACTGGATGCTTTGTGCCAGGCGCCATGCAAAATACCCAGAGGGAGAAAGGCCAAGATGAATAATCACAGCTGACATTTACTTCCTTTCTATTGTATGTCAGGGACCATGAGAGCCCGCTAAAAGCAGTATCTCATTTAATCCTCCAAACAATTCTGCGTGCAAAACAACTCTGACACTCATTAAAGTGATGAGGAAAATGAAGCTTGGTGACAGTAACTTGCCCAAGGGCACCCAGTAAGTGGCAGAGCTCGGTACGCAAACTGCGGTCTGAATCTAAAGCCTATTCTCTTAACAACCGCACATAATGGCCTGGTCTTTACTCACTGAACCTGGTCCTCGAATTGTTGCACTTTTATTCTAGTACAGGAAATAAGATCCACAAGTACAGAGGTTATAATAAGAGACAAAATGGGATGAATGCTGTAAGAAAGGAATGAGCTCAGCATTATGGAACATGGGACTACTGGGAATGCAGCCTCAGGCAGGATTTAAGAAGCAGGAGTAAGCAAGTAACAGTGGTGGGCTCTTGAGCCTATACTGTGGGTCAAAGGCTTTACCTTCACTTACTGTGGGTCAAGGGGGCTTTACCTTTACTTACAAAAGATTTCCTGAGCACCAAAAGATGCATCTGACACCCTTCTAAGTACTTGTGATCTATTAAACAATAGAACAGATTTCTCTGCCTTCTTGGATCTTGTGTTGTAGCAGAGGGAGAGAAACAGTAAAGAATAGACTATTCACACACACATTTTTACATGTCAGACAGCATCAAGTGTAATGGAAAAAGAAAAAGTAGAAGAGGGCAAAAGGTGTTTTAAATGTGGTCATAATGAAACAGGGTGTCCTGAACTATCTCATTGAATCCTCCCAATACTTTTTGAGGCAGGTACAATTTTTTTGCCCCCTTTTCAGATGGGGAAACAGGCTTGGGGAGGTTAGCTAGTTTGCTCAGGAAAGTAATGGAACTGAGATCCCAACTTGGGTGTATGGACTTCAGGACCTGTATCCTTAATGCCTATGCTGTTCTCACTCTCCAGAAAGCTTTTAAGATATTCTTCTTCTTCCAGAAACTATAGGTTTGTAGTTACCATTGTCAGGTTCCAGCTAACTTCCCTAGAACTCGCTGAACAGGGAGACAGTGAGAATTCTTTCTGGTGGGCCCAGCTCAGCCTCAGCTGTGGAGGTTCCAGCAAAAGCTGCAGAAGCCCCAGCAACTTCAGCACCAACCATCTGGCACCAGGAGCCACCTCCAACCCAACAGAACCGTGTCCATACAGCCTTCGGGTTTCAGCATTCATAACTCCTGCTTTCTCCACTTTCTGTCATCTTTCTTGAACTATATTTGTTCCTATTAGGCTTTTTGGAGCTGGGCCAGCAGAAGCCAGTGCAGGAATCTGGGTGATTGCTTTCCAGCCTGAGGGTGAAAAAGCCCTTCCTGTCCTCTTTTTCACAATGACCCCAAGTCCAATAAGTCAGAGCCACTGTAAGTCAGCTCCTATTATGAGCTAGAAAGAGAATTGGATTGGAGAGCTCCAATTCGTGTCACTATGTGCTTTTCTGGAAAGCCTTGACTTTGAGGACCCTGCCTACTCTGGTTTCTGAGATCCCTTCTAATGTTGTGATGAATCTTGGGTGTATAAGTGTGTACTTTTGTTGGGTTTTATAAGCTGATCAGGGCTAGCCTAGGGCATGATTATCAAGTAGTTGATATTTTGATTCATTCACCAAACACAACATTTTGTCATTCAGTTCTCAGTACCCAATGAGGTCGATACTGTACTAGTATGCCCATTTTACAGATGACAAAACTGAAGCACATGGAGGTTAAGTTGCCCAAGGCTAAATTGCTAGAGAGTAATAGAGCTGGAGTAGAAACTGGGTGCTGTCATAGCTCATATATTTACAATATAATCTCTAGATGCTGGGGACACATCTAGATTAGAGATCTCTGATTTCAGAAAACTTATAGCCTAGTGGGGAGATTGGCAAGTAAACTGAAAATATCAACAAGGGGTCATTTCTTATAAGTCGGATATAGTACAGATGAAATACTGGGAGAGAGCATCCAGGAGAACTAGAGGAGGTTTTCTTCTCCTTTCTCATCAACATCATTTTTGTCTTTCCGGAAGCATCATATGCATTGCATGACACTCTCTCTGCAAAATCTGTCTGGATGTTGGAGTGCTTGGATGGCTCAGTGGGTTAAAGCCTCTGCCTTCGGCTCCGGTCATGATCTCAGAGCCCTGGGATCAAGCCCCACATCGGGCTCTCTGCTCAGCAGGGAGCCTGCTTCCCCCTCTCTCTCTGCCTGCTTCTCTGCCTACTTGTGATCTCTCTCTCTCTCTGTCAAATAAATAAATAAAATCTTTTAAAAAAAAAATCTGTCTGGGTGTTTTCTTTCTCCTCATGATTTTCTAGAGGACCATGTTGAAATATGTCCAAATGAGATAGTCAGTCTTATAGTTAATCTGTTGCCCTAAACTCTAGCTATCTGTTATGGCATAACAAGCTACTCCAAACGCAATGGCATAAGCATCAAACTTTTTGTTATCTCTCATGATTTTCTGGGGCAGGAATTTAACAGGACTTGGCTAGGCTATTCTGTTCTGCCTGGCAGAAACTCTGCTCACTGGGTAGTATACAATGGTGTCTGGATTACTATGGAAGGTCCAAGATGGCTTTGCTCACGTGCCTAGATCTTGGAGGGCCATTTGGAAAACTGACCTCCCTCTTCATGTAGTCTCAGGACTTCTCTGTGTGGTCTCTCTAGTAGGCAAGCAGAGCGCCTACATGATTCCCGAGCTATGAAAGGAAACCATGGTTAAAGATGCCAGGTCTCTTAAGGCTAAGCTCAGAACTGATACAGTGTCACTTCCATCATCCTTCATTGATTAAAGCAGCTAGCTATAGGCCAGGTCACACCCAAGGAGAAGAGAAGTATTCTCCACCTCTGGATGGGAGAAAATGTCAAAGAATTTATGGCATTTTTCATTCACCACTCTTTCTAGTTGACTTTGTCTTGAATTTGCATAAAGGATTCAATGTTTGTTTTGTTTTGTTTTTTGGTGTGTTTTTATTTAAATTCCAATTAGTTAACATACAGTGTAGGATTAGTTTTAGGGTATATAATATACTGATTCAACAATTCCATACAACACCTGGTGCTCATCACAGCAAGTAACCTCCTTAATCCTCCTCACCTATTTAACCCGTCCCCCCCACCTCCCCTGTGGTAACCTTCAGCTTGTTCTCTATAATTAAGAGTCTTTTTCTTGGTTTGCCTCTCTCTTTTTTTTCTCTTTGCTCATTTGTTTTGTTTCTTAAATTCCATATATGAGAAAAATCATATGGCACTTGTCTCTCTATGACTTATTTTGCTTAGTATAATACTCTCGAGCTCCATCCATGTCATTGCAAATGGCAAGATTTTATTCTTTTTTGTGGTTGGGCAATATTCCATTGTTTATACCACAACTTCTTTATCCATTCATCACTTGATGGATACTTGGGCTGTTTCCCTAAATTGGCTACTGTAGATAGTGCTGCTATAAATATTGAGGTGTGTATATCCCTTTGAATTAGTATTTTTGTATTCTTTAGATAAATACCTAGTAGTGCAGTTGCTGGATTGTAAGGTAGTTCTATATTTAACTTTTTGAGGAACCTCCATACTGTTTTCCAGAATGACTGTACCAGTTTGCATTCCCACCAACAGTGCAAGAGGATTCTCCTTTCTCCATATCATCATTAATACTTTTGTTTCATACGTTATTGATTTAAGCCATTCTGACAGGTGTGAGGTGGTATTTTACTATGGCTTGATTTGCATTTTCCTGATGATAAGTGATGTTAAACATCTTTTCATGTGTCTGTTGGCCATCTGTATGCTTCTTTGAAAAAATGGCTATTCATGTCTTCTACCATTTTAATTGAATTACTCATTTTAGTTATTGAGTGTGATAAGTTCTTTATATATTTTGAACACTAACCCTTTATCACATATATCAGATATGTCATTTGCAAATATCTTCTCCCATTCTATAGGTTGCCTTTTAGTTTTGTTGATTGTTTCCTTCACTGTGCAGGTTTTTATTTTTATTTAGTCCCGGGTTTATTTTGATTTTGTTTCCCTAGCCTCAGGAGACATATCTAGAAAGAAGTTGCCATAGCCAGTGTCAAAGTAGTTCCTGCTTGTGTTCCTTTCTAAGATTTTTTATGGTTTCAGATCTCACATTTAGGTCTTTAAGGATTCAACATATTTCTAATAAAATGTTTTCTCTCTGGTGTTCAAATAAGACAAGTAGACTTTCTCAGTGCTTACTGCAATGATGGAAATGCCTTCCATGTGCACTGTTCAATAAGGGAACCACTGATTGCGTGTGGCTCTGGAGCCCTTGAAACATGTTAGTGTGACTGCAGAAATAAATTTTGCACTTTGTTTAATTTTACTTAATTTAAATTTAAGTTTAATAGTCCTGTGACTGGTGGTTACTATATTGGACAGAAGGATTTACTTAATGCTTATTTAGAGTAGAGTCTATAATACAAGATGGTACTCATTAACCTCAGGTGTATAACACTGGTACCTTGAAATTCTTTCACATTCTAGCAAAATGCAATTTTTTATTGAGTTACATTAAGGTGGTAGAAGAAAAGGGTTATAGGTTTATGGCTAATAGGGAGTGAATGGAGAGGCCTAAATATAAGCACAAAAGACCATGACTGAAGGAGGGGGTAGTAAATTAGGGGCCAGCTGGTTGCTCTGGACAAGCAAGACTCTGGAGTATGTCAGTAACTATTTATCAGAATACCATAATTTGATTTAGCAAAGAAGTTCAGAGTGCTTTCCAGGCAGCAAATTGAGTGAAATAAGTATTATTTATATTCACCTGGCATAATTTGTTATTAGACTTTTTCTGGTGGCAATAATAGAACTGGAGCAGTGAAACCATGTTCTCCAGGGTACTGGTACTACTGCCAAGAGCAGAAAACTTTCATCTTCCAAAGCCTCAATCAGCCAGTTTCTCATCTGCATCCCATAAATCATCAGGAAGGAACAAGCTCATTATCGCAGCACTAGGGACAAAAGTCTTTTACATGACACTGAACTTCTGACTACTGCAAAACATGGCGGCTTGCCATCATATCTTTAACAGGTGTGTTGGCCCCTTTAACAGACTGGATCAGGAGTCTGTGGCTGTGGCATGATATTTCAATTTTGTTATGTGTCGTAACTTGCAGTGGGCCTATGTCCAAAGGTAATTGGGTCTAGTGGTCTGTGGAGTTACTCGGATGTTTGTTGTTTTAATAGGTTTGAGGAAAGAGAAGTGAATCTTTCTGTCTCTGAAAACATCGTATGTCTGGCAGCTAAGAACTAGGGAAACTTCTCTGCTCTACTTTGGGAAGGTATTTCAATGAGTCTACTCCAAAGATCTGGGTTGGAACTCCTAAGTACAGGCTGTTAAGTTTTCTTAAACCTCCACCCTATAATTCCCTTTATCTAATGGGACTGATTATGTTCTGGAACCTTCCAATTTACAAAATATTTTATTCTTGTGTCATATAGAATTTCCTATGATTATTAATAAGATAATAATTTTCTCAGGTAGGTCTCAACTTTCATCTCCCTTTCTAAAGACAGAAATACTATGAGTATTACATGGAATGTGTTTCAGATGTGGACATTCTCTTGCTTCCTGATCAAGAAAAGATAATTTGGTAGGAATGAAAAAGGGTATACTTTATAACAGATATGGCAAATCTTACCCATAACAGATCAGATAATACATATGTTTGGCTTTTGAGTCATGCCATCTCTGTCATTACTACCAAGTTGGTAGCAAAGTCAAAGACAATATATAAAAAAATGAGTGTGGCGGAATTCCAATAAACTTTATTTATGGACATTGAAATTTGAATTTTATATGATTTTTGACTTGGCATAAAATTCTTTTGATGCTTTTCAAATATTTAGAAATGTAAAAATCAGGGGTACTTGGGTGGCTCAGTGGGTTAAAGCCCCTGCCTTCAGCTCAGGTCATGATCTCAGGGTCCTGGGATTAAGCTCCACATGGGGCTCTCTGCTCAGCAGGGAGCCTGCTTCCCCTCTCTCTCTGCCTGCCTCTCCGCCTACTTGTAATCTCTCTCTCTCTGTCAAATAAATAATAAAATCTTAAAAAAAAAAAGAAATGTAAAAATCATACTTCATTCACAGGCTGTTAAAAACAACAACAAAAAACACAAGGTGGCAGACCAGATTTAGCCTGTAGGCTGTTGTCTGCTGACTCCAACTCTTTAAGATGCACACATAAATAACTTGAGTGTAAATATTTCAAAAATTACTATAGATATTGCTGGATCCAGCCTTTTAGTTCAGAGTTGTGAGACAATTTATGTTTGCATTTTTGTATAGAGAATTCAAAACCAGTTTATGATGAACATCATTGTGAGTGGGTATTTTAAAAACAGTGAAAAAAAAAAACCAAAGCATATTTTTATGGCACAGTAGAAAGATAAATGATCAGTTTTGGGGGTCTAGGATTTTCCACTCAGTTTTGACATTAAGGACTTACCACACTGGATTTGCTCTTCTCTAAAATGGGAATAATACTAGTTTTCCTACTATTGTGAAAGTAGGAATTTTGTGAGATCCAAATGAATTTGTGCTCCTGAAAATTCCTGGAAAAAAGACCAAGCGCTATATGTGTGTGGAATAACTTGCCAGGAGTATCCCAAAAGTTCTTGGGCAAGTACAGTATATAATTTCTCTCAGCAATTGTATGGGAAAAATGCTTTCATATAAATAGATAGATATAGATGGATATTTTTGTATTCATGCTGTGATGATCTCAAGAGAGAAATGATCTACCCTGAATATTTTATCTTTTAGTAACACTAGCAATCTTGCCATATGTGAATCTTTTAAAACCATGCTACAAACCCCTGTTTCATTTAAAATATTAGGTTTTCTCTGATTTATCCCAAATGAAAATGGCCAAAGGGGATGAAATATGCCTGCATGCACCTTATACATGGAGGATATAGAAGACAATGGGTTGAGGATTGGATTGAAGAAGGGTGAAGGCCCCCCTAGAAGACTTTTACTAATATTGAGAGGTTACTAGTTGACAAGACAGGAAAGACATCTTTCTTTTTTTTTTTAATTTTTAATTTAAATTCAGTTTAATTAACATATAGTGTATTATTAGTTTCAGAGGTAGGATTTAGTGATTCATCAGTTGCATATAATACCCAGTGCTCATTCTATCAAGTGCCTTCCTTTTTTTTTTTTCAAGTGCCTTCCTTAATGCCCATCATCCAATTACCCGATTCCCTCCCTTCTAGCAACCCTGAGTTTGTTCCCTAGAGTTCAGCACCTCTTATGATTTGTCTTCCTCTCTGATTTCAGAAAGACATCTTTCTTAACTGTCTGCTATTCAGAGAGATATTAACAATAAATGATAGTGTGTGTGTGTTTGAAAGGACATATACATTATACTACAATGGGAGAATAATTTCAAGGGTGAAAAATGTTCATCTTAAAATCATTCAGTTGTTTAATTTTAGTTTAATCGATTTTGTAAAAGACTTTTTTTTTGGCTGGCAAGAAATAATTCAATGAAAGACTAGAAAACATTATGAGAAGGGTAAATTTTTGTTTGTGTTTCTTAGAATATGAAATCACTTGTTGCCTAAATAGAGAATCTTAATTAAAATAGATGAGAAACCAGGGAAGCGGAGAAGAAAGACATTTAAACATATTTTTCTTGTGTAAGATTTTTCATGTTTTCTTCATAAAAATTGAATTTCCCTTCTGGGCTTTGCAGTATAGTTTGTATAATTATTTTGCTGAAATGAGAAATGTGAGAAGGAAAATGGGGTATTTTAGAACCAACCCCAAATAGATGCTACATCTGGATAATTTCAGTTAACTCTCCTAGTACCACTATAATGGCGTAGATGTCACGAATTATGGTGATGTAAATTTTTATATTTCCCACTTCTGACACTCACTTTCACAGTCCTGGCATCTCTGGCCACTTATTCTTACTCTTTCTCTTGTATGTATACTCAAATAATCCTCAAACTTTTTTTTTTCTTCCATATTTTTAATATTATTATACTCTTGTTAATGATGTGCCTACCATTTTCTGATTTGGTGGCATGTCTGTGATATCGGCAATCAGGCTCAAGAAATTTGACTTTGGGTGAGACCAACCTAATGTTTCTCTGTAGTCCATAGTGTAATGAAAGGGCCTTTAGTAATGAGTCAACACCAACAAAAGTTTTTCTCTTTAGGTATACACGACAGAGTCTTAGTACGGTTGTTGCTAGATTCAGCTTTGCTTAGAGGAGACCGTAACATACACTGATACAAAATTCAAAATCTCAGAGTGTAGAATTTGTAGGGACTATAAAACCTAAAGATGCCAAATAGGAATTCAGAAACCTCTATCCACTCTACCATCTTGTTATATCAGAAACCCCCTGAAGGAACTGGTAAACAGTACAGGAGCACAATATGTTAAACTCCTAGTCCTTAGGCATTTTGAAAATTAGAACCAGATTCTAAGTTCAAGGTGTGTACACTCTCTGATAATTTTGTAGATCCTGGATTATTAAGATCTATTAAGATCAGTGCAAATTGCTTGTGTCATGGAGAGGCAGTACCACCCGGATGAGAACTCAGCTCTGGAGTCAGACTTAGCTGGTTTGAATCTTGCCTGTTCTCTGTAATAGCTGAGCAACATTGGGCAAGCTATGATAGTCTCTGATTCTCAGCTTTTCCCTCTTTAAAATGAGGATAAAAATTGTATCTTTCTAAGAAAAGCCACTGAAGTAAATCATATATAGTACTTAATACACATAAGGTGCTTGAAACAGTGCTTGGCCCATAATAAGTGCTCAATAAATAGCATTAAATATTTAAAGAATAGAATATAGTCTTTCTAGGAGAGTACAATATGCATAAATACATAGAGAAGAGTTATTGTGCTTTCAAGAAGGTGATGGTCTTTCTGCAGACAGAAGCCCTAACCTCAGGAATGATTTCAGGAACAGCAGACAAATGTGTATCATTAAGGATCCCAAGAATAGATGTGCTCAACTGGAAGTGTGTTAAAGAGGAGTGAAGGATCACTGGGGAACAGAGTGGTCTAGGAAGGTTTCTTGAGGTGGTATTTGATCTGGGTCTTGCAGAATTTAATAGACTGGTAAGAGAGGGGGAGGACATTGAGCTAGGGCATTTTGGGTGGAGAAAGTGGAAACCTGGCCCTAATGATGTCTAGCTGATGTGAAAGGGTCCCTATTCTAAGACCATGGCCCAGTGTTAGGCATTAGAGGGCTTTCAAACAAGATGGTCAATCTGAAGATGGAAAAATTGGCTCCCTTCAAGTATTATGTATCTGGGATCCAAATTCATGACCCCTGATTTTGAACCTAAGTTTAGTCATTGACTAGTTGTATGACATTGAGCAAGATTCTTACTTCTTGGTGTTTCAACTTACCCATCTGTTAAGTAGTAGCAACCATACCTCTTTCAGAGGAAAATTTTAAGAGTTAAATTTGGGGTTATAAATGGAGATGCCTTGCTTGAGACTTTGTAAATAAGTCGTTATCAAGTCGTTATCCCCCCTCCCCCCGCCCAGCCCCCATCTCCTTGTTTAGGTACTGATTGCTTGGGGAAACCTATTTGGAAAGATTTAGGATTTACTTCATTTATTCTTCAAAGATAATAACCTTGGAGCACTTGGGTGGCTTAGTCAGTTAAGCTTCTGACTCTTGATTTCACCTCAGGTCATGATCTCAGGTTCACAAGATGGAGCCCCACATCAGATTCCATGCTCAGTGTGGCATCTGCTTGAGATTCTCTCTCTCCTTTTCCCTCTGCCCCTCTGTGCTCACATACTCTCTTTCTCTCTCTGTAAAAAAATAAAAAAATAAAAAATTTCCTTTAAAAAAAGAAGATAATAGCCTTATGGTTTTGGAGGGTTTGGGTATTTAGAGCAGCTTCCAATCCATATCATCTTATTTTATCCTCACAACACTTTTATAAAGTGAACAGAGAATTCCAGAAAAGGAGATCCAGCAGAGTGCATAGGGGTTGGCTCCTTGAGGGACAGTGGAGCTGTCTAGAAACACAGGCCTTGTTCACTGCAGCTCTGAGGGAATTTGACTAATAGCCTGCTTCCTCATACTGGGAATGTTTTATGTCTGAGAATAAAACTATCATGCAAGGAACACAGAAGCAGGAGTTTTAGCCTTTTTTTTTTAAGAGCTGGGGAGGAGCAGAAGGAGAGGGAGAAAGAGAATCTTAAGCAAGCCCTATGCTTAGGACAGAGCCCAATGTGGGGCTCAATCTCAGGACCCTGACCTCTTGACCTGAGCTGAGAGTGTGACCTGAGTTGAAATCAAGAGTCAGATGCTTAACTGACTGAGCCACTCAGGCACCCGTGTTTTAGCTTTTTGTATACTGAAGCATTCAAAGATGGGGTGCAAAGGATAATTGCTTTGGCAGGTACTTATTTTATTCCTTAATCAGCCTTTTTAAACTTTAGTCCCTTTAGGTTGTGGCCACATGAAGTTTTACTTAGAAGAGCTTGTAAAACTTTAAAATATGTACCTTACAAACTAGATAATCTGGATTGGAAAAGTGCATGCAGAGATATATATTGTATATAACTGGGCTCATCTCATTCCCCTTGGGCTGGGGTTTCAGTGAATGGGGGCAAAGGGCAATACACATTTAGTAGATGTTGCACTCTTGCAACACCAGAAGGCATCTGACATACCAAAGAGAACAGCATACATATGCTGGGATGTACCTTCAGGGCTGGCACTGTCCTTGGAGATTGCCTTGTGCCTCCATGCTGATCAGTTCATCTTCTTCCCAGGGGGGCCTTGACAAGTCATTTGTTCACAGAAGACACCTCCAGAGTTAACCTTCAACATTTACAACAGAGGATCCATTCTCCAAAGGAAATACATGCAGAATATATCTATGCTTATTATAGAGCAAATGTTCTGTGCTGAAAGGGCAAGGAATAATTTCTTTCTCCTTTTGTTCTCATGCACAAAACTCATGGGCAACCCCCACCTCACACTCCCTGTTGCTTCTAGAGGGGGGCATCCAGAGTTATTTACTTTATTACATTATTTATATTTTCAGATTGTTCTTGGGATTAATTGCTATTGAAGCCCAGATTTAATTAGCATAAACTTTAGTAACGGCTTAATATAAATTAAATTACAAGCCATTTCTCTTTGAGAAATATTAGGATTTATTAGTGGTCCTCCCAAAACCAATTAGTTTGAACGGATACATTTCAGCATTAAGGGATGGAGGAAGCCTTGTGTGCTATTGTTTGTAATTATATTGAGCACATTTCCTCCCTCCCCTCCCCCTTTTTGGTGTCTATTCTGATGATTAGCCTGGGTGGAAGAAGACTTGTCTTTTTGCCCAAGGCCTTAGGAAAGCAATAATGGTCTTCAGGAGAGAAATTGGCTCCACCGAGGGTCAAAGGAAGGGAGGGAGGGAGGGGGAACATGAGAATAAGGAAATCGTCAGGTCACAGTTCAGGACTTAAAAAAAAAGGTTGATGCAAAAAGAAATGAGCATTTTAAATTCCAGAAGTATGAAACGACTTTCTCATAAATCTCTAAATGGCTGAAGGAAACTGTAGTTAAGTATTCCTGTTTGTGCTGTGGGCTAGGAAAAAAGACAGTGCATGCTCTGTGCTGTTGCCAAATTAATCTTCTAGAAGAATAGTGTGATCATGTCATTCCCCTGCTCAAGAGCAGACAGTTATGGGAATGGGCCTCTGAGTCAGACAAGTTTGAGCCCCAGTTTTGCCATTCGTCCATTTGACCTTGGGCAATCCAAGATCAACTGTTGTTTCGGTTCTTCCATGTGTGAAAAGGGATAATGATGGAGCCTTCCTCACAAGGTTTTTGTAAGGATCCTATGAATGAATGTAGGAGAGACTCAGCACTGTGGCGCATAATAAAATCAATCAGTGTTTGTTGTTATTAATAGAGCAGGTACATTTCTCTGGGCATAGTACGTAGCATCTTTTATCATCCTGTGTCTACCTGTCTTTAAGCAGAATGCCCTGACACTCTATTCCAGAATGTCTTCCCTATAACTAAACCAATTCCTTGTATTATAATTTGACGAGTATCTTTCTTTGTTATGTGGTAAGCCTTTTTTAGTAAGAGACGATGTCTTACCCAGTTTCAGAACTCCCAGTGGCCAGGAGAGTCCCTAAAAAATGCAAATAATGAGTTTTGTAAAGTGTAATTTTAAGTCCAGGTGCTTGTGAATCCACAGTGTCTTAAGAAGCTTGCAGATAGGACACCAATTTGGCCTTGAGTTTTCCCTATGTGAAATAGAGGAGTTGGATGTGATGATTCAACAGTAGGGCTCTCTCTAACTTAAAAATGTTATGATTTTATTTAATCTCTTTTAACTTCACTGTTGTCATGTTTCCATGATGCCAAACATCACCCACATCGAGATTGAAATATTAGCCAAAACAGTGATATTTTCAAATACTCAGATGATTCATATTATATGAAAAGCATATTATTTTCGAACACATTTTCCTTTTTCCACAGGATGCTTGACACTAGACTATTCTTTCTGTGAATTTGGCAAGGCGATAGAGACCGAAATGAAGCAGATGGTTGGAGGATCTAGAAGATGTAGTTAATCCTTACATATTTTTGCCTACATGCCTTTGTGAATATTCCTTACAAGAAAGTAGGAAAGGCAGATTTCCAGCTTTTATCAATTGTCATCAGTGGAGCTACCCTTTTCTTGTGGAAGACCCTGGGAGAGAACTTGAAACTAGGATCACGCTCCCTCTTAAATGAGAGGTGGGTCATTAGTCATGTAGGTGATAGCTTCACAGAATTGTGGGAGGTATTCCTTTCCTAATCTGTGGCTGACTTCATCTCTAGAGGTGTGCTGATGAATCAGATGAGGTGAGTGTGTTCTGGAAAACAGAGTAAATAAGTAATGTTGAGTGAATTACCTAAATTACTAAAAGGGACATTGGATTCCTTGAAGAATTAAATTCACAGCACGTGAATGAGTGAGCAATTTCTTTCAACAGGTAATTTATTTAATAGTAAGCTCAGCCAGTGTACGGTAATACAGGTCAAATCCTGTTGAAGGGAAAGAATTTGCATTTTAAATGTCTTTCCCATTTCTCAGCCGGTGGCAGGATTCTTTCACACATCTGAATGCCTAAAACTGGTAAACAAGTGATCTGGTCAAATGCTCCGCAGGTGGATGAAACAGTATTAGTTCCCACATAATTGGTTCAATCTTTTGGTAGAAGTATTGAATGAATTATTTTAGAAAATCTTTTTTGTGTGATTCACTGTGATCTTTAATTCAAAATAAAGAGTGAGAAAGCCAACGGATACAAAATATGGATTGTAGAATGAATTTAAAGAAATTGAAGCAAGGCAATTTTATTTTCTTTATATTTTCTGAGCTGGTATTTTTGATATTGTAACTGATGCCTCTTACCCTGACATTTTCTGTTGCCCGAGCCCTTTGTGCAATTTGAGTTTTAGTCAGAAGATATAATAAAAGTAGCACCTAATTTTTATAGTACTTATTATATGCCAGACCGTGTTCTACAGACTTTACATTTATTAGCCCATGTAATCATTACAAAAACCTCAACGTTAGGTAAAAATATCACCCCCATTTTGCAGTTGTAGTACCTGTGGAAGGCACAGAGACATTAAGCTGCTTGCCTAAGGTCACACAGCTCATAAGACTCAAGCAGTCTAACTCTAGAAGTTAACCTTGTACCATGTTTATCGAACTTGAGCATTCATCAGAATCACTGGAAGGGCTCCTTGAACAATAGATTCCTGGGTTCCACCCCCAGAGGTTTTGAGTCAGTAAATCTGGGAGGGAACCTGAAAATGTATATTCTAACAAAGTCCTAGGTGATGCTGATGCTACTGGCCTGACTGTCACACTTTAAGACCACTATAGTATGTATGCCTGTCTCAAATGCCCATAATCCACAAAAATGTTGTTATGGGAGAAAAACAGTCAAGGCTTTTCCATTTTGAAAGTCCAGATGGTGAGGGCACTGCAGGTGTAGGAAATATGTGATCACTCTTATCTGGCTGTTTTGGACCCTGAGATTAGAAAACTTTCCCAGGGTAGAGGGAATGGAGGAATGCATAGGTGTTGGTAGGTCTTGCACCTGTCTCTTCTGGACTCTTCCCCCAGGAAGGATGGGAGGAAAGGAGGAAAAATAGAAACCCAGAAAGGGTTGGTAGATCTGAGGGCAGAGAAAGCCTTTGTCTTCTGCCAGATGAAGCCCGTGGAAATTGCAAAGTGTTCGTGTTCCCATTGCTTGGCATGTTGGAAAAGCTGAAGTGACTACATGGAATGTCTTGGTAGTCAGGCTTGAGAGGTAGAGGCAGGAACAAGAGGCAAAAGCATAAATCATATTCAAGAGGCAGGAAAATCATATCCATGAGCATTCAGGAAGACTCAGCTATGGCTTGCAGAGAGCCTCCTACTTGATGAGACCATGGGTTGGGATGAAGCTGACCAGCAGTGATCTGTACCGACAGATGACCACACACCAGGGAAGGACAAGGATATCTCCCGGATGCTGAGTGGACAGATGGTTGCACAGTGGACCAGATGCCCACCCTCTGCCACCTCCTCTACCCTATAGGAACTAGATTCATCTCCCAAACTTCAGAGTCATCCCTGGAAAAAGGAGGTAGAGTGGTTCGTTTTGAGAGCTCAGCCTTTCTTTCCTTGCGAAGCAAGGGTTAGTTGGAGCAGTATCCACCCAGACTAACAAGGTAGTGAGAGACCATTCCCCACTCCAAATAACATTCCATCTTGACCTTTTGTAAAGGGAGGCTTGGGACCTCTGTGGAAAGCCTATATTTTGAAAGAATATAGGAAACCCCAATCTTTCAAGCCCTGGAGGGCTAGCCGTTAGCATCTGTGAGCTACAGTTTTCTTACCTATAAAATGGAACTACTACTTCCCTGATGCAGTAGTTTGATTTTTATATGACCCCAAACATATCACACTTGACATGTAGCTGCTACTATGTTGCTTCTATATTCTGAAGATATAAAGAATAATAGGTTCGGCATAAAGTAAAAGGTAATCATGCTTGGAAGCAAGCATATAAATTATAAGGGAAAATTGAAATTTGACATGAAAACTACTTTCAGTTAAATAGAAAATTCTTGATTTTAAAACATGAGCATTCCCACTTTGGCTCGTTATCTAGGATGTAAGAATGAAGAGGGTTTTTTGACTATAGCTATTTTATAGTCTGTTTTTATGGAAGGTGTATATTGCAATATGTGGGCCCATTATCCCTCTCTTTCTAGGTCACAGAACCCCTGATTTATTAAGGTAGAAATATACCCAACCAGAAATCTGTATTTCTCAGACTCCTTTGCAGATAGGTATGTCCATCTGTCTAGGCTTTGGCCAATGAGATGTAAGTAGAAGGGTTATGTGGTACTTCTGGTTTGCTCCTCAAAAAAGGAGGGTGTGGGAGTTTCAGCTAAGTACATAGTTTAGAGGGAACACACAAGACTTCCCTCACATCTGATACCAACTACAAGTTCAGGGGGTTCCCAAACCACCCTCAGGTTTGGTAATTCTCTGTAAGGACTCACAAAACTCACACATTGAGGGTGTTAATATTTATGGTTACCATTAACTCCTGGGGAAGGAGACAGATGAAAATTAGCCGAGGACGGAGATGCATAGGGCAGAATCTAGAAGTCATCCAAATGCAGAACTTCCTGTTGTTATCTCCCCATGGAGGTATGGATGGCATAAACTGCTCCTGCCCATGATGTGTGACAATACATGTGGAATCTTTCCAACCAGGAAAGCTCACCCAAACCTTGGTCTAGAATTTTTATTGGGGCTTCATCATATACGGCTCATTGTCTGGCCTGAAGTCTCCAGTCCCTCCAAGAGATTGGGGTCATAGCCTCCTCTCCCTCCAGTGGTTGGAATGGATACTGTGCAGGACCCATCACAAATCACACTAAGAGACAGTCCAGTAGTCAAATCCTCTGAGGCAAACAGACAGTTCTATCATATGTAGAATTTCAGGACCAAGAGATCACCTCCCCGTAGCTGAGGACAAAAACCAGGCCCCTTTTTGGGTAAGGTTAATTCTCCACTACATGGAGCGTCAGGACTCTTTCCCCTCTTCCTTTCTCCTACTGGCTAGAGCACCTGTTGAATGGGTAGACCTCTCTACCTGTCATTGTAAGGAACATACAGCGTCCTAGAGTTGCTGACCTGGTGTCTGAGGAGGAACCCAGACTTCAACAACTCCATGTGCCAAAGTCCCCCACAGCAGAGCCTGCTTAGCTCTACATTCTTTTATACAACTGAGAAATATAAATCAATCTGACTGAGGCCATTTATTTTTACTTTCTCCCCCGCTTACAATCATTAAATGTAATTCTCACCAAACCTGCATATTCCTGACTTTCCAATTTAGAAAGATAATGTCGGCTCTCTTGTTTTAGAAATGTCCTTATTTAAAAAAAAATCTCACTAATTGTCAGGGAAGTATGATTCCAATTTTCAATTCTCAAAATATACATTTTTGAGAAGTATTTAAATTGCATTTAGGAAGACATTTCCTTATGAAGGCAGAAGTTCTCTCCATGTTCAGTGTTTGAGTGGTTTCAAACTTTCATCAGAGTAGTCAATGTTGATTTTTACTCAGGGTACATTTCAATGCTTCAGGCAGTCTTACTTTTGGCAACTTTTACTTTCATACCAAGAATAACATTTCCCAGAGTCTTATGCATTATCTACTTACATCGTGGTGGTTCCTCTCTTCCTTCTCACTTCTTGTAAGGGGAACATTTCAGTGGCAGATGGCAATCATTTTCTCTATAGTCACCTTTTGGTGTGCTTATCCATGTTGTCCCCATCTAACCATGCCTCCCCCTGCCATCAGTCATAAAAGAGTTATAATAGCTGTAATTCTCTTGCAATCAGTCAATTGCTGCAGTTAACAAATGGTTTATTAGAGTGTTAACCTCCATTAGCTGAGAGGCTAGGTCATTAACTGCCTCTGATAACCATTTCTCAAGGTTTATGACTTAAATAATCACTGAAATAATGACTTCCATTCTTTTATCTGGATTTAAACAAAGTTTTGTAAGAACTTAGAAGAGGATAAAATGAGTAATATTGGTTAAGAAATATCTATAGACATGGATCTTCTATTTTGTTTTAGGGCCCTGGTATTTGTATTACAACGTTTAAGCAAAGATGAGATACAGACTCTATATCAGTCACCAAAGGAGCATTCTCAATGACAATGTGTATCTGTCTTCTGGGAACTGGAGTGTGTAGGTAAATTACATGTTTTTCTTTTACCTTCTAATCTCTTGTCCTGGAATTACCAGCAGTTTTAACATAAACTATGTAGCCTCAATTGTCTTAACATAAAGTATCGAGCCTTTTGTGACTTTATTCACTGGTGAGCTATGGTACCCTACCTACTGATAGCTCTCTGTAGTAAGCAGGAAACTCTCTTCAGAGTGATGGGAGCTATTAGTGCTAATCTCTATTTGGCATCTCTAGTGATTCAGGATGGCCAGTCATGACATGAAAAGGAAATGAGATTCACAGGCTTGATGGTGCCACAGAAGGGCTCACAAGCCTCACCAATTGTCAATTGTCCAGGAATAAAGATTTTATAGGTAAAGAAGGTGAAATGTTTGGGGTGCTAACTTATAGACAGAGTGCTAGTTTTCTTATTTCTAAGGTGGGAATGGCAGTGTGAATATGTTCATTCCTAGATATTTTGAGGATGAAATGAAATAGTGCTTGTGAAGCATTTATGAATGGGATGAGAGATTAGAATGCCACTTCTACTTTCATATTGCTAATATGCAAAGAAATGAATGTTTTAAACCACCAAAATTAATATTTTCTCATTGCATTCTCTCATTCAATCATTTATATACTTTGAATTATTCAAAGCTAATAAGGCATTTTTTACTCATAACACGGGCCATAATAGGTCTTATTTTGGTTAACTTGGCTCTTTTGCAAAAGAAATTACTTATCGGGGCACCTGGGTGGCTCAGTCGTTAAGCGTCTGCCTTCGGCTCAGGTCATGTTCCCAGGATCCTGGGATCGAGCCCCGCATCGGGCTCCCTGCTCGGCGGGAAGCCTGCTTCTCCCGCTACCATTCCCTCTGCTTGTGTTCCCTCTCTTGCTGTGTTTCTCGCTGTCAAATAAATAAAATCTTTAAAAAAAAAAAATCTAAAAAAAAAAAAAAGAAATTACTTATCAAAGGAGGAACATGAACCATTTCTTATTTATCTATGTAGCTACTCTGCCTGACCAGGACTATCTCACAGTGTTTTAAATAAATTTTTGTTGAATTCCTTAAGTTAAATTTACATGGTAAAAAATTAATCTCTTTTCGTGGTCCTTCAATGATTGTATCTTCATGAAGGTGATTTTTTTTTTCTTTTGTGGTCTGTTTTTATCAGCTTTTTACCCTTCCACCTACTCTGCTAGCTTGTAGGCTTAGAGTGCAGTCATCCCTCATAATACCTAATACCATATCTTGCTTATAGTGTAACATTTCCTGGGTTATCTCTCCATCTAAAGATCCCTAACTTTTTTTCACACCTGCAAAGTCCCTTTTGCCAGTTAGGTAACATAGTCTCGAATTCTGGGTATTAGGATGTGGACTTCTTTGGAGTGTCATTATTCTGTCTAACATAGCAAGTAATAAGAAGGAATAAAAGAGTTCCATAGTCAGATAAATCTAGGAAACATTTGGTATAAATAGCACTGAACATGTGACTTTTAATGAAGGATTTTTCTGAGCCTTTATGCCCAAAAGAATTCCTTTTTTGGTAATGGATACCACCCCCCCTCACCCCCACCCCCGCCGCCAAAGACTATTTAGTAGGCTAGTGTTTATGGTCAAGTCATGAGCAGAAACAGAAAAGAAATCTGGCAGCTTTAGCTACTTCCTATTCCTTATAGAGGGCACATAAAATGAATATTAGAATTTCTAAAAGGACCAGTTTTTTAGACTTTGGCTATGTTTGATTCATCATACTTTAATTGTTCTTTATTAATCCTCACCAAATTGTCCTTATCCAAGAAGGATGATTCCTTCCAGTTTCAGCTCTGACATGTAGAGAACTTACAATTTGTCATTCCCATCTTTTCGAAAAGAAAAACCTGGACAAACTGAAAAATCATCTACTTTGCTTGGACCCATCAGAGAACTGAGGTTATAGTACATACCATCACCCTGAAATCTGTAGAGACAGTGCCTACAGAGAGATATAGCCCCTGAGATCTGCTTACCATGGAGCAGAGGGCACTGGAACTATAAACTGGTAGGAACATTTAGTGATAATTTTGACAGATTGCTGCAGGCTGAGTGAGGACTAGCCCGAGAGTGAGAAACTCCTAGAATCTGGCCTTGTGAAAGATTCTCTTGTGACTTTGGCAGAGAGAGGAAAATGTAACCATTTGAAATATTCTGAGACTCCTCTATAACATAGGTATTTTCTTCAGGGGAAAAGACTTTGCCAGAGCACAATTCCTATCATAGCAGGAGAAAGGGAAATTTCCTCTATTCTCTTGAACCCCGTTCACCCTTTCTGTCTCACCTAAATGGGGAACAAAAATTAGAATCAATAGGGGTCAGGATTTCAATGCAATAATTTGGGAATGCTTCAGCTAAGGAAGGGAGCAGAAGCAGAAGCAAAAAGCTTCTGGACGAGAGACAAAGACATTGGTGAAGGCCCTCGCCTGTGACACAGGCCTGCTAAAAGATGGCAGACATAATTTAAGTGTTATAGAATGGTTCCGTCCCTCACACCCTACGTAGCACCACACCAAAAATCTCCACTCTCACAAGAGTGGATTGTATCGGAACTTCACATGATGATACCTCAAAACCAAGAGGGAGACAAAAACAATGACAGTAAAGGAATTTGAAGCCTCTGGTGCTTATAGTTACAGCAAACATTTAACACACACTATCTCCTAGCCAGCTGAGCACAAATCCTCACACTAATAGCCTATTTAAGTCCTCAGTTCCTGTTGTCCAATACTGCACATCTGGTATGCAACAAAAAACTATGAGATATGGAAAAAGTAAAAAAAAAATACAAAGTCTGAAGAGAAATCAATCATTAGAACCAGATTCTGATATGCCACAGATGCTGAAATTATCAGACGGGGAATTTAAAATAATGATGATTAAAATGTTAAGTGCTTTAATGGAAAAAGGAAACAGTATGCAAAAACAGTTGGACAATGTAGAAACAGGAAGAATCAAAAGAAAATATTGCAAATAAAAAATACAGTAACAGAAATGAAAAATATCTTTCGTGGTCTCATCAGTAAACTTGACACAGGCGAGGATAAAAATCAGTGAAACTGGAATTAGGTCAAATCAGAAGATCTCAACTTGAAATAAAAAGAGAAAAAAAAGAATGTAAAAAGCTTTTTTTTTCTTGTGTTTTTGATTTTAGCCATTCTGACAGGTATAATGTGATATATATATATATATGATATATATATATCATATATATTATCATATATAAGCACAAAAATATATATATTTTGTGTGTATGTTTCCCTGATGATATTAGTAATGTTGAGCATCTTTTCATGTTTCTCTTGGCCATCTGTATGTCTTCTTTGGTAAAATGTCTATTCAGATCAACTGTTTTAAAATCAGATTATTTGTGGGGTTGTGTGTGTGTGTGTGTGTGTGTGTGTGTGTGTTGAGTTGTATAAGTTCTTTACATATTTTGGATATTAACCTTTTATCAGGCATATCATTTGCAAATATTTCTCCTATTCAAAAATGTATGTAGAATTGTCAAATTACTATATTATACACCTAAAACTAATATAATATTGTATATTAATTGTTTTTCACTAAAAAAATGAAAAAAAAATGTGAGATAATGTCAAAAAGTGTAACATATACAGAATTGGAGTATTGGAAGAAGAGTGAACAGAACAAAAATATTTGAAAGGATAACAATAGAGAATTTTCCAAAGTTAATACTACGCACCATCTACAAATCCAGGAAGCTCAGAGAATACCAAGTAAAATAAATACTCCAAGCCCCACAACTCAATGTATAATATTCAAACCACAAAACACAAAGACAAAGAGAAAAACTTCAGGGAAGCCAGAGGCATAAAATTACCTTACCTATGGAAGGGAAAGGATAAAAATTATAGCAGACTTCTTATCAAAAACCATGCAGGAAAGAAGAAAGTGCAGTGAAATCTTTAAAGGGTTGAAAGAAAAACCCTCACCAACCTACAATTCTATATTTAACAATGTTATTCTTCACAGGTGAAAGAAAAATACTTTCTTAGACAAGCAAGAAATTAGAGATTTCCTAACCAGCTGACCTGCTCTGCAACATATGTTTTACAAAGTTCTGTAAGCAGGAATAAAAAATGACACAGGTTAAATTCTCGAATCTGTATAAAGAAAGGAAGAGAGAGCAAGAATAAATAAAAATAAAAAATATATATCTTTTATTTTTCTTTTTCTTAGTTAATCTAAAAGATAATGGTTTGTTTAAAACAATAATAGTAGCAATATATTGGTTGATGATAGCATATGGATCAATAATATAAATGACAGCAATGTCAGAAAGGATGGGAGAGAAAAATTGGGGACACTCTCCTACGAGTGCATGTGAGACATTGTAGTGTTATGGGACGGTTGACTTCAATTGTTTTAAAATGTGCATTGTAAGCTTTAAGGTAGTCACCAGAACATTTTAAAAAAGAGGTATAAATTATATGCTAAGAAAGAAGCTATAATGGAATTCTAGAAAATGCTAAATTTATTTTTTGAGAGAGAAAAAGAGAGAGCATAAGCAAGGGCAGGGGCAGAGGGAGAGAAAGAATCCCAAGCTGCCTCCACCCCCAGCATGGAGCCTAAAGTGGGGCTTGATCTCACAACCTTGAGACCATGATCTGAGCATAAATGAAGAGTTGGACGTTCATCAGACTGAATCACCCAGTTGCCCCTCCGTCATTACTTTGAATGTGGATGGCTTAATATAGTGGTTAAAGGACTGAGATTCCCTGAGTGAATAAAAAGACAAGACCAAACTACATGCTGTCTCCGAAAAACCCACTTTAATTATAAAAATTTAGATAAGTTAAAAACAAAGAGATGAAAAAAAACCAAAAAAACCCCCCCCAAAAAACAATAAAACAAAGAGATGAAGATGCAAATGATAAAATGACAGAAGATGGAAATGAATAAAATGATAATTTTAATCTTTGGAATCAAGAAATGTGGTTATGAATTACAGTTCTATCTCTGAATGAAGATGGACAAGTTATTTAACCTCTCTATGCCTCAATTACAAATGCAGACAAAAACATCTGTTAAGATTGTTCTTAGGAGCATGATCAATGCATGCAGCATGCATGCACCGTGTCTGATTTATAATAGTTGCGTGGAGTAACACCTATTTTTTTCCTCTGGTTTCTCATAGTCTTCCTTTCTTGATCTTCATCTTTTTATTTTGTAGAATTTCTGTGTTCCTCTCCTGCTATTTTCTTTTAAAATTTGGGGTGCCTGGATGGCTCAGTTGGTTAAGCATCTGCCTTTGGCTCAGGTCATGATTCCAGGGTCCTGGGATCGAGCCACACGTAGAGCTCCCTGCTCAGCGGGGAGTCTGCTTCTCCACCTCTGGCTGCCTCTCTGCCAATTGTGTTTTCTCTGTCAAATAAATAAATAAAATCTTTAAAAAATAGAATTATTATTTCCGTATAATACATTACATCCATCCACCCTGGGCATAACACTATTATATAGAGTAGTGATTTGATGAAATCTAACAGTTTAGATGTAAAATTAGCAATAATTAGGAAATGATTGTGTCCATCAATACTGGAGAACTTAACAAATTGGGCAGATGTGTTCAAACAATTCTGCAGTTAACCTTTCCCTGCTCCAAATGTGGTGGGAAAAAAAAGTAGTATTTGGTGAGTGAGTAGCTAGAAGAGGCTGGGCACTGAGCTCTGTGATTGGCACAGAATAGGAATTGTGTTTGTCAATATGGTCTGAGAAGAATACACAGGAAAACTATCCCTTAAAAATTAATGACAAGGATAAAGAGGAATGATATAGTCCTCCAATGAAGTCTGAAGAAACGGGTGGAAATTAACTCCTGGTGACTAACAGTAAAGTAAATAAATTGCTTTTTTCACACTTATGGCTTGGAAAATAAAATTCAAATCCTCAAACTCCCAGTTACCAAATGAATAACAATAATTATAGGAAGCTTGCTACATAATGGTCATTTTAATTACCATGTTTTCGCTTCTGTGATATAATTAGTTGGTTTTTATTTTTTATTTTTTTTAAAAATTTGAAGGAGAGACTTTTCCAGCTGGTTTTAGGTCTTGTGTATTCTAATGAGTATAATTATATATTCCCAGCAACAATTTTCAGAATCCAAGGACGTGAGCAGGATTAGACCCTGAGCATCTTATATCTCAAAAGAGAATCTGATGATAAGCTTGCTAAAGCTGGTTCCACAGGTCTTTTTCAGTGACTGAGCCAGTGGAGGACAAAATAAACTCTGTGCTTCTTTTGTCATTGGCAGAGAGGACTAGCCATGCTGAAAGTTGTTCCCTCCCCGGGAATGTTCCACTTTCTCCCCTCTGGTCCAGGTTAAACCCTAATATTGAATTCAATGACACTCTAAGCAGTCATTGAACAGAAGGCTATAGAATCCTCCACCAAGATTACCCATCCTTCACTGACAGCTAGAGTTTTCAGTTGGTCTCAATATTGTTCTAAACTGTATACATAAAGAGCCACCGCTGTCTCAGTCAGATCATTGACAAGACCATGGAGAGCCAATGAAGGGGCTCGCTGTAGCATAGCTCTAGCCATAAAGAAACAGCTATAGACCACTTTAATAAGTAAGAGGCCAATTGCACAGTATGCCACCGCAGAACATCCTTTCTGAGCAAGTCTGTGAGCAATTAGAATGGGTTGCAAACTCTGGGCGTGGCCATCCGCACCTTTTGTACTATGCGCTGTGACCGCAGTTGCTCTTCTGGAGATGCATCTGGGGCTTTGAGGTAAAGCCCCATGGTAGCAGTTTCTAGAGGCTAATTAAGTATTGCATAGAAAATGATATCCCTATATGTGCTTTAAATTTGCTGCCTGCTAATTTGGAGCAGTCCCTGGTTCTGATGTAATGGGATAGTGCAATTAGGGGTAATTTATGGCTCATTTCTGTACTGTTTATGGCTTTATGGCTATGGCAGAATACAGCTTCCAGTTGTTAATGAGGACCCCTCCTGAAATGAGGGATAACAAGATGATAATGCTATCCATTTGTACCATGCCTTAGTCATGGCAGAACAAAGAACCTCACTCAGACCCTCTAATTTTCTCATTGTATAGTGGCCACATAGGAGACACAGGTGAAAGGGTAAGGTTTACCAATCGTGATTCT
>CM053609.1:104032140-104042749 GCA_028646535.1 Procyon lotor
TTCCAAAGAGCTGTGAAATTACTAGGATTGGCTTAACCCAATTGTGGTTCTCTCCCTGGGATTGAGTACATTGCCACTGGACAAACCTGGGGAGGACAAATTGCCAGGACAAATGGGAGGAATGAGTGAGGACTGGGCACTGAGAAATTGGCAGCCTGAGCTGCTTAATCACCATGGTCTCTTCAAAAAGTCTCTAAGTCTCTGTTGTTCTCTAGGTTTTCATGGCTTTCTGCCCAGGTGTTGAGGCATCAAAGGCTTCAGGATAGCAGGCTTTCTCTCAGGTTTCTCTGTGCTAGGGCAAAGTTGTGGTCCCCACCAAAAATAGGGAGAATATAGTCCCTTTTCTAAAGCAGTCTTGCGGTATCCATGCTTCACGAATTTCCTCACATTAAAGAGCTCCTTCCATATGCCTGAAACTCCTCTCTCTACTTAGATCACAGCCAGCCCTGGCCTTGGAACTGGGAGCGAATAAAGGCAGCCTCCCCGACCCTGCCTTTTCCAGCAGAAGATTGTCCACCTACCTAAATAGCATTTTAGGTGCAGTTGTACATCATGCTACTTCTCAGATGAGTATTAAAAAGCCAAAATTACAGATGAAGCTGTGCATTTTAAGGGATCAAACTTTAGAGTAAATAAGCTAGAGGAATACTCTCAGAATATTTTACTTGACTAAACAAATGATAAGTTATATATATATTTTTTTAAGTTGTATATTTTTTTAAAAAATTTTAAAATCTCCTTTAAGGAGCTTAGGATGTAATTGAGACAAGCTACACCAGAAACATCTGGATCTGGAAACTGGTCAAGCTTACTAGGAATAGGGTACTCCTATGACTTAGGCCATGTTTCATGTAATGAGAAGAAAATCATGCTGGTAAATACAGTAGTGATTCTGGCAATAGTATTATCATGTATAAATAATCAGCATCATAGATGCCAACCAGTAGGGTGTGGAGATGCCTAGAGGCAGGTGGAATCAAGGAAATCAAGCATATAGTAAACAACGAATGGTTAACTGCCATTAAATTTGCCACTAGTATGTTCACTGATAACATGGGTGCATGGATTTAGCCTCGAGTATGTCAGATAGCCCTGATGATGGTTAGCAAAACCTAGACCTACTCTCTGCCACTACAGATTCTCCCAGTGACATGTGCCACTCTGTCATAGCCCTGTCACCATGAGCATGTTAAGTTTGTTTGGGAGAATGTTTGGCTACTGTATACTTTCCTCTGTAGACTAAGCTCCATGGCTGCTTTTGCTCATTATAGTATCCCCAGACTTATTATAGGGGTGGCTTAATAAAATATTTTAAATAAATAAATATATGCTAAATAGATGACTGATTAGATTTTAGGGTAGGCCTTTGTTCCTTGGGGAGAATAGTCAGAGTAGTCAAAACAAGGATATATCTTAAGCTGAAGCTTTCATTAGGAATTGGATACAAAGTCAAATTGAACCCAGTTCAAAAGAGACTGGAAGCTGAAAACCCCAGCACTGAGGGGGTCTGTGTTGGAGAGTGAAATTCAAGGGGCCCCACCTTACGGGTGGAGATACGGACTCAAGAGAAGTTTTTAGGTGAACATAGTTACTTAAAAGCTTGTCTTACTTTTGCTACTTGGTTAGAGGTTCTTTAAAGGTGGATGCTTTGGTTGACACTTCCACTACCTCCTATGTCTTGAACACACAGGTAGATGGACCATGATTGTTGACTGCATAAGCCAGTTAATAAACAAGTGAAAAAATTCTAACTAAAAACTATTGGAGTACAGTACCTGAATGCAAAGTGGGGAATTTACAGATGTACAGCCACATGGTACAGAATATATACATCAGATGAATATATATATTTTTTGGCTTGACATCAGAAAGTGACAGGAATTTCTCATTAAATAAGTATATCATAGGCTGAGCTGGTTTCAACATTCAACCCAAATGATAGTTAAATTTTTGTGAAATATATCAGTGACAATCTCTAGCTATGTGGCATCTACATGTTCTCATGAGTGGGAAATAGTGATAGTTACCAAGCTGGAAGAAGTTTTGGATACTTGAGAGGAAACTAGAAGTAAAAAAAAAAAAGAACAGAAATATGAGATGCTACTGATTTCCTGCCTAATATCCACTTTCTACTTCTACCTTACTAAATTGACCAGGTTTTTTGGTTTACAGTATACTTGAATAAAAACAAATTTTCAGCCTCTTTTGCAGCTGGCTATGTGATAGTTCCAAGCTAATGAAACATATGACGACATTGATATCTACCAGAATGAAAATTGGCAATGTGCTTGACTTTGTTTGTCTTTTTATTTTATTACAGTAAAATACATATGATAAGAACTTTCCCATTTTAATAATTTTTAAATGTATAATTCAGTGGCATTGATTACATTCACAATGTGCAACCATCACCATATCTATTTTTGATATTTTTTCATTACTTCCAACAGAATCTGTGTACACATTCAACAATTCCCTATCCCCTACATACTTTATATCTCCATAAATTTGGCTATCATGAATATCTCATATAATTATATTCATACAGCATTTCCTTTTATGTCTGACTTATTTCATAAAGCATGATTTCAAGGTTCACCCATGTTGTAGCATGTATAGAACTTCAATCTTTTTTATGGCAGAATAACATTCAATTGTATGTATAATATTGTATTTTGTCTATCACTTCATCTATGGATGAACATTTGGGTTGTTTTCATCTTTTGTCTGTTGTGAATAATGCTGCAATAAACATTGGCGTTTAAATATCTGACCGAGCCTCTGTTTTCAATTCATTGGGTGTATACCTAGGAGTAGAACCACTGGGTTGTGGGATCATTTTATGTTTGACGTTTGAGAAACCACCATACTATTTTTTATGGTGCCTGTACCATTTTATATTCCCACTAGCAATCTAAGAGGGTTCCAATATTTGCATCCTCACTAACACCTGTTTTCTATTTTTTTTTAAATTAAAGCTATCACAGTAAGTATGAAGTGGTAGCTCATGGTTTTGATTTACATTTCTCCACTGACTAATGAGGTTGAACATCTTTTCGCATGCTTAATGGCTATTTGCAAATCTTCTTTGGAGAAATGTGTATTCAATTCCTTTGTCCATTTTAAAATTGGGTTGTCTTTGTTGTTGAATTGTAGGTGTTCTTTATACATTCTAGATATTAAAACCCTGTATTTTCTCCCATTATGTGGGTTGCCTTACACTCTGTTACTAGTATCCTTTGATGCACAAAAGTTTTCAGTTTGGATAAAGCCCAATTTATCTATTTTTTTCTTTTGTTTTTCATGCTCATGTCATATTTAATGATACATTGCTAAATCCAAGGTCATAGAGATGAAAATGTACTTGACTTTGACAGTACAATGTTAACAGTACATGAGTGATTTTGTTCCTTGGATTATCACCAAAGATTGATTTTCATTTAAATCCTAGGAATCACCATGTAATTAACCTCCCCATCAATTGTCAATACCACAGCTACCCACAGGATGAAAAAAAATGGATCAAAGTAGGAACTGGTATCCTGAAAACTTGGTTTCTGTTAAAGTCTCTGATGCATGACAAATACTTGTTGGTCTTGCTGTTAGCTATTTTCTTTCCTTGTGTTAACAGCCTCTGCTATTTGAGACTCTATATATGCTTCCTGCATTCTTGGTCCATGTGCTACCTGTGGAGTACCACTCCTACCTTGGAGCTAGGAACATGATTGAGTCACACTCTATGATTGGCTACAAGCAGGACATTTTGCTTTAAGTAGGACATTTTATTTTCACAGAGACATCAAGACGCAATTAATTTTTTGCTAGTAGTTATAGTACAAAGCAGATGCTCCTTCCCACTGGATTTTGACCCAAGAATAAGAGAATAAGGTCTGGAACTACTGGCAGACACCTTGTAGTATAAGGAGATAATCTACTTATCTAAGCCAACTTAGAGGTGGAGAATGAGAAACCTGGGAGAGAGTTAGATCTGATGAGAAATTTTTGGACTTTGCATCAAGTCAGGTTTGAAGCTGGTCATACTATTCAACTTGAATAAGTAACTATGTTTACTTAAGCCAGTTTGGGATGGGTATGTAGTCACTAGCAACTGAGGGTCCTCCTAGACATAGCTAGTAACCAACCATGGGACCTTGAATATATCACTTCACATATCTGGACCTCTGCTTGGAATTTGACACACAAGTTCTGTTTTTGGGAAATGGGAAATAAAGACACTGCAAGGTGATATAACTATCTTCAAGGTCACATTCCCAGGAGCACTGAAATCTATAAGCTCATTCTGAATTTTTAGTTTTAGTGAAGAGAAAGCATTGTATTTTATTAAGTACAAAGCTGACTGATGATGTCTTCTGCAAACTTGCTCAGACTTGAAAATTCCAGTATTACAGAAAGGAATCCTAATCTTTAGGTAAATTACTTCATATGTTCACCCTGCTGAGCTGTGGATGGACAGTACAGTACAGAATGTACCAAGAAGAGCACATGCACCCACACTTCTATCCTTTGAGATCTGCAAATTGTACTTGACAAAGGAAATTAAACTTGGCTCAAAGAAAGCTTTAGGCAGTTCTGAGATATTGAATGAACTTTCTCTCTCTCTCTCTTTTTTTAACATCTCAAGTTCATGAACTCATTTTCTTTGCCTCACATTTCATCATCTCCCTAACAGATGGGATTATTACCCACATCTTGGCTAGGATAAGAATAAAAGGCTGCCACTTTCTCTGGGACAGTTCCCTTTTCCTGCAGGCTACATTCAACTGGCACACACCTGCTTGGTTGAAAAGGCCCTTTCTTACACTGCAGATGCTTAGGTTTTCTCTTTTATCCTTCCTTCCTTCCATCTTTCCTTCCTTCCAACCTTCCTTTCTTCTGTCAGTCCTTCCATCCTCTCTTCCTTCTCTTCTTTCTTCCATCCTTCTTTTCAGTCTTGCTTCTTCTTTCTCTCTTTCTTTCTTTAACTCGTAGAGAAAAGTCTTTAGGATCCCTCTCTATGCCCACCTCTTCCTGGAAGGATAGGATTTTATCTTGTCATGTCTTCCATATGGCTTATGGTGTCAGTGGTGGTCCTCTCTCCAGGGGTAATTAACGGAATTAGTTTAAAAAAATTTTATTTTTTTACACAGCAATTTTTTTTTTTGTCTGAAACTTGATGAAAAAAGAAAAATAAATAAACTTGGATTTCTACAGAGGCAGAATTTGCAGACAGCAGGAACAAATTATGAAAAAAATCTTAAAACTCTAGATCTATCTCTTTGTTTTACAAATGATTTAATGAAAACCAAGGGTTTCTGAAAAAAGGGGTTGCTCAGAATTATGCAGGTGATTCCTGCCAGAATTAATCTAATGCAAAGAAAGCTTTACCTGATCCTCTGCCCTGAACAGAGCCAAAGTTCCATTTTTATAAGGAACTCCTGAGGTTTCTAGGTTTTAAATTAGGAGTTATCTAATTAGAATAGAGCCATTGAAATCCGAAGGATGGTGCAGATGGCCAGTTTTATGTGATATATTTAAAACATGTATGACTTTTGAGTTATTTGCATAACCTCTGGTTTATTTAGTTTTTCAATATTCAAATTTATTCCATTTTATCTAAAAATAAATTTATATATATACACAGACTTACAATTTTACATAAATACATAATTGCTGTATCCAACCTACTCTGTTTCTGTTTTCTTGCTTCTTCTTTTTTCTTCCCACCCAAATAACTCCTTACTCCTAACATTTCAGGAAAAGTAATTTCTTCCTTTTATTCTCATGCTTATATATTATATAAAAATTGTCACTGCACACATACACACTTGCCTAATGAGTATTTTTATGTTATGTTAGAAAAATAGGATGATATTAGACATACTTTAGTACATCTTGCTTTTGGCATCTGGTTTAACTCTAATATTTTAACATATGTGTGATTCCTTTGGTTATAAATAAAGGAAATCTTGGGTGTATTAATTGTCATTTTCTAGTGTCTTGCTAGTTGCCTATACCCTTGTCCACATGCTTTCTCTAAGATTTTTCACATACACTATATCACTTAGGGTAGAGATAAAGAAGACATTGCATGTATTTTATTAACATATAATGTATTATTTGCCCCAGGGATACATGTCTGTGAATCATCAGGCTTACACATTTCACAGCACTTACCATAGCACATACCCTCCCCAATGTCCATAACTTAGCCAACCTATCACTATCGCCCTACCTCCCAACAATCCTCAGTTTGTTTCATGAGTTTAAGAGTCTCTTATGGTTTGTCTCCCTCCTGATCTCATCTTGTTTCATTTCCCACCTCACCCCCCATGACCCCCCACCCTGCCTCCCAAATTTTTCATATCAGGGAGATCATAGGATAATTGTCTTTCTCTGATTGGCTTATTTCGCTTAGCATAATACCCACTAGTTCCATCCACGTCATTGTAAATGGCAAGATTTCATTTCTCTTGGTGGCTGCATAGTATTCCATTGTGTATATATATACACACCACATCTTCTTTATCAATTTATCTGTTGATGGACCTCTAGGTTCTTTCCATAGTTTGGCTATTGTAGACATTGCTGCTATAAACATTGGGGTGCACATGCCCCTTCAGATCACTACATTTATATCTTTAGGGTAAATGCCCAGTAGTGCAATTGTTGGGTCATAGGGTAGCTCTATTCTCAACTTTTTGAGGAACCTCCATACGGTTTTCCAGAGTGGCTGTACCAGCTTACATTCCCACCAACAGTGTAGGAGGGTTCCCCTTTCTCCACATCCTTGCCAACATCTGTCATTTCCTGACTTGCTAATTTTAGCCATTCTGACTGGTGTGAGGTAGCATCTCACTGTGGTTTTGATTTGTATTTCCCTGATGCAGAGTGATGTTAAGCACTTTTTCATGTGTCTATTGGCCATTTGGATGTCCTTTTTGCAGAAATGTCTGTTCATATCTTCTGCCCATTTCTTGATTGGATTATTTGTTCTTTGAGTGTTGAGTTTGAGAAGTTCTTTATAGATTTTGGATACTAGGCCTTTATCTGATATGTCATTTGCGAATATCTTCTCCCATTCTGTCAGTTGTCTTTTGGTTTTGTTGACTGTTTCCTTTGCTATGCAAAAGCTTTTGATTTTTTTTTTTTTAAAGATTTTATTTATTTGACAGAGAGAAATGTAGCAAGAGAGGGAACACAAGCAGAGGGAATGGTAGTGGGAGAAGCAGACCCCCTGCAGAGCAGAGAGCCCGATGCGGGGCTCGATCCCAGGACTCTGGGATCATGACCTGGGCTGAAGGCAGACGCTTAATGATTGAGCCACCCAGGTGCCCCAAAAGCTTTTGATCTTGATGAAGTCCCAATAGTTCATTTTTGCCCTTCCTTCCTTTGCCTTTGGTGATGTTTCTAGGAAGAAGTTGCTGTGGCTGAGGTCAAAGAGGTTGCTGTCTGTGTTCTTCTCCAGGATTTTGATGGAGTCCTGTCTCACATTGAGGTCTTTGATCCATTTTGAGTCTATTTTTGTGTGTGGTGTAAGGAAATGGTCCAGTTTTATTCTTCTGCATGTGGCTGTCCAGTTTTCCCAACACCATTTGTTGAAGAGACTGTCTTTTTTCCATTGGATATTCTTTTTTGCCTTGTCGAAGATTAGTTGACCATAGAGTTGGGGGTCCATTTCTGGGCTCTCTATTCTGTTCCATTGATCTATGTGTCTGTTTTTCTGCCAGTACCACACTGTCTTGATGGTTACAGCTTTGTAATAGAGCTTGAAGTCTGGAATTGTAATGCCATCAACTTGGGTTTTATTTTTTCACATTCCTCTGACTATTCACAGTCTTTTCTGGTTCCATATAAATTTTAGGATTATTTGTTCCATTTCTTTGAAATAAATTGATGGTATTTTGATAGGGATTGCATTAAATGTGTAGATTGCTTTAGGTAGAATAGACATTTTCACAATATTTGTTCTTCCAATCCATGAATATGGAATATTTTTCCATTTCTTTGTGTCTTCCTCAATTTCTTTCATGAGCACTTTGTAGTTTTTTGAGTACATATTCTTTACCTCTTTGGTTAGGTTTATTCCTAAATATCTTATAGTTTTGGGTGCAGTTATAAATGGGATTGAATCCTTAATTTCTCTTTCTTCTATCTTGCTGCTGGTGTGTAGAAATGCAACTGATCTCTGTGCATTGATTTTATATCCTGACACTTTACTGGATTTCTGTATGAGTTCTAGCAGTCTTGGAGTGGAGTCTGTTGGATTTTCCACATAAAGTATCATTTCATCTGCAAAGAGTGAGAATTTGGCTTTTTCTTTGCCAATTTGGATGCCTTTTATTTCTTTTTGGTGTCTGATTGCTGAGGCTAGGACTTCTAGTACTATGTTGAATAGCAGTGGAGATAGTGGGCATCCCTGCCGTGTTCCTGATCTCAGGGGAAAAGCTCTGTTTTTCCCCATTGAGAATGATATTTGCCGTGGGTTTTTCAGAGATGGCTTTGATGATATTGAGGAAGGTACCCTCTATGCCCCTACTGTGAAGAGGTTTGATCAAGAAAGGATGCTGTACTTTGTCAAATGCTTTTTCATCATCTTTTGAGAGTATCATATGGTTCTTGTTCTTTCTTTTATTAATGTATTGTATCACATTGATTGATTTGTGGATGTTGAACCAACCTTGCATCCCAGGAATAAATCCCACTTGGTTGTGGTGAATAATCCTTTTAATGTACTGTTGGAGCCTATTGGCTAGTATTTTGGTGAGAATATTTACATCCGTGTTTATCAAGGATGTTAGTCTGTAATTCTCTTTTGTGATGGAGTCTTTGTCTAGTTTTGGGACCAAGATAATGCTGGCCTCATAAAATGAGTTTGGAAGTCTCCCTTCCATTTCTATTTTTTGGAACAATTTCAGGAGAATAGGTATTAATTCTTCTTTAAATATTTAGTAGAATTCCCCCTGGGAAGCCATCTGGCCCTGGGCTCTTGTTTGTTGGGAGATTTTTGATGACTGCTTCAATCTCCTTACTGGTTATGGGTCTGTTCAGGTTTTCTATTTCTTCCTGATTCAGTTTTGGTAGTTTCTGTGTCTCTAGGAATGCATCCATTTCTTCCAGATTGTCTAATTTGCTGGTGTATAGTTGCTCATAATATGTTCTTATAATTGTTTGTATTTCTTTGGTGTTGGTTGTGATCTCTCCTCTTTCATTCATGATTTCATTAATTTGGGTTGGTCCTTTCTCTTTTCTTTTTGATAAATCTGGCTAGGGGTTTATCAATCTTATTAATTATTTCAAAGAACCAGGTCCTAGTTTCATTGATTTGTTCTACTGTTCTTTTGGTTTCTATTTTATTGATTTCTGCTCTGATCTTTATTATTTCTCTTCTCTTGCTGGGTTTAGACTTTCTTTTCTGTTATTTCTCCTGCTCTGTTAGGTGTAGGGTTAGGTTGTGTGTTTGAGATCTTGTTTCTTGAGAAAGGTTTGTATTGCTCTATACTTTCCTCCCAGGAATGCCTGTGCTGTGTCCCAAAGATTTTGGACAGTTGTGTTTTCATTTTCACTCGTTTCTATGAATTTTTTTTTAAAGATTTTATTTTTATTATTTATTTGACACAGAGAGAGAGAGATCACAAGTAGGCAGAGAGGCAGGCAGAGAGAGGGGGGGAAGCAGGCTCCCCGCTGAGCAGAAAGCCCAATGTGGGGCTCAATCTCAGGACCCTGAGATCACGACCCAAGCCGAAGGCAGAGGTTTTAACCCACTGTGCCACCCAGGCATCCCAACTATGAATTTTTTTTAATTCTTCTTTAATTTCTTGGTTAACCCATTCATTCTTTAGTAGGATCCTCTTTAGCCTCCATGTATTTGAGTTCTTTCGAACTTTCCTCTTGTGATTGAGTTCTAGTTTCATGGCATTGTGGTCTGAAAATATGCAGGGAATGATCCCCATCTTTTCGTACTGGTTGAGACCTGATTTGTGTCCCAGGGTGTGATCTATTCTGGAGAACGTTCTATGTGCACTAGAGAAGAATGTGTATCCTGTTGCTTTAGTGGAATATTCTGAATATATTTTTGATATCCATCTGGTCCAGTGTGTCATTTAGAGCCTTTATTTCCTTGTTGATCTTTTGCTTAGATGATTTGTCCATTTCAGTAAGGTGTGTATTAAAGTCCTCTACTATTATTGGATTATTGTTGATGTGTTTCTTTGACTTTGTTATTAATTGGTTATATAATTGGCTGCTCCCATGTTAGGGGCATAGATATTTACCATTGTTAGATCTTGTTGGACAGTCCCTTTAAGTATGATATAGTGTCCTTCCTCATCTCTTATTATAGTCTTTGGCTTAAAATCTAATTTATCTGATATAAGGATTGCCACTCCAGCTTTCTTTTGATATCCATTAACATAGTAAATTGTTTTTCACCCCCTCACTTTAAATCTGGAGGTGTCTTTGGGTCTAAGATGAGTTTCTTGTAGACAGCATATCGATGGGTCTTGTTTTTTTATCTATTCTGATACTCTGTCTTTTGATTGGGGCATTTAGCCCATTTACATTCAGGGTAACTATTGACAGATATGAATTTAGTGCCATTGTATTGCCTGTT
>CM053609.1:104042849-104152232 GCA_028646535.1 Procyon lotor
TTGTGCTGCTTTAGGATTTTCTCTTAGTTACTAAGAAATGTAAGTTTTACTATTAGATGTTGGGGTGTAGACCAATTTTTATTGATTTTGAGGGGGGTTCTCTGTGCCTCCTGGATTTTGATGCTTGTTCCTTTCGCCAGATTGGGGAAATTCTCTACTATAATTTTCTCCAATATATCTTCCGCCCCTGTCTCTCTTTCTTCTTCTTCTGGGATCCCAATTATTCTAATATTGTTGCGTCTTATGGTGTCACTGATCTCTTGAATTCTCCCCTCATGGTCCAGTAGTTGTTTGTCTCTCTTTTTCTCAGCTTTTTTATTCCTGTCATTTGGTTTTTTATATCACTAATTCTCTCTTCTTCCTCATTTATCCTAGCTGTAAGAGCCTCCATTTTCAATTGTACCTCATTAATAGCTTTTTTAAATTTCAAGTTGGTTAGATTTTAGTTATTTTATTTCTCCAGAAAGGGATTTTATTTGTCCAGAAAGGGATTCTCTAATATCTTCCATGCTTTTTTCAAGCCCAGCTAGCACCTTGATAATTGTCATTTTGAACTCTACTGTCATTTTTTTTAAAGATTTTTTTTTTATTTATTTGACAGAGAGAAACACATCGAGAGAGGGAACACAAGCAGAGGAATGGTAGTGGGAGAAGAGGGCATCCTGCTGAGCAGGGAGCCCGATGTGGGGCTCGATCCCAGGACCCTGGGATCATGACCTGAGCCAAAGGCAGACGCTTAACGACTGAGCCACCTAGGCGCCCCAACTCTATTGTCATTTTGACCTCTAATGTCCATATTGACTAGGTCCCTAGTCATCAGTACTGCCTCTTGTTCTTTTTTTTTGTGGTGAGTTTTTCCACCTTGTCATTTTATCTAGATAAGAACAGAGGAGTGAGGGAGCAAAATACTAAAAGGGTAGCAGAAAAAAATCAGAAGAGTGCCGAAACCAGGGGTTGAAGAGGAAGAAAAAAGAGGAAAAAACAATTAAAATAAATTAAAATAGAGGGAAAAATATATATATTTGATTTGTGATTAGAATAGATCCCCACACCTGATTTTGGGTGTTTTTGGTCTGTTAGAAGAAACTACCTCCCAAAATTTTAAAGAAAAAAAACCTTATAAATATACAAAAATAAGGGTAAACTCTACGAAGGAATGGAATATGAGTATAAAGATGAAAATTAAAAAATGGATTGAAAAGAGGTTGGTTGAAAAAAGAGGGGAAAAAAAGAATAAAGAGGAAAGTATGTGATCACGCTGGAGACTAGAACCAGGCCATGTGCTGGATTTAGGGTATATTTTGATCTATTAGAAGAAATTTTATCCCAAAATTTTGAAGAAAAAAAACCCTGTATGTATACAAAAAATGTTAAATACAAAGAGGTGATAAAATGTGAATGTAATAGTGAAAATTAGAAAAAATTTTTAAAAAGGTAAGATAAGACACTAGTTAAAAAAAAAGCAAAAAAAAAAAAAAAAAAAAAAAAAAAAAAAAAAAAAAAAAAAAAAAAAAAAAAAAAAAAAAAAAAAGAAGCCCAAAACAAAAAAGATACTAGTTAAAAAATGCCAAAATAGGAAAGAGGAAAAATAAAATTAAAAAAAATAAACAAGTAAAAAACAAAATTTAAAAATTTCAACTCTGAAAGACTAAGGGATCAAGGGAAAAAAAGTCATGAATTCTATGTGTTACTTTTTTTTTTTTCCTAACTCTGGAGTTTCACAGTTTTCAGTGATTGATGAACTTGGTCTTGGCTGGATATTCTCACTGATTTTTCTAGGGAGGGGCCTGTTGCCATGATTCTCAAATGTCTTTGCCCAAGGCGGAATTGCACCACCCTTGCCAGGGGCCGGCCAAGCAATCTACTCAGGTTAGTTCAGGAGCTTTTGTTCCCTGAACACTTTCCGTACTGCTCTGGAATCTGAGAATGAACGTGGCGGCCTCCCAGTCTCTGGCCCATAGGAGCTGAGAGCTCAGGGCCCACGGCGCTCCTCAGTGCGCCCTTGGAGAAAAGCAGTCATTCCTGTCTCCCTGGTCTCCAGCCAGGCTCCGATCTCACCCAACCTGTGACTGAGCGTTTCTGTCTCTGGTGCACGGCCCCATCCGGAGTCTCCAAACCCAGAAGATTCCTGCCAGGTGCTCCTGTGCCACACCTCCTGAAGGAGGAAGAAAGGCATCTCTCTGGAGCTGCCACTTATGGGGTCCCTGCTCCAGTAGCAGTGGCCTGACTGTGCCTCAGATCACGGTTTAAGGTAAGCCCGAGCTGATGGCCCACTGCACAGCTCTGTCTCTGCCATTGGCTGCCCTCTCACGATAACTGGGGCTCTGCCACCCTCAGACACCCCTGGTCCTTCTGTGACCCCCACAGGTCCTGAAACCACTCTGTTCCGTGAGGGCTAAACCCCCTGCTTAGCCTATGGAGTGATGTCCCCCAGCAGAGCACTCTTGTGAAAGTTCTGATTTTGTGCTCTGCTGCTCTGCAGCTGCTTGCTGGGAGCCGGCCTCTCCCCCCATGGTCTATCTTCCTGTTGCTTTGGATTCACATTTTCCACATGTCCTACCTTCCAAAGAGTGGTCAGTTTTCTGCTCCTAGAATTGCTATTCTTTTTCTCTTCTATCTCCTGTTGAGTTGGCAGGGGTTAAGAATGATTTGATAACTATCCAGCTGAACTTCTGGAATCTGACACTATCTAAGCCTCCTACTCCTCCGCCATCTTGCTCCTATTCCTAGGAACCTGTATTTTAAGATGCTCTTCAGGTGATGCTGTATGTAGGTGATCCTCAACTAGATTTTGAAAAGCTCTTCCTTGGGAGACAAGGAAAAATTCATCTAAAGACTCATGGACTTGCCCAAGGACAAATAGTCATATTTAGTGACAGAAATGGTATTAGAAACTAATTCTTCTTCCTTGAAATGAAATGTGAGTGACCCTTAACGTGCCTCAAAGTGTCTTATTTTCATAATCTCTGGGAAAGGCTTTAAAACTGTTCCAAGTGGCTTCCTTTCCTCAGGTCTTCATTTGCAAGATAATGTTCTATCCAATGAGAGATGAGAACTTTAAAGATAAAATGGTTCTTGGGAAATGGGGACTGATCTAATAAAGAAGTTGTCTCAATATTACTTTTGTTACTTTTCAAGTAATCAAGGAAAAGAGATTTTGGTAAATGACTTCCTTGTCCATCCAGAATATTCTGTCAAAAGAATAATCTTATTCCGCTTGCTCCTTGGTTTTTCTCACATAGATTTTCCAGAGAATAACTGTTGGTAAATTTGAAATTGACTTTGAATCTTCTCATTTGAACGTGGTTTCATGCAGGTGGCAGTAGGAATAATTTAGTCAAATGAAATACGGGTTTGTATTATTAAACTTTTGGGGTTATGTTATGTATTCATGGCTCATTATGAAATATTTTTATATCCCTTTGTGCTTCAGGGGATGAATAATATCATCGATACAAATTTACAAAGCTTTATGTTTAACATAAAATAGTTTAAAACCTCATGGGGCAATCTAGTTTACAATTAAAATGTCACAGGCAGTGAGTCCCTCATTAAAAACGCAAAGTAAAACTTAATTCACAGTATTAAAATACCTCCTTTTGTTACTACAAACACGCACCATCTGGGATTGTTTCGTGCCTCCCAATTTCTTATTAGCAGGGGAGAGATCTGGGTTGACTTCCTCCAGAAATCAGTATGTCTTACATAATGCAAACTCACACTGCTGATTGCAAGTGGTCCTTAATGACTGGTGGGAGCCTCTGACCAAGTGCTAGTGCTGGAGCATGTCCTTCACCTGGCCTTTAAAAATGATTCAACTTGCAAATTCCTACTGAGGTTTACTTTTTTTAATGATGTTGCTTTTTATGACTAGAAAAGATAAAGTGTCATTATTAACATTTAAAATGAAATAGCCATTTCTTTCTCCATTCATAAAAATGGTAAAAAGAGCTCCTTGTTCCTGGGTGCCAAATTCTGTGTACTGGTTACCATAGCAGCATGATCTCTCTCACCCTCTCCACAACTCTTAGGCAGGTATTATTGCTCCCATCTTTCAGATGGATAAACAGGTTTACAGAGGTAAATAGCTTTCAAAAGCGAAATAACTGGTGAGTCGCACATATGGGCATGCTGCTTCTCTGGGGGACATTATATCATAAAGATATTATGAGGCTGCTCTTTTGGGGTAATGGCTATTGGTATATAAAAGATTAATGCAATGATTCCAGCTGCTTTGAAATACCTAGGTATCTCATATGTTTTAGAAGCTTCTGCATTACCTGGGCACTTGTTAAAAATACAGAATCTTAGGCACCATCTGAGAACTACATCAGAAGCTGCATTTTAAATAGATCTTTAAATGCTTTGTATATATCTTGTGTTAAGCACTATACTAGATGATCTTTAATTTACCCTCTACCAATTGTACTGTGGTTTATGCAAAGAGGAAAACTCTATGTCTCCCTTATGTATCATACATTTTTTGAGAATAGCAGCCTTATCTTATACAGTTATGAAGCTCCCACGTTTAGCATATGACTTTTCCTAAGTTGCTTAATACATTCTTGATGACTAAATGAATAAACAAATGACTGTCTTCCATATGGAAATGTAATGATTATAAAGGTTTGAATATTAAAGAAATCAATATGCCAAGCCTTTCTAAAATTGAAATAAAATTAATGCAGTAGAGTACTATATCATAATGTTATTACTAGATTATAATGTTATCATGTATACTATATAATATAAAGTATTAAAATGTAGTATAGTATGATGTTACATTAGTTTCAGGTATACAACATTGATTCAGTAATTCTGTACATCACACCATGCTCACCGCTAGCTGTGTAGTCACCATCTGTCACCATACAAAATAATAATAATATTATTGACTATATTTCCTATGCTGTGTTTTTCATATCTGTGACTTATTTATGATTGGAAGTTTGTGCCTCTTATTCTCCTTTAAGTATTTTACCCATTATCCACCCATCTCCCCTACGGCAATCACGTTTTTCTCTGTATTTAAAAGTCTGCTTGTTTTGTTTGTTTTGATTTTTGGATTCCACAAATCATTGAGATCATATGATATTTGTCTAAACATTTAACTAAAGCCTCTAGATATAGTAGCATTCCATTCCATCTTTTGCAATTTTCCAGCTTTTACAAGGCAAGACAATTTTATTTATTACATAAGCCTTAATATAAAACACTGAAGATTGAGGCTCCCAGGCAAGGCAAGAGTTTTCCACTGTGCCTGTTACTGACTTTTTCCTAACTCAGAGACAGTTTGCAATTCCTTCTTCCTCATTATCTTGTCCACATTACTGATTATAAGTAGCCTCTAATTTGTATCAGTCTCATCACTCTGTCTTTTGGCTAATTTCTAGGAACTCTGAGTAAATAGTCTGGGTTTCCTGGCCAATCCCTTATCTCCATATTCACTATGAAAGGGATCCATTAACAAAGTAGATGCAGGTAGAATTGATAGAGTTCCCCCACCTGATCACCTGCTCCATCCAGAATAGAATTGGGACTTTCAGTGAAGCCAGAAACAAAATCATCTTTTAAAGCCATTAAAAATGCAGGATCTTACATCTGGATGAAGGAATAAGTATGGGAAGTTCTCCTGCATGAACATTACTGAGATATGTGTCCTAAGAACACCCAGAGGGTACGGTCCAGAGAAAGCACAAGCAAGACTGCAAGGGAGTAGGGTCTTTGCACGGGTTTCTGTGAACCTAAAGCGGGTGACTGGTCACTGGGCTGTTCAGCTGTAGAAGTAAGCCTCGGGATAAATACCACTCGATGCCTGAGGTTTGAAACTCCTACAGCTTGTAGTTGGCAGCTGGGAGCAGGGTTAGAGGAGACAAAAGATAAATTGAAAATGTGGAAGGGCAAAGGAATAGGATGACTAAAGCTGGTGTGATTTTTCTTTTTAACTTTACTTCATTGCCACAGGGTAAGGATTGTTGAAATTGGCATGCTAATTTATGTACAGTACATATAAATTCCTATTTGGTGTTAATGAGTGCTATTTTTAATAAGCCTGAAAAGCAAAATGCACAAAAGTGGAAGATTTAATATGTATATATATAATTTTTTTTTTTTACTGCTCATTGTTGCAAGTGACTTAAGAAATAAGATTGGGGAAAACAGGTGTGTAACATTTCACCCTCAGCTTTAGGAAAGCCTCAGCTCCTGCACTTTATGCTTTAGGAAACCACAGTCCCCTGACTCAACACTTTGCTCTTCATTTCTTTCTACTTATGCTCAGAAAGCAGATAAAGGAAAGTTAAGAAAGAACTCTATTAAATCACACGAAGAAAATCACTCTGATTCTTCTCTTTGACTTTTCCTTTTTCTTTATTTTAAAGGTTCTCAAAAAGACCATGCCAGCTCATATTCCAGAAATTGGGTTGGATAATCCCTTGAACTTATCTGGCCTCTAAGCTGGCCTCAGGAATTCACTAAATGATGTCCTGGCTTGCGGAATAGGGTTGCTTAAGATTGTGGTCTTGTGGGGTTAACAGCCTAGGGCCATATATCACCTCTGCATGTCCTAGCTGTGAAACTTAGAAAAGTGATAAAACTTCCTCATGCCCAAATTTCTTCATTAATAACATAGTATTAGTAGGACATAGCTCCTTGCTTATTAAATAAGATTAAATGAAAGTACTCAGCATAGTGCTTAATACATGGCAAAGAAACATTAGCCACTGATATCATGATATTCATGTCACCTACCATTTAGACATTAGTAGAACCAAGGATATTAGAGCAGGGAGGACCTTAGAAGTCATGTCATCTATCAGCTGTGGTCTGGGGGCACCTCTAAGTAACTGCACAACTTGACATATGTAAAGGATGCCGAAAATTGGAGGGGAAAGATCTGGATCCATGTGAAAGCAGACTGAAGACATCTCATCTAAGTCTTTTCCAATTCCCAGTTTATAATGAGAGACTCGGGATGGTTCAGTGACTATTTTTCTTTGACTCCAGTCATCCAGATTCAGTGTTGACCACACTGACAGCATTTCTCCTTTGGCTATATTTTATCAGGATCTCAGAATAAGCCAGCCCTGAGATGTTGTTTTCCAGAGTGATTATGTTTGAGCTTCAGTGGAGAATATGGAGCTATGTTTTTATTGTATTTTTAGCCACACCAGAGGTGATTATCGATTATGTACCAAACAGCCTATGCATTTTGAGAATTTTACCTCTAAGCTTTGGATAACTGGAAGGTGATGTTTGTCCCAAACTGTCAAAGGCTACAGGATTTAGCAGATCTGAAGGGAGTTAGAATTACAAAGGTATAACTTGTCTGTGGAAATTACCCTACATCTAGTTTTCAGATATTAGAATTTAATAGAATTATTTTGGGTTACCTGATAAATCTGTTTGTAAGCATCATAGAAAAGGGGAGAATTTTCAGGATCTGATTTAAATATTCTGCAAAAATGATGTGCATACTCTGTATCAGAAGATCTATAATGTATTTCTCTTTACCAATCTTTTTTTCCCCCATTCTTCAAAAGTATCTTCAGAGATGAAGTTCTTATTTCTCAGATAAAAAGCCCCTGGAGATCAGGGTTATTCAGTGAGCAAATGACACAGTGGGATTGGAACTTAGGTCTACCATCAGATCCTCTAATTTTTTCTCATTTTCATCTTCCCACAGGACATAAATATGGGAACTTGGCTTTGGTTAATTGAGGGCAGCTTCTTCCAATAATGATGAAACTGTATCTGTCAGAGCTGCTTGTAAGTTTTCTACCCTGTTGGTTGATTGGACAAAAAGGATGAGCTTAGAAGTTAGTTATTGGCTCAGTAAAATTGCCTTGAGACAATATCAAGTGACATCACAAGTATTTCTAAGAGAATTTTGTTCTTAGTAACAGAAATAATTTCCTAGAATTCATTTAACAAATATCTAATGAGTTCCTATTAAGTGCTGTACATTGTTCTAAGCAAAAAAATATAGTAATAAACAAAATTTAAAATCATCTCTGCCTTTAGAATGCTTTGCATGTATTTTTTTTTCACATCATCAAATGCTGTTGCTTATAGATGACTATTTGAAAACCATTTTCACTAGTTGCAGCTTTTTGATACTTTTAGTGCCTGCTATAAGGAAACTTTTATTAGGGAACTTTAAATCTCACTTGTTTACCACTTAGTAATTATTGAATCAGGAACTAGCAGACACTAAGAGCTTTAAGCATTAAAGCAAGAGTAAACAGAATTTTATCTTGTGAGATTGGTTAGGAGAAATAGATCTTCTTCTACCTCTTTTTAAATATATGCCATTATAAAATGAACATCTCAAATCTTATCTGTGGAGGTTTCTGCTTTTTTTTTTTTTTGCATTTAAATCTGTTGGAGCTGTCAGTTTGCTAACTTTTCTTCCTGTCACTATTCTCCAGTTCAGATGATTTATGTTTGTACAGGCTAAAATACTTACTGATCTCATTTAAAGTTTCTTACCATGGTCTAGTCCTCAAGTAAAGACATCCAGATTTTAGTCCCAGAATCACGGTTTACTAGTCAACAAACATGGGATAAGCCACTTAAACTTTCTGGGGCTTGTTTTTTCCTATTTTTTGTGTGTTTTCTTGGAAGTTAAGAGAGAAAAGTTAACAAGGGATTTTGTTTTCAGATGCCCCCCCTCCCAACATGGCATATTAATACCAGTTCAGTTACTTTTATTTAGGCTTTTTTGGAAGTATGAATTCTTCCAAACTAGATGATCATGTCTTTGATCTCATAAACATTGTCATACACTTTTTGACTCCCCGAATGCTTTTAATATGATATGTTTGGCAGTATTTTGATTGGCTTAGGACAGAAGGGAGTAGACATAATGTAAGGAATGAAATCACTCACTTCAGCTATTTGCACTCATGAATATACAAGAGTACTTTCTATCTAGGAGAACAAGGTTAGGAGCAAGAGTAGGAACAAGGTGTGTGAGAAGTAAAATGGGAAATCACTCTCACTTAGTACCTTGACTAGTTTCCAACTTCTGTGGAGAAAAGGGTTGGAGACTGGTCTTTGAGAATAAAGGGGATTTTCTTGGGATCCAAATGCCAAAGCAAGGCATTATTAGAGAAGAAGCTGTTCTTACCTTTGTAAGGAGCTCAACAGTACTCAGAGATGCTAATGACTGTGAACTTTGGGAGATATTGAGGTCACACTTTAATAATGGACACTGGCCCTGTCATGATAGCTTTAGAAATGGTGAAGATTCTGTGAGCAACTTCTAGGGGAAATGCACAAGGACAAGTGTGAGAGTGTGATGTATTTGTTTGCCAACCAGGGCTCTTCATGGTGGCTCCCTCTGATAAATGTGTTTGACGGAACAATGACATAGCTTTTCAGGATTCTAAGGCATAATATGAAAGGCTAATTTTTAGCCGTCAAATATTGGGGGATTATGCTTTCACAAAAGGAGGTCACAAAAACAAATGTGAAACTGAACTTCTGCTCAGGGAAGATGGAATAGACATATTTTTTTTTCTATTTCCTACATTAAGTACAACTAAAATCATAAGACAAACATCAAAGAACTCTTAAAGGTGGAAAGAAGAAGGCTAAGAACCTCAAGACTTAAGGAACAACATGGTGATGAATTCTTTGGGTTTTGACTTGGAGCTGAAGAAGCCAGCAACCTAGAAGTGCCAATGGTGCAGATCCCTCCCTTCCCTTTCCCATTTTAACAATATTCTGGTCTCTCTAGCCACAAAACCAGGAAAGTGAAGCCTAAGAAGGCAGAAAACTTGTGGATTCTATTCCTGCTAAATACCACAGAAAAATATATGTCCTACCCTTACCCCATATATACCAGTAAAGGCCAAGAGGACAGTCTAGACTTCAAGAACTCACCAGGCTGAAATGAGAAGCCCCCCTCCCCACCCTACCCCCACCCATGCATACCACCAGGGTAATGTCAGAGAAGGCCAAGTAGAGTGCTGGGACTTTTACCATCACTCAACAATCATAAGGCCAACCCTCCCCACAATGGTGTCAGCAGAGAACATGTGGGGTACAATAGTGTGATACTCCTACTCTTCCTAAGGTATCAGTGGAGGCCTAGTGGGAGCCAGAACCTCCACCTCCACTCAGCAAGTGTAGCTTCAGAAGAAGCCATCTAGACCAAAAGAAGGTTCAAATGAGATTCAGAGTGTCATGACATAATACCCAAATGTCCAGGTTTCTGCTGAAAGTTATTTTTCATAGCAAGATCAAAGAAGGTTTCACACTGAATGGTAAAAGACAATTGGTAAATTCTAATATTGAGATATCAGAGATCCTAGAATATTTGACAAGGAATTTAAAGCAGTCATCACAAAAATGCTGCAATGAGCAATTTTAAGCATGCTTGAAACAAATAAATATAAATATAATTAGCAAAGAAAAGATTAAAGAAGAATCAAATGGAAATCTTAAATATAAAATAAGATAAAAATACAACTACTATAATAAAAAATTCAATAGATAGACTCATCAGTAGAATGGAAGGGATAAGGGAAAGAATTAGTGAATTAAGAGATAGAACAATAGAAATTACTGAATCTGAAACAGAGAGAAAGTAGACTAAAGTAAATTTAAAAAAGAAAAGGAAGTTTAGGGACCCGCATTACCATGACAAAAGATTTAATATTCATGTCAATTGGAGTCCCAGAGGAGAAAAGAAAGAGGGTGGGGCTGAAGAAATACTCATATAAATGATGACTGAAAACTTCCCACTTTTAGAAAAAGATATAAATCTATACATTAAAGAGAATTAAGTGAACCCCAAACAGAATGAGCACAAAGAAATCCATACAAGACAGTCAAATTTTTGAGAAGGCAAAATAAAAAAATCTTGAAAGAAGTAATAGAGATATGATATCTTATTTATCAGGGAGGAACAATATGGATGATAGTGGATTTCTCATCAGAAATCATGGAGGCCAGAAGGGAGCAGAACAACATTTTTCAAGTGCAAAAGAAAAATACTGTACTTATATCCAGAGAAAAAAGTGAAGGGGGAATCAGGACATTCTCAGATGCTAGAAAACTAAGAATTTGTTAAAAGAAGGAGGAAGAAGAAAAAGAAGAAGGAGAAGAAGAAGGATGAGGAGGAAGAAGAAGAGGAGGAGGAAGAAAAGGAAGAGGAGAAGGGGAAGAGGAAGAGGAGGAGGGGCAGAGGAAGAGGAGGAAGGAAGAGGAAGAAGAAGAAGAAGACAGAGGGGAGGAAGGGGAGGAAGAGGGAAAAACAGGAAGTTCTCCAAATAGAAAGAAAATGTTGAAAAATAAATAAATATTTTCCAATGTTTTAAAATGTAGAATTAAAACTGGAGATCATTCATTTTGCTTGCCTTAATTTCTTTATTTTTAAAGGCAGTATTATATTCTAAGTGCTCCTTTAAATTTATAAATCAAAAATTCAAAGGTCTTGAAGATGATTTAGTAACTAACAATAATTATTAAGCATTGATGGTAGTTTATTCTTAAATTACAATTTCGTTATAAACCCTCTGGATCAGAGATTGCCTCTATACCTCTTTCTTTATCCAATGTCTTCTCAAATTAGCTTTTCACAAAACAGATGTTCACTTAAGTTTTTATTGATGATTTATTTGATGACTTTATTCCTGGTTCAGTAATTTAGGGCAGGTGCTTCCCAAAACAAGTATCCATTCTTACATACACACACAATTTAAATGTCAGCTTTTAAATTTTCTTCCTATGCGATAGTCTACCAGTGGTTTAAATGTAATCATGTGCTGTTTAAATGTTCCTTTTCAGAAGCTCATGTAATTCAGCTATATGTGTTTTAAAACTACACCATTTTTAATTAATCTTAACAACTACATAGCAAATACTATAAGCATCCATATTACAGAAGATAAGACCATGGAGAAACCATCAAGCTAAAAACAGAATCTATGATACTTCAGGAGGCTTGGAAATGTCTCCACAACTGCCAGTCTCCCGGTTGATTTTTCTCTGATTTTCAAAGTAAAACTTTTTCATTGTCCTAGGTATTTTTTTATAAAACATATGCTGTGCAATTAATAAAGATGATGTAATGGATGTCTGTCATGAGTCTCGGATACCTGGTGAAATTCTAGAACTAGTGTCTATTTAGGCAAAGCTGACTCAGTTTGGTTTTGCCTCTATCTTCCCTTTTCTTATGACTATGAATTTGTCCAGTTACAAACAGAGGCCATATGGTCTCATAGTTAAGAGTCTAGGCTACACAAAAGCTAATGCTGTACTGTATGGTGACTAACATAACATAAAAAAAAAAAAAAAAATTCTAGGCTACACTAAAGAAAATCTGCTAGCCCTCATGCAGTGTCAAAAGATTCATTCTAGGTAATGTCATAAAGCTTATTTACTTGTTTTTAGCATTTAGAGAAGATATTAGAAGAAATTGTTCCGACAAGAGCAAGAATGGTCTGAAAACTTACTAGCAGTGTGGGAAAAAAAAAACACAAGAAAGTTGCTTATATACTACCTCAGTCTCCTTACTAACTCTTGTTAGTAAGACTAACAAGTCTTGTTAGTGGGTCTTAGGCAAGGTGTTTTTTAACAGTTTTTTCCAAGTTAATTCTTTAGCCCTTTGTGTCAAATGGCACAACCTTAGGGGTGCCTAGGTGGCTCAGTTGGTTGAGCATCTGCCTTCAGCTCAGGTCATGATCCTGGAGTCCCAGGATCAAGCCTTATATCAGGCTTCCTGCTCAGTGGTTATCCTACTTCTCCCTCTATCCTTCCCTGCAGCTCAGGCTCTCTTTCATGAGCTTGCTCTCTTTCTCTCAAATAAATAAAATCTTTAAAAAATGGCAGAACTTCAGCCACCCCTTTTTCTCTGTTTTTCTCTAGGATGTCCTGGAGGTTGGGGTGTGTGAGGATTAGCCACCTTTGAAATCAACTACTTTCACTTCTTGGTTTCTCTGCTCCAAGTACTTCTCTTGACTCTACTTTTACCCAGTGTTGGCTGCTGCTCTATTAGCCCACATTGATACTGCCTATTGTCACCTTCTGAGCTACCAACTATCATTAGATAATGAGAGGTGAGTAAACCCACTGTAATGAGGAGAATTCCTAAGGCTAAGGAAAAAGAGCTACAAAACTTGATTTTGCTGTTGTTGTTGTTGTTGTTGACTGGGGGCAGGTCTTATTTCAAATACCACAGTCCAAAAACTTCTCCAAACAAAATATTGATTGATCTCATGAAAATAAGAGAACTGTAAAGTAACCAGATACTATTGAAGTGTGTCATCTAATCCCATTTGCTATTATATATGGACCACAGGTCTGACCTAGCCAGGAACATTGGACATATTTTTTTTAAGGATAACACCTCAAATATTAAAAATGCCTGAGGCCCTTTGTGAACAGGGAAATAGTCTTATCCACCTTAAATTTTCTTGAAGGCATCACAATATTACTACATAATGCTATTAATACTGCTATGTAAATATGATAAAAAATAACAAATGTTTAAATTGGTTGGAATTTCTTTTACAGTCACAATGGTAGATAATATTTTCTAGGATTAATTTTTTTTTAAGATTTATTTATTTATTTATTTGACAGAGAGAGATCACAAGTAGGCAGAGAGGCAGGCAGAGAGAGGGGGGGGAAGCAGGCTCTCTGCTGAGCAGAAAGCCCTATGTGGAGCTCAATCCCAGGACCCAGACATCATGACCTGAGCTGAAGGCAAAGGTTTTAACCCACTGAGCCACCCAGGCACCTCTCTAGGATTAATTATAATTAAAGTGAGTTGACCCTAGTACATGAACCCCAATGTTTATAGCAGCATTATTAACAGTAGCCAAATTATGGAAAAAGCCTACATGCCTATCAACTGATGAATGGATAAAAAGATGTGAGATTATATATATATGTGTGTGTGTGTGTGTGTATGTGTGTGTGTGTGTGTGTATACACATATATAATGGAATATTACCCAGCCACAAAAAAACAGATGAAATCTTGCCATTTGCAATGATGTGCATGGAGCTAGATAGTATTATGTTAAGTGAAATAAATTGTTCAGAGAAAGACAAATACTATACGATCTCACTCATATGTGGAACTTAAAATACAAAACAAGTGAACAAAGGGGGAAAAAGAGGCAAACCAGAGAACAGACTCTCAACTATAGAGAACAAACTGAAAGTTACTGGAGGGGAGGTGGCAGTGGGATGGGTTAAATGGGTGACAGATATTAAGGAGAGCACTTGTGATGAACATTGGGTGTTGTATGTAAGTATCGATTCCCTAAATTCTATATCTGAAACTAATAATACACTGCATGTTAACTAACTAGAATTTAAATAAAAACTTGAAAAGTATAAATTTCAAGTCTGAAAATTTGTGTGGGAAGTTCCCATTCTCTGAGGCTGATACATAGAAATGAGATACTATTGAAAATAGTACTGGGGCACCTGGGTGGCTCAGTGGGTTAAAGCCTCTGCCTTCTGCTCAGGTCATGATCTCGGGGTCCTGGGATTGAGCCCCACACCGGGCTCTCTGCTCAGCAGGGAGCCTGCTTCCCCTTCTCTCTCTGCCTGCCTCTCTGCCTGCTTGTGATCTCTCTCTCTCTCTGTCAAATAAATAAATAAAATCTTTAAAAAAAAAAGTAAGAAAGAAAATAGTACTGTTAAAATAAAGGAGATATAAATACTTGAAATTGTAGTACTCTAATATTTATTGAGAGCTTACAAAGTATTAGGCTCAGTGGGAAGTCTATTACATACATTATTCCAAATATAACAATTCTATAGTATGATGAGTTAACCAAGGTCCAGAATGGTGGAGGGATTTACCAAAGGTACCACTGAAAAGACAAAAAATTTGAATCCAGTTTTGTCTGACTCCAAAATTTTATCTTTTTTTTTCTTCTTCATACTGTAATAACAGGTTCTTCTTGCCTAGCTGCCAAAATCTGAGACTTGTGAGATGATTAGAATGATTATGACAGGCTCTATCCCCAATTCCTTTCTTATAGAAGGAAAAAACAAGTGTGGCAAACAGGTGAGAAAAGTAGAGAGATATTTGCTCATTAATGCCCTGGAGACTGACAGTTTCACTTCTGTGAAACTTTGTGTTCTGCCCTGAGGCAAAGTATTTTCCTGTTGCTATAAAATTTATCCTCAGAAAGTGTCATTGTTTTATGCCATTGACAACCATGTACAAACTAGACCTATGTACTAAGCAAATATTTTCAAATGTTTGATTGATATTGTCCTTATCCCTTCTTTGTCTTAGGGGAACTGAAAGAGGTAGGAAAGATGTGACAGTCAATGCCACCTCTCCTACCTACGAGAACAGGAAGTGGTGTGCCCAGAGTAGAGTAGTTGTGTGATGAAGGACCTCCAACCCGACTGAGCATAAGGAACTGCAGATCTCTAGCCAAAGAAGAGAGGATAGTGACATCTTTTCATTTATCTTCCATTAATGAGAAATTGTCATTTGAAAAGGCTTAGACTTCTTTCCATGTTCTAAGAGGACACAACTAGAGTGAAAATTAGAAGGCAGATTTCTTCTCTTGTAAGAATGAGCTTAGTAATAATTTAGCCATATAAAATTTTCATAGCTGCCTTATAAGGTAGTGAGCTTCTCATCATTGAGGTATTTGTACTCGTAAATGGGACTGTTATTACTGGGGGACTGTAGATCAGTGGCTTCAAGGTAATTTTTTGTGTGTGTGTGTAAGTGTAACTCTTGATCCTCCTGATCCCAAATAAAATCTTTCCTGGAATTCAAATATCTAAATCAGGTAAATGTGGTACTTCTTAGGTTGGATTGTGGCTGAAGTACCAATGAAGAAACTTAGGGTTCCATGGAACACTGCTGGAAAAGCATTGAATATTAAGCGTTGGATGAGGACTAGGTATCTCCAAGATCCTTTCCCTTCTGTGAATTTTTTAAAAGATTTTATTTATTTATTTGAGAGACAGAGAGAGAGAGAGCACAAGTGGTGGGGAAGGGCAGAGGAAGAGGGAGAAGCAGACTCTTCACTGAGCAGGGAGCAGGATGCGGAGATTGATCCCAGGACTCCATGACCATAACTTGAGCCAAAAGCAGATGCTTAACCAATGGAACCACCCAGTTGCCCTCTCTTCTGAGAATTTATGAACAAATTAAAACTTTGCACATAGTGATTATTGAGTCACCCTCTAAATATCACACCTGAACTTGAACAAGATGAACAAACTTAAATGTTCAGTCTATTTCTTTTGTCTTTTTCTTATGTCTTATGGAGCTGAAGTTGGCCAATGAGGCAATAACCAATCATGAAGTTTTTATTGAACCCCACTCCTCTTGCTATTTCCCACCTTCTCACCCTCTTATTCCCTTCTTAACCAGGGGAAGGAACAAGTGTGGCCAATAGGTGAAGAATAAATGAGGACCTGTTTGACCAATAAAGCCCTAGAGCCTGGCTTCCATAGTTCCTCAGAATTTTATTCCATGATCTGAAGTGTGTTTGCTATTGCCACAAATTTTATCTTGATAAAGTATTATTTTGGATTACCTTTACCATGGGATTTTGAAAGGTTTCCTAATACCTCTTAAAGATTGAGGCTGAGTAAGGACTTTGTGCTCAAAGCAGAGGAAACCAACTCTTTTAAAACTTATTTTACCTAATGACATTCCTACAACTACTGTATTTCATTAATCAGTTTCCCTAAGGTCTTTATTTACTTTCAAATGTCATCTCTAAATTATATGTTTTCAAAGATTCTCATCAGCTTACCTTCCCTAAAGCTCCATGGTGCCCGTTAAGTTGAACTATAATAAAAAAGATGACAGACTGGAATTGGAATTTTATTTTCAGTTTGGATTAATTCAGAGTTCTCCTTCTGAGAACATGAGAGTAGGTAAAATTGAAACCTCAGTACTTGCCAGTTGCTTTGTCAAGTTAAGGTTTAATTCTCCAGAGTGTAAACTGCTTCCTGCTTTCCCCAAAGTAAAGCTAGTCTATAAGTTAAGTTTTTGAAATCCTGGGTAACCAATTCATAACTTTATGAATCATTAAGCATTTCTAGGTACATAAAGCCATATTCTATGTTGTTTTACTAAAAGAAACCCTACTCTTTCTTGGCAAACAAAATTTTTCCAAGTGGGAAATAATAAGAAACTGATCTGTATTTATTAACAAATATTTACTTATATTTGTTGAGTATATCAATATTGTACTAGACATTGGTATATATCTCCTGGATAATGATTAATTTCATAAATTATTATTTTATTAAAATTGGGGAATAAATATATAGATATATAGATACTTTTTAACATGTACCTTAAGTTTCTGTTGACATTCGCTTTAGTCAACCAAAAAAAGATTTATTCACAAACCAGATAGAAGCTGATAAATGGGATTTCCAGGCCCTTTAAGAAATACTTTTTTTCTTCTCCTTGTATATCAGGTGTGTTGACTTGTATTCATTCACACACTTAGGGTGATTCAATGGATTCTCATCCAGAGGAAATTATTCCTATAACCTGGGTGCTAATATCATCAGCACTATCACCGTTTAGGGAATGTCTATATGTGATTATTTGCATGCATTATCTAATTTAACTCCCCCAATAATTATAGTAAATTCTATCATTTATCCCTATTTTACAGATGTACAAATAGAGGTTTAGGGGTCATAGCCTTACCCGAAGTCAGAAAACCAACAGCGTCAGAGTTAGCTCTGCTTGGTCCCAAAGCCCATATTCTTTCTACTGTGCTGTTCTACTCACACTGCCATTCCTGTGCCTTGGTGGTTGTCAGGACCTCATAACTGAGCAAGTGTAAGTGTTCTTCAATTAGCGGCTCTGCTGCTGGAAGACAAAATTCAGGAAGGAATCTGTAATTTCTCAGTTGGGTCAGAAATCTACCCAGATTTAGAGTATTCCAGAGAGCAATCCTATGCTGCCTTTTGACCTGCAAAATAATCTGCTCTGAATGTTTTCTAATGGTGGTAAAAAAAAAAAGCCAGCAACTACTCTATTCCTAAGGTGTTCTTGGAAGAATCTGCTGGACAGCTTTGCTTGAGCTGCTTTAACTCTGAGAACCCAGAGCCTAGGATGTAACATAGTCTTCCAATCAAGGGACAGCACGATTTCCAGATTGCTCATAGAAGGCTGCTGGACACAAGTACTTGCAAAGGTCAATGTTTAATGTGTGGGAAGGAATGTCACAGTGGACTTGTCAGCATCTGCTGGTGAAATTCTACATTTCAAAACATTGGGAAATATTTCCATATTGACATAACAAGGATTTTGTCTCTGAATCCCACAGAATTTATCATTTTAAATTAGTACAGTTAGTGCAAATTATTCCTTATGGATGGGCCTTAGTTCATGGATTATATGGTTTGTAATGAGCTTTCTTTAAGTGATCAGAGAGATGGATGTTGCTTTGTGTCAATCTGCATCTTTGCCAGTCAATATAGCAAATTGCCCCCATCATTCACTATGGCTCCCAGTAGGCAGGGGATAGAAGAGCAGAAGCAGACTGGGGAGGAAAATATACAGAGGAGTTGGGTTTTCCAGGTTTTAATGTTGAAAGTTGCCTTTCCACTAGGACTGAAGACTTGAAGCCAATCGAAACTATGCATGGCCGAACCAAATTTCTCCTGGGCCCCATCCTCCAATTAGAGGGAATTTACATCTTCACTATAATTAAAATTCTATCTGAAAATAAGAAAGGAAAACACTTAGAACTCCATCTGAGATTTCAGGATACTGTTGCTATTGTTCTTTTCTCCTAGCTTTTACTGGATTTCCCCACTGGATTATATTTATCTTTTGATATTCCTCCTAGCATGCTGAAAAGCCACAGAGGTACTATCGTGGGGATGTATTAAAGAAAAGGACAATTGAAATGTAGTTTATGTAACACCACTGGGTTCCCTAGTTATTAGTATTTATTAGGTTTGTTCAAAATCGGTTAACTCTTTCAGAAAAAAAAGTTTTGCAATACCTCTTTATAACTTCTAAGTTCTTAATTATTTGACCTCCAAAGATCCTTTCAGAATTAACTTTTTTTTAATATAAATCCTCCCATATTCATTCCCACTGTAGTTCAATTGCAATGGAATACTCACTATTATTGACTATGTCATTTTAGTCATGCCTTGTGTGTATTATCATGGGACCACTTACGTAAATTCTTCTCATCCTTAAGTGCTAAAGTGTTCCTTTCTCTGAGAAGCCTTCTTTGATGTTCAGTCAAAATTAAATACTCTCTCGTTTGGATTCTTCCATCAGATTAAGTATACATTAAGTCACCCTCCTGTATGTGGGTTAGTTACGTTACATGTTGGTCTTCCTTACAGATAGTAAACTCCTTGAAGGCCAGTCATTTCTCTCACTTGACTGTAGGCTCCCAACACATTTCCACTAGTTTTAAATGAGACAGAAAAACAAAGGCAAAATGTAGAATAATTGAGTAGAAAGTGAGACCTGAATTTTTTGGTGTAGGTGTGAAAGGAAGAAAAAATTTTGTAGAAGAAATACATACAGTGTTGCTTTTTTCTATTTCCTTGAAACTCAAGATTTCCTCTTTCCCATTTGCTTTCTGAAAATAAATGTTGAGAAGCTTTTTCTTTGTGAATAAAATTTAATTATGTCCTAGTCATTTGTTGGAAGAGACAAGAGTTTATTGGGTCTCCTGATACTGCCTAGTATTTGGGTCCCTTGTGCAATCACACTCAGGGCCCCAGTGTGAACACTATTGTGCTCCTAGATAATTGGATCCATGTTCAGAGTTTGATATACCTGCCCAGGGAGGATTGGCTTAAAGTGAGAAGCAAAGACTTAAAACAGTAAAAGTCGAAGGAGTAAATTAGGAGGACAGCTTTTTTTTAAGTTGTTAATTGAATCATTAAAAATGCCATTTTGAAACAGGGCAGGTATTGTGTATTAATTGCAAGCATTAAAAGAGCAATAAATGTTACGGCACCTCTTTTAGTCATGCGTGTTGAGAGCTGTTAACAGAATTTCAGAAGTGGGAAAGTCCACCCACATGTATTCCATGATCATTTGCATGCTCACTCTGTGCCTGGGTACTGTCTGAGTCTTGAAGAAACCTTATCCTAGAAAAGCTTGAGATCTGTTGTGGGAGATGAATCAAACAGATAAGGGGTGTACTTAGAACTCTGGAAGGACGGAAGGAGCAAAATAACTTTCCCTAAAGAAATCTGGGAAGGCTTCCCTTGGGAGGTGATATCTAATGTTTATATTGAAGAATGAATATACCTGGAAAAAAAAAAGTTGAGCAGATGATTTCATGCAGTGCGTACAGACAAAGCACAAACATGGCGCTGCCAAAGGGCATGCTTGCATTCAGGAACAGCGAATGATCTGGTGCAGCTGGATGCTGGGTAGGCAGCGGTATTTCCTGAAAAATGAAACTGGAACTGTGCAGTAGGGAGTGGTGGGGAAGGGTTTTCTGTGCCTTGATAAGAAATATGAGTATGATTACAGGAGTAATCTGACCGTATGTCTTCATACCTCATAAGAGCTTTTCATTATTTTAGTTATTTTCATTATTTTAGTCATTAGGGACTGAATTCACAAGCATGAAAGCAGCTGTCTAGATCAAAAGGAAATGTCAGTGCTTGAAGGCTAGAGTCAGCATCAACTAAATAACTAGCAGAATTGTTGAGGATGGAATCATTCAAATCCTGTCCCTGAATGGGTTTGCCGTTCTCCTCCACGTTTCCCCAGGAGTCCAAATTGTAAACTTTCAGAGAAATGATCTCTGCAATTAAAGCGAAGAGAGTTGGCTAGCGCTAAATTATTTAAACCTGGATAATTGCTTGATCACTCCTAATTGTGGACTTCAGGAACTTTTACTGAGTTAAACTTAAGGACTCTGAAAGGTCATGAAGATTCCCTGAAGTTTTTCCCACTTCCGAGCCTTTCGGGTCTTTACAGCTGCAAGTCCTAAGTGGATGAAGAGCGATGACTGCTATTTGGGAGCTGATGAGAATACATCTAAGATGTAATAATGGAAGCTGTGTGAGGCTCTTAATTTCCCCTCTTCCTCTGGAAACAGGCCTCATCTCTTACCAGAGTGAATTGATGGGCTGGGAATGAACAGCTCAATTAACAACTCCAGCCTCCAGTGGGAGATCAGTAACTTTTCAAAGAATCTTTGTTCGGTGGCTTTTCCCCCCCAGCCCTTTGGCTAAACAGACACAAATTAAAATTCATTTTCCCCTTCCCTCTGTGTCTGTCTTCATGGGTCTTTTCTTTTTGTATGTCATCTATTGCTCATAACACGGGCTGTTATCTTGAGATTCTATTCGGAAGAACAGGAGGATTTGGGCAGGGTTAGAACCTGTCTCTCCTGACTTCTCCACTTCAGCTTTACTTGAGAAATCATAGATGCAGTTGCAGAGCTGAGAAACAAATTAGGAGTCTACCTTTAGCCTACCTTTCCCTTCAGACCTCCTGTGTCCTGAAGGAGATGAGAAAGTGTGAATTTTCGGACTTTTTCCAGCCCAATTCCCCACCTAAGTGGTGCAGAGATGAAATTATGGCAAAAACAAAACACAACTCCGAAAAAAAAAAACAAAAAAAAACAACACAACTCTGATGATGAAACTATTTTTTTTGAAATAAGACACTTAAATAAAAAAAAATTAAATTCATCAGGTGCAAAATTGATGGGTGGAGCATTTCTAAAAAGATACCATAAAGACTGTACAGTGTGTACAAGACAAGTAACTAATCTCAAAACATTCCCTGTCTCTCTCTCTTTTAACCTCGTTAAAGGATCAAAATAGGTGGGGGAGTTAAGCTTTTATAATGTGTCAGTCAATTGTTTCAAAGAAGCCATAAGAACATTCCTTCTTTCTCCACAGGCTGAGTTCAACAGAATAGGGAAGCTGAGGAAGAGGCAACAGGGTGGCTCTGGAGGATGAGATCCTTATTTTTCTTCAATTTGTGGGGAATTGTACTATTTGTGTTAAGTCTGTTGCAGTTCCTGGGTTATAGGACTTAAGCTGTACTTAAATTGTACTATTTTGACCAGTAAATATTATCTTTGTGGTGATTATATCTTTTAGTGGATTTGTAAAAATGATTATCATAAGTCTCATCATACTGCCAAGATTAAATTTATAACCACTACCCTGATCTATTCAATTCAGCAAACATTTATTGAGGGCCTTCTCTTTACTAGTACTGCATTTAGACAGTGAATAAGAGAAACGCCTTACCTATAAGGAGGTCAAGTCTGCTCAAGGGAGAATTATCTAAAATAGCTAAACTAAATTCTATGAACTCTATAGGTGTTTGGGGAACATAGTTCCTAGAAGGCATTTTTTATTTTCTTTTGAGGCTTGTGATAAATGGGGTTTTTTTTGGAGGGGGGAGGTAAACCTAACTATTGGATGTCATGTGCTGAGTGACAGCTACTAGCTAATTTTAAAACTAGGTTAATATTAGGTCTAAAAGAAAACCACGGCTTTCAAATATAGAAATTGTGTTATCTTTGTGTAATAAAATTTTCCTCTAACTCTCTTACGTTTGGTGACTGGGACATGCAAATTAAACTGATTAACAACAGGATAACAGAAAAGTTTATTTGTGGGCATATGGAAACTTACAAAAGAAGTAGCTCTTTAAATGGTTGAAGTTAAAGTCTTAGAAATTTAATAGGGAAAAGTAGGGGGAGAAAAGGCTTCCATGGGAAGAACATAGATTTCTTTAGGAAAGACAAATGGGTTTTTAGGAGAATAACTAGGAGATAAGAAACTTTGTGATGATGTTTGTCTATGAAGATTTGAGGGGTCTTTCCATCTCCTTCAGGGCTATAAAACTCCCCAGAGTGAGGGATTTATGGTAGGTTTACTCTCCTTCTTCCTCCTGGGAGTAGACCCACGCTGAAAAGATAATTTATGGCAGACTCATTTCCCAGAAATTGCTGCTTTTAGTCAGATAAGGGAAGTTCCAAGAAAGCTTCTTTCAGCATCTGTTGAATCTCAAATGTCTTCAGTTTAAAACAATCTTCACATTAACTATGGGGTTCCAAGTGAGTCCCCACAATAGGAAAAAAATATTTTCTTTTGTTACTGTTGTGTTTTGTTTGTTGGCAACTGAGGGTGGCATTCTTTCCAGGGAGAGGCCTGATTTTGTTTTGGTATGTGAAGTAGTGGGCATGTTTGATTTTGAAGATTAGACTCTTCAAACATAATCTGAACTTGCTATCAGTTGGATAAATAGCTCTTCACGAGAATTAATGGTAATTATGAATGTTTGGAATGAATGAGCCCCACGAGGAGAATGAGAGGTTCAACAAAGAGGAGCTATAGGCCCAACAACGTGGCAGAAATGAGTCTCAAGTGAAGAAGTAGATGGCCAGGAAAATCATTCTGGAAATGGAAACAGCTAAGGGACCTTGCAAATACTGGTGTCTGGTATTGAGGTCGATTATTTAGATTTAAATTGTTGGTCAGACTTTCTTGTGGAGAAGTGACATAAATTGCCCACCTAACTTCCCAACTGATTACCTTCTATGTATAAGATTGATTTGGTGGATTACCAATATGTACATTCTAAGGTTCTGAGAGAGAGAGACTGAAAGAGAGAGATAGAAAGTTAATTTTTATTAATATATTTTGAATTTGTCAATATGAAAATTTGTAGAAAATTTTGTAGACGTATAGGGAAAGTGGAGAACCCCTTACAGTAAAAAGAGTCTACTGTAGGTGAGGTGAACTATGGCAGGAAGAGAGGTAGAAAGACATGGACAGATTCCAGCAATGTTTCAGTGCTTACATTGGTGGTAGGATAGGTTAAAGGTATGAGGAGAAGTGAGGATCTGATGACTATGCAGCTAGGCCGGTGATTGGGGGGTGCATATGCTAAGAAAGGTAAAATTCCTTTCATTCTTGGGACATAGCACCCTCCCTGAAAATATGGGAAGGAGGAAAAAGCAGCTGGCCTTTCACACTGCTGTTCCTCAGGCCCAGCTCCCATGCCAGCAGGAGGCTAGGCCTCCAGACAGTTGTGTGAGGAGCAGTGGGATTAAAAGGAGGAAAGCGGTTTTGTTTTTTTTTTTGTTTTTTTTTTTTTGGTCTCCAGAAAGCTCAGTCAACGTGACTTGGAGAGAGCCTGAAGCCAATGCCTTGAGTGAAAAGGTGACATTTCTGCTAAGGCTTTTTTCTGAGATAGCAGGCAATTTTAGTCAGATTCCCACCTGGCTTTTCCTGTCACTTTATCTTAGGGCGCAATCTTAATCTCTCATTGTTCAAGCCAGTCAGTCACTGTCACTGCTCTTTGTTTCGGCAAGGTATTTTTGCAGGGCTTTCTGGATTTCTTCAAAATCTTTTCAAGGACAATGTGCTGTTATAAGTGTGGCTGAAGGAAGTAAATGCTTGATTCAAGCATTGAATTGAATTCAAGGTGGTGGCTTATCTTGGCTTTCTAAATGGGAAATACAGTTCTCTGGACATGTGGGTTGTTCCTTACATGACACCTTGAGTAAAAAAAAAGAGCCAATCATCTTGCAAAAACCTATAAATAATGTTTTCTGCTTTTTAATGCCATCCCTTCCCATATTCCTCCTCATCCCTGAGTAAGTCCTTGGTCCTCTTCAGAGGGTCTAGGGATTGCTCTTCAGGCTCATGATTTATCCTTGTTGATGTTGACCTTGGCATCTGACTGAGGTCATTGCTTTATCCACTGTATAGTTACTTTTTTTGTCTTTCCCTTTCCATACTCTGTTCTTTTGAACTAAGTCACCAGGTGCACCCACACTCAAAGAAAGTGGGAAGGGAATTAGGCTTCACTTCCTGGAGGGGAGAGTATTCTAGGGGGCATCAAAATATGTCACCCCAAAATATGGCATGTTGGCAAATGGATTATTTTGAGGTAAAGGCATTTGAAAGTTAATGGATGCAGAAAGAGTCTTTCCCAGATCTTCCCTTATATTTGACTAAAATAAGAAACTTTTAAGGAATGAGGACTGCCATAAATTTCCTCTTCTGGGCAAGTTTTATAGCCATAAAGAAGAAAGGAAGTTGGTGCCAAGATGAACCTGCAAAAGCAGACCTTATCTTCCATTGGTTTCCCTGAACTGGTTTACCTTACCACAGTTTGCCATCCTCAGAAACCTAAAACCCTTTTCCTTTGTCTTATGCTTCTCTACAAATATATTGTTCTTTGCTAATATGCTATATAAACCCGCTTTCTAACCACCCCTGGAGTTACTCATCATTGAGTTTCTCTGCTGTGCGTGCTTGTTCTGTTAACAAACTTCTCTTCCTTTTTCTCTTGTTCACCTGTTGTTGTTGTTTCTCATTTTAATTTGTGGAGACTCACTAAAGAACTTGGGAGGGCAGAGGGTTTTTTCCACCTCTATAGTTTCTACATAAATTATTTGGAATTCTTCTGTTAGAAAGGTTTGTCTCTTCTACATTTATTTATTCAATTGTTTATTTAAATCACTGGACCCAATCTTCATCCCCCTGCCTAGTCTCTCTTGTTAGGCTGGATTTTTTTGTTCAGCCCACATCTTGATTCCCAAGCCTGTTTTCCTTTGGGTAATGTCTCTGTCTGTTGTGTCCAGAATTTACCATGCTTGTTTTCGGGGAGGGAGGTGAAGGGCAGAGAGGGGTCAATAAACAAGAAATGGAAGCGTCACATTGTGGGGGGAAAGGTATGGAGAGAAGAGACTATGGCTGGACTTAAGACAAGTGAGTTGATGGAAGATGTGGTGGGTGCAGGAAATCATAGTAAGAGGTGACTATTAGAATATACATTTCCAGAGAACTAGCAGGAAAAGTGGAAAGAACACCAGACTTTCCACACTCTAAGGTAAAAGGTGATTCCTGGAGCATTCCGGGTATTCAGGTGGCAAACATCTAGGTTACGTTTAAGGATAAGGAAATAAAATCATTGAGGCCTTAGAGATCAAGCCATCAAGTTCCTAAAGATGAAGAAGTTGTGGACCTGAGAGTTTTAATAGATTGCCTAAGGTCAAAGTTGTCCCCAGGAGAGCTCGAATTAGAAGTGAGCCTTCCTGATTCCCCATCTAATTCTTATTCCAGGATGCTGCAGCTGTTGCCTTGAAGCTGATTCAGATACTAATAGAGTGAGGCTTTCCATACCCTTGGGAAGTTTGAAGCTATAACGAGAAATAGCCTCAAGGGGAAATGAGCAACTCAGAAAGGCCGAATTCCCTTTTTGGTGATTTAAATGTTAATGTCTTGGCACCTCTCCAGGCAAGTAGGAGATTAGGAGGCAGCTAAGGAGCCATGCCTATTCTAGGAACTCCTGGTTCCTGTTGTTGGTTAAGTGACTCTTCACAGTCCTTGAAGACAGGATTAGAGGCTTAAAACAGATTCCAAATGGAACCCAACCATCCTTTCATCTTGCGTCAATGGCAATATTTCTCTCCTTCTCTCTAGACCTTTTTAGGAGAGGCATCCAGTTAGCTACTGTACCCTACATCCTTCTATTAAAAATCTGGACCTTCCTTTGGAAGCAGTTAGTAACTCTAGCACAGATGCAGTTCGGACAGTTGCAAGGTTAACTTCTGTCTGTATTTCCCTGCCAGAGCCTCCTCCACTCCACTTTCTCCAACATCCAGCTACTTCCAGCCAAAACTCCAAGGGGAAAACAAAACTAAGCAGTTAAAGGTCGGTGACTTAGTTTACTTCCCAGCAAACATCTGGGAAGTTGGACCATCTGGATTGTTTAGTTTAAAGGCTTCAGTTTTCATCTGGTTTGGTGTTATGTCTACTTATTATGCCTTATCTATTTGGGGGCATTTGCTGAGCCCTGGTCCTGGCTGAGAGTAGGCGACCAATCAACCAATTGTGGCAATAAATTTTTGCAAAAGAACACTTGAAAAGTACTAAGGGATAAAAGGAAGGAGGTAAAGACTCCCCATTTTTCCATTATCAATATAGTAACTGTTTTATACTTTTGTGATACTTTCATCTTGTCATCTTTTCTCCATATAGGGTCTTGTTAAAACATTGGTTTTTTTTTTTTATTGTGTTTTTTTTTTAAGATTTTATTTATTCATTTGACAGAGAGAGCACAAGGCAGCAGGCAAAGGGAGAGGGAGAAGCAGGCTTTCTGCTAAGCAGGGAGCCTGATTTGGAGCTCGATCCCAGGACCCTGTTTCACGACCTGAGCCGAATGCAGCCGCTTAACCAACAGAGCCACCCAGGCGCCCTTAAAATACTGTTCTTACAAACTCCTTATATATCTCATATTTGTATTTTGTTTCCTTATATGACAAATCAGCGTTTCACATGCCAATAAAATACTAAAATACTATTTTAATTATTGTATTAATTATAGGGTGACATCATAATCTACTTAATCTATTTTCTACCAGTGTTTATTATTTACATGGTTTCTAATAAAGAGCCTTTTACTTTAAGCTTTTTTCTGAATTTGGAACTTTTTATTTGAATCATCATCCAGAATCACCATCCATCATCCAAATTGGCTATTGACTTTTTGAAAGGTTTTGATTGACCATGTCTTAAAGAGATTTTTATCTTCTATATTTTCCCCACAAGGCCAAAATCAATACACCAGTTCTGACAGTGATTTGCAAACAGTACCAGGAATTTTAAAAAATACTTATATATTTTATCTTTTAAACTACTTTTGTCTGCCCCAAAGAAAATTATCATGTAAGAAGTGATTTCCATTTATTTGCCACCAAAAGCATATATCATGAGGTACATTTTCATCCTCCGTGTTTTCACAAATGAGCAAGATTGGTCAAAAAAACTCAAAGTGGGGGTTTGAGTACATCAGCTTGAGCTGTTAGATTAAAAAGAAATCCAGACAGAGTGGGAAGTAAAGGTGCAGGGTTGGAGCTAAATTCTTTAAGAAAAACCAAAGTTTAAGGTAGTGGAACCAGGTATGTTGTCAGGTCAAGAGGGCAAGAGGACAATGATGACTCAAAGATATCTCTATCAAAGATAATTAACCAATAGGACATTTTGTATTTCAGTTAAAAAGTTCAGAGACAGGACAGTTTCAGGGTTGTACAATGGATCAGTGATGTCACATAAGATCAAATTCTTTCTAACTTATTACTCTGCAATAACCAGCATTCTAGCCTTGTCTTTATGCTTATCTACTCATGGTCACAAGATGGCATCACATCCTTGTCCAAAGGAGTCCAAAGGGATCCAAAGCTTTCAAAGACATCCACAGGCAGGAAGAAAGAAAAACGTTCTTATCGCAGAGTGAAATATTTTCTAGAAGCTCCTAACTGACTTGCCCTCAGGTGCCACTGGACAGAAATGGATCTTGTATATACATTTGAGCCAACACTGATATGGTAGTCTTAGACCAATCAGATTTCAGTCCTTGGGGAAGGGAAAATGACACATCTTTTCTGAGCACTTTGCTGCCCATTACTTGAACAAAAGCAGGGTTCTTTTTAGCAAGGGATGAGGTTGGATTTGTTAGGGATATAGAGAAAAATGTCTGCTACATTCAGCATTCCGGTTTGAGGAAGAGACCAGGTGATTTCCTTATATTATTTTTGTATAAAAAAATTCATTCTTAAATTTTGAATTTCTTTTCTTTTGGAGTAATTTGTGGGGGCGGAGGTTGGGAAAGGTAGTTAAAATTATGAAAGCTAAAGTTCTTCCAAAACCATTCCTAGCTCCTTTACAGAAAGATGGGGAAATATGTCCAACACTCAAAAGTAGTTTAAGTGAAGTGGGAAAGGAATAGACTTTGAAGCAAAATAGGGAAGTTGGAGGTATTTTCTATCAACTATGTAAGGCATACATTACTTATAAGGTCTATCTTCTGAAGTATGCTGGCTCAGGCTGATAAAGAAAATTAAGAGTTAGAGGAGTCAGTAAACAATCAACAAGAGTGAAGAAGAACCATTTGATTTCTTCTAAGTTGTTTGAAATACAGAAACTAGTTAATGGAGCCATAGGAATGTGGGATGCTCGGATGGAAATCTTGAAATCCATAGGCTTCCAATTCTCTTGCCTGTTTCACATCCCACTAAATTCCATAGGAAGATGATAATGTTACACAACAGCTTAAGAAATTGGGTTTGCTGTAAAGGACACTCCTGTTTGTTCTTCTAAGATTAGAGAGTATCTCCTCTGGCAAGCTTCTCTTGATCTTCAAGGTGGTGATTGTTTCTCTTTCTGTGGCACCTCTTGGCAATCTCACCCCTAAGGTTATTCTTATCACCCATATTTCCATAGCCTGTGGTTTAATGCAAGAAACACATGGTAGTTTCTACATGAATAGCGGAGATGGAATTAACAAGTGCATGAAATTAAATAATGAAAGAATGAGTTAAATAAATAATAGCATGAAAAAAAGAAATTTCCTTTGTTCTTTTGGAAGAGTCAGGGTAATCAGTGTAGATTTTAAAAATATACATATACAATAGCTTTTCTTGAACATTCTTTTTCATTTCATAATCCTATTTAAACAAATCCTTTATTTCTAATGCAGTACAACTTCACCCAGCCTTGAAATTAATAGCTAAGTATTCAATAAATAAATAAATAAATAAAAGGGACAGATTGTGTTATCAGATTTGTGCCCTGAAACCAATCATCCCCTGCCTCTTCTGTAGAGTTATAAAGACCTAAATATGTTTGCAAAAAGCCTGTTTGCTCAATCTGTATGCTAATAAAGATGGAAGTCTGGAATTTGAATTTTCTTGTTTAAATACACTTTATTGGAATATGTTTGCCTTTTTAATCTCAATAATGAATAAGATAAGTTTTGAAAGTGAATTGCTAAAAAAAGCCTCAGAAACCTCAAATCAGATTGGATTTCATATATTAGATACTATCAGTATCCTAGCACATGATAATATTTATTAACAGCATTGTCATACAACTAATGTCTCTATAGTTCATATAGTAGCACGCTTATGCCAAGTATGGAATCAGATGGTTACAAAAGATATGAAAATCGCTAGTGTTGCGGGTTTTATTCTTGGTAAATTTTGCATAAAATAAATATTATTATAGTTATGTAGAGAACCTTTTAATATAGGACAATCATCTGGGAAAGAGCACTGGCCAAGGAGTCATGATAGTCAAGATTAGGTCCTGGCTGTACATTAGATCATTCACTAATTCCTTCTGAGCCTCAGTTTCCTTCTCAAGAAACTAAAGATAATGCTATAGGTCTTACCTATTTTATTAGTAGTTTTTGAGATAAAATGAAGTCATTTTTAAAAATTCTTTTAAGATTTTATATATATATTTGAGAGAGAGAGAGCAGGAGTGAGCAAGGAAGAGATTGAGAGCAGGAACGAGAGAGAGAGAGCAGCAGTGAGGGAGAGAGAAAGAGAGACCACAAGCAGGGGGAGGTTGAGGGCAGAGGAGGGGGAGAAGCAGACACACCACTAAGCAGGGAGTTTGACCACTGGGCTTGATCCCAAGACTCTGGGATCATGATCTGAGCTGAAGGCAGGTGCTTGACCAACTGAGCCACGCAGGTGATCCTAAAATGAAGTGATTTGAAGTGATTTTATCAAAGGACTCTGAAATCTGTATAAGTTATAAAATTGCCAAGTATTATAATTATTGTCATGTGAGCACTAGGCACAGTGGTTGAAAGGGAATATATCTATTCATTATCAAGAGAAAAAAAAAACAATAGGTCAGTGGAATCATAACCATGTATGAGGATAGTGCTTACCTTTTTTATAAGGAAAAATCATTGATTAAATATGGCATATTTGTCATCTTGTCATATCCTAGACATTATTTCCATTGTGATTTGATCAGAGAAGATGTGAAGTTAAGCAGTCATCTAGGAAGAAAGGATCCAAAGTTCGCTACATACTTAAGAACTAGTGAGGAAAAATAAAACCTAGAGATATAAAAAGAAAGTGGAAGGATGGGAAGGCAAGAAATCTATTTTCTATTAAATAGTGCACATAATCTCTTCGAAGTGTGTATGTCTGGCAGGAGGGAAGAAGAAGCCAAAGAAAGTCGGATAAGAACACACTTAGCTTTTGATCGCTAAAAATGAAGTAGAGCTATTTAATCTCCAGATTGCCCTCACACTGTGTGCATCTATTGTGTTGTGGTTGAACTCTAAGAGGCCATACTGTTGTGCCTGTTAATTTCAGCACAGTGTGAATTCCCCTCCTTACTTAAAGGCAATGGTTAGTTCAATTGATGCACATTTCACTGAATCCACAAATCAATAAACCACTTGGAGAAAAAGTAAAGTGTGAATCTTCCTGCATGGTCTCCTGATAGGAGAGACAAAGAATGGCAATAAGATCTGAAATCCCCAACTGGGAATTAAACCTGCTTTCACTTGCCTGGCTTAGCAGATGACGTCAATTGGCAATGACTTATGAATGTTATCTCTATAACCCTCTTTCTATGGGCTTCTCACTCTCCCAGCTGAGCATCTGAGGACTGGCATACAATTTCATGTCATATCTTGAGTATCAGAGGACCATGGTTTTTAACTTAGAGTGGAACTGGGCAGCGGGACAGGAGCTAGTGGAACTGATCCAACTGTAGGTTCTATAATATGAAGTAGTCTGCTGGGGAAGGCACATGATCATGGAGTATGGCAATCCTTGGGCATAGTCCAAACCACGGACAAAAACCAGTCTGCATGTAGTCACAGGACACATAACTGGACTGGGGTTAAAAGGCAGGATTCCAGGAATGGGAGCCAAGGCAGTAGTCCATTTTATCAGCCAGAGCTCTTGATTGAAAGCAGCAGAAATTTATGCTGGCTATCTAAAACAAAAAGAGGATTTATTATAGGGTGATCAGAGACTTACAAAGTTGATTGGAGTTGGAGACCTGCCTTGGAAAAAAAGATAGGGGTATTTACAAAAAATCAATTCCCAGCGGCTTAAAGACTTAAATGTGAAAGGTAAAATTATAAAGCATTTTAGAAGAGAGTGCAAGAAAATATCTTCATGAAGTCAGAGTTGGGAAGAATTTTCTTGCAAGAAACAAAAAATACTATCCATAAAGGATAAGATCACTTTTTATACTACATTAAAATTAAGGACTCTATCCATAAACAAAACAAAAACAAAGCAAAAAACAGTTTAAACAGAGTGAAAGGCAAATTACAGAGTAGGAGATGTTATTTGTGATATTTAACTACCAAACTCCTAGATCCAAAATATACAGAGAGATCCTACAAATAGGAAGTAGGAAAAAAGACATTGGACATGAAAAGGCTCGCAGTCTCATTAGAAATAAAGAGAATGCAAAGAAAATCACAATGAGGTGTCATTATACACTCACCAGATTGGCAACCATTAAAAAAACCAGATAATACCAAGTGGAGGTGAGGATGTAGAACAGGAGGACTTTCACCCACAGCAGAAACATCAATAGGTACAACCAACTATGGAAAACTTGTTCCCATTATCTCCCCAAAACTGAGCACACGTACACCCAATCATCCAGCAACTCCACTTGGAGATGTTCATCTATCATTGAATGGACCTATAAATAACTTTACAGAATAGAATGCCTCTATGCACAGCAATACGGACAAATCTCACATACTATATAAAATTTAAGGAAAGGCAAAGAGACAAAACTAAACTGAGTTATTTGGGAATGAACCTTTAGGTGGTAGAGTTAACAGAAAACCAAGAAAATCATGGTCACCAAAGACAAGGTTATGGTTATTTCTAGGTGAAAGGAAGGGGATTGTTATTGGGGAAATGTCCATGGGAGTAGTGAGGAGGCACTGGTAATGTTTGCATCATACTGATGAGGACAAGTCATCAGGCATAGCACATGCCATACCTGCTGGAGATGAGTGCATTGGGGGAACTCTCACAGCGAGTATCAGTGGTGCAGGTGGAGGTCCCTGGGCAGCACACAGATGTCTAGCAGAGCCAGATATAAGTCTCTGGATCAGGAATTGCAACCCTTGGGCTTTGGAGTTTTTTAACCACAATGATAGAACCTCAGTCTCAGTCCTTCCTCACCAACTTAGTCCTTGTTTTGGAAGTAGCACCATGCCTTCACATCCAGGGGCTAGTCTAAGCCTCGTAGTTATGGCTTTATGACATGGCAAGTGAATGAGAGGACTTGTCAAACCAACATTCATTCTCTCTTGGGATATTAAAAAAGACTGTGATCCAAGTCTTACAGTTGACCAAGATCAATGGCCTTAAACACCAGACTGTAGGGCATTTCCATGGAACATTATAAGAAACTATTTTTCTTCTAAGAGGTCAGCTTATACGAGAAATAGGCTTGGGCAAATTTAACTCTTACATCTAGCTTTAATTTTCCTAGCTGTTGATGAGGTTTCATGGTTGTTTGTATTATAATTATTTGCCAAATTTTACATATCCTTTATATACTTTTCTTATGTATGCCTCATTTTACAATTAAAACAAATATTAGAATCAAGAGGACTCTAAGAGCTATGGGACAGACACCACAGCCAAGATTCTAATAGAAGCCTGGGCCTCAGGCTGCCACGACACACACTTGCATCATTCACTGTTGAGTTAGAGGCCCAGGACAGAGGAGAATTACCTGACAGTAATAGCCTCCAAATGTACTACCAGGCAGGCTATCCTGGAAGTCATAGGATAGTAAACCTTACAGACCAAATTAAGATGCTCAAATTACATGATTTATTAAATTGAATTAAAATACAGTGAGAAGCAAGGGGAAAGAGCTGAGGTAAGTTAAGCCACTTAGGATAGATGCACGTGGAATGGGAGGATCAGAGAATCTTAGAAGAGGCTATGTTCATATATCCCAGCTGTCTATGCCACACGAGTCTTCTCCACCCAAAGTGTGCTTATGAGACCAAAACTGAGGTTTGAGCAAATGGGCCCACAGATAGATGATGACTTGGTCCAATGATAAATACTTGCTCTCTTGGATGCACACAGGGACAAGTGCAAATAGTCACAGCTGGAGAATGTCAAGTAGTCTGAAGAGCAGTCATGGGTTTTATTTGTGTTTTGAGGGCAAAATTTCATGAAGCCAGAATGGGTGTCACCACTGGGTGATGAATTAAAGCATTATATATATATTTATATATATATATATATATATATATGTATGTATATATAATGTTTGCATCATATATATATATATATAAAATGCTCATATATAGTGTATCCTGAGTATTTAGTTCCTCTTGTGTATTTCATTGTATGTGTGCTTAGCATCTAATATTCTATAAGCATCTGTTGGTCCTTTCATTCTTCTCTTTGTGGGACACACATGCTGTATTTGCTAGCTTCTTATCTTAAGCTTATCATACCCTGTAAGATCTGCCTACATCTAACAAACTTTTTGCTTACTAGCTCTTTACCTATACTGAAACACCTTAAAAGGTTTTGCCTATTTTTATAAACTACACATTTATTTGACAGAACTGAATATTCTCAAAAGCAAATGCACGTGACATATCTGATTGGCTGAGACTAAGTCATGCACCCATCTCACTGGTTATGCCAAGACAAAGGGAAAATAATGTAGTCTCTTTGGGTTGTGATGGAGAAAGTGAACTCTTCTTCTTACCAAAAATGCTCTAAGAATTTCCCCATAAAAGAGAGTGCAAATAGGAAGGAGGAAATTGGATACTAGACGGCCCTCGTGAACACATGCCCGCCACATATACAAGGGATATTGGCAAGGGAGTGGGCTTTGGGAATAAAGCAAAAGTCTAGTTGTTGGAAATGTGACATTGCATCCATGTTGACTGAGTAGCAGAAATGGTTTGAGTCTGAATGCCAGCATAATGAACTGGGATGTTTAAGAACCTCTTTCTTTAGGTCAGAAAAGCTATATGACTGCTACTATGAATGTTGGGCTGAGCTTCCACACAGTCATTAGATGTCTCCAAGTATGGAGAGTGGAAGCAATGCAGTAGCTGTGATTACCCTGGGCCTGAGAGTATCCCTCAGATTTCCTGGAGTCCTGGCCAGCCACGCATTTCTGCATTTCTGGAAATTATTATAGAAACTCATTGGTGAAAAGTAGAGCAGTTTCCCCCCATCATGCTTCTGGAATGTTGCTTAGATAATGGAGGATCTATCTTCTCTCTCTCTCTCTCTCTCTCTCTCTCACACACACACACACATACTCTCTCTCTCTCTCTCTCTCTCTCATATTCTTTCAAAAGGAAGCTATACTAGAATTATCTTTAAACAGAAGGTGGCCAGTAGCTACCTTTAGATGATCCCTGAGGTTCTGGACAATTTAGCCTCGAGGAGCCATGGGTCCCTCAGCAACCTAATTTTTTATTTATTCTCTAAGAGCTGTCTTAAAAAAAGACAATTGTTTAAAGTTCTATCCCAAGCCTGAGTACCACCAAAGATTTGAAAAACTTTTGAGGAAGTTGTCCACAGCTCTTTGCTATATTGATTGATTACGATATATCCCTTGATGATTAACCCCACCCACAAACACTCTCCTAAGTGTCCATTCCCTTTACCACCTCCATACAAATTATAGAATTGTGTTCTGTCAGTAAAGGGGCTGCTGTACCTACTCTTAAGTAGTGTCTGAACAATGACGCATAAGACTTAGCAAACATCTGACTTTCATCTTCCCACATTTCTCCCACAGGGCACAGTAGAATTAAGGCCTTGGCAACAGCTATTTAGAAAAAGGTAAAATAATGACAGCTGTGCACATTTAAAAAATGAACATGCATTAATGATTTTATTTTACTCATATATGTTTGAAGGGGTTCAGAATATGCCACCCCTAAATATGCCACTTTGGCACTAGGATTATTTTGAGTTGAAGGCAAGTGAGAACCAAGAGATACAGGAAGAGTTCTCTGCCTTTCCTTTATCTGCCTAAAGCAGGGTGTAAATTTCCCTTTGTGGAAGTGTTCCTCCCTTTCTACCTACAGGTCTTCCACCGTCCCCACCCAGGAAGGCAAGAGCATTCTTACCTCTGGAGACAGAATTCATACTGCAACGAGTTTGTACAATAGATCTTACTAAAATAAGATTTTACGTTCTGGGGTGCCTGGGTGGCTCAGTTATTAAGGGTCTGCCTTCAGCTCAGGTCATGATCTCAGGGTCCTGGGATTGAGCCCCGCATCGGGCTCCCTGCTTGGTGGGGAGCCTGCTTCTCCCACTACCATTCCCTCTGCTTGTGTTCCTTCTCTCTCTGTGTTTCTCTCTGTCAAATAAATAAAATCTTTAAAAAAAAAAAAAGATTTTACATTCTATTAGTTCCTCCATTCCACCCCGCCCCATAACTTCCCTGTGACTTACCAGTTCTTGAAGCATAACTTTCTTTTCTTTATTAAAATGGTATATAAGCCCCCAAGTTTAACTTCTTATTTGTATTTCACTTCTTTTCTATGAATTCCAGTGCACATAAACATTAATAAATATTGTATGCCTTTTCTCCTACTGATATTTTATTAGTTTAACTCTCAGTCTTCTTGGTACTGTACCTAAGAGGGTAGAAAGAAAGACAGAGGGAACTAGGCAGGTATTATAATTGGTACAAAGGAAAAGTCAAAATACTGCAAACTTATCTGGCAAGCAAAAGAATGCTGAAATGAATTTCCACTGGAGGCAAAAAATTGTTTTTAACCCTGGGATAAGGAGGATCAATTAAATCTCTATCAGACTGGACAGAATTTACATGTTTATCAGTTGTTTACAGTGCAGAAGAATTGCAACACAGCTCAAAAATAATAAAAGGTTCGTATCTGATAAATTGGAAGGATGTTGCTGTATGTACACAGTGCATAGTTTTCCCTGGAACACATTTTTTAAAAAATAAAATATAAAAGAGCTAATACTCTTGTTTGTTTTGTTGACCTTTCAACTATTAGTATTTTCTTGACTCAATCCTTTCTTTAACAGGTTTATTATACATCAGGGTTTCATCCCAGAGACTCAATATTCTCAAGGTTAATGTGCTGGGGGTTTGAGAATTTTTAGAGAAGCCCTTAGGGTTGCTTGAGATTGGATTTTTAGGTGCTTAGTTTTAGAAAACTAGGAAATCAATTACTATGCCAGCTTCCTGGATGTCAAGAATGGCCACTGTTTCACACGGTCCCTGCCAGGTAATAAAGCAGTCACCATATTCCCCATTCACAAATTGTTCATACCAACTGTTCAACTTGACCTTCTCCTTAAAGAATTCACAGTATTTGTGAATTCTCATGATACTTGTGCCCGAGGTCTTTAGAATTAAAAATGTTTGTATTACATATTCTGGCAGTGCTGATCTGTTTGTGTTATCCCCAAGGTGTTATTTGTTGCTTATGCAGCTTCCGGGGCAAAATAGATACAGTCAATCCTCATTACTCCCAGATTCTGTATTTGCAAATGTCTACGTGTTAAAAGTGATTTGTAACCCCCAAATCAATACTTAAGGTGCTTTTCTAGTCATTCTCAGACATGAGCATAGGCAGGATGGCGAAAATTGGAGTCACCTGATGCATGTTCCCAGCTTAGGTGGAAAAGGGGGATGTTCTGTCTTCCTGTTTCAGCTCTCACACTGTAAACAGGTATGCTCTTCATGGTTTATTTAGTGTCACCTTTTCCACATTTTTCATGCTTTTTGTGGGCAATTTCTCTGTTTAAAATGGCCCTCAAGTGTCCTGCTAAAGCGCTGTCTAGTTTTTCTAGGTGTGAGAGGGCTGGTAAGTTGCCTTATGGAGAAAACGTGTGTGGTGGACAAGTTTCATTTGGGCATGAGTTATAGTGCTGCAGGCCGTAAGTTCAACATTAATGAATCAACAGTATATATTTTAAGAGAGATATTTAAACAGAAACACACAGAAAACATGTATTGATCAGTTGACAAAAATGCTCTCAGGATTCTACTCCTGGATTTCCCCTAGGAGCAATGATTTAGTATTCACAAATTCAGTGTTTGCTGTGACTTTATAGAACAGCATTATCAAGAACAACAAGAATCAATTGTATCTATCTCAGAGGATGTTGGCATGGACAGTGATGAGATTTTTTCCTGGTCACCATGTAGTCCTCTTCTTGACTTTCCTTTTGTGGCTGGAATTTGCATCATTTAGTTTGTTTAAGAGATTGGCTTGTGTCGGACCTTTGTTAAGAGTTGGATAGGGTAAAAGGGCAGTGTTCTGGGAAGTCTTTTCTCTTTTTTTAGAAGGGGTGGAAATAAAATCCAAACAACTATGTCCCTCTGGCTCCAGGTTGTGCTGAGTTCCTAATGAATTAATTGTCTCAATACTTGATCCTTAGCAGATCGTAGAATTTCAAGTGGAATCCCATTTATATGGTTTTTATTGCCCTTCTAAATTCTGATTAGCTTTTCCATTGACACCCTGGCCCTTTCACTTCTTTGTGGGTTTTGAAAAATTATAATGAATACATGAGTGCTGGGCAGACCTCATTTATTTTATAGCTCCATGCACTTGTTTCTTTGAAGGGAAACCATATGGGCTGCCCTGTACACACACACACACACACACACACACACACACACACACACACACGAACACACACGAACATGCATGAACACACACATACACACTAATTGGGGTCATATGGGAGCAGAGAGCTGGCGATGGGGAAGGAGAGAGAGATGACAATATTCCAAAAGGAAACTTGTTAAATACCACTTCATAGAACAGCTTTAGATAGAACAATTGCTCCTGCCATTTTCAACCAGGCCCTCAGGGGCTAATACCAGCTATTAAGAGGTTACTGTTGTAATAATATTTCTCCCCCACTTTTGACAATAAAATGCGAACCAGATTGGAGGTAGTGAGGGAGAGCCAACCATATAGGTAAATTGAGTTAGGGACCTGACTGCCCTCAGGCAACCCCAGTTTTGTTTTGTGCCAGCCTACCTTTGAACCTTCACTCCCTTTTCTCTCCAGGTGCAAATAAATGGCTTGGCCTCTTTTTTTACTCAGAGAACAGGGTCTGTTCTCTGTCATTACCACCTTCACAGAAACCGAACTTTTTATTTTTCTTCTCTCACTTATTTTTCATTTTTACCTTATCATTACAACATGAAAGAATAGTCCCTTCCAAAAGAAATTCCAAGCATGGGTGTATAAAGGGAGGCAGAAAGAGTCCTACTTTATAAATACCAAAATTATGCCAGAGAGGAGTTGGTTTGGTTTGGGACAAATAAAAACTTGGGAGCCTTGACCTCTGAGGAAAACTACAGGGAAGGAGGCTTAGGAGTGGCTATGCCACTCACTAATTGTGAATTTGGGTAATTTTCATCACTTTTCAAAGCTATTTTCTCAACTATTATGCTGTTCAGCACACTTTTTCTGTAAAGGGGATAGATAATAAATATTAAAGACTTGGTGGGCTATGTAGTCTCTGGTGCAAGTATTTAGCTCTGCTGTTGTAGGGCAAAAACAGTCATAGACAATACATAAACTAATGGGCATGCCATGTTCCAATAAAAATCTTATAGACAAGCACAGGCTGAATTTGGCAAGCCAGATTGGGCTGTTATTCATCAACTCTTGTTTTATAAAATGGTGATAATAATAGTACCTAATTCCAGTGGTTTGGGAAGGTGATATGGACATACTGCATATGAAAGATTTCGTATAATGTCTGGTTTATAATAAGCATTTCTGGTAAAAAAAAAAAAAAGATAATTTAAAAAGATAAAATCATGATTTTTCTCACAATTACAAAGTGAACTTAAGGACTTTACGTAACTCATTATTAATGATGGGATCAGGCAGATATTATATCTCATTCAAAAGAGATATTTAAAAAAAATCCGGAGATTTATAGATCAAAGATAATGAAATTAATTTGCAAACTGACACAAAACTGGCTTGGAGGAGGAAAGTTTGTCCTTTTACCAGACAGTTCATTTACACGTTCGTAGTCAAGAGTCATTTTCATTACATTTTAGTTTTCTACAACTACAGAGTTAAAAATAGCTCAAACCTGATGAGAAGATAGAATCCGATGATCCTGAGTGATGTGCTCTAAACAATGCATCATTTGCCACCAGAGAAATTTAGTAATCATATTTGTTGATTCAAGTTTCTTCATACACTCAAATCTTGCCACTATTATTGTTGCTCACTTGTCAACTAGGGTTACCCTGTTCTTTGAGACTGAAATGGAATTGACTTAAATATCATTTCTGCCTGCTCTAGGGTCTTCTTCAAATCAAGATTGATTTGAAATTCCCTACTCTATTGCATGAGTTCCGTGGTGATTGCCTCAGTGAGTGTGTGGTGTTCATATCTGGCGTGATGGTCCCATGTATGAGGTGAATTCCTAGTGACTCCATGCCCCTGAGATGTCACCTGCCTGAGGGTCTATGAATGCAAGGGGTAGTCAAACATATACATCCCAGCAACACAAACGGTTTAAAACTACCACAGCTTCCATTGGCTTCCCTGTCACTGGGGATTTCCTATTGGCTGATACTTGTTAGACTCCAAGTCAAAAGGTTTCTCAACTCTTTTTCTTCTACTTCTCTCCTAACCCACCTTCTTTTCTCCAACAGTCTTACATTCTTTTTCATTTCTTATGTTAAACAGTTTAACTATCTCTTTGTTTTACAGTCTCCTTAGAAAGTACAAATCCTTCCTCTACCTTTCACACCAAAGTAGCTTATCAAGTTACTGAGTTAAAGGAAAGGCCAAGTCCATGGCAGAACCTACTGTGATCTGGTATGGTTTTAGATAGTTTTTTTTTCTTTCTTGTCTATTACTGTTATTATCATCATTAGGAGGAGGTAAGTTAGGGTTACCAATAGGATTGTTTGGATAAGCAGTTATTTCTGTAGGGTGCTATTTGGCTTTCTATGTTTCTTGCTCAGTTACCTTTTCCCTACTTTCTCACTCTCTCTCTCTTTTAACTTTCCTCCTACACAAATTAGGATATATTTTTAAACTGTGATTAACATCTTTTTCCTCCACAGTGAAACCACAAGATACACAGAGACAATGTTGTCTCAGCAAGGGTGCCCAAATGTTGGGATACCTTCAAGGGTTCCTTAGGCATTCTCACTGCAAGAAGCCAAGTGGGCCTGCCTAGAATGGTACTTAAACAATTATGCAGAGAAAGGAAACTGGAGATTGACAACTTATTTTTCTTTTAGGAAATCAGTGGTAGGTTTTGTCAGACTGCAGAAGTTTAGACTTGGCTCCAAAGGTTAGAAGATCAATAGTTCTCTTAGGTTTAGTAGTCTAAACTAGTAACCTGGGTTTAACTATTTTGGTTGTGGTTGGTGTAAGGAAAAAAGTGTGAATGATTTCTGAATTTTAGTGGTTGTCCCCACTAGGCCATTCCTCTCTGCCTTTGTCTTTGACTACACTATCTGACAATAATATAAACTGTAGAAAACTGAAAATAGTGCAAATAATTTCCACTCATAGAAATGCAAATTGGGTTTAATGTGTGTTCAGGCTGCACTGTAAAGTAGACTGGCGTTAAAGAAAAAAGTTATTCTGACACTTGTTAAAATGGTAAAGATTTTATTCAATCTTTACTCAAGATTATAGCAATAGGGGTATTGTAATGGAAGAACAAGATTGGGCTCAACTCCAAATATAGCAAAGATAGTTGGGAATTTATAGCCAAGAAGCAGTGTGAGAGAATCAGTGGATGGAATATTACTAAGAGGGTACATCAAGGATAGGAGTATTCTTGATTAATTGGCCTAACAGGATTCTTGTTCAAGGTAAACCAAGGATTTACTCATCAACACTGGGGTATGAGAATCTTGATTAGATATCAGGGAGATCAGATACCCAAGACTGAAATAAGCTTACTTAGCAGGATTCTTGCTAGTACTATGTTGGGCAGGCCAAGGACTGGAAGAGGTCCAGGGTTGAAACCTAGTCAGGAAAAGGGCTCAGAGAGCTTGATTAAGTTTGGCTAAAGACAGAGTCTTTGTCACCAGTCAGGGTAAGTCTCTTTGAAGAAGGTAAGTTTTGAGCAAAGGCGTGAAGGACACAAGATATTTCACCTGGCAGATATCTGAGTGAAATGCATTCCAAGTAGGGTAAACAACAAAGGACCTAAGACAGAAATTTGCCTGCAGGGTAAAGGAATACTGAGAAGGCTAGTGTGTTTGGCCACCAAGGGTATGTCCATCTCACATACACTAATTGCAATGTCATATTAATATTCCTTCCATTTTTCTGGCCAGACTTTGTGAGCAAATTACATGAATATTATTTTATAATACAAAGATTTGGGGTTGTTTGTTATGTAACAATAATAACTAGAATATCTACAATGATTGAGGTTGAGTGAATAAGGAGGAAAGTAGATTGAGATGAATTCAGAATGGCATTAACAAGGGGGTAGAAAATGCAGGACATTATGGGCCAAAGTTAAAATTGACTTTTATTATAAGTGAAAAGAATAAATGAATGAATATTTTTTAAATATTGGGAAAGATTAACTCAAAGGAGAATAATTATTGTATCCATTAATTAACAGGCTCTACAGTGAAGTGAAAAAACCATGTAGTTGAATCTCAATACTACCACTTATGATTTTAATCATGGAAGAATTATTTAAATATTTTGAGCCTTATTTTCTTATTGTGGGGATATGTATGAGTATTAAATGTTACAAAACTTACAGTAAGCGCCCAATGTTAGTTTTCTTATCTGCTCCCTTTAATATTTTGAATATTTTAGATGCCCATCACAGTGAAAGGGATTGAATTTAATCTGCCTTGCCATTTCCAAGAATTAAGTCCAGTAGAATGGAAAAGACAAAGAGGCATACTTTAGCTCTAGTAAAGGGTCAATAGCATATTAATGTGTATAGTTACCTGACTCTGAATCTGACTTTATATTTACTAGCTTTGTGACCTTAGACAAGTTACTTAAATATTCTAATACTCATTTTCTTTACTGATAAAATTCTGCTAATTATAGGACCTGCCTCATGAGTTTATATTAAATTTAAGTATGGAAATCCATCTAAAGTGCTTACCATGATGTTTGATGCTCAATATTTACCAACAATTTACCCCTAGTTGGAACAAGAAATACCTAATGAAGATTAAATTCCCTTACTGGAAATATTAAGGGAAATATTACATGCTATCTAAAGAAGTTTTGTCATTGACCAATTCTAGTTCTAAATTCCATCTTTCTCAGTTCCTGTCATGAGATCTTGGGCTTCTTTGATCCATAAGTATATTGACTAGATTTTCTGTTTTCATCTTGGGCATGTGGTCCTAAATTATGAGATTGTATTGGTTGGAATGAGCTAAATTTTGCTGTAATAACAATTCCCCAATCTTACTGGCTTAACCCAACAAAAGTTTCTCATTCAAGTTAACATTTCCATTGTGGGGTCATTACGAGCTTAAGGTAGGGATGGGATGGGAGTTCCACTCATTAGTTTCTCTTGGATTCAAGTTAGTAGAATAATCATCACCTTGAACACTGTTATTCATAGTGCGAGAGGAGAATGAAAGTTCTAAGCAGTACTTTTCTTAACTATCTGTGGTGGAAGACCAATTTTTATTTATTTTATTTCTAATCTATTATGGACCAATATTTTTATAAAATATGATAAGAACGAATCATTGATCACATGTTTGGATGTTGCAAGATTAGTAAATTATAATTAAAGTTTCTAAATGTTTATTTCCATTTTCTATTTATCTTTACATGGACTGGAAAAAATTAGTTTATGGACCAGTGTGCAGCCCACACTGATTTGGAGGGTCTCACTCTGGTAAATACTTCAACCTAGAAATAACATGTCATTTTGTTTCAAAATTCATTGGCTAACACCAGCAATATGTTCCCTCTCCCAACAGTGAGAGTAAAGTTCAAACCTGTTGAGTACCCTCAAAATGGAGGGAGGGGCAAAAGGAAATACTGTAGTTTTTATCAGTTACCACACTGATAACAAGAACCTTTTTATAAAATACAGAATTCTACATATAAGCTTGGGAAACTTTGATTTGGTAGGTGGAGGAGTAATTGGAATCCATAGTTTAAAAAAAAAAGTCTTTCAGTTGATTTAATTATTCATAGATCTATTGTCCTAGGTGAAATGCACTTAATCATCTCATACATCATGAAGGAGGCTTGGTACTGTCTTGTATTAGTCCAGGTCCTCTGAGAAACAGGTACAAAGACAGGACTTTGCATGGATTTTATTTGGGGAAGTGTTTGTGTAAAAAAAATAGAAAGGAAGTAAAAAAACTGGATGATCCATCAAACCATACTGGAAGTCTGATCTCAAGTGAAGGAGAGAAGTTTAGGTCAACATGTTGTAGATAGCCATGCAGTCTTAGAATGAAGCAGCAAAGCTGTTGGGGATACTGAGCCAAAGCTGGATGACAACAGACTACTGTGCCTCCCAGGAATCTGAGTCTGCCTTTTGCAACGTCCTTTCAGCCCCAACTGTCCCCTTATTCAGTCATTATCTGAGAGCAGCCTTGGCACACACTAGTCAATGAATTTCAAAGCACAGCAGCTGAAGCCCTTGGTCAAGTACACTCTCCATGTAGGAGGTTGGCATGGCATAAGCTCATGGCTGCCACATGTCCTCTCTAGTCTCCTGCCTTTAGGAATTTAAAATATTTATTCCCATTTTATGAATTAATTACTGAGGTCAAGGGCATTTAGTGGATTAAGGTACTGGCACAAGGTCCAGAGCTATTAAGTTTGGAAACAGAGACCAGAACCACTTATACCCTGCTGTCCCTAGTGATATACTTATAGCTTACCTAATTGAAAATATTTTTAGTGGATATTAAATTATTTTTAATTTTTAATCTGCCAAGCACTTCTTTCTGCTGGAAGCAGCACTACCTTCTCTCAGCCATGAAATTTTTGCCTAGTAAGGTCCCATCCACCTGACCATAACAAATCTTCCAGGAAGGAATGCCTACTTAAATTGGGCCAATTATGTTCTTTCCTGGGACTTTCAAAGCTTGAAAATCCTGAGCGCTAGGGGTAGAAGGCAAGGGAGTTATTGGCAGTCATATTCTCCTCTCTGTGGTTTAAGTTAGTCTCTGAGAATGGAATGAAAATGCACATGGAAACAGAGATGAGAAAAGCAATAGCAATACCAGTTGTCTTTGAGATTCAACAGCACTCCCTTTCTTCTGGCCTTCATATAAGACACCTCAGTATTCTTCCAATAATATTCCTATTTTGCCTAAACTGAAGTGAGTTTCTATCATGTGCAACTATGAGACCTTGACTAATACAGTTCCTCAGAAACGCAGACTTCAAGACCTCTTATAGTAGTGCTAACACAATGAGGTAATTGCTTTTTTCCTATTTCTTACTCTTTTCTGTTTTTTTTTTAAGCCTTTGGGGGGAAAAATGCCTTTATCAGCTGTCAGAGACAAGTGATTAACACCTAGATAGGCAGCAGAGAGTTCCCTCTAGCACTGGGAAGGCAAAGAGGGATGGCAGACCAATGAACCATTAGAAACTCATTGCTCTTGCAATGAAGAGATTGATCCTTTGTTAAAACTCCACCTAGCTTCACAATTAACTCTTGTGCAATTAAATGCTGACAGTATTGAGTTTTCACTGATAAATCAACATTTAATTTCTGAAGGAAAAAGAAAGAGGGATAGTAACAAGCCAAGCATATCAAATGAATTTGTTTAAAAAAATCATAAAACAAGTAGACTCTTGTTGTGACTAAACATAAAAGTGATATTTCCAATTTGTGTGTCATTGGTGCATACTCATAGCGTTTGTATCCTATATCCTGAACAACTAAAACATAAAGATAAATCTTTTCAACACCAAACTTAAGTAAGTAGATTCCATTTTAGAGATTAGAATGGCCTGTTCAGGAGAGATGCATTGGTGCCCAGCTTGGCCTTGAATATGGATACGATTTGCCAGTTAGGTTCTTTGGGCCTCAGTTTTCCTTGTCTTTAAAATGAGGCTAGTAGAATAAATGATCTCTAAGTTCCTTCATAATTCAATAATTCTTTTATTTAAAAGAAAGTTTCATGTTTGAAGAAGATATAATTTCTTTCTCTCATCTTGTGGCCCCATCTTGTATATAGGAAATGGAGACCTGGAGAAGCTAGTTGATATATATGAGGTGAGATTTTTTGTCTTCTTGCTCCATTTTCTTAACAATGACCCATCACGTGGTCTGAATAGTTGTATCCATTCATCTTTTCTCTCTGTGATTTTTTGTATTGCCATCTATTTTGCATATTTCTGTAACAGGAATTGATTTAATGGCAGGAAAAAGGGAAATTCAAAATGATAACTCTGGAAGTGGTTATTATTATTAAATAATGTAATAAATGGTAGTTCTATATCTGTATACTTCATAATATCTTAGTTTTAGAGCACCTGGCTGGCTCAGTCAGTAGAGAATTAACTCTTATCTCAAGATCATGAGTTCAAGCCACGCCCACACTAAGCATGAAGCCTATTTAACCTGTGGGTGGAGGGATGGGTAAAATAGGTGATGGGGATTAAGGAGTGCACTTGCTGTGATAAGCACTGGGTGTGGTATGGAAATGTTGAATCATATTGTATACCTGAAACTAATACTACCTTCTATGTTAACTAACTGTAACTTAAGTAAAAACTTAAAATTTAAATTTTAATAATTAAAAAGGGTTTCCATTTAATTTTTAAAAGTCTTCTAATACTTGAAAATTGGAAAAACTTTCTACTTTAAAAAGTTGCATGTATTTTAAGTTGGTTGGCTAGAAAAGAAATCAGCATGAATTCTTTGAAAGAGAGTTAACCTCCTTTTTTTTTTTTAAAGATTTATTTATTTATTTGAGAGAGAGAGAAAGAGAACACACAAGTGGGGGGAGAGGTGGAAGGGGAGAAAGAGAGAGAGGGAGAGAGAAGAAGACTCCCTGCTGAGCACAGAGCTCTATCCCACTACCTTGAGATCAGGACCCCAGCAGAAATCCAGAGTCAGACTCTCAACCAATTGAGTCACCTGGGTGCCCTGGCTTTTTTTCTTTTTAATGCCTGATAAGACTTAGTTCCTTATGAAATATAGTCAAACCTCACACCGGGACTTTTCTATTTGGGATTCATTTAGACAAAATGATTAACACTGGTCTAAACAATAAAGTAAAAAAGAATATTTCAATTGTCAGTTGACTTGAGAAAGAAGGTAGGAAACTTGAAGAGAAAATGAGAAAAAAGCTCTAGACTGAAGGAAGAAACAAGGAAGAAGCTTGGTTTATGGACATATATTGGCCCGAGGTAAAATATTTCCTGGGCAAGACATGTTCATTGACTTTTGAGACACAATGTGATATCTGATGTTTATTCAAAATAATGTTGGTTTGAGCACTATTCTGTATTCTTCCTCCATTACCAAAACATTTAGTAAAAATCTACGGCTTAAAATATCTTTGTCTAAATGTTGTTTTAGAGAATGAAATAAGAAGGGCTACATCCTAGCCAAGTGAGGAGGAGAGAGAACTCCAGGTGTAGGAAGTGAGCTCTAAGAGGGACAATCAAGAACTCAGTGAAGTAGAAATTTGGATGATAAAGGACTGTGAGGTCAAGGGCTCTCTGGGAAGTCTCAGTAAGTGAGGTGAAGGTGGGATGAATTTGAGCCATTTTGTGTAGATAGTAAAGAAAGGTAGCCCAGAGGCAATCTGTTTTCAGCAGGAAGAAGCTAAGGCACCGAGAACTTATCTGACTTCTTTTTGGTTAGATGATACTATAGACAAAGAGAACAAAGGCACAGTTATTCTGAAGTCCAGCTTCATAGCTCCTTGCTGGATGACAGCATACACTTGATGACCTTCTTAAAGCAGTTGATTGAGTTACATTTCTGGATAGATGGAAGTCATCATACTTACTCATGATAAGTGTTCTTTCTAACACTGAGACATTCCCTTATGTCCCATTCTTATGTGTTTATGGAGTTAGACAGCAATCAAACCTAGAAGGCACATTACTGCATTTGAGGCCAACTGGCAGGGAAATCCAGCTGTCATGGGCCTTGAAGCCTCTATAATTTGGGCAGGGGCTTCTTTTAAGAAAAAGAATAAAAATTCATGAATATAAAATTAGATATAAAAATGAATATTTGTATGGAAAAAGAAATCACAACCAAGTACACAATTTTTAAAAGGTGGCAAATATCACAGACATAAAAATACAGGAAAATAATGATTTTTGCATTATTTAACAGCCTGCCACTTGTCTTTTATATTTTTTATATATATTATCTTGCATACTATTTTGACAGCTTCTTCACATAACAGTATTTTGTGATACCATTATCTATTGAGAGAATAGAAAGATAATCCAGTCTTTCCTCTAGAGAGGTTGACACTTTTTTATATTTTTGATAATAATAAAAGTATAGAGTTATCTGTTTGTAGGATGATTACAGATTTCTACTCTTTCACCATAGGAATTCTATTTGATCCTTCTTTTGCATGATTGTCATCAAAAAAGAAAAGACATGTATGGTGTTGGTAACTATCTTGTGTATTATTGATTATATTTCTGATAGGAGAGAACTTCTGTTTTAATTATACATTTTTGAAAACCAAATCTATGTATAATGTCACCTGTCTAGTATGTAAAATTATTCACATTATTGCATATAGCAGCTTCTGGATTCAGATCTTTCAACCTTGTTTCTCCTCTAATTCTCTCATGTTACTGGTTCACATCATGGTAATACCTTGGCTGGGCACCATGTTCACATCATGGTAACACTTTGGCCTGGCACTTTTGTGTCTGGTGTAGGATGAGTTGGCACAGTGGGTAGAGGGAAAATTCCTGTAGGCCATTCCTACAAAATAAAAACTTTCAATAACTTGCAGAAGAGACTGAGAACCACATACATATATGACATCAATCAAAACTGAATGTATTCCTGGGGTGCCTGGGTGGCTCAGTCATTAAGCGTCTGCCTTCGGCTCAGGTCATGATCCCAGGGTCCTGGGATCGAGCCCCACATCGGGCTCCTTGCTCAGCAGGAGGCCTGCTTCTCCCGCTACCATTCCCTCTGCTTGTGTTCCCTCTCTCACTGTGTTTCTCTCTGTCAAATAAATAAAATCTTAAAAAGCAAAACAAAACAAAACAAAAACAACAACAACAACAAAAAACCTGAATGTATCCCTAACTGAACTGTTACTTAGTCAAGCTGTATAAATGCCTGTAGCCACTCTAACATTACCCATCACAGTTGGAAGTCCAATGATGAGAAAAGCAGAGTGGAAAAAGATAAGTCTTAACCAAATGTGATTAAAATTCTTATTTTACCAAATTTTGCAAACGCATACTGACCATGTGAACATATTGTGAGGGCTCCCTCCCAGAGCCTTGGAAGGGGTTTGTACAAGTGAGTGAAGCTAAAGCTTAAACTTCATTAGTTTCATGGTAAAACCAGTTCAACTAACTGGTCAAGTGATTGCTAATCAGGTGCATTCCATTCTGGGCCAAGTTCTTTGGGTAAAGGTAGGTATTTCAAAAGCATGCTATTGCTTACTTGGGGTTTTTTTCTCCCTAAGAGAATTCTGGCTTTGGAAGGTAATGGTGTGTAATGAAGACTTGCTTACTTTTCTCCCTGATGAGACTGTTTTGATTAGATGTGATAAGCCTAATCATAACTTTAATAAGAAACTGCTTTTACCTTATTATTTGCCCAAGCTGTGTGTGGGGTTTTATTGGCCATAAACTCTGTTTACTAATTCTTCAGGTTCATGAATAAAGAAACCTGGCCTTTTTGGAAAGGTTTCTGGCCAAGTAGTTCTGGGCAGATCAACTGTTATATGTTCAAATGCTCCAAGGAATCAAAAGCGGGATGTTGACAGAAGCACAAAATCGAGAGGGACTTCCTGGTAAAATGAAGAAATTTGTTGCTGCTCATCAAAGTCAACCTTATTAATTGCACCTTAATAATTTTTCCTCCTATTCCACCCCCTGCCTGTAATTTACTATAGTGGATTTCTTTATTGCCTTTGAAGACTATTAGTAGAGAGATTTCTAAATAGAGTGAATTAGCCAAAGTCTTAATAGGAAGAGGGGGTAATTGAAGACAGTTAGTAAGTTTTTTGCATAGGTATAGGCAGTGGTGATATATATATAGATATATATAGATAGATAGATAGATAGATAGATAGATAGATAGATAGATAGATAGATATAGGATGATGATATACCCAACCCTACTACAGTAATAACCAGCCCTCACATTTGTAACCATGAAAAGTCTAGTGGAGGGAGCCATTACTGACCATTAAACAGAGAGGAGTAGCTGTAGAGGAGGACTGTGTAGCAGAAACAGTGACTTGTGGTGGGGTATACTACCATTCTAAAGCCTGGCAGTACTGAGGCAGGGGAATAAACACTCTGACCTTCCTCTCCTATTGCCCTTTGATCTTTTGCAGTTCTCATTGTCTTAACTCAACAGCAAACCAAAGGTCAAGATAGCTTATTGATATAATCAATAAAGGTCAGGTGAAGTGGCACAGGTGAAGGTAGAGAGTGGATTTAGAGGGGCAAAGAGAAAAATATCCAGCACAGAATGTTACTTACATTGGAGAAGTCTTATCATTACAAGACTGGTCCAAGAGAAAAATATCTTTGTATTCTTGTCTTAAGAGTTAAGTTTTTGCCTAGCATCCCAAATCTCTCTCTCTCTCTCTTCAAAGAGGGACTGGCTGCCCAGTTTGAGGGAGTGTAGTCATCAGATAGCCTCAAGGCGTCAGCTCCATTAGGGTTTGTCTCAGCTGTCAAGAGATGTCTTGCCTGAGGTCAAGTTGTATTTTCTGGGGGTAGGCTTAAGTTGAATTAAATTAAATAGTTCAAAACCCCTCTTTTTACATATCTATTACAAAGTGTGCCCTATTAAATATTGTCTTAACCTTCATCACTTTCATTACAGAAAACCTGTTCCAGGAATGACATTAAGCCTTTCTTTTGAATATTTTTACTGGAGCAAGCCTTTCCTCATTTCAATGTCTGTAATAAAATGAATTTCTCATATGCTAAAATTATCTTTTTCCCTATTTCAGTCAGTGATATTTTTCAAATTCCATATATTCTAGATGCTGTTTCTTTAGTTTTCTTGAGTTGGAAGACATATGTCAATGTTTATCTTTGGTGTGTGGGTTTTGTTTTGTTTTGTTTTTTTGGCTTTTTAAATTTTTATTTTAATTCCAGTTAGTTAACACACAGTGTTATATTAGTTTCAGGTGTACAATATAGTAATTCAATAATTCCATACAACACCCAGTGCTCATCACTACAAGTGCACTCCTTAATCCCCACCACCTATTTAACCCATCTCTCAATCCTCTTCCTCCTGGTAACCATGTCAATATTTATCTTTTTTTTTTAAGATTTTATTTATTTATTTGACAGAGAGAGAGGGCTCACAAGTAGGCAGAGAGGCAGGTAGAGAGAAAAGGGGAAGCAGGCTCCTCTCTGAGCAGAGAGCCCGATGCAGGACTTGATCCCAGGACCCTGAGATCATGACCTGAGCCGAAGGCAGAGGCTTAAACCACTAAGCCACCCAGGTGCCCCTCAATATTTATCTTGATGAGAAATTCTAGTGAACAAATTTTTTATTTCCAAGATTGAAATGGATTGAAACTCTACAACATTCATTCCGTAATACCTCATGCACCTTATTCACAGAAAATCCAATTTGATCGTGGTTTAGTCTGGTCACTGAATATTTCTTAGCATCACTTTATGATTTGTAATGGACACCATGCCCTTGTGACACAAGAGCTCTGAGATAATGAGTACCATTTTGTAATGTCTATTCTTCCATTTGTTTTCAATCATGTTGATCCCTTTTTCATCCTCCTTAGGGAATTTATGAATTTTATAATTAATAGATTTTAAAAAGAGCTTTCTGAATGCTTTATTTTCACATCTTTCTCCAGGTCTTATTGTGTACTGATATTGAATCTAAATTTCTCTCATGGTATTTTACTTTTTTTAAATGCATTATCTAGTTTTCAATTTTTATTTTCTAGCCTAGGTTTTTGTTTTTGACTGAAGTGGGGAAATAAATATAGCACTGCCTGGAAATCTTTAGAATCACTAAATGTATAAAACAATATAACAGTTTGGTTCAAAAGACACATTGATTATATTAAAGAAAATTTTGCTGTGTTATTTGAAATAAGAGGGGGTCAATGAAAATGGTTTCATAAGAAGAGTTTTATATAAGATTCAAGCAAAAAAAAGCAAGCATTTAATACCACTAAAATAAAGTTTTTAAAAGTATGTTTTAGTTTTTAAAAGTTTTTAAGTTTTTAAAAGTATGTGCATGTTTTAAACTTTGTATATGTTTAGTACACAAACATACAGCACATATATATATACACACTTGAAGTATATAAATATAAATATATATCTCTATATAAATGTATAGAGATATACTTGAGTATGATACATATTAATTTCAAAAATAGTTTTAGGATGGGGAGGTAATGGAATTATGAATGGACTCATATAGACCTTCAGTTGTTTTTGTATTTTTATCTCCGTCAAACTTCAAGTTGGCTATTTTCTTTTCATGTATCTTCTAGCTTACTAATTCTTTCTGTAGCTGTGTCTAATTTGTTATGGAATCTATTTATTGAGTACTCAGTTTCAGTTACTATATTTCCAGTTCTAAAATTTCCATTTTATAATAGTTTCCAGCTTTCTACTGAAATTCTCCATCTAATTGTTTAATTTCTGTCACGAACTGAAAAGGATCTGAAATTTTATCTCATTTATAACATAACAGGTGAGTGTGCCACAGTTACATGGATCTTGACAGAAGATATAGGGGTCCTTGTATCAGAGAAATATGACACTATTACACACAGCACCACGAGATGTCTGTGCTTCATGGTTGCATTGATTCCCTTTGTTCTACAAGTCCAACATAAGGAGCAGTTTAGCTGGGTGCTGCAGTGAGTTTGTGTCAATAGCCAATTTCTTCAAATTGGGAAATATAACTCTTTTATAATGAACTGCAAGCAAATCTTCCATTTTTTTTCCCCTGGAGGGAGATATTACCTATATTACGCTATATAAAAGCAAATATTCCTGCTGCTTCAGAGGGAGAAATCATCACTCTCTTCCAAGGCTGTTTGCTACATGAGTATATTTTATTTTATTTATTTTTTTAAAGATTTTATTTATTTATTTGACACAGAGAGAGATCACAAATAGACAGAGAGGCAGGCAGAGAGAGGAGAAAGCAGGATCCCTGCTGAGCAGAGAGCCCGATGCGGGCCTCGATCCCAGGATGCTGAGATCATGACCTGAGCTGAAGGCAGAGGTTTTAACCCACTGAGCCCCCCAGCTGCTATATTAGTATATTTTAAAAGATAGAACAAAAGCTGTCCGTACTTTCCTTGTAAGATGGGCAGAAACTCAGGAGACCCATAAAGAATTGTATTCCAACAATCCTTGAACTAAATCACATATTTTAAAACTGTTTTGAATATCTGCATCTTCCATACCTATCTTCTTATTATCTGCTATTTGCCCTTAGTTTTTAGTCCTTAGCCAATCTGTAGTAGTCATAGTGACTAGGAAGCAATTTTTTTTGATGTTTTATATCGTGGAGATTGTGGAGTTGTTACTGTGATATACCTTGGCCTATCTTATCAGAATGTTATTTTTATTGTAGTTTCTGCTACTATTATTGGGAGATGCTCAGTGAGTTCTTCCAGAAACAAAATGGAAGTGTGGAAGACTTAAATTCAGATAGCAAAGTGTCCACACACTTCCATGAGGAATACTTCTAGCCCTACTTTCCACATCTTACTTACCCCTTCTCTAGGAAAGGGGGCATATTTGCCTGGTGACATAGGGTAAAGCTTTTACAGACCCTCATCTGGAGGCCCTCTCTCTCTTTTCAGAAGATCCTGAGTGAGCCTTTTGCCATAAGGTGAAGAAATGCTGCTTGGTGAGCAACTATTCCACACAAATTGAAAAGGGCAGAATGCTCTGAAAACTAACAAGAAGGGTTCTGCTACATATATCCCATGAATTATTCTCAATTTTATTAATCCAAATACTCCTCTTTTGTTAGATAAGACTGAGTGAGGAGATAAGGAGGAAAGCACAAACTAGAAAAGAACATCCTAGTATTTCAAAGAGAATAGGAAGTTCTATTTCATAAAGACAGTTTTCCTTTCATAAGTTTTCTTTCATAAAGGCCACCCTGTGAGGCAGAAAACATGCACGTTTCTCTTCTCTTACTTCTGCAAGTTGCTGGGAGAAAAACCAATTTTTTTTTTTTTTTTTTTTTAGTGTTCTGCTATGACTAGATGCGTGTGTTTAATTCTAGGAGGAAAATGGTGGAAAGCTTAAATGTGGCAGTAGGCCAAACTGCATTCTCTAATCCACTAGAAACCAAACATATTTTGATACTTCATCTGCTTATGCCTTCTGTTTTTCAATTGGTTACACATGGTAGCAGAAAGAGTGTAATTGTCCATCCTAGGTCCAACATGTAAGTCCATGAAAACCCAGATTTGTGAATCCATCATTTGCTTCTGGTTATTCCCCATTCGGGGGGCCATCTTGCATATTACTTCATGGAAATTAATGCAAACCAACAGAGGAGTAGATAATAGTGAAGTCACATTGAGAAGTAGTTACCGAGTTCAGTCATTAACTGACTCGTTTGAGCAACCTTCCTAGCCAGTCTTATTTATTCTGGGGTGTCAGCAAAATGACAACCACAAGTCAAAGACCTTCACATGTTGCTTATAAGTGACCAACAGCACAAATGCTGAATCCACAAATGCCAAGGGTCAACTGTGTGTGTGTACTAGTGTGTGAGTGAGACCAGTGCAGGAATAACATGAGCATTGTAATTCCCTTAACCCCGCTAATAGAAAGTGAGAGGAATTCAGACCAGCACGTGGGGTTTACTCTTTTTGCCAGAGGGCCTTTCTCTTCAGGGTTTTTCTTTTTTTAAGAACCATAAACATTTATTTTATTGCCACTCTATTCTGCTGCACGGTTTTTCCCTGGGCTAAGAATGGAATTACTAACATTGCTTGTTCCATACTCTGAAAATTGCTGTCAGGTGTGAATTAAATGTTTTATTTGAAGATTTGAGCTCCTTCTCATCAGTCACAAAGGGAATTTTTATGGAATAATACTCGTTGGCACTAATATAATTCTTTTCATCTTATACTCTCTAAGTGCTTTGCAAACCTTCTCTCTCTGCGATCTACATTTCAATGAGTCTTATCACCCCTCTATCTAGCATCACTGACAGAAGCTTTATACTAACTCCCTCAACTCTTCCAGAGCTGCTTTCAGTTCCATGTAAATGGCAAACATTTGAATAATTGTTTCTGGGTACTTAGAGAAAGGAATAAGACAACTTTGATGATCTTCTGGCATATTGTGAATTCAGAATATTGTTGAAATAAGAAGTTAGGAGGGGTGCTAAGAGTAAAATGTGTCCCTTGCGCTGACAGAGTGGAGAGAAAAAAGAATGTTAATAGCAGGTGAAGAACAAGCGAGCAGCCAATTACTACCCCCCTCTTCCCCCCTTGTCCCACCAAACCCACCAAAACTTCTTGATCTTATAAAGATCAAAACTAGGGGCTTTAAGTTATTCAACATTCCCATTAAGGTGTTCAAATCATAACTGTTTTCTAGTCACTTATGTCATAACACATTTGAGTTAGAAGGAATGGTAAACACTACTCATAATCATTAACAATCCAGCCAAATCATTCCATAGCTGAGGCACTGACATTCAGAGGCATCTATTCTTTTACTTAAGATCAAGTACACAGTTAATTAGTGCAAAGCTAGGTTGCCGGATTTTTCACTGCTCTTCCCTCCCACAACCTCATACCAACTATACTCTATACCCTTTCCTTTCCTTTCTTTTTCCCCTCCTCTTCCTCCTCCTTCTTCTTAGTCTTTGTCTTCATTTTCTTTTTCATGTTATAGCTAGATCTTTATCACATGGACAAGAGTGGTTTACAAGAATGAGAAAAAAATAAATACTAATTAAAATGCAACCAATATCTAGAAGAAAAATGGACTAGACTCTTCTCCTTGTCATTGAGGATGGCTTTTACTTACATACATCCTATGTTATTTAAACCTTATATTATATCATAGGGCTTCATCCCACTAAGGATTCTGCAAAGCACAGGTTGTCATGTGAGGATAAAGCCTGAAATGTGTCATATATGTTGCAATAAGAATGTTAGGAGAGACAGTTTCAGAGTATGACATAAAAATAACCACAGAGGGAAGGCTGGGTAGCTCAGTTGGTTGGGTGTCTGCCTTCAGCTTGGGTCACGATCCCAGGGTACTGGGATCGAGTCCCACATTGAGCTCCCTGCTCAGTGGAGATCCTGCTTCTCCCTCTGCCTGCTGCTCCCTCTGCTTGTGCTCTCTCTCTCTCTCTTTCTCTAACAAATAAATAAAATATTAAAAAAAATAAATTAAATTAAAAAATAAAAATAACCACAGAGACCAGATTCTTTAATGAATGGTCATCTTTACCTTTTATTTACCATAGTTTTTGCCTTTTTAGCTTCGAGCTCTCCTTTAGAGTTTGGATCATTTAAAAATGTTTTTATTTTTAAAATCGTGTGGAGGAAGTAAGAGTAGATGTTGACAGCTAAGAAAGCAATATGCCAAGAAAATTAGCCTATTGGCTAACATTTTGAAGGAGATCTGAGATGTATGCTTCTAACTGCCTTTCCTGAGTGGTTCTTTCTTACTCCTGTGTGATTTATATAACCCTCAATTACTGGGTAGCACCTATAAAATAGAATCATACAATGTTAGTGCTGGCAAGGGACTAAAAGATCCACAAACCTTCATTTCACTGATGAGATTCAGAAGGGTGAAATGACATATCCAAGGTCACTTTGTAATTCCTCTCTTAAATTTGATTTACTTTGGATATAAAGGTAGGTTGTTCTTTACATTCTGGAAAGATGGAATTTCAATATAAGAGAGATCTTTATGGCAATTTGGCCCCAGAGAATTTACATAGAGCAGGAAATTTCAAATTATGATTCCCACAACAGTTTTAACTTGGCCACAGTCAACATGCTCATTAAGGCAGAGTCTCTGGGATTCCTACATTAGCATGTTTTCTTTTCTTTTTCAGCTTTAAAAAAAAATTTTAATTGAGTTTTAGGTTTTGTGTATACTTGGTAGCTGCATTCATTTGGGGAAGACATTTCTTGTCAACCAAACACACTGCCTTAGGAAAAGGGAAAAAGTAACTCCAGCAAGTTAGGCCTGTTTAAACAAAGAGCTATCTCTGGATGTGAAATGCACAGAGCCCAGTGCAGGCAGAGTGCCACTGAGCTGCTTTGCCAAGCTCATTAAATTCTCTCTTGCCTGCCACAATCACCAATAAGTTAAGAGGGTATTTTGTCGTCCTCATCGCTTTTAGGCATCAGAGTTTTAGGAATTCTCCTCTCCTAAAGTGACAGTATTGTCTGTTGTGCCTTTCTTTTGATGGCTATGTAGCACTTCTCAGAGATTATTGCAAATAATTCTAGAAGTTTGGCAGGAGTTAGAGTTTAAAAAGTCTTTATAAAATCAATTGGAATGTGGTTAAATTAAAATATGCTGCATCCCACAACAAAATAAAAGTTCAGATAGATATTTAACTCCTTTTCCTAAAATCATGTAAGAGTTCCCTTATGAGTCATTTCTTCCCACCCCCACAATTTGCACAAGTGGAACCAGGGGTTTGGAGGTGGTAGGAGTCTTGGGCAAAAATCAAGAGGGGGAAAGAAAACACTCGATGCCTAAAATCTAGGATCTAGCTAGCACAGGACGTGAAAATATGTTGTAAAGTGAATCAGTTCCCAGTATTACTTTTCTTATTGTACTGTGGTTATTTGGTTACTTGCCCATCAGGTCACTCATCCCTGTCCCTCATGTTCTCACTTGCGAATGACCCCACTGAAGCTGACTCTGGCTGACCTGCATTCAAGTTGAGACATTTGAGTTCTCAAGCACCAAGGCAGTCCCAGGTTCTGTGTCTTTCCACATGGCTTGAACAGGCGCTTCAATCAGTGACTTAATTTGGGATGGCTGAGAGTACAGCTCCCTATCTACTTGTTTCTCCTAAAATGGACAGTTCTAATCAGGCGCCTAATTTGGTCCTGGGGGACCTCACTCTGTTTTAATAATACATGTGACAAAATTTAAATCTTTGCTTTCAAAGTTGTTAATTATGGAGTGCATTTCAAATGAGCTATTGCAGCCAAGAAATCATCCCTTTTGGATGCTTACATACTTTAATGCTGAGAAGGAGCAATAAACATGGAAGGGTTATGAAACACCTCTCCATATGGACAGTGGTGCTTTGCAGGGGACCAAACAGGGTAGTCATGAAGACTTTTTGGTGATGGGCTCATATGAAGTTGTATTTCGGTTTATGCTACAGACTCTGCTTAACCAGAGGGCTTAACCTGCTTTTAAAGCAGAGGAAAGAAGAGCAAAGGCAAGCTTTAAGTGGGCCAGGTAATTAATCTCTTTAAGGAAGTAGACTCTGTTTCCTCAGGGGAAGACAGGTTGTTGTTTGTTTGCTTGTTTTTTATGACTTTTACTGTGAAGATAGCCAGTTGCAGATTGCTTCAAGCTTCTAGTGATCTTTGGGGTGTGTTCTCAGACTCACATGTGTTATGAATCCTTATGGCCACTAAAGCTATTACTTCTTTATAAATTGAGTAGGCTTCTGTGAAATTTGTTATAGGTCCTCTGGTCTTCAGACATACAAATGCTGTTTAAACACTGATGCAGTTAAAAAGATTTAAACAATCACCTAAATCACTGTGCCTTAAAAGCAACAAAACTCAGCCAACCTATTTGCACATGTTCACCTCAAAAGATGGCTTTTAGTGGCTTCATTCCAGAGCTTCCGCTATTATTTTCTCATTACCTGAGATGATTGCCGGGCTTTGTAAATGACTTTGGGTGCCATACAAAATATTTACTTTAATCCTCTAGGGGGTATTGTCCTAGAAAATATGATTGTTAGGATTTGGAATATGGAATAAGTCTTCGCGAAGTGGCCATGCTGAGTCTTATTTCGGGAGCAAGATAGAAGACAGAGCTAAGAAAAGCTTTCCAGTTTGTTTTATGAGAAAAGCCAGGGATTTTTTTTTTCTTTAAACCTCAGGTTGAGCCTAGCTTTACTAGGTATTACAAAAGCCTTTGGGATATGGTCTGGGTGGACCAGTGCAATGGGATCATGTCCTTGTACTCATCAGCAACCAAAGAAGTAGAAAGTAGGTTAACTTTTGGACACATGGGTGACAATAATTCCTCTTCTGCGAACTTTCCTAACACGAGAAATTTTGCCAGTACAAACTAGGTATTTTGCAAAGTAATAAAATTATGATATAAAAGGGTAAAATCTGATTACTATTTGGCTAGATAAGAAGCTGGAGAACCATCCCTCCTGTGCTATGTAAAGAGAAACTCTGATGACTATAAATGGCTGCTCCTGTCAGGGACTCCCATAACGTCTTGGCCTTTGCTTTCTTATTTCTCAAGTGAGAACTTTGGAGAAGATGGTGACAAAGAGCTCTTCTATCTTGAATATTTTTATGGTCCAGATGGTAAGATGCAAGTGTTGAGTAACAGAGAATGCTGCTCAGGCTTTCAAAAAGCCTGGTGGTAATTGCTAAATACTAAGCTATTGGTACTCCTTTTGGTCACATAGAACATTTCCAGTTTTTCACAACGCCATACTGAATATTCTTGTACCTTAATCCTTTTCTTTGGAGTAAATTCCCGATCAAATATAGATCAAAGGTAGTCATCTATCTACAAGACTTTTATTACATTACCAGAACAAATTAAACTCTCACCAGATATGTGATTTTGCCCATTTTATTACAAATTCTTCTCAATGGATATTATAACAAAATAAATCAAGATCAATATGAGAATTTTGAAAATGAATTAACAAAAAAATATATAAATATTTATTTTTTAAATGTAATATTCTCCTTTTCTTTTTTTTTTGACAGTCAATTTCCTGTCATAATTTAAATAATCTCACTGTATATATAAGAGCTTTAAGCTTTTGGTAGCCCCTTTGTGATACATCAATGCAGACCTCAATCAAGTTTGCGTGCAACTATTCTGTCCCCAAGACTCTGACAGGGGACAGAATCCCATTTTATAACAAGTATTCCCAAATCCAAACCTAATTTCTCTATTTTGCAAAGGTTATATAGAAAGGATCTGCAATATCATATAAACTAAGTCTGTCATTAGAATTGAAACCAGAAAGGCCTAATGGCTTGCTCATCATTGCACAGCTCTTCACAAATGAATGTAGAACATTCTGGATTGAACAATGTTCATGAAGAGTTGTCAGAATGGAAAATAAAAAAATGATATGTGACATTGATTGAAGGAAGTCATTTTGAAGATACTGAGTCATTTTTCTTTTTAATCATCTTTTTAAAATACATATTAGACTTTTAAAGTCTAGGCCTATCATTTAGGAGACTCATGGTAACTTTGTGCAAGTTAATTTATCTCTCAGGATCTCAATTTTCTCAAATTTAAAATAAAATATAAAATATAAAATAAAATAAAATAAAATAAAATAAAATAATAAAGTAATTCTTAGATTGAATCAAACCTTGTTGCGGAAACTGGACTTGATCCTGGTGGAAGAACCAAGTGGCACTTGGAGACTTAGGAGGATTGGAGATTTATTTAACACCAGTGGGCTCAGAGACCCTTCTCCAAAGGTCTGAGTCCTGAGCACAAGCAGGGAGGGTAATTTATACCCTCCTACTTCTGCATACTTGGTATTTTGGCACATGTAGGAAATGGGATAGGAAAGAAGAACCCAGAAGGGCTTTGAGACAGGGACTGGAGTTTCCTTGCCAGTTTGGTCAGCCAGCTTAGAGTACAGTTTTTTTCCTTATCAACCTCAGTTTTCTTCTAAAGTTAACATTCTTCTAGGTCATACCCACAGCCTGTTAAAAAGACTGTTTTTAAGGAGAGAATAATCGTGTGTCCAGGAAACACTAAGATTTTCATCTTTGTGCATTTTTTTTTTAATTGCCAACAACCAAAAGATGGCAGATCAAAGGTCTAAGTTTTATTTTCCAAGTCATATAATCAGGTCAGAATTAAAATACAATGTTGAAGAATAAAATATCAACCTACTCTGTTGAATTTGGACTTGGGTCCTACAGTAGAAATTATTATGCTGTATGGGGCAGAGAGCGAGTGGGGTTTATTCTCAGGCAAATGCTGGGATTTCCTCAACCAAAGTGAACTTTACAGATTTTCACACAATTTCTGAGGGGCCTATGGTAGAGTGTGAGTGCTTTAGATCCATCACTAAGAAGTCTTATTTTTTTTCTTAGATTTATTCTAGAAAAATGTATAAGACATGGCACCTGGGTGGCTCAGTCAGGCAGCTGACTCTTGGTTTCAGCTTGAGTCTTGATCTTAGGGTCCTGGGATCCAGTCCTGTGATGGGCTCCATACTCTGCAAGGAGTCTGCTTTGGGCTCCTTACTCCCTCTACCCCTCTTTCCCCCCTCTTTTTTTCTCTCTCACATAAATAAATAAATCTTTAAGAAAATGTGTAAGTCACTGACTCTGGTATCAAGGTGCAAGGTAATGCAAGAGGCAAATATAATCCATAGTAATTATAAAACGATTTAATAGGCAAGGTAATAGAGATAAGATTAAGATACAAAGGAATAAAGGAATCTCATCTATCCCAGCTTTGGGAGGGGAAGAGTAATCAGAGAAGGTTTCTAGGAAAGAAAAACTCTAGAAACACTAGGTGATTTGCCAAAGACCACACTGCTAATTAGTTACAGAGCAAGCACTGGAATCTATATTCAGTCTCTTCCCTGAGTGTCTATGTTCTTCTTCTTTTTTTAAAATATTTATTTATTTGAGAGAAAGGAGAGAGAGAGAATACATTGTACATGTATCAATAGGAGGAGAGACAGAGAAAGAGAATCTTCAAACAGACTACCTGCCAAGTGGGTAGCTCCACATAGGGCTCCACTGGGTGGTCCACATGGCGCTCAACATAGGGTTGGATTTCACAACCTTAAGATTATGACCTGAGCCAAAACCAAGAGTTGGATGCTTAACTGACTGAGCCACCCAGACATCCCACTGAGTGTCTAAATTCTCATCTACTTTAAGGAGATGGAAATGGAGGAATCTTAGATGATGCAGTGTTCTTTTCTCTACCCAATAAAACCCCCTTAAGTACGCTTAACATTCGTCTGCTTATAGTAAAAGAAATCAAGTATCTCCAGGGCAGTAACTTCCCTTTTCTCTTACTGTCAGAACTTTTCCCTTTCATCAAACGGTTGCCCATTTATTGACTGGGTGTTATTTAGGTGTCTTCTTCTCTGAAGAGCATCACAGTGTCCTAGTTTTAAGGAACACATTATATTCCCTTGCTTTCTCACACTTAACATATCAGGTGTGACAGTCTGAGGGGATGTGTGTAAAAGGCAATGAGTAATTATTTGATGCTAACAGTAGTCAGTCTATGTTAGCTGGCTTTGTTATTAGTATTTCCAGAGGGGCATTAAAAGTCAAAGAGCCAAATTTTTCTTTTTCACTGTCTAGGCTGAACTCTTCTTCTTTATCTCTCAGCATAGATAATTCATCAACTCCTCAAGGGCAAAGATAATTCTTTACTCGTTTTTTTTTTTTTCGTCTCTCCAGAGTACCCAGCACATGAAAGAAATGTATCCCAGGTAGCTACTACCCTTTCAGGCTGGGATACAGATTGAGATACACAGAGCATGCCTTATCCTAACCTGGAGCCCAGTTCAGCTGAACCCCAAAGGACCCAGAAACTCATGAGTGAGAAATGTAAATATTTGTTGCATGACATTAGGGTTGTGTGTTTGTTACGGAAGCATTATTATAGCAATAGCTAACAGCTATGAACATATAATCAATGGCTCAGTACACTGAACGTTTCTGCAAGTTAAACCTACCAGTTGCTCCCACTGCTTGAGTTATATACTTACCAAGAGTCAGTGTCTTTGTTTCTATACACATATGTCAACTGTACCCATTATTCAAATTACGTCATTTACTGTGTTATAGTAGTTGAATGATGTTAGAGAAAAAAATTGTTTCTATACAACTACGTTGAACGCTTTTTAAAAACTTGGTAATAATGAATTGTTAAAACATTTTAAATCAAATGAAGTGTTGGTGAGAGCTTTTAAAAAGACTGGAGAGGGGTGCCTGACTGGCTCAGCTGGTGGAGCATGAGACTCTTGATCTCAGAGTTGTGAGCTTGATTCCACACTGGGTGTAGAGAGCACTTAAAAATAAAATCTAAAAATAAATGTTAAAAAAAAAGACTGGAGAAAAATATCTAGAAAGATCTTAATTCAGATTGTTCTTTACCTGCTTAAGTTCTCCTTTTCTCTTTAAAGAAATTATAACTGGGCATTTTAGATGATGCTACATATGGTTTTATGCAAAAAAGGTGAGTTCAATTTCAATTATGGGAGATGGCCTCATAGAAAAGGCCTTGACCCTTAATGAAAGATTGCTGAGTACATGCTTTTTTATGTATTTAAGGTAAAATAAAATGCTTAATCTGTATTTGTATACTTTTCTATGATTCCCTTTTATAACTAACTTTTTGGTTTAACTAAACAAAAATCATCCTAATTCTTTTATTAAGAATCTCAGTTTCCCAGTTTTGACTTTTTCATAGTAGTTGACTGAGTTTCAGGAATGCTGGGAGTTTCTGGTTATTTGAACATTTTGTTCTACAAAATCATACCCCAGAATCATCTAGATTTGAACAAATCAATGAATGGAAAAAAAGAAGACAGCCACAACTCTCATATTTTCACCTGGTTTTTTTGGTTTCCACCAAATGAAACCACCATATACATTATTTACCTGAAAACCTAAATCTTTGCAAAGTATGCATGAAACAGAGCCAATTATAAGGGAAAAAAATCACTAACATTTTCCATGCATCTGGACTTGGCTTGAGGTTTGGGAAAACTTGGATTCATTTCAGAGTTTTAAAGAAAATATTGCATATATTGATTGATGAACCATGCTGCTGGTAGTGGTTTCTGAGATGCTGATGGTCACCTCCTGGGAACCATTCTGAGATGAATACTCTGTGACATTTTAGGATCAAAAATCAATCTAGAGGTGATGACATTCAATCACCACTGACTAAGTTTGGAATTGAAAAGAGAATTCCATTTGGAAAAGCAAGCTTCACACCACATTTCCCATAAGTCAATGGCTTGGAGTGTAGGGACTAACTACACAAAGAAATCCAAGAGCCACTCAACACCATCTCACCAACAGTTTGGGACACATGTAAGTAATTTACAAAAAAAAAAAAAAAAAAAGGGAATTCTGGCTCAGGCATTTGTACTATTCTAGTTTTAAGAGTGTCAGTTCTCACCTGGATGGAAAAGGTAGATTGGGAGCTTGGCTTTAATAAAGTATACAGACTCTAGACAAGTTCTAATACAATGAGATTATCATAGGCCCATAAAACAACATATTCAAAGACACTGAGTTATGACTATAAAGAAAGTCAGGTGGTAGTTTTCAAGGACATTATTCCATTCCAGGATATTATTTTGCATTTTTTTTTTCAGATTTTGAGAGAATAGGGGAATTCAACTATTTGTTCCAGGCAGATGTAAAGAAATTCTTGGGTTAGAGGTATAAAAACGACATGAAAAAAGTGACTATGGGTATGATGTGTTGGCATTTATAAGTATACATGAACCAATTCAAAAATAGTAGGCTGGTAAAATTGAAGATCTAAGGTTGTTGTTCTGATTCAATTAATAAACTAACACCAGAAAGTGCATCAGGGAGATTATTTTAATACTCCTGATATAAACTATGTCAAAGTAGGGGTTGAAATATTTTCTTTTTCCCCTACCTATTTTGGGTTCATTAGCTGGGGCCATGCAAAGTAGACTGACAAAGGCAGATTAATAAGAGAAAAAACCCAGTTTATCAATGTGTGCAGCACACATCACATGGCAGAAACCTCTGTGATGAATAACTCAAAGAGGTGGATAGAACTTGGGCTTATACAGCATCTTAACAAGATGTTCATTTGTAAAGAATTGGCAAGACAAAGGATTTCAGGCTTCCAGAGGTGGAAAACTGCAGGAAGGGAAATATATGGGAGTAACTAATGGAAGTAAAGGACTAGTTAGTAAATGTGGTTTTGCAGATCCCTCCAGTCTACTCTTTGGGCTGATGAGGATCTAGATTTGTCTCCTATGATTAACTTCTGTCCTTCTTAGTACAGAGAGGAGAGGGGGACACCTTTACAGATTTATGTCCTGTTTTAGGCAAATAGGAGGACAAAGAGTTTTTCTTGTATCACAATTGTCTTCAGCTCAAAATAATCCTTATGCCAAAATAGCACATTTTGAGGCATATTCTGCCACCCTCCTTCAAGCATAATTGTGCTTGAAGATATCCATGTAACAATAAAAAAATAACCAAAACGAGGGAACTATGATACAGTGAAGAAATTGCTGGAATGGGAATAAAAAAAGCCACATTGAGTGTAGGCTATACTACTTCCTAATCTTACGACCTTTGAGAAAATTTTAGGGGTACCATGTTGTTATCTGAAAACTATCAGTTCAATGCAAAGTATCAATACAACTATTATTCAGTTTCAAGAACATGTCATGATATAATATATGAGAGCAATCTGTATCCTAATACCACCTTACATTTGATTAGCACTTTACAATCAATTGAATGACACAAATATTGACTTTGTATATTCACTTAGTACTTAGACACTTCAATGTCTCCAGCTATTTGGTGGAATTATTTGCTTTTAATAATGGGTGTTTAGTGTCTTCTAGATAACCCTGGAAACTGTGACACTGATATTTGTGGAGAGGGAGAGGTGTAAAGGAACTCCATCACCAACTCTGCACAGAGTTCAGTGGCCTGCAGCCCCTGAAGTTGATAAGTATTCTTGAAAGAAATGGCTTTATTAAGCACTCTGTTGACAGGCTGCCCTTATGATCTGAGCAGATGGCAGTCACTAGTCTCTTTGCTTCTTTCCTCCCACAAGCCCAACTGTCTTTATACCTAGAGAAATCAAAGTGAATAATATATAGCTATTGGTAACAGAAAAACACAAACTCTAGCCTTTTTCTATTTTAATTGGACCCTCAAGCAGGGAAACAGGAAGACAGTGGCAGCTACAACACTCAGTTTCAGATGCTTTGTCTTCTGCATATGGAAACAAAGAGTCCTTTATTCTGTTCTCAGCATGGTTATTTTTCATACAGGAAGGGATGGGGCAGTTGATACAGATAGACTTCATCCTTGTCTGATTTCATTCTATTACATCTCCATTATCCCTTTTCTTTCACATTAATTCTCCCCTTACTGTTTGTATCTTAGAAATATTCATGGATGCTTTTTATTGTTATACTCTCCTAACTGAGAATGAGGCAAGCTCTATATGTTTAACTGTTTTTATTTTTCCCCTTTTCACAAATTTAGCTCAGTGGTGAAGTAAAGCAAATGGGCCTTGCAGTCAGATCTGATTAGTTTTCCACATTTACTTTGAAACATGCTACTGAACATTGGGATATACCTCTCAAGACTCAGATGCCTCACTTGAGAAAATAGGGAAGTCTCAGGACCTTTTGCAGAGGATCCTGGGATCATGACATGAGATAATTTCTCTGACATGATCACTTAGTTCCAGATTATATGCTAAAATTTCAGTCAAAGCTTTATGAAAAATATTTTTATCTCGGGCGCCTGGGTGGCTTAGTGGGTTAAAGCCTCTGCCTTTGGCTCAGGTCATGATCTCAGGGTCCTGGGATGGAGCCTCACATCGGGCTCTCTGCTCAGCGGGGAGCCTGCTTCTCCCTCTCCCTCTCTGCCTGCGTCTCTGCCTACTTGTAATCTCTCTCCTCTCTGTCAAATAAATAAATAAAATCTTAAAAAAATATTTTTAATTCTTATACCTGAAATACTTAAAATTTCCCAACCTCAGGTAGATTCTTGGGTTCAATAATTCATATGTGGGAGTATATAGGAGACTTTGACATTCATGCTAGTTGATTTCATTAAAGTGAATGGTCATTCAGTCCAAGAGATTGAGATAGCAGTTTCTCCCCCACCCCATCCCACCAGGGAAAATAACACCTTTGAAATTATAAGGCCTAACTACCACACAAGAGAGAAGAGCTGTGTGTGGAGTCCTCTTTTAGGGTCATTTTTAAAAAAAAGACATGGAGTTAGGGAACTTTGCAGCTCTTCATTAATTTCACAGCTTGAGAAAGTTTTGTTAATATGCACTAGACATGGTAATATTTTAGGATAATCTATCTGCTGAAACATCCCTGTGTCATCCATTAAACTTGTTACTCAGTGGGATATCTATACAACTGATGAAAAATCCAGTGATCTCACTGACTTTCATCTGGAATGAAATACATTTTCTTAGCAAATTTTAGCATTAAGATTTTATTTTCTTAAAATAAAGCTGGATTGAAGCAGAGAAGGGAAAGGATGATGTAAAAAACAAAGTGAAATCATGTAGTACTCTTTTGTGCTTGCCGTGTCTGCTCTTTGGGACTAATTATAAATGTAGTTTCTGTTATGAAGAAAGTTTCCCTTTGCCTTGCCATTTTCCCCTTTCTTTTATGCTCCATCTGCCAGGATGAACCTGGCAGGAACATGTAGGGTTATGGAAGAATGAGCTGCATTCATTTCTGAGTTTTTGGTATCTTGCATTCTACAGTCCAAATTGGTCTCTAAATCTGGAAGAGTACCTGGTAGGCATCGATGATCATGGGTGGAGAATGAGTGGGTTGGGGCCATATCTCTTTCACATTCATTTAATTCAAAGATCAGCATGACTTTTGAAATCAGTACATTTCATTAGTTGTAAAGGTCTGATTGAGAAAAATTGAGGAAGTAGCTGGGAGTGAGAGAGGGAAGAGGGGTCATTTCACTGTTGTGGCAAACCCCACGTCAAACTGGTTCTTTACCCCTTCTGTCTGAGATGGACCTTCACTATGATTGAGGAGCAGAGTGTCCCTCCCCATAGTTTTTTTTTTTTTTTTAATATACTGTGATTGAAAAAGAAAAAAAAAGATGGCCATTTGAGCAGATTTATAAGCTAAAGCTAAGAAAGCTGTAATTTGAAAAACTACGTGGGTGGCAATGTTGTTTAAGAGGGAAAAGAAAAGATAATTATGGGAAAAAAAAACACCCAGACACACAAATCAGGAGATGCTAATTACATAAGATGGTTAATTTAGGAAATACAGCTGAATTAGAGTCAAATTTCATATGACTTAGATCTTAAAGCAGCAGCAAAACGACCAGAGAGCTTGGGGCAGTCTGGCATATGTTTTGAAGGGATACAAACAATATCAGTAATGCTAATGTTTGTTGAATGCTTCCTATGTACTAGGTATTGTGCTTTTTAATATTTTATCTTATTTATTTCTTAAAACAAACTCCTAAAGTAGTATCATTTTCCCCCATTTGTCAGATAAGACAGCTGAGGCACAAAGTAGTAGTTCTGTCCAAGACGCACGACGGGAACCTAAGTCTTTCTGACCACAAAAATTCTTATTTACCAAGAGTTCCTTCTCAGAGAATCTTATATAATTCTGCAAATCAGAGGGTTTCTCCTCAGAGCTAAATCCAATATCCTGGATTCAAAAGAATAAGGAAGCGGGAAGAAACCTGTATGTCACTTGCCTCTGTATATTATCTTTAATTTTGTTCTTACCAACCTGAGGCTTGTCATTAAAGTTCACCAACTTACTGACATCAAAACATTTTTTTTTTAATTTTAATTTTTAAAACATTTAAAAAGCAATAGGGTGTTATTTCTTAATAAAAAAACTTAATGAAATACCTTTAGTAGCTAGATGAAGTAAAAATAAAGTCTTATCTTTGAGACGTTTAATTTGAAGAGGAGCCCAAATGAACTATACGGAAGAAATTTGCTCTAGGGAGAAGGGAAAGATATCAATGTCTTATATCTCTTTTGGACTCTAATTGTAGTCTCATTTGTATCTATTTTTCTTCTTCCCCTTCTTCCAAAGAAGTTTGGAACCATAACGGCAGAATGTCAAAAGCCCCATATCTATGGGATAGTGTCTCTCCCCATGTTAAGACCAAACTCATTTAATCTCTACAACAATGTATTCACTATTTTCAGCACAATGGTTTCACATTTTTTTAGCACCTCAAATATTTATACCAATTTGTCAGGAGCAAGTATCAGTGACAAGCGGAGATGAAGTATTATTTATGCTGAGATATCCAATTTTTACTTGTATTACTGCTTTCTTGAAAGATGATGCTTTGGAAAATAAAATGCAACATTTATCATTGTTTGGTTGACTATGGGAGGTGGAGCTTGCTCTCCTCACTCTGACCCAGTTAGTTCACAGAACTGAGCCTTCACAGACCATCCCCCATTCAACCTATGGCTTCATAGCCCCAGCACAAGAGAGATATTTATTTGCAAACCACTTTTTGAAAGGCAGAGCAATGCTAGGGTAAACTGGTTTTAAGATAGATAAAAATAGGTAGAAGAACCTATTCTCTACAAGTTGTAGCCTGTTTCAAAGCCAATGGGTAAAAACCATTGCAGTTTTTGGATTTTAATGGGGACAGCAACATCACACTGTTACTATCTGGGAATGGGAGGAGGAGAGAAAGAGAGTGAATGACAGATGGAAGGGAACAAAATGGCTGACAGTTTCAAAGGGCAAGTATAGAAGACTATCTGGTTTCGGCCCTCACCACATTATTATTATGGAGTATTTTAAATAATAATTTAATTCATTTATTCAACCAATATTTATTGAGCACTTACTATGTGCCAGAGACTATTCCATCATATAGGGATATAGCAACGAACAAAAGACACAAAGTCCGTCCCCTCTTGAAGCTTCTATTTGAATGGGAGAACCAGATAAGAAATGAATAAACTAGAATATAGTATGTCAGATAGTAACAGTATTGTAAAGAAAAATAGAGCAGGATTAAGAGGAGAATGAGCAAGGCCACTACACACTGTTGTGTGGTTTGTTCACTGCACAAAGGCACCCAGCTGAGGGGCTGAATGGTGATGGGAATTAACAAACATGTTGAGTCCCACATGTGCAGATTGATTGTCATAATCTGGGGATGAGGGTTGGAGAGATTAGTAAAGGTTAAATTAAAACACTTTAAAAACATTGTTGGAGAATCTAACCTCTACAGGTTACAACCTGTTTCAAAGTCAGTGGATAATAGCCGTTGCAGGTTTTGGATTTGCATGGGGACTGCAAGATCACATACTACTAGATATTTGGGGATGGGAAGAGGAGAGAAAGAGCATGAATGGCAGATGGAAAGGAACAAGATGGTTGGTGAAGTTTCATAGGAAGGTAGGGAAGATTGTTTATCTGGATTTGGTCCTCACCTTAACACTGTTGTTTATGTAATATTTTGGAATTTAATTTAATTTATTCAGTTATTGAACAAATCTTTGTTGAACACCTCCTACCAGACCCTTTGACACTTCCCAATTCTTGATTTGAGGTTTGATGGATGATTTTATTTGAAGATATCATTAAAGTAGTCTGGGGCTTCTCCTCTTCCAAAACAAAGTTTTGGAAGTTTCTTTCCAGTGACTTGTAGGTGACTTGATGTGAATGTTTTCATTTTCAAATTTGGAGTCTCAGAAAACCTAGCGTTGGTTATGAAAATCAAAGACATCTAGACTTTCTGTATGAACAACTGATTTTTATAAATGCACTGTGCTATACATAAATTGCTATGTTAGTTTTTTTTTTTAATATTTTACTTTTAGTCTGAAAACTCTGAGGAGGACTGATAACCTTAGCCAATTGTGGACTTAGTTACTCTAATTTTAAAACAGTACTTATCTTCTATTTTTGCCCAATGGGTTGAAAAGGACCTTGAAACATCTCCACAAGTGGCATGGCAAAGAGAAAGCAGGAAATTATTTTCCTCCTTTTTGTCTTTACCAATTATTCAATCAGTTGACCAGTTTTGATTAAGTACATCATAGGTTGGTGGCATTGTGCTATTTGGGTATGGGGTATTTTAAAAAGAAAGACTACGTTCTAATATGTAAGGAGCTAAGTGGTATTGACTAAATAGAACTAAGTCAATTTGAAAAGTTGGGGCGATATATAAATAAATGCTAGTTTACTTATGGTTCAAAGGTCTTGAGTTATTAATTTATAGTTCTTGGTTATAGTCAAGGGAAGCCATGTCCTATAAATGAAGCAAAATGGAGTTTAAGTTGATCATGTAGCTCACAGATCTACTGGGAAGATCTAAAGAAGAATAAACCCTAGAACAAACTTTCTGAAAAAAGCATAGCTCAAAACATACCTGTGGAGCCAACTGCTGCTTCTGCTGCTGATCATCAAATTCCAGAGTTGGCATGACTACAAATTTTGGGTCAGATGTTCAACCCTGCTGCCACAAGCAAAGAGAGAGCTTTTCAGCCCTACTCTCTTGTATCACGAGCCACGGGGTCAAAGTCAAGGTTGGGTGATTTTGATTGGAAGAGCTCATCAGCTTCTAAATCCTAGGAGGAAGGGATGCTAAGAAAGTGACCAGCTGTCATTGCTGTTTTCTAAAGATGGCCTTTGCTGTCCACCCAAAATGTTAAACTGTGGGGTTCTCCAAACTTAAAAAGGGGTTCTGATGCTTAATAGCCAAAATAAGTGATGAATTATCACTACAAAATCAAAGTCAGTCAGAGGAAAACAAATGCCATATGATTTCATTCATATGTGGAATTTAAGAAACCAAACAAATGAACAAAGGGTAAGAAAAAAAAAGATAGGCAAACCAAGGAACAGACTCTTAACTATAGAGAACAAACTGATGATTGCCACAGGGAAGCTGGGTGGGGAATAGGTTCAATAGGAGATGGGGATCAAGGAGCGCATGTGTGATGAGTACCACGTGATGTATAGAAGTCTTGAATCAGTGCATTGTACACTTGAAACTAATATTACCCCATACGTTAACTAATGTAGTTTAAATAAAAGCTTAAAACAAACAAACAAAAGGAATCAAAGTAAATGCTTTTCTCCCAGGCTTATTGATTCATATCTATATATGTTGAATATGGTGGAGGGATTTTAGACTTCATATTACTGGTCTATTCTTTGTAAGTTTACATTTTTCCACTCAACCATCCATTTTTTGTTCTTCTACCTCATCTTCTTATGGGAGGGGTCAAAGATTATTTCATATGCCATTTGCCTTTTTAGACAGCAGATAGAAAACCAAAGGACTGATGCATCAGCACTGGAAAATAATAATTTTTGAGCATTTGCATATGTGTTCTAGAAACATTCTGACAGATGACAGAAAAGTCTTTTCTAAAAAAATCAACTATTCTAACTAAGATAGCATTTTTTAAAGAAGATTTGACCTCTGGGATATATTAAAAAGGGAGAATAATTAGAAAATTTTTAGTGAAGCCTCACTAATGTCAAGTGAGATAATAACCATGATAGAACATGTATAATTATAAAAACTTTTTGAGACCCACTAAAAACAGAAATATAGGTTGGAATATATTCTAAAACTTCCACGTTGTCTCTGTATTGAATAAACCGTGAAAATCTGAGGTTGAGACTCATCTTCCATAGATATTATAAAAAATGATGTATGGTGACAAATGATCGCTATACTTACCATGGTGAGCACTGAGTAATATACAGACTTGTTGACTCACTATGTTGTACACCTGAAGCCAATATAACATTGTAGGCCAACTATAAATCAACAATAAAAAGAGGCAAAAAAAGATCTTTACAAACTTAAGAAATAAAACATATATGAGAAACCACTTAACATATTACTGGCATAGTCAAAGGACCTACTATATAAGTGCTGAAATTGAAATAATTCTTCGCCAAATGTTGAAATAACACCGATGCTGCTTAACTTCAAAGTCACACTTTTTGGAGGGCATCACCGTCACCACCACCACCAGAGTGAGCAGAAAAGCATCACTTTCTTAAGACTGTAATCAGCATAAAGAAGAGCAATTGATTAGGGACTGAGCTTATCATCCTAAAATGTGTCTTATTGTTTGGATATCAGACCCAACTTCCCAGCACAGAGCTGGGACTTTATTAGCTGAGGGACACTGAATGCCAAGACCTGTGGAAGGTGTCCTAACTGCCTGGGTTGGGTTTATTGGCTTCATCATGCCATGTTCAATAAACTTCCAGATGTTTCATTCCCCTCTGGTGCTATGGGGATCCATGAAATGAACAGCTGACAACTAAACAGAGTTATGGAGTAGGGGAGCTTAGCCTTACAACTTCCTTGGAACTCGCAGGGCTGTTTGTATGTAGTTTTTCAGCACACATAATCTAAGAACCAGTTCCTGCTGCGGGATGCCTGCCTGGGCACAAGGAGAGGTCTTACAGATTTCTTCATTGGTATTTCCGGTTCTATTTGCTCTAATCAAGCCCGGTCCCCAAAAAAATTTGTGCTGGGAAACTCAAATAGCAAAACCAATGGTTTTTTCATTTTTTTCATTTTATTTTGTTTTCTGGGGGCTTCCCTTGGTTCATCTGTGGAGTCTCAGGAGTCCCTCAAGGGATGTCTGGATGGCCTGGCTGCCACCTGCTCCAGCCAGCTCAGTTCTGCTTTCATCATTTATATATTTGGACTCCGTGGATTTTATTTTTGAAATATAATTATACTGCTAAAAAAAAAAAAAAGAAGAAGAAAGGAAGCAAGTTTTGGAAATCACCAGCATAAAGAAAAATTCTAAAGGACAAATTTCTCTCTTCCCTCCTCTCCCCGTCCCCCCTTCTCTCCCCTCCCCTCCCCCCTCCTTTCCCCTTCTCTTTCCTTCTCTTCTCTTGTAAAACTATTTATTCCAAATGTTCTTTGCTTCTGTAATAATAACTAACCCATAGTGCTCACTACATATCAGGCCCCGTTCTGAGGGATTTGCATATATTAAAGTCACCTAATCCTCAAGACAGCTCCATAAAGGAGGCACCTTTTTTACCCTTACTTTACAGGTGAGGAAATATGGAAACAGAGACATTTTGCTGCCTGCCCACGGTTTGTGCATCTGGTACACGGCAGAGCCGAGACCCGAACCTCGGTAGGCCCAGTTTCAGAATCTGTCCTTTAAATTGACTTTGTTACATGCATCTCCCTGTTTGCCATTTTGTGTCATACTGTTTATCTTTACCCCCTTTAACTTTTTGAGTAATATTGTGGTCTCTGATTTAAATGAAATACTTAAGAGGTAGGGACTTGCTATACACTCAGGATTAAATTTTGTGACTAACATAGCATCCTGCACAATTGTTACCCTTTTCAACAAATTCCTGAAGCTTATTAAAAGATATTTATAGTGAGCATGTTGGAAGATTAATGCATATGGTGTGATTATTTCCCCAAATCTTAATGGTGATGATGATAAGGCTAAGAAAGTAATTGCTTAAGACTATCACGTGCTTATGAATATTATCTGTTGACAAAGGAAGGAGGTGGTCCTTTTTCTATTTCTGTTTATGCTCTACCTCCTAAGAACGTAACTCTCAGTTTTCCCTGGATCTGCATATCTGCCCAAATTATAAGTGTTGCTCAAAAAACACATATGGGGGACTAAATGAAAAGATCTGAGTATCATCATTTAAAATCTCCACACTCATTCTTTCGAACTTCTCAGCCTTATGAAATCATTTCACTATCTTTCAGGTTGTTATGATAACTGGGCTGGGATTGGCATATAATCTACTATTCATCTGGACTAAGTCAGTGCAGAAAGGTTCTGATCTTTGCAGCTGGCTTTGTCTCTTAGAGGTGCTATGCTTCCTTCTTGTCATGGTCTTCCCTGAGGCACAAAAAAGTGGATCTCTAATTTCTCAGAGAAGCTTATGACCCAGGAGAGTTGTTCTGAGTAGTTTCCCCCTTCAGGACCGCAAACTAGCATTGTTCATCACTCTCACAGGAAGGAGAGTCAGCAACAATAATGTTGAAAAGGGGTAATAGCTGGTCTTTATCGAGAGCTTGTGTGTCAGGCAATTTGCAAGGAACTTTATGCATATTATCACATTTAATCATTATGCCAACATCTCAATAAATGAGCATTGAATAAAAAATGAGCAACGACAGTATGCAGTGACAATCATAATCATAATTGTTTCCCGCTTTCTGTAAAAGGAAGATAATATTCAAAGGGGTTGAGTAACTTCCCTGAAGTTTTGGTCAGGTAGTAATTGTTACTTTGCTCTGACATCCTAAACACCCAGGAGTAGCCAAACTATTATGGGTCTTCTCAGTTTGAAGCTTCAATAGGATGAATGTGAATTGAGATTCATTCAGACATCCTATGGCTGAAGAAACCAGGAGAGAGTGGTATCTCTTCTCATAGGTAGAATCCCTAGATTATAGGTGAGGGCTGCTATTAGTACATTCTTTAGCACAAGTTCCATATGGCTCCGTGACTGATGATAGAAATTCCTCTCCACTGGGAATTTCTTACCTAATAAAAAGAATATGTTCCCCCAACCCTCAACTTTCAATCCCCTTACCCTTTGAGGGAATCTAGAAACATATGTTCTTCCATCGCCGGCCAGTAGATGGCAGCAAACGTCCACCCTAGACTCCCGGAATTTTGCTTCTGAGCTCCTCCTCCACGGTGTGAAGCTGGAGGCAGTTTTTAAAAATACAATCATCCATGCTCCTTACCTGACACGTTGGAGGGGCTGATTTTCCAGGTCACACATGTCTTATTACTTTCGAAAATAATCATATGGAAAGGCTTTTCATTGTGTTTGCTGCTACATTTCTGCACAGTGGTGACTGTCAAGCCAAAATCAAACTAATAGCAGGGGGAAAAAAAAAGACGCCTACGACCCAAGAGAAGTGCAAATAATTTCCGTTAAGAATGTTCCTCATGGGTTTTCAAAGAAGTTTTCATCACCCAATCTGATCAGTGAAGCAGTCTTGTTCATAAATTATTTATCAGTGTCTGTTCTCCATCTCATCTTTCGCACCATTGAAACAAGAAAATCCAACTTTGGGTGAATTCTTTTTTCAGAAAATCTGGAGAGAAACATCTCTTAGCACCCTTCACTGTCAGAAATGAAGCACAACCATCATGTATGTAAACCATATACAACAAAAGGATTGTTTTGGCTTTGTTTTTATCTTCTCATTAGAACTTTCTTTTTGGAGTATTACCCTTGGCATTTAGTCTTAGTGTCAATTTAATTTTTGGCTTGCTGTTGGTTCATTGTTCTGAGCGAAGTGCTGTGTATTTTATGAACAGAACAATACTGTCATTGGTCTGACTTTGAACAAACTGGTTCCCTGACCTAGGAAAGAAAGGCCTTCAATGTAGGTGTACTATTGGTTCTGCTCAACGATTAGCAAGCAAATAGCATCTCCATGTTTTGTTTCATTTTCTCTAAAATGGAGATCTTACAGGATTTTTGTGAGTATTATATGAAATTAAACAAGTTAATGTCATGAAACCTCTAGCCTAGTACCTGCTAAAAATTCACAGTCAGCTGAATGTGAATTGAGAGGGTAAGGCTGGTGAGAGCCCAAGAATTCTTCCAGTTTTAAGTGTCTAGGACTCTGATTAATTTCTTTCCATTCAACCTCAACCTGAGAGCTACAGATATCCATCCTAAGAAGGGTAGGGGCACTTGAAAGTTGCCGAGAAGAGAATGTTCTAACGGATGAGAGGTTGATTCACTGTGGAGAAGAGCGGTCTTGTTTTTACTACTAAGAGGTAGCTGGAGGTCATCAATGGCAAAAGCTCATCATCCAACAATTGAGAGCAAATGGAAAATAGAAGAAAAATGATTCCAGGAGGAAGAGAGAAGATGAAAAACAAAGGCTCTGAGGAATAGAGAGGGGACTGGCATCATTACCTGCACTTTGTTACCTTGAAGAATATTTCCAGTATGTGGAACAAAGGAAATGATGTTTTAAGAGCACTTCAAGAACTGGGTCAATGACATGTTTAATGTAGAGACTTTTAACCAAGAGTCTCTTATTTTAATCTTGCCATTTATTTTGGAACTAAATTCTGCACCGGGAGATAACATCATCCCTCACTAATGTTTGTTTGGCAACCTATCTTAATGGTTTGGGTACTTTGGCATGTAGGACAATCTATCCTTTCTATGCCATGGCATTTCACAAACATTCCACACTGAATCTTTGTAGTTTGTGGGGGGTCTAACTCCCATTTTGCCGATGAGCAAATAGAGATTTCAGAAAAACTGATTTGCCAAAGACTCCAGAGTTAGGACTGAACGTCAGAGATCTGTGAGTTTCTCTCCCTCTTTTTTATTTAAATTTAATTAGCCAACATGTAATACATCATTAGTTTCAGATGAAGAGTTCAAGAATTCCTAAGTGCTGTGAAATGTGTAAGCCCAAAGATTCACAGACATGTACCCTGGGGCAAATAATACATTATATGTTAATAAAAATTAATAAAAAAAAAAAAAAAGAATTCCTCAGTTGCGTGTACCACTCAGGGCTCATCACTTTATGTGAGTTTCTCTTATTGTTGCTGCTGCTGTGGCTACAAATACAACTAAGAAACAGTGGTTAAGTGTGAGCTCTTTGATGGTAGAGTGACAGCTTGGGTTCCTAGCTCCATTGCTATTTCCACGCTGTGAGATGGTGGATAGACTAGGTACCATGACTTCATGATCACCATGGACAAGGCTGGCCATATTTTTACTGCTTAGAGGTGGTTATAGTTCATCTTTGTTCATCTGGCAATATGCATTAATTTAAAAATGGAATAAATGATACCTCAAAAAAGGAGGAAACAGAATGCTTTTTAAAAAAAAAAAATTTATTTATTTTAGAGAGAGGGAGAGAGTGCAATACGGGGCTGGATCTCACGACCCTGATGAGATCAAGACCTAAGCGGAAAGCAACAGTCGGACGCTCAGCTCACTGAGGCATCCAGGTCCCCCCAGAATGCTTTTGATAAACAAAGATTTTGAAGGAGACGGCAAGGGCTCTGTCATCATTTTCTGCACTTGGGAAGTATAGAGAAAATTGGCTATTTGCTGAAGAAAAAGGAAATCAAGACTAGCCCCGAGTGAGCTCCTGGTTGAGATCCTGGCTTCTTATCAGCTGTGTAAATTGGCTACCTCTCAGAGCCTTCTCATCTGAAGCAGATATTGTTTTAAGTATAAAATGAGCTTATGTGTGATGAAATGCTTCCCACAGTCCTGCCACATGGAAGATGCTTGGTAATACATGTTAGCTATTACTACTTGCACTTTCTCCCACTGCATGCCACTACTACTGTTTAAACTGTACCTCTGAGGATGGGCAGTTTTTGCCTAGGACTGAAGACTAATTTGGCCTTGAACGTTCAGCTCATTTATACGTGGTGTAATCAATAGGAAAACTTCCAGAATGTCAAAGTACTTTTTCTATTGTTCATTTTTGAAAGAAATCCTTCTATAGCAAATACAATGTTATAGCTCTACTTTGGTCTTAAACTTGAAACACATCCATGGGATGTGTATGCTATCATTGCCTTTCTTTGCCAGTTATTGGTTATAAGTTGGATTTCCTGCCCCTGGGGGATGGTCCTGACAGTAAAAAATAAAACAAACAATTATGACATAGGACTCTGACTTACTTTCAGAAAATGAATACTCTGTATAAACCTGAATAATATAATTAATGCTTTTGATATTAGACGTTGTTTTTTTGGTGAACCATTGAACCTGTTGGCTCAGTATTTCCTTATCTGAACATGTAGGGTCTGGCCTGTCCCCAGCGATCCTCTTTTGAACATTTATCATGGGCCAAATCCTGTGCTAAGTGTCTTACATATACACCTTTATTTAACTGACAGCAACCCTGTGAAGAACAGGTTATATGTGTTCCATAAGGGAGGAAACTGAGGCAGGACATCTATATAAGCCGTCGGAGGTTCTGTGGCACTCAGGTCTGTCTGACACTGAAGCTTGTGTTCAGAACAACCGCACCAATCTCACATTACCATGAAGAATGCTTTCCTATCTAACATCGTGAGATCATACTTAAGATCCTCTTTCCTGTAGTTGGTAAAAGTGTTTTGCCATATTGCCTTCAGCTCGAGGGGGAACAAGATAATTTAACAAAAATAAACATGGTGGATCAGGTGTAAATTCATGCATCACCACTCAGGGGCAGAGAATTATAACTTCTCGTTTTCTATAACTCACCTCCATTTCATTCTCAGGTTCCGTTGTGTTGCCTAAAGCACAACCTATTTTATAGTATTCTAGAACATTCCATTCAATGTGCTTGAATTTGCAGTCAAATGTCAGCATTATTTCAGCCACTGCCCGGTTTGAAGCTTCCTCACTCTGGAGGGGGGGACTTGATGTTTCAGGCTTCACTATCTCACTTATGTCCCTCTTTTTTGTTTCTCTTCATGCTGTGGGGTGCTAGGAATAGCAGTGGCCCATCCTCCTGGATAGGAGAGGCATCTGGGCTTAGTACAGGAGCATCTAGATGCTTGCTGGCCACTGTCGGTAAGGAAACTGTTCCTGCGTGGCCCATGACAGGTCCTGAGAGCTGCTCCTGAGGGTCCAGTTTCGTAGACCTCTACAGTTTCTTTGTCCTGGCATCCAGCAGATTTTCAGCTCTTATGTATCCCTCCCTGCGGTGTGTGGAAACTGATGAATCTGCTGAAAGCCACAAACAGTTGGCCAATGGAGATATGAGAGAACCTCTTCAGTTCCTCTCTCTGTCCCACCCTTTCACACCTTCCTTCAGCTCCACCTCTGCTGCCTCAGGTTGGCATGCCTCCTTGCCCTAGGCCAAGCACCAGGGGCCCAGAGCTCAGCTGGAAACAGAAGCAGCCTTTAACCCTTGTCTTGTTTCTGCTAAACTTCTCGTGGATTCTCCAGTGCACATCCCATCTTTGAGCTGGGAGGGGATTTCCCTTCACTTATGGGGAAAAACTCTCTTGATATTATATCCTAGCTCTTTCATATTCTGCATTTACTCTGTGGTCACCTCTTCATGCTGTTTTGTATCCTGTAAAAATCTGAGTTTTCAGGAAACCCTTGCTTTCAGGAATACTGTTTAACTATGGATCTATGGAAGTCTGCTTTAATCAAACAAATATTGAACAATGGCTTCCTTAGTCTTGGCCTGTGTGCCTGTCCCTGGGAGCAGTTGCAAATACTTTGTCTATAATTTGTTGAAGGGCAGTGTTCCTTGGACAATTAGAAACAATTAGGAGTCCCAAGTGGGGCAGAGAACTCTAGCTCCACCAGGATTTGTGCTCACATTCTGTAGTGTAGGGTTTTTGCTGGAACACCATCCAAGTTTCTCACTTATCTTTGCATCTAAGCATAGCCATGTGACTGATTCTAACCCATGAAATGTGAAATAAAATTGGTGTGTCAATTCTAAGTTGACAAGGTTTATCCAAGGGTATACTTACTCTGTGCTCCTTCTTGTTGCCTGTCCATTAGCTGGATGATGTTAGCATCATCAATGGTGACCTTGGGAGCCCTGTATTAATACTGGTTGATCCTCTGTCACCTTGGGTTCCTGCATGACTGTATGTAGTAGATAATCCATGCTCATCCTCCTATGGGTGAAAAACAAATTTGTCTTCCCCAGTTAAGATTTGAGGGCTTTTTTTTTTTTTTTTAAATATCAGCTAGTGCTACTTCAATAAGTAAAGCAGTGGTGAAAAGGTATGACTGTGATATAGTTTAAAAAATTATGCCTGCTATGATAGCCAAGTAAAATTTCCTTATAGGGATGGTCTTGAAAACAAAAGAAAAAGTATTTTCTTTCACTCCTTATTTGGACTACACATACTAATACATGTTGATGTTGGGTGAAAGGCAAGGGTTGGCAAACTCTGGCCCATGGCTTGTTTTTGTATGGCTAATGGGTATAGTTTTTTGCATTTTTAGACAGTTGTAAAAACTACCACTACCACCACCAGCAACAAAAAAACCCACACATGCACACATACACAAAAGCAAAAAAAGAAAAATATGTGACAGATCATATGTGGCCCTCAAAGTATAAATTTTTACTGTCTGGTCCTTGGCAGAAAATTTGCCATCCCCTGGTATAAATGGTGGGAAACAATGAGCTTAAACTACATTGTATTGAGAAGACTACTCTCAGTGTAAAGAATTGAATATGCTCTCCTGGGTTGATCTGTGGTGTTATGATTTAGGCCTTTGAAATTGACAGAGGCTCTATGGAAAGTGTACACATGACCTAACGCTGGTGGAAAAGATTTGCTCAATCTTCAGTTCCTGAGTCTGTAGGACTTAGAGCAGCTTGACTTTTTCATATTATTGACTGATTATTTTTGAAGCTGATAGTCAATTTGGTATTATACAGAAACAGCCAGAGAGAAGAAACTGTTCCTTTTTTGTTTATTTTGGATTGGTGGCTCCCTAAACCAATGCCAATGACTCCTGGATTTATAGGGTGGATGAAACATTTTTTAACATTCAATTAGAAAATGAAATTCTCTTGAGACTTGAGTAACTGAAGCAGTAATGCATTTTTCTTTTTCCATTCATAGCCTCAGAAAAGTCAAGCACATTTGTCCAGAATAATCTAGATTAACCATCAGTCTCTAAATTTATTATAAATATACAATTTTTGGTAGGTTTTGCAGCCAAGCCTACCCATTCTATCCCCTGCATCATTGATAATAATTAAGAGGCCATACTTGTGGTTTCCAAGGGGGACCAAAATCAAGACTGTATTATGATTAAGATTCTGCTTATGATATGTGCCAATGAGCAAGATTTGTTTAAGTTGGCAGATTTTAATGCTTGTGTGAAATAGTTTTTTTTAAATTTTCCTGCCACTAATTGTGTTATGATTAAGTTACATCCACTGGAGTGTAATTATCTATTGCATAATACTTCTTATGTGTGGGTCCCTAGAAATCTGCTACTTCAATAGTGCTGACTGAGGGTTTGCTACACCTTCTTAATGATAAAACTTTCTTTTACACAGTTCGGTTTATCTTCTTTCCCTTAGGAACTCCTTAATAATCATTTTCAGAAGAATAAAATTCTAGTCTAGGTTGTTTATCTTGCAGATAGGATTTTTCATTTGGCCCTTGTGAATTCTGGGGCAATCATGATCGTAGTGAGTTCCTGAGTGGGAAGGGTCCTACTCAACTGAGGTGGTGGGAAGTTTCTCCGAGAGATGGCACTGAGAGTTCATTTTTATTTTAGTTTCCATTTTGATAGCTTTATGTTTTTCCATGTCACAGAACAATGGAACTCTGATCAATGGTTCATTTGTACACCTTTATATTTTATATTCTGTGTTTTAGATAGCTGTATTCTTTTCCTTACCTCTGGGACTCTGGAGGCTTTTCTTAGTGTACGGGGTGGGGAGAGCAATATTTCCCTCATCCCATTCTGGCATTGTTTCCTACTTGCCCTTTTCTCCACATTTCAACCTAAGAGTCATCATGGCAAAGACGATGTGTATCTTTCCCCTCATTTGATTCCTAAGAAGCCAGTTCTGTGCCTGTCACTAGACCACTGTTTGCTGAAAACAATTAATGAATGACATCTCTGTGCTGCAGAGGTTCTGAGATCCTTCTCCAAAATGGTATTTAAAATTCCAGAGTTCACCTTATACTTCTGGAGCTTAAGTGGCTAAGTGATATCAACTTTCAGTTCTTTTGCTGCTCTAAGATTCTGTGATTTTAAACATGTACCTTACAATTGATTTATTTTGCTTGTTCATTCAATCATTCAGCGAAATGTATTATGCACCTGCTGTGTGCCAAGGTATGTTCACAGTGCAGCGATGATCGCAGTTGAAAATGTCCCTGATCTCATGGAGCTTTTTTTATCGGCACGAACAGCCAACTAAACCAATCGCAGAAGTATTAGGTGGTGAGCAATGAATGCTCTGAAGAGATTCAAAACAGAACACTGTGAATGAGCCGCTGGGATGTCCTTACATTGAGGGTTTGGAGAAGGCCCCTCGAAGGAGCCAGGCATACAACAATGAGTTGAAAGAACATCCTTGGCAGAAGCAGCAGTGAAGGCAAATGGCTCTGTGGAGTGTACACAATAAAGGCAAAGGGAAGCTGTGAGAAGGATTTGAGTGGGTGGGCGGGGTCAAAGTGAGTGGGGACAGCCTAAAGGTAACTTTAATGAGGCAACATCAAAATCCCAGCCAGAATGGTATCTGAAAAGCATTCTTGGGATGAAGGGTAAAAGCTGGAAATTAATCTTTGATCTTAGTTCATCTTCTGGATTAACATTCCTGGAAGCTGGACAAACCTTGCACCTCAACCTAGGGCACTGCATAGAATATCCTTAAAAAAGGGCTAGAAAATAAAAAAGGAAAGAAAAAGAAAGAAAAACAATTCTACAATGCTTAATCCAAAATGGATCCACAGGGGAAGGTCTTTCTTCTTGAAAGCAATTATACTTTACAACGTGTTCTTTTCCCTGGTGTTTCAGCTTCCCATGATGCCTGACTTCATTAAAGCAGGCAGGAAACAGGATTTTCTGTGATGTGCTGCTAGAATTATATCTTCTGAGCTGCAACTAATTGTATGATGAAAACAAAATAACACAATATAACACTGGATGAGAAGAAGATCAGTGCTTGCACATGGGCAAACTCTGAAAGAAAGGAAACAGAGAAAAATAAAAACAACACAACACATTGTTTTATCTGTCACATTTTGTTTATATAAAACATGAAACTAGAAGAAAGCTTGGCTTAATGACAGATCAGGATGCCATTTGAGAAAAACCTCACTGTAGCCTTGCCCATGTGTTTCTGTGTGTGTATCTTCTCAAGCAAATTTTTTGCTTATTTTGCTACTGTTTTGATTTCTTCAATTTGTAAATTGGGAATAGGTGTGTTTATTGCAACCTTATCTCAAAGAATGCTGACAAGATGTAGTTGTAGGGAAAAGAGATGGAATAACTGAATTGCTATTGTGCCCTCTATACTTTTCAGTAATAATAATAATAATAATAATAATAATAATGTAAACTAAAAAATAAACCAAATACTTCCTTGCAAGTGTGAGGATAGTTGGGATCCAGTCTTTGCTATGCACCAGTAAGAGCGAGGCATGGATCCATTCTCCCCAGCTCTGGGAGCCCAGTAGAGATACTTGGGATTTGATTGAACCAACATTGAATGCCTTCCCTACTCTGTGATCTGTGATTCTAAATATTTTTAATCCTTAAAATTTTCACTATGTGTTTTGACTATACAACCACAGGGACCCATAATTTATCTACCAATAATGTTATGATAATTATAACCAAATGAAGAAAGGAAATGATTATAGAAGAGACCCTTTATTTGAAGTCTATCTTCAGAGAACAAAAAGCCTTATATCTACAAATCCTTTCTGTGTCTTGTCACTATAAAACAGAAACAAAATTATCACTGGAATTAGAAGGGTGATTGGTCTGTTTGAGCTCTTTGCTTCTCAAGTGTGGCCCAAGGAACAGTAGCATCAGCATCACCTGAGGACTTTGTTAGAAATACAGAATTTCAGGATCTGACACAGACCTACCAAATCCAAATCCTTATTATAAGGAGAGTCCTAGATGAATCACTTGCACATTAAAATTTAAGAAGCTCTATTTCAGATGAGTGGCCAATAAGGGAGATTATTTGGCAAATTATTCATTCTAACCTCAGACTGAACACTTCACTTCTGTGAGAGATCCAGCTGTAGCACACTGGTTAACCTTGGCCCATACCTTGAAGTTTGTCTCCTGAATCACTTATAAAATACTGTACTATCCAAGAAGTAGTGCTCTTCCTTCAACTTCTGAACTGAACTAGTGACCCATTTTGCTTTTAGGAGTTGCCTTTTAATCTTTCAAAGTGTAACTTTGAGGAAATGCTTATACTGGAAAAAACATTCACCTCCAGTCCTCATCTAAAGGTTGTAGAGTTGATAAACATCCTCTACCCACTTATTTTTATTTTTTACACTTTCAAATACTTGTATTTTATTTTTTCAGTGTTACTAGATTCATTGTTCATGTCCCACACCCAGTGCTCCATGAAATACGTGCCCCCCTCAATACCCACCACCAGGCTCACCCAAACTCCCACCCCCACCCCTCCAAAACCTTCAATTTGTTGCTTAGAGTCCACAGTCTCTCATGGTTTATCTCCCCCTCCGATTTCCCCCAATCCACCCTTTCTTTCCTTATCACAATGTCCTCCATTTTTTTCCTTATGCTCCACACATAAGTGAGACCATATGATAATTGACTCTCTCTGCTTGACTTATTTCTCAGCATAATCTCTTCCAGTCCTGTCCATGTTGATACAAAAGTTGGGTATATCCTCTTGTTTTAAAAGTAATATTCAAAATCATTTCCCTTCTCTTGTGCATCACTGGATACAGACTTTGCGTGTATGTGTATACGTGTGTATATGAAAAGAAGGAGGCAGGTAGCTGTCAGCCCCTGTTAACTGAAAATATACTTATTCTCAGTCTATGCTTAGGTCTTATGCACAGTGATTGTCTTGAATGGATATTCCTTTCCTCATTATTAGGGCCTACAATTAAATAGGTGATTTTTGTACCATAGAGGTGGTGACTTTACCACGAAAGGTAAAAATGAGCCATCTAGAATGCTGTTTGTTTGAGGTCCACTGTGTAGCTCTGGACAATTAGCTGCACTTTCAATGTATCACATGGTTGTTTTTTTTTGTTGTTGTTTGTTTGTTTGTTTGTTTGTTTTGTTTTTGTTTTTTAGAGAAAAAGGAGTAAAGAATCTCAAAAGAATGCATGCATGCTGTTCCCCTAACTTAAATAGGCACAGACCAAAGACCACAAAGTGCATAAGAGAATCTTATTGGCAAGAAATAGGAAGTCTTCTGAAGTCACCAGAGCAATATTTGAATTGGATGACAGCAGTAGAAGTCAATAGACCTCAGGTTTTAACTTAAAAGCTGAGTATGTCTTAACTGACATCATACAAACTATGAATCCGGAGACCTCATTTATTAATACCAACACTATTCTGGTCAGTCCATATAGGAAGGGGGCCTCTCAAGAAATAGGAAAGCATGCTGATAAGACTTTTGAGTTCAAGGCTCCAATAATAACCTGAAATATGTAGTTCTTTGCTTCTGAATCGTTGATGTTATGGAAAAGAAGTACGATGGGATGAGGGATCTAGAACTGTTGTTTAATTATAATCATATGCTCATTGGCTCGACCTATGTTAGAGCTTCATAACATGTTAAATTTCTTGGATGAAGCCTTGGAGATTCACTAGTTAACCCTTTTATTTTTTTTTAATTTTTTTCCCCAAGTATGTTTATTTTATTTTTTCAGTGTTACAAGATTTATTGTTCATGTACCACACCCAGTGCTCCATGCAATACGTGCCCTCCTCAATATCCACCACCAGGCTCGCCCAACCCCTTACCCCCACCCTTCCTAAACCCTCAGTTTGTTGCTCAGAAATCAGAGGGGGAGATGAACGATGAGAGACTGTGGACTCTGAGTAACCCTTTTATTTTATAGATTAGTGAACTAAGTCCAGATGAGACTGAATGACATGCCAAGTTCACAAAGTTCGGTAGTAAAACTGGGACTAGAACTCAGGATTTTTGAATTTCAGAGCATTGAAGTCTCTGCTACATTGAGAAGATATAGAAGAAGGTTATAGGAGGATATAGGATGTGCCACAACTTACAGAATCCGAGCTTTTCCAGCCTGATACATGTGTGTATAAAGGCTTCCATACAAAGGAGCATCAATGGACATCTTCATAATGAACCAACATTAAAGAAATCTGCTCAACCTGAAGATGGGAGGTAGTGTGGAGGAAGGGTGCTTCCATCCCTTTAGTGTGCATTCCCTTGCTCACAATCCTTTCTTGACTGTGAGCCATCCTCTAAGTTAAATAACAGTGATGTAAAAATGAATGACATAAACTTTGTCCTTGGAAAGCTCATAATCCAGTGGAATAGACAGAGAGGTAAATATGCAATTTACTTGTTTAATATAGTTTTTGAATTCTGTGTCAGGCACTGTGTTTGTTATGGGTGATCCAGTAAAGGACCAGTTAGACACAGTCCCTGTACTCAAGGAGCTAACTGTACAGCCAGGATAACAGACATGAAAGAAACTAATGAATAATTAGCAGTGTGATAATGGCTTACACCTGGATTCTGGGAGCACAGAATGAGGGCCTGTGGTACAAATGAGGATGGGGGCCCAGGGAATGTGTTGCTTGATTTCAGTCTTGAAGAGCAGTGACGAATTAAGCAAGAGATACATCTCAGAGCTAATGGTGTCCCTAGATTTTTCTGAACCTTTGTCATAAGCCATGGAATGTCCTTGAGAACATGCATAGATGAAGATAGAATTATTTACCTAGCTTGAAACAATTCCTTCTCACTAGGGCCCTGGGAGTTGAATGAGGCAATCACTTCTTTTGATTTCTTTGGCTAGGAAGAGAGGATTTTTGGCTCTTTCCCCAGAAGGCTGTTTTTTGCATGTATCACTTTGTGTGACAGCTTAGCCATATGATTAGCAGGTACTGACTTAAGCAGGAAACATCCTGCTGGATGTAATTGGACTATGGGGCTTATTGTTTTGGGTTATTTCCATTGGGATAATGGAGACCTCAGATGGTTTGTTTTTATTCTCTTCCCCAAAATGCTCCTGTCTACGGCTTTGAGAATCTGAGTCAGGCTCTCAAGGACTGTTAAGGTTTCTGGAGAGTCTATAGATGCTAAACAGAGAAATTTAACACAAAATATTGTTTACAGATAAGGGAACTGAAGTGCAGAGTGCTGAAGAAAAGCTACCCAAGGGGAGATGGGAAGTTAGTGACTAAACTGCTTAGCTTAGAACTGCTGTTTCTTGCACCCAGCCTAGACTCTTTGTTTTGCAGAGACTGTACTCAAATTTGCATTCACTTCAAAAGCAATCCATCTAGCAGCCTTGCTCCTGGAGGTTTAAGTGAGACACAAGTTTGGGTGTGGGTGTTTAATATCATTGTCTTAAACCACACTGATAACAGGACTTGGATATGTTTCATCTTTGCATCTTCACATCTTCAACCCTCAACACAGTCTTGGTGTGTAGTAGGATTTTAATATATGTGTTTTGAACTGAAAAAAAATGAGTATAATCTTGGTCAATGGAATTTTAATCTTTTCCCATTGATATCACTATCTAGCTGTGTGACATTAGCTTTTCTAAACTTTGAAGACTTTGGAAACACATGACTTCTAGTTACTAATCTCTATTGGACTAGGATTGAGGAGGTTTTCCAAAGAAAATATTCAGATTCATCTTGAGGAATGGGCAGAAATTAGCCAGTGAAAACTAGGGAAGATATTTAGTTAGAAATAATACTTACAATGACGTAAGCAAAAGCCTCTGGGATATTTAAATATTTTCTTGTGATAGAGTAAAAGTTGCACCCATTAATTTAAAAAAGGCTTGTTATGAGTCATTCACTGAGGGATACAAGTTAAATAAGATAGACTTGGTTGCTACTCACATGAAGCTTATCTTCCAGAGGGGGAGACAAGCACTTTTCAAACACAAATAAATATAATACTATGACACCTGCTGGAAAGGAGAAATAATGATACAAATGAGAGCCTATAGTGGGGCAGGCAATATGACATGAATTTAGGAGTGGAATTCAGAGAAGGACTTTGGGAAAAATTGGAAAGGTTGCAGGTGAATACTGGAAAAACAAACTTTCCAGAAAGAAGAAACACATGTGCAAAGGCCAATGGGCCGGGTCCGATAGGACAAGTGGAAGAGCTAAGCCTGGGGAGTTGGACAAGTACAGACAAGGCACTGGTGTCACATTGAAAGACTGTTAAGATTTGGGCTGGATGATTTCTAAGCCACCATTCCGTCTCTAAATTCCATATGTCATTCCCTAATGTCATTTATGTCAATTCAATCAGCATGTTCCTTCCTGCCTTCCTCCATCCTGTAATTTTATCTTTCGAGCTTTTGAGAGCCAATGAATGCACCTCACTTGTATGGTAATTCCTGTGTTCTATGTCTGGTGACTTAAAAAAGGAATAAACTATTTTTGTTGTTGTTGTTGAGACTTGTCTCTATAGCTTCACCTTGCTTAGAGTCAAGTACAAATGATATTTAATATAGTTTCCAGAGTCTAGTTTAGATAATTTCTACTGTCTGCTAAGCACTGTTAAATTCTAATTAGTTAGACTACTTCAAATGCAGGATACTCATTACCTAAAGCAAATGTATTCAACTTTTCCCTTCAATTCCCCCTTTGTGTCATTTGAGTACCACACTGGATTAAGAGATGGCAGCTGAAATTATCTACCTTCAGTCCATTGGTTTAGAACCATTCTGGTAGAAAAGTTACACTTCACTTACAAAAACTCATCTCACTTAATGTATTCTTTGTGTACAACACTTCCTCCTTTTTATAAAAATGAAGAGCTAATAGAAACATTCCAAATAGTCAAATCTTATGTTGGATTTTGTTTCTTTTTAAAGGTAAAGTAAATATTGATTCTAAATATTTTCATGTTTACTTTATGTATTCTAGGGGCCAAAAGGGTGGACATGAGGGGTCTCATAAGTCATCAATATTAATATTGTTTGACAGTGTAATTATAGAAATACTATATAGTGATAATGAAAACAGAGAAAATAACATTTGGTTTGCTCCCAAGGTCAAATTATTTTCCTTAATTTTATATGTGAAATGTTATTTTAAAACCTCTGATCCTTTCTAAGATTTTGCTGCTTAGTTTATGGATTTAATTGTGAAATGGTATTTCCTTGTGTATCACTGCACACTAAATTAACTTGGTCATGTTTGAATCTTCCAGTTGCAATTTCAAGGTTCACATATGTTTGGTGTAAAACAAGGGGATACTAATATTTGAATAATAATGTATTGTTTTGCATTTCCTAGCCCTACAAAATCACTTCTAGTTCCTGGAATATGACAAAACTTTTTTATGCCTCTGGTTTGAGTCCATTCCCTACTCTCTATAATTTTCCCCCCTCCCTTGCCTGTTAAACAACCACTCATCTTTTAAGACTAAGCTCAGGAGTCATCTCCACTGGGAAAACTCTCTGCATTTCTTTAGTCATAAGTATGTGCAACTTCTTTCCCACTCTTACAGGATTATATATGTACTTACATTTATCAAAATCATTCATTTAATTGTTATACTATATTTATTTATTGTATATAAGAGATACTACAGAATGACCTTAAAAGTTTTCTCCCCAGGGGCACCTGGGTGGCTCAGTCTAAGCATCCAATTCTTGATTTTGGCTGTGGTCATGATCTCAGAGTGGTGAGATGCTGTCCTACATTGAGCTCTGCACGTGGGGAATCTGCTTCAGATTCTCTCTCCTTTTCCCTCTTCTCTTCCCCCACTTACTCTCTCTCTCTCAAACAACAAACAAACAAATAAATAAAACCTTAAAAAAAAAAAGTTTTCTCCCAGGTCTGTGATCTCCTCCAGGCAAGAGCTTCTTCCCTGACACTGAATAAGAACGCAGAAAATGTTTATTGAGTGTAGAGAGCCATGATAACTGTGGCTAATCTGTATTGATTTATTATTTTAATCTAGGATAAGCTCCTTATTTTCATCAAATTTTTTTAATGTTCACAGCAATTCTTTGATGGTGGTATTTTACCCATTTTATCTTTAAAATATCTAAGACATACCAAGGTTAATAAGTTTGCCCAACGCCATCCGACTACCAGGAAGGAAAGCTAAGATTTGACCCCTAGTTCTGTATTATTCCAAAGACTATATAATCTGCCTCCCACTGATATGATTTATGTTGAAATCACAGAAGCAGCTGGGCAGAAAAAGTTAGAGCGGTGATTGATAATAACTCACATCTGAATGGCACTTTACCATTTACACAGTATTTTACTCTGCATTATATCATCCAATTAAAAATTATAACTTTATCACATACATAGCACTTCTCCAGTTTAGAGGAATTACAAATAAATCACGAAAAAATGAGAGGAAACAACCTTGAAATTTCACCACCCAGAAATAACTTTTGTCAATGTTTTTCATCAATATTTTGTTGGATATTTTCTGTCTCTTTGTCCTCCCTTGTATTTGTGTGTGTGCATGTGTATTTGTGTGCATGATGCTATTTACAATGTTCCTTTAATGGTATATCAACAAATATCAATAACTCTTCTTCATGTCTACAATAACCTTTTACGGTAATCCATTTTGGGGTTGTGCCTTACACTATTTTGTTGGCATTTATTTTGACTCACCCACTCTGATCCCTCAGGTTTTTACTTCCTTGCAATGCTGTATCCAAGTTTTATCCCCAGGGTCCTAGATGGACCATGTATTGGTTCTTTGTACATGATTTTTCTCATTATAATATTAGTTAACATAGTAGTCTATGTTCAGACCACAGTTCAGTCTTTGTCAGATCCTCTGCTTAACTAGGTTGAACTCCAAATGGGTTTCTGACTCACTATTCTCTTGTGGGAGCCAGAGTGCAAATACTCTAGGATTTCCTCTTTATTTGCTTCTTCACAAGGTACTTGTTGACTTATACAAATTTCTTGAGCTTCAAGACCTAACTCATTTAAATTTTTGTCAGTTAAACTCTGCTTATTTCTTTTTTAAGATTTTATTTGTTTGACAGAGAGATAAAGAGTACAGGTAGGCAGAGCAGTAGGCAGAGGGAGAGGGAGAGGGAGAAGCAGGCTTTCCACTGAGCAGGGAGCCCAATTCAGGGCTCAATCCCAGGACCTTGGGATCATGACCTGAGCTGAAGGTAGCTGCTTAACCAACTGAGCCACCCACGTGCCCCTCAACTCACTTTTAATCCATAAAAATTCTTCTTTTGATGAATAGAATCCCTCAAAAATTAGGTTGTTTGCAAATATCATTTAATTTTTAATAAAACTATGAGGTCTGTAGGGCAGATAATTATCATCATCACTTATTGACAGATAAAATTATGAAGTCTGAGGAAGATTAAGTGATTTAACCAGGGACATTAGGTAGCAAATGACAATTTCAGAGGCTAACCCAGGTATCCTATCTCTAAATGTGAATATTTCCCCTTTTGCCTTGCTGGTTCTAATGGTGAGCAATACTATTGCAAATTTACAGACTATAAGAAGGATGTACGACTATCATTTTTGCTTACTGAGTTACTTCATGTTCTCAATTTTAGATTTTAACTGACTTGAGAAGTGGCTAACTGGTTGTAATTAAGTACAAAAACTAATATGGGTTTCATACTCTGAATTTTCTGTTATTCAGGTTTTATTGCCTGCCTTCAGGATAAAGTTCAAAGTTCTTAACTTGTCATTTAAGATACCTCACTATCTGGGTCCATTCCACCCTTTCTCACTTTATCCTTTATTTTATTCTTTATAGAAATACTTCATCTTATTTAAACATCTCTCTGCCCCGTTGTCCAAATGTTTTATGTTTTCTCTGTACTCCACATAGATCTGTAACGCTCTTCCCCCTCATTCATCTACCAATAACTGCCTAACATAACAACACTCACAGTCCAAGGCAACTGTCACCTGTGTCATGAAGTCTTCCTTTACCAGCCCAGGTAAAATAAATCACTTATTTCTTTAGAATCAGAGAGGAATTGGGATCTTTTGAATTGTATCTTTATGCCAGATACCCTTGAATAGGTAATATGTATTTAGAAAAGTTCATTTGTACCTCAGTGATATCTTGCCAACATTCTCTACCCGAGTGCATTGCATTCTCAAGAAATATTTCTGACTGCGTGACTGCTAAGATATTGTAGGCATCAAGGGCAACCTTAAGTAGAGAGGGAAACAGTTCCTTAGCGTGATTTTAAGGCTCTAGATTCTTTGTATCTCAAAATATCTTCTTTATCTACAATATCTCTAGAATGTCCTGCAGATGTCATGGTAGCCATTTGGAAATAAAATTATTTTGGATTCTTATTTTATATCTTATACCAAAATACATTATGGATAGTGTGTTAGTTTTCTATGCTGCATATGTATAAAATTAATATGAATTCAGTGGATTAAAACTTCACCCAATTACTACACCATGGTTTCTGTGGCTCAGGAGTCTGAACCCAACATGGAATGTGTCTTCTGTAAGGCTGTAGTCAAGATGTCTGCTGGGATTGGATTCTCATTTGAAGGCTCAACTGGGAAAGTGTCTACTTTCCAATATCCAGAGGCTGGTGGCAGAATTTATCTTCTTGGAGTTGTAGGATTTATGGTAGATTGCTGCTCCAAAGCCAACAATGGGAAGATTCTAAAGTGAGTCTACTAGTAAGACAGAGTCTTATATAATGTAACATAGTCATGGGAGTGACATTCCATCAATTCAGCCATATTTTATTGACTAGAAGCAGGTTATAGATCCTGCGCACATTCAAGGGTAGGCGAGTATACTAGGTTATGAGCACCAAAAGGTAGAGATTGTGGGGGCCATTTTAAAAATCTGTCTAGCACAGTCTGTACTCTGGCCTCCAATGATTCATGTTCCTCTCATATACAAAATACACTCATCCTCATCCCCAAGCTTCCAAGAAGTCTCATTTCATTAAAGCATTTGTTTCGAGTAAAATAAACAAAAAAATTATCACATAAATCAAGTGTGGATGAGATTTCCATATGTGATCTGTTCATTGTAGCTCTTAAGGCACAATTCTCTGTGGACTTGCAACATCACAGACAAATTATCTGCCCCCTTCAAGAGACAATATTGTATATATTTATCTCACATTTCCTTTATTCATCCATCAACAGACATTTAGGTTGTTTCTATATCTTTACTATTGTGAATAATGTTGCAATGAACATGGAAGTGCAGATATCTCTTCTAGATATTGATTTCATTTCCTTTGGATATACACCCAGAGGTGGGATAACTGATGTTATGCTAACTGAAATAAGCCAGACACAGAAAGGCAAATACTGCACGATCTCATTTATATGTGGAATCTAAAATAGTCAAACTCATAGAGGAAGGGAGTAAAAGACTAGTTGCCAGGGATTAGAGGAAGGGGAAATGGGGAGGTGTTCGTCAACAGGTACAGTTTCAGTTATGCAAAATGAGTAAGTTCTGGAGATCTAATGTACAGCAATATGCGTATAGTTAACAATACTGGATTGTATGCTTGAAATTTGCCAACAGGGTAGATCTTAAGTGTTCTCACCACACACAAACATATACACAAAATGGCAACTATGGGAAGTGATGGATATGTTAATTAGCTTGAGCCTAGGTTTTTACTAATAGTTTATTCAAAGTCAGTTAAGTTTTCTCTATCATGCTTCTCAGAATTTTTCCAGCCTCTCACTTCTGCTAGCTTCTAAAGTATGGAAGTCCATACTTTTATATATTTTTTTACATGAGCAACCCAGTGCTGATACCAAATATGTATTAGTTTTCTATCTGACACATAAACAAACTTGGAGGCTTAAAACAACAAATTTTTGCTATCTCATAGCTTCTATATGGGGGGTTTTGAGCATGGCTTAGCTGGGTTACAAGCAAATTGTCAGCCAGAGGTGCATTCTTGTCTGAAGATAGAGGTTATGGGGCCATCTTAAGGTTTATCTGCCATGGATGGCTTAAAGAATTATATGTGAAATAAATAAATAAAATAGGTTTTGCTATGTAAAAAAATCTAAAAATTTCTGATTATAAAAATGATGATGAAACAGGAAGGGATGGGGAGGGAGACAAACCATAAGAGACTCCTAGACTCAAGAAATGAACTAAGGGTGGCTGGGGGGTGGGGGGTGTGGGTGGGTAGGGATAGGGTGGCTGGGTTGTGGACATTGGGGAGGGTATGTGCTGTTAAGTGCTGTGAAATGTGTAAGCCCGACGATTCACAGACATGTACCCTGGGGCAAATAATACATTATATGTTAATAAAAATTAAAAAAAATGATGAAAAATTATTAAAACTGATTGAGGTGTGATGTGAACAATTCTGATTTTAAAATATTAATATTATAGACATATATAAAGCTCACATAGATTGATAAGGAAAACAGTATATACTTAATAAGCAAAAGAGAGCAGGTAGAAAAAAAATCACAAAAAATAGAAAAGCTAGCAAAGGTGTATAAATGTTTAGCATTGTTTATAATTAAAAATAAAGGAATAATAATACTTTCAATTATCAAATTAATAAAATCAGATGCAAAATACTGGTAAAGTTATAGCAATTTAACTAGCCACTGCTAAGAGTGGAAATTAGTATAAGTGTTATGAAAGCAATGTATTCTAAAGTTTCTGTTTCTGTATTCTAAAGTTTCTGTTTTCTAAAAGCTTCAAAGTTTTACATATTGTTTTGCCTAATAATTCCTCTTCCAAGAATCTACGGTAATAATCAGCAATGCAGCAAAGATTTATGCACAATGATTTTCTTTGAAGCACTGTTCATAATAATAAGACATTGAAAATAATCTAAACATCCATCAAGAGGGGAATTGTTGAGTAAATTATGGTATATCCACAGTGTAGAATGTTGTGCAGCCATTAAAGTTATATTTAAGATGAATATTAAATGATATGGAGAAATGCTTATGTAGGTAAGAGAAAGGCAGAATACAAATTGCTTATAGTGTGGAACTAATATGTAAAATAATTTATTATTAAGAGGAAATGTGTAAAGATGTTATCAGTGATTTTCTTGGGGTTGAACTTATCTCTCTTACATGACTGTTTTCAGTAATGAGCTAGTTGCCTTATTTTGGAGCCTGTATATACCTAGAGCCTTCTTATCCATGTTCTTTTACTTTTCATTTTTTTTTTTAACAAGTAGTTAAATGTTGGGTAAGCAAGTTTGCTTGAAATTATATCAATCAAAGCTAGTTTTGGACAGGTAGAGGCCACTGGATAAAACTGGTGGAAATGAAGGTAAAGAAAGAGACCTCAGATTTAGTAATTATTATTAGTCATCCTTACAATTGCCAGAGTAGAGTGATATGGTAAACAGTACATAAGTGCAGAAATACTTTAAAAATAATAGAGTAAGTTTTAGTATTTTGTTTGTTTGCATTGTGAATACATTACCCATGAGTGGATAAAAAAATAGTGATTTATATGAATAGGTACTTTTAGCTTAGGATAAAATATGTAGCAAGCATCACAAACATTTCAAAATATTTAATCTGAAGAAACTCAGTGGAAGTGAAGATTATGTGTGCCAGGACATTGTTAGAGGAGGACGTGAGGAGTTTAGTTAAAATTATTTCAAGGAATGTGAGAGAGAAAAAGATAATTTTTCCATGTTCATATATTGTGATTTAAATAATACATAATTAAATTAAGACCCTAAAAATTATAAGTATGTATTTGATTTATATTACTAGTAAGTAAATACTACAAATAACAAATAATAGCATCAAAACTTTGATCTCATTATGAAAGTGAAGAATTGCCTAATAATCATGGTCACTTCCTATCTTATACATACTGTTTTATTTCTTGTTATTTTTTTTTCTGCAAAGGGTACATTGACAAAAGAGTGGATAAGAGTTTTCCATTTATTACGTAAAAGAAAATTTAAGATCGTATGTATCCATAGGAGAGTAAAAATATCCTTAATTCCACTAAAATAAACAGGTCCTAAATCCTTCTTACATAGGTGGTTTGGAAGTATGTGTAAGAGTCTAGAAATCCCAGGAAACCTACAGTGGTGGAACAAGGAAAGGAGAAAAATAATACACAGAATGGACTGCTATGCATGCTGGGAGATCAACTCTTCATTTTTTTATTTTCTTTTTTATGACTTGTCTCCTTGAAAACTGGTATCACCTTTCCCTGTAAATAGCAACCTAACACTCAGAACCTTTTTGTTTCTCTTTTGTTTCTTAAACTTCAAAAAGAACTGGAGAGAATTCTGTTCTCCACAAGGGGTAAAGGAGCCTCTTTTGGCACATTCAGCCCTTGATCTTGAGATGAAAGTCAGCCCTTTGGATTAATTGAGATGGTGTTGGTAGCCTTTCTGTCATGGTCTGCTGCTTTCTGGGTAAAGGAAGATGAGAAAAGAGAGGATTACATGCATCTTGTCCCATTTTAGCCCCAAGTGCCTACGCCTGGTCTTATTTAAAATAAAATAGATACAGTTGGAAGCAGAAGAGATGTTTTTGAGTCATTGAGCCCTAACTTAGGAGTTCAAAATGTGATAAAGAACAACTTATAGTCAGAGAAACAGAAAGTTGTATAATTTGTTTTTTGGCCCATTTCTTATTTTTGTTTCCTCTAGGTTTAAACTCTGCTTTAAAATATATAGAGAAAGAGAAAAATGTATGAAGAAAGAAATTAATATCTTCAGAAATTATGCTAAAGTTGAGTATTTCAGATAAATTTTGCCATCCTTAAACAACTAAAAAATTTTATGCCTTTCCTCAGCCCTCTTCCTCATTTCCTCCCCCCAGAAAGAGAAGAGTTAGGCTCAGCATGCTGGTTTTCCCATTAACTGCTAACTTTTGGCTAAAAAACAGATGAAGACTTCTGACAGACTGATAATCTCTTATCCTTGGATTATTTATATCTCAAACAAACTCTATGTAATGGTTATCCACCATACCTTCACTAGGAGCTTGAACTTTATTATTCTTACTAAGATATCATTTCCAGAGCCACTGTATTCATTTACATGTTTCAAAAGATTGCATAAGAAAGTCTAGGCTTTGCTAACAATTAATGGAAATTTCTTACAAAATGTTATTGAAAATAATGGCACTAATAGCTAATGTTTGCCAAAAAATATACATTTTGTGAAAGAAGAGGTAAGTAAGAGCAGATACTTTCAAAGATGGGTAGTCTCTTCAAAGTGAATCAATATGTCTATTAACCTTTTGATGTTCATTCCATATTATCCTAACATGTTAATTTAATTGTTAGGGAAGAAAGATCTACCAATAGGTCTATAATGCATTTTCTCCCTCTCCAGAGTGGTACCTCAAGAAAGAATGATTATCTGGTCAAATATTTTTGTAAATATGCTAATAACAGATATCTTGGCAAACATACATGATGTTTCCTACCAGGAGAATCTTCATCTATGGAATCCTTTTAGAAGGATGTACCTGATCTACATAGGACTGACTTTGATAAATAAACCTAGAATCTATTGATTCATAAAGAATGACTTACAGGAAAACGTCATGAAAGCTATATAATAACTAGAATATAAAATGCAAATGTATCATGACCAAACAATCTACCTTTTTGAAAGTGGTGCTCCTGTGGGCATCACTTAGAGACCTTATGTTAAATATGAACTGCAGTGTGTCCTTGTGTGCATCTGTGATCCCAGATTTTTCCCTCTGTTCCTGTGTTTTATGGTAATTTGTATTCTTGGATTATTAATATACTCAATATTGGAAGATTATCTCTGATTTTTGTGAGCCTGATTTGACAGACACTCCAATCCTTTGTACTATCTTTAATGAAGACTTAATTTAATACAGGTTTAGGGAATACTTGTATTTTTTAAAATTTTAATTCCAGTGTAGTTAACATTCAGTGCTGTATTAGTTTCAATGGTACAATTTAGTGATCCAACACTTCCATACATTACTCAGTGATCATCAGAACAAGTGCATTCCTTAGTCCCTTCACATATTACAGCCAGTCCCCCACCTACCACCCCTCTGGTTACCATCAGTTTATTCCCTATAGTTAGGAATCTGGTTTTTGGGTTGTCTCTCTTTTATTCCCCCTTTGTTTTGTTTCTTAAATTCCACATAGAAGTGAAATCATAGGGCATCTGTCTTTCTCTGGCTGGCTTATTTCACTTAGCATTATAATCTCTAGATCCATCCATGTTGTTGCAAAAGACAAGATTTCATTCTTTTCTATGGTTGAATAAGATTCATGTATTTATCAACACTTCTTTATCCACTCATGTATTGATGGACACTTGGGCTGCTTTCACAGTTTGGTTACTGTGAATAATGCTTCAATAATCATAGGGGTGCATATGTCCGTTCAAAATAGGTATTTTTTGGGTAAATACTCTGTAGTGTGGTTGCTGGATTGTAGGATAGTTCTATTTTTAATTTTTTGAGGAACCTCCATACTGTCTTCCCCAGTGGCTGCATGAATTTGCATCCCTACCAACAGTAGGGAATGCTTGTCTTGGTCAAATAAGTGGCACAGTATAATCAGAACTAGGGTTATCCTGAATAGATAAGTTGTTTGTTCCACTCCAAGTCTTTAAAGGTGGGGTCCATTCTGAAAAAACTCTTTATTAAATAATCAGGCACTGACTAGGAGTTTCAATATTGGCACAAAATGACTCTTTATTTTTACCCTTGTTTAAGTTTAGATTCACTCAAGAGGGGGCCCTGAGACACAGGGTAGAATGCTGACAGTTTATTTGGAGGCTCAAAGGAGCACCTGTAGGAAGTGGGGAAGGAGAAGCATCAATCAGTGGTGTGCTATTAGGCTAACTACAACAGTGAGTGACTAAGTTTAAGTTCCATGGAGAAGCTCTGAAAAATGTTGCCAATGATACACTCAGAATTATCTCATCTGAGGATCAAGGAAATTGGGGTATTTATTTATACACTGAAACCTGAGGGTCCCTGGTAGAGTACTATTCTCAAGGTGTGTTATTTCCCTGGATCTTCTGGTTTTCTATGCTTGGAGAGCATGGTTTTCTGCGGTTCTGGAAAAAAGACCCCCCAGGTACAGAGACAAGCATACTGGCAATTTGGAGTTTTTGCAGCATAAGAAACCTCTGATGGACAAGAGCACCAACGCTCTGCTCCATCCCTCAATCATCTCTTTGAACATATCTGCTCCCTCTGGTTGGCCATGAGGTAATCTCTGCATTCATTCATTCAACAAATACTTATTTAGTTATGTTGGAGATACAACAGGAATATCAAATCAATATGTATATGACAAGTAACATGTGAGGTAATGAAATATATTGCCACAAAAAATAAAACAGGATATGCTAGGTTAAAAAATGGTACCAAAGCTTTCAGTCCTAATTCCTTGCATTGGTAAGTGTTACCTTTTTTTCAAAAAAAGGTCTTTGCTGGTGTGATTAAGTTGAAGATCTTGAGATGGGGAGTCTATCTTGGATTATCTGAGTAGCCCATACATGCCATCACAAGTGTCCTTAGAGAGATAGAGAGAATTTCACAGACAGATTGGGAAAAGACCATGAGAGGACAGAGTTTGGAGTAATACAGCCACAAGCTAAGGGATGACAGTAGCTACCAGAAGCTGGAAAAAGCAAGCAATGGGTTCTCCTTTAGGGTCTCTGGAGGGAACATGGCCTTGCTGGCGTATTGATTTCAGCCCAGTGAAAATGATTTCAGATTTCTGACCTCCAGAACTGTGAGAGGAAATTTTATTGTTTTCAAACACCCAGATTATGGTGGTTCATTACAGCTCATCAAGGAAATGCTATAGTGGTCAAAAAAGGGAGCAAATGAGTAGGCAGTCCCCATTTTACATTGTGGGGCCATTGGGCCATCCTTCTTCTAAGAGTACATTTGAGCAAAAATTTGAATGACAACAAGAGAATGAGTGGTTTAAGGGAAAGTCTCCTCAGGAGGGGGCAGAAATGCAGAGATGCTTGGGTGGGAGTAAGCTTGATATGTCTGATGAATAGCAGGGAGTCCAGTGTACCTGGAGCTGATAGCTGGAAGGAGAGTGTCAAGAGATGAGATAGAATAGTGAGTGGGACCCAGGTTACATTAGGGTCTTGCAGGACCTGGAAGTTTTACTCTGGGCAAAGTGGAAGACATTTGCAAGTTTCTAGAAAAGTGACTGGGCTGACTTTTAAAGATCCCTGACTTACTCTATCAATTATTAAATCTTACTTAATTTTTCCCTGGTTAAAACTGGAGGAAGCTATTCTAGTCCCTTCAAGTCCTTGAGGTGAAAGAGTGGGGTATGTGCCTTCCATCCCTGGTCCAGTCCTAGCATAAATGATCTATAAACCGAACATCAGTTTCCTTCTACTGAGACTACTTCCTTCCTTTAGCTAATTCCTGTGCATTTTTAATTATAATATAAGCTCTATTCGTTTGTCCTGTCTTTCCATGGCTTAACTATTATTGTTCTTTCAGAGCCCAGAAGGGGTGTGGATATGAGTCCTGTCCCCAGATAGATGAGTGAATGACGCTAGGGATGGGAGTGTAGGATGGATGGGGATTATAAACAAACAATCACCTATAACCACAACCCTTGTTCAACCTTTGGCACAAATAGCATCCATGACTCTGTCTTTTCTTAGGTATGGCTGGAGTCTTAAACTACTTATTAAGGTCAAGAACCATATATTCCTCATAGGACATAATGCATTGCCTTATATAGATGAAGTGTTCAATACATATTTATTAAACAATTTGTTGTTGGTCAGCATTTGATATTTAGAGAAAAAGGGTGAACTATGAAGTGGAATGAATCACAACCATCCTTCCTGCTTCTTTTTTCTGACATTCGTCACAAGCTCAGGTTGTAGGAGTTGACTGTACTAGACCTTGGAATTGTTGAAGCTGAACACCCACCTTCCCCTCCTGCATATAAGTCCCAAGAGAGAGTTCTGTGGGTGTGTTTTAGAGGCAGCTGAAGGGGTGGCCTTTTCAGTTTGAGTACTAGAACTGACTCATTAGCCCCTAGAAAACCTTAGTATTATGCCACCTCCTTCCCTCCACCCACTTCTTCCCACCCACACCTTTACAGAGAAGAACATTTAGATCTAGATTATTTTATGTATATACTTTTTATGTTATGAACACTAAAGCTATTACCCCACTGGCTGGATAATTTTAATCTACTTATCCATTATCTGCTCCAATTCCACAAAGGATTTGAAGCAGTTATATTTAAATATCTATATAAAGAATATAGAAAAAGCTAGAGGAAAATACAAATGCTAGATTGTTTGTTTGGTACATATTAGAATATAATAAGTGGACAAAGAATTGGGAAAATCACAGTGGGATAGACTAATCAGGAAAACCTTCTCAGAAGCAATTAATCTATTATGACACTCACTTCTATTCATTCAGGTCCCTGGAGTTATTTTTCCTTTGGTTTTTCTGCAGAGTTGCTCTTAGATTGATGGCATAATGAGAAGGCTTGCCCTTAACTAATATTCAAAATTTTCATCATGTTTATTTCCACAGAAAGAGGGGCAGAGAGAATCCTCTAAGGAATGGGCCTTTATAGTTTGTTTTGGTAAGAAGCCTAGACATTTCATAAAGCACAGTGTTTTAGGACATTATCATAGAAATAGAGAACAGCTTTTAGGAAGAGAATCAGAGTTATCAAGAAGGAAAAGAAAATCAGAAAAATAGAAGAAACTTTAAGCAAAAGGCCAACTTTTTGAAGACTCCCACTGTGAAAATAAATTACTAAGGTCAAACCAGTTTGAAGCTTTGCTTTTCATTTTCAAGTTTTAGATCAGGGAGAGAGATCTTCGAGTTCATCTAGTTCAACCCCTTCATTTTACAGATGATAAAGCCAGGATCCAGAGAGGTTAAGTGATTTGCTCATGGTCACACAGACAGTATGGGTTAGAACTATAACTATATTTCAGATTGAACAACTCCCAGTCCTGGGCTGTTTGTACTATTGCTCATTGCTGCCTCCAGCTGATGTCATTTTGGGAAAGGGGCATCCAGGGGCATCAGCAACATGGATCAGCAGGGAAAAGAAGAGATGCAGGATACATGGGAGAGCTGGAGACACTAACCTAGTGGCTAGGCTAGAACCAGCAAGGACCATTGGACAAAGCTCTAAAAAGGGTGTGGCAAATTTTGATATGGTTCTGGCAGAAAGCAATATTGGGAATTCACTCCAGAAAAGAGGACAACAAGAGGATTGCAGGAACAAGCGTATTAAATGATGGAGTCTAAGGTTTGAAATCATCATTTTAGTAAAAGCAGGTCTCCAGCTGGGGGTTGAGGTGACAAGATCCATGCCTAGAGGAAGGCTCTGGGAAGGACTAAGCAGCATATCAGAATCTCAGCCATATATGGTTGGGGCAGGGCCAACTTCAAATCCAGAATGGAGCTTACATAGTCAGTAGAGAAAACTGTGCCCACACCTTATTTAATCAAGAAAGAGTGAAACTTGGAGACAAGATGTATAATAATAAACAAATCACCTATTATATGGGTAACTGTGAATACAACCATCTTCTCTTGCAAGTCTATAGGGTGTTGAGCCAAATATTATTTCTTTCTCTTATCAGGACAGACTATTTAAGAAGAGGAGCTGAACATGAAGATTAGAGACCTCTTGAATTTAGTTAATAGGGGCCCTGGAAGGTAGTTGAGTCCTTAGGCATATGCATATTGTATCAGTCAGGATATGTTCGACTACAAGTAATAGATCACCTGAATAAAATCAGCTCATCCCACCTGGATGCTTATTTTTTTACCTAACGATTGTTCTGGAGGCAAGCAGTCACCCAGTTATTCTGTTACAGAAAATGAAATTGTTCAATTTTGCCACTCTACCATTCTTAGTATATTAATGACGACTCCTCTCTTAGTTCCAAGATGGTGGCTGCAGCTCTAAGCACAAGTCTTCATTTATGTGACAGCATTCTAAACAAGAAGTAGGAATGGAAAAGGAAAAAGACCTTTCTCTGTATACTTCTCTCATCATCAAAAAATATTTTCCAGAGGCTCCTTTTGGGAAGTTTACCTTACATCTTATTTTCCAGAACTGGGTCATATGACTTACCTACATTGGTACTGCCTGGTGCAAACAGGTTTGCCATGATTGACTAAAGGTGGTTGACTGTTGAATTTCTTCCCAATATCCATTATTTCTCTCCCAGGACTAGACATATTTTTACTTCATCAAAATATGTCTCTGAATATAGACATTGGGAAGAAAACTATCAGTTGACCACACTCAGTAAACTGACTTAGAACTTCTATAATATTTTGAGTAACACTTGACTACAGATAGTGCCTGATGTACACTGACTTTTCTTGTTTTACCTAGCCACATCTTGACATGATGAAGAAATAAAATTTTCAAAGCAAGTTTCTTAAAGGTCTGTCCAAAAATTCAGAAGTCTCCCCTTTGATTTAAAGTAGTAATAAAAGACTGAGTTAAACATATTTAAGTCAACAAATGAATAAAATCACCTTTTTGTCTTTTTTCTCCAATCTAAGTTGAGTAGTGAAAGAAGTATATGAAATAGGAAATAATGCCACAATCCCTTTTCTGTCTCATATTCTTCCTTAACTTTCTTTTCTGAAATTCTATCCTGATTCTATTTTAACTAAGAATATAGAACATTTTCATTTTCATGAATGAAAATAGGTCAGTTATTTTTACATATATGTATTTGTATAACTTAAAAGTAGTTAACGACCATGTTTTCAGTATTTCTCACCAGTAGAAGGTGGAGAATTGAATTACTTGGATTGCATAGTTACCCTTTGTGGCACAGTCAGTGTTATGTATTTACCAGACCCTGTGGCTACATTATATTTCTCAAACTCAATTTCAGATCAGTGGGCCCATGTGACTGAGTTATAGCCAATGAAATGGTGATAGGGGCAAAATATACTATTTCCAGAGCTGGTTCATACAGAATTCTCCATCCATATGGGTTGAATTGTGCCTACCTGCACATTATGCTGCCATCACCTCCAAAATAAACTATGTTGAAAGTCCTAATTCCAAATACCTCAGAATGTGATCTTACTTGGAAATATAGACACGGCAGCTATAATTAATTAAGTTAAGATGAGGTCCTAATGGAGCAGGTTAGCTCCCTAATCCAGTATGACTGGTGTCCTGATAAGAAGAGGAGAATATCTGTACTGTGAGCTAAATGTTTATGGTTCCCCCACCTGGCCCAAATTTATCTGTTGAAATCTTAACACTCAAAGTGATGGTATTGGGAGGTGGGGCCTTTGGGAGGTGATTTCAGCGATGAGGGTAGGGCGCTCCTGAATGGAATTATTGCCCTTTTCAAAGAAGCTCAGCAAATATCCCTGGCCCCTAATGCCATGTGAGGATGCACCGGTATCCTCTGTAGCCTGCAACCTGGAAGAGAGCTCTCACTAAGACCTGACCATGCTGACACCTGATCATGGATTTCCAGCCTCCAGAACTGTGAACAAAGATTTCTGCTGTTTCTAAGCCACCCCGCCTGTGGGATTTTGTTAACAGCAGCCAGAACAGACCAAGACACCATGTGAAGGCATAAAGGTGGAGGAAGCGTGCCAATGACTGGGGAGGCAGATATAGAAGTGTTGCAACTACAAACCAGTGAGTGCCTGGGACTATCAGGAGCTGAATGAAGAAAGGAAGAATTCTACCCTACAAGATTCAGGGGAACCACGGCTCTGTCTACAATTCGATTTTGGACTTGTAGCCTCCAGAACTATGAGAGAAAAAAAGATATTGTATTTTTGCCACCAAGTCTCTGTTCTTGGTTATGGCAACCCTAGAAAGCTAATATGCTATCTTCCATGTTCATTCTCTCTCTTCTCTCACCAGCTAGCCAAATCCAAAGATAAAATAGAAAATGAAACATCAGAGCCACTTCCAGACCTTGGGTCACTAAATAACTACATGGGCCAGACACCACCCCATTGTTTTCCTGTATGGACAATGATCTGAGAGAGAAATAAACTGTCTTGTGTTAAGTCCTGACATATTGGACATTGTTTATAATAACAACTGCATCCTCAAATAAATATATTATGAAGACTGGACTGAAAATATTGTGAAATTAGTGGTAAACACAATGTAGATAATTTTAGAGTTCCTACTTCTGTTGATACCATAGATGTAATAAACCAAATAAACAAATATGTTGTCTGCCTATTTAGGAGGCTGTGAATCAATAAGGGGGCCCTTTTCTGTCCCAGGTCCTATTATGAGAACCTGGAGATGTTCTGCCTCATGAACTTAGAACAAATTAAGTAACAAGAGTAATAACATAGAGAAGGATTTTGGCTCTGGTTTGTGAGTGTGAAGCTACCCTTTCTTATCCTTTAAGATTATTGTACAAATTTCAGTTGGTACATTTTCTGCACTTATAATAGAAAAGGAGAAAATTGCTATCTATATCTGAATAACTAAGTTCTTGTAAACGCAATGCACAAATGCAGGGGATTGCACAAGCCCTCTTCATCATACTCCCTTGTCTTCACCTTAGAGCATATATAGGAAAGACTGTGGAATATTTACTTTAACATTTTTAGATACTTTTGTTTGGGAAGGTGAAAAAAAAAGTAAAATATTAGAGAAAAAAAGGCCAGTATATCCAGATATAACCAGCAGGGACTGTAACCTAGCTTGCACTCAGCAATTGAGGTTCTATACCCACGATGAGCACGAATCATTAGCTGTGTGACCTGGAGGAATTAGCTGTGTTCTCAGGTCTCTCTACCATTACCTATTGAAAGAAGGAGTGGAAGGATTTTTTTTTTAAAAAAGATTTTATTTATCTATTTGACAGAGTGAGAGAGAGGGTAAGAGAAAGCACAAGCAGAGGGAGAGGGAGAAGCAGGCTCCTCACTGAGCAGGCAGCCAAGGTGGTGCTTAATCCCAGAACCCTGAGATCATGACCTGGGCTGAGGGCAGCTGCTTAATGACTGAGCCACCCAGGAGCCCAGGAGTGAAGGGCTTTTCAAAGTTGTTTGCCTCTGTTTCCTTAGAGGCTAACTCAAGAAGCTTTTGGATATTAAGCTTCCACAGGAAACAAGAAACAGCTAGACAAAGAGAATGAAAAAGGATGCAACTGCTGTGGAAAACAGTCTGGCGGTTGTATGAGAAGTTAAACATAGAATTAGCACGTGACCTATCAGTTCTGCCCCAAAGAATCGTAAACAAATACTTGTATGCCAATATTCCCTAAAGCATTATTCACAATAACTAAATCCATCGACAGATAAATGGATAAACAAAATGTGGCATATGTATGCAAAGGAATACTATTCAGACATAAAAAGAATCCATGCTACAACATGGATGAACCTTGAAAACATTATGCTAAGTGAAAATGGACAAATGCCGTTTGACTCCAAGTATACGACATAACTAGAGTAGATAAATTCATAGAGACAGAAAGTAGCTTAGAGGCTACCAGGAAATGGAAGGGAGGGGTATCAAGCAGTTATTTTTTATTTGGGGTGATGAAAAGTTTTGCAAACACTGGTGATGATTGCACCACTATTGTGAATGTTAATGACATTGGGAGTGTTATTAATGCCACTGAATTGTGCATTTTGAAATGATGAGCATGGCAAATTTTAAGTTATCTGTATTTTACCGCAATAAAAATAATTAAATATAAAAAAAAATTTGCAGTTAAAAAACGATTTGCAATGACGTGGATAGAACTAGAAGTTATTATGCTAAGTGAAATAAGTCAATCGGAGAAAGACAAAATATCGTATGACCTCACTGATATGAGAAATTTGAGAAACAAGACAGAGGATCATAGGGGAAGGGAGGGAAAAATGAAACAAGATGAAACCAGAGAGGGAGATGAACCATAAAAGACTTTTAATCTCAGGAAACAAACTGAGGGTTGCTGGAAGGGAAGGGGATGGGAAGAATGTGATGGCTGGGTGATGGACATTGGGGAGGGTGTGTGCTATGGTGAGAAAAAAATTCTTTTACCAAGGGGTTCTGTGCCAATGAAGCTTTGGAAACTACCTGTGTATCATGCTACACAAACAATGTGCCTTTTTCCTTGAAGAACTGAATCTCTTTGTAAGGTTGCCTAACTCTTCCACAATTATACACAAAGATAATTCTACCAAATCAAGCAAACTCTTAATTCTCATCGTCCCTGGATCTCAGAAGCAAGCTGTGTAATGATGACAGTTTGTGGCAAACAATGCTTGCGTGGGAAGCTCCAGCGATATACCCAAAGTAAATAACTATCCCTCTGATCCGTGACAGTTTCACTGCTAAATGCTTTGGAGAAAATACATCTCCAGGTCTAGGAAGTTAGTGTTGTGGTTCCCTGAATAGTGGAAGGTCAGTGCAGGAGATGGTGGTGGGGTGTGACGGGACCAAGGAACACGTCAATCCTTTCTTTCTTCCATCTTATGTAAGTGAAGGCACTGTTGCTGAGGGTTGTGAGGAGGGAATTGTTTTGAGTGTCTTATACAATGATTAATGCCTACAATTTTTTTTAAAGTGATTCATACCTCTGATAGTGTCCAACAATAGTGATTATGATTTATAGTCTTCAAAGAAGTACATGTTCTTTTATTTTTTCTTAGTGTATGGACAACATGTGTGATGGTTGCTAGAGACTCTAAGTGGGCAATCTGGAAGAGGTTTTCCCCTTCCCCACCCTTTCTGTGGGCCTTGTGTTCAGAATCTGTCCAGTTGAGAGACTGAGGAGAAGTGTTTTTTATGTGAGACTGATTGGAAGAGTGAGCAGTTAGAAAAACTTTTTGTTGTTTTCTTTTGAGCTTTCCCATGATGGAGTCTTGCTATCAAACAAGTCTTTCTTCATTGTTTTGTGTCTTAGGGAAGAGAAACTTTTAGAGGCACATTTGAAGGACTGCCAAATGGGTTTCAGAGAGCTTTACATACGTTAATTGGGAGCACCAGTTGCATATTAACATTTATCATTTACCAGTTATAGAAGAGCACATAGCAAAATGGAGTGACTGTTCTTTTTTTCTTTATATCTTGTCAAACAATATTAGTATACCATTATATTAGAACATGTCTTAATTATTTTAAGTAATTGACAATGGAAAAAAATAACTGGCAGTGGTACTCCCTCTTTCAGCAATGTTAATGTAAATATTCTAGAAAAGAATTGACTAAATCTGAGTTTATTGTTAGCTTTTCACTTTTGTTAAGCTGTGCTCCTATCAGAGTGAATGTGCCCTTTTCTTCCTCACTTTGCTAAGTTCAGCATATGTCATTAAATATTAGACTTTTTTTAAATTCCCAGGAAGTGCTGGGACCCATTTCCAAAAGACAGGACTTATGTTTCCAAATTATCATTACCAAAGAGTTTTGTAGAAACACCATGGTGAATTAGACTGACCAATCTTGGATACATTTGATTCTTTGTCTGAGTAAAAATAGCCTTTCAATGCCCAAATTCTTTCAACACTGCATCTCCCTTATGCCAGTTGTTGACCCTCAAAACGTTCTAGAGATAGAACAGATTCAGGAATGAAAGGGGGTGGCATCGTGAGTTACATGTGCATGCCAGCTGGACTGTTTCTCCCTAAGAGAGATGAAGCCAACAGCAATGAGATCAATTTCAATTATGATAATGTTAATAATAGTGGTTACAGAATTTTGAGTGTCTATCATATATTTGGAGCCTTCTAGAGTTATCTCCTTTAAACCCCCAAAATGATCCTACAAAGTAAGTACTATGAAGGAAAACATACATTTTTCTGCA
>CM053609.1:104152732-104171534 GCA_028646535.1 Procyon lotor
GAAAAGAAAAGAAAAGAAAAGAAAAGAAAAGAAAAGAAAAGAAAAGAAAAGAAAAGAAAAGAAAAGAAAAGAAAAGAAAAGAAAAGAAAAGAAAAGAAAAAAGAAAAAGAAAACCAGTAACTTTGAATTAGGACCTACCCTGATTCTTTAGGACCTCATTTTAATGGATTACACCTGTAAGATCCTATTTCCAGATAAGGTCACAGTCACAGGTACTGGGGATTAGGACTTCATCATGTCTTTTGGGAGGCCCACAATTCAATTCAACAATGGACTACAAGGTGGTCTATGGACCCAGCCTCACCTTGTTCATTTTCCTCTCCTCTCATTCTACATTCCAGCTACTCCTGACTTTCGGCTCCTTAAAAGTACCGTGATCTCTTGAGCCCCATAAATCCTCATGAGCAGAGTCCTTCTCCTTGGCATACTTTCTGTATCCATGCTCTTCCCTTTCATCTCACCAGTTCACCCCCATCCTTCATAGTTCCTGGACACTCTGCACTAGGTTCAATGTCTCTTCTTTGTGCTCCCAGCTAATTGGACTTTTCCCATCATAACATATATCACGCTTTACAGTGATTATTTGCCTGGTATCTTGGCTCTAAGAAGTCTGGAATTGTGTCTATTTTTCTCAATACTGTAGTCCTGGCACTTGGCATAGTACTTGTCACATAGCAGACTTTCAATAAGAAAAATAAGTTTGGCAGCTCTATGTAGTTTTGAATAACTGTGAAGCATGTAGTTATGTTGGAAGGGCCTAGTATTTTGTCAGTCAATACTCCTTAATGCAGGCTTATTAGGGGGAATAAATTGTAGTTAGTAGGTTTTCTGTCACAGAAAGTTTCTATAACCTCCTCTCTGTAGGAATGACCTTGAATAACAGTCATCTAATAATCTCTTATTGGTAGGCTGGGTCCTCTGGCAACTTAATGAAAACACAATTTCACAATACTCTTTTAGACTTTGCTCATTTCTTTTTCATTTATTAAAGTCATTTTATAACTTGATTTTATACCAGTTATTACAAAGATAATTAATCTATTACTTTCTAGTTATTGCAATCATTATTAATTTCTAGTAATGTCAAGGCTTCAAACACCAAATATAAAATCAATATTTTGTGCAACCTCCATAGATTTACTGGTTGTTTAGATGAACTGCTTAGCACTCAGGACTAAAGTTTCAGATTCCCACTCTGTATCCTACATCAACTCCTTTCTCAGTTATGCCCATAGAAACAGTAAGGCTTGGTAGGCCTCGAATGGCAGCCAATACAAAAGTATTTCATATTCATCTTTAGATCTTTTCTGTACTTATAGGTGAATACAGATCAACTACAGATCAGTTTCTATATTTCTACGTGAGTGTGAGCATGTCTATTTTGGTAGTTCAAAATGTGTGTGAAATGCACTAATTTAACATTGGCATCTTATTTCCTGAACCCTCCTGACCTTTCTGTTACCTTTATGGTTCTTGAAAAAAATGAATTTTAATGCTTTTATTTTTTAAACTCCTCCTTTTGTAATGCAAGTTCTGTGAAGAATTAAAAGGGAAAAAGAAATTGAAAGTTTGTTTGGAATTTATTTATTTATTTATTTATTTATTTATTTATTTATTTATTTGACAGCGAGAGAGAACACAAGTAGGCAGGAATATCCTTTCTTGACTTTTCTGCTAAATTAACTTAAGCAGTACTTGAATAGCAGCATTGCTCATGCGATAGTATGTATCGTAACAAGTAGGATCTCTTTAGTTTGTCATAATTTAGTTTAGGCGTAATTTGTCATAAGAAATTGCTAATGTATCCAGTCTCTACCCAACACTCACACACATGTGTGCTTATCTGGAATTACACGAGGCAGGAGCCACTGCTTGTTCAGCACTGTTTACCCAATTGGGTATCCAGCAGGTTAGTGAAGCAACATAAAGTCATTGAAATGTATTTTAAAAAGTGAAATCACTCCCTGTTGTTCCTCCACTGGATGTTTCCATGTTCCTGTCCCTCTCCAAGGGTACCATGAATCTGCAAAGTGTGTATTAGAGAATTCAGGAGAGGTGATTAATTTGAATTGGAAAAATTACATCTTTATTTTCACAAACTTCTAGGTGACATTTATCATTTTCTTCTGAGTGTAAGCCACAAACTTTAGTAATTTTAGCAGTATCTGTGACTTGGTCATCAAGAGAAACCACAAGTATCTCTTATCACAATTGTTGTGTATAATTTAAAGATATTCTTGAAATTGTAGTAGTTACTCCAGCAAGATCTTAGTTTTTAGTGCATGACATAGAAGACATATGTATTATATCACAGATTTTTTTCTTTTAAAAAATGTTGTTAACTAATTTGCTTTCCTTTGTAATAATCATTTGATTTTCTGTGCTTAAAAATATTATTCTGTCTGCAGAAGGACAAAGGAATCTGTGACACAAAATGCTCTAGGCATATATGGGCTGCAGTTTCTTGTTTTTTTTGTTTCTTTAATCATACTTGGGAGATATTTACCTACTGCTTTAAACAGGTCTCAACACAGTAATTCAAGGGCTACAGTTCCATGGGCCATGTGCTATAGTCACTTCCAGTGATTAGCCCCAGGAGACATGGGATAAAAATCTTTCATATCCCTCCCCACGCCCAGGACCGCCCCACCTCCAAACTAGCCCCAGACCCCTAGTTGCATACAGTTTATCCCTTCTGTTATTTTAAAGTTACTGCAGAACCATTTATCTTTTAGGCGGTATAAAAATCTACATTCAACTCTTGGCTCTTTCACTTACAAGTATTGTTTCCTTAGCTAATTTGTACAACTACTCTGTGCCTCAGTTTCTTCCTTTGCATGATTATCTTGTCTTATAGGGTGGTGGCTGAATGTAAATGACTTACCATGTGTAAAACCCTTAGGATATCTGGCAAATAGAAAGTGATATGCAAGTACTTGCTATTACTCTTAGATGGCTACGTTCATGAGTCCTATAACTACATGACAGAAAATAGTAATTTTAAAAGTTACAGCATTGTTTAAAAAGGAGTCCTTCTATTATGTGCCACCCTGAGGTCGTTTTGGCATCACTGTCTTATTCCAGCAGCTACTAAGGCAATCAGCAATCTGTGGGCTCTCACTGTCACACGCAGATCCAACCTGATGGCGCTCCGTGCAGCTCATGCTGCAAACCTCTTGTCTCTTGCTGATGCAGAGGTTTGGAGACCTTGTATAGCTCAGTACTCAAGCCAGAAGCAGGGAGGAGTTAAATGTCCTCAGAGAGAGGGGTCAGTGGATACATTTTCCATGTTTCTGTGTTTCTGGGAGATGGCAGAATTTTTTCCTTTCCAGAGTGTTCATCTTCTGCATTTGTATTTGCCTTCACTACTTTTGGTTCCTTGAACTTGGAATTTTTCTGAAGAACCCTTTTGATGGCAAAGAAAGAGGATATGCTAGCTATCACGTACCCTGTCACCCAGAACTGGCCCAATAAAATGATGGTGGATTGCCTGGTAAGTCTTGGCTACCATACTAGGTCAAAAATAACATCTTGTGGTTTGGGAATTCTGACCTCCACAGTGCAGTACATGAGCTGAATCAATGAATAATTTATACTACTGTGTCTTCAAAGGCTAGAATAGATGGATCCAGGAACCAAGGGATGGAAGTAGAACTGGTAACCATTTTACCATAACTTACAGGGACCTCGGTTGTATAAGAAATTTGTACTTAGCACGCTACAACTTAAGCCTCTGTTCTAATAGAGATTCTATGCCCCAGGTTGGAGCAGTTCCATCAGGAGACAGTAAAGGATCTATCTGCTAAACTTGTAGGTGTGATTCACAGTTGATTTCTTCAGGTTTGTCATGCTAATGGACCAGTGAAGAAAGAAAGAAGCATTGAACTTAAGGGAGCAATCAACCTTCATTACTATGAAGAGCTAGGATTTCTGCTACACAACAGAAGTGAGGAGCAGGTGTACCCAGAACACAGGGATCAACTTGGGCACATTTTGTTCTTCTGTGCCAGTGGAGACGGTGACAAGGACCAGGGAACCAAAGGCTCAAACTCCATGGAAACTCTTATTTTTATAAAACATAATTCATAAATAAATTAAAACACTAAAGAAGAGGAGGAGTTGAGTAAAGGCAAAAATAAAACCACAAAAAGTAAAACAAATCAGAATGGGTTATAGTATCTTTAAGGAATGATAATTCTTTGATTTGATTCTGGTACTGGGTTTGATTATGATATTGGGCTTAGTGGCACACTCTGCTTTGTAACTGTATGTTCATATCATATTTACAGAATGAATGTGGATTTTGTGTTAGAGATAGGTTGATACTAGATCAATATCGGTGTTTTGTTCCATTTGCAATCACTGCTGGTATTCTGCAGTGATTTGTGTGTGGGTGGGCACAGAATAATTGCTTCATTGATGCCTGTTCATTCCTCGGCTATCTTATTTCCATTCATCAAGTTATGAGCTTTTTTTTTTTTTTGAGAGAAAAAAATTGGACAATTGCCCATAACATAAATTCATGTTAAGAACCACCAATAAATAGCTGAATTATTTAGTTACTCCATGAACCCTGATTTTAAATTACTTCTTTTTTTTTTAAGATTTTATTTATTTGTTTGACAGAGAGATCACAAGTAGGCAGAGAGGCAGGCAGAGAGCTAGAGGGGGGAAGCAGGCTCCCTGCTGAGCAGAGAGCTTGCTGCGGTTCGATCCCAGGACCCTGAGATCATGACCTGAGCCAAAGGCAGAGGCTTTAACCCACTGAGCCACCCAGGCCCCCCTATAAATGACTTCTTTGGGGGTATATTAAAAGGTTTTATTTTAGTCAGCTTATTTTTTAATAGTCATTTTCTGAAAGAATTTCATTTTATTTTAAAAACTCTATTTCATGCAAGTCACATTTATATTAATATTCCAGTAAGTGGTAGTGCAAAAGTATGGAGTTCTACATGACCTTGTAATACATGACATGGTTCTATGATTCCTTTTGTTCGTCACACGAGTAGGGCAAAGAAGATGGATAGAAGTTCCAGCTCTATCATTGTCTAATAAAATAATGTGGGCAGGTTGTTTGTATAAGCTTAGCTTCTTTATCTATGAACAAGAGAATTGTTCTAATAAGAAGAGAATGAACGATGTAACGCTCTGAAAGAAAATGTGCCATTGGGCAAGTTATACATCTTTCTTGCTGTACCTTGGTTTTCTAAACTGTAAAACATGGATAATAATATCTACTTCATTGCATGTACGACATTAATTGATATCTGCAGAGAACTAAGTATTGTGTCTGTCATGGAGTAGCTGTTTATTACGTGCCAGGTGCTTCATAAACATTATCACATGTATTTATGCCCCAAACAATAGAAGTAGGTGCTTGCTATGTTTTGTCATCCATTTTATAGATGAAGAAACTGGCTCCCGAGGAGATTATGTAACTGATCTTCCTCTACTTACAGTGGCGTTGTATCTTGATAAGCCCATGTAAATCGAAAATGTTATAAGTTAAAAATGCACTTAATGTACCTAATCTACTAAATGCCATAGGTTAGCCTAGTCTACCTTAAACAGACTTACATTAGCATACAGTTGGACAAAACCAGCTAATACAATGCTTATTTTATAATAAAGTGTTGGCTCTCTCAAGTAATTTGTTGAATACTGTACTGAAATTGAAACGCAAAATGGTTCTGTGGCTACAGAATGGCTGTGTATGTACTGGTTGTTTACCCCGGTGATGGCATGGCTGACTGGGAGCTGGGGCTTGCTGCCACTGCCCAGCATCATGAGAGAAGATCATATTGCATATTATTAGCTCAGGAAAAGTTCAAAATTTAAAATTCAAAGTATGGTTTCTACAGAATGTGTATTGTTTTTGCCCCATCTTAAAGTTGAAAAATCGGAAGTTAAGCCATTGTAAGTTGGGGACCATCAGTACTTGGCTACAGTTGTATAGATAATAAGTGGTAAAATCAGGTTTTTGATCAGATATTCTAACCCCACTCTATTTTACTACTTCTCTAACAAACACCTGCCTTAACTGCAAATATTCTAATAATCACATGAGATAATTGATGCAAAAATACATGATACACTGTAAACAGATGCAATATGTTAAGATATTAAAAATCATATGTAAGCCAAAAGATGGTACAGTCATTTTATACTAAATATTTATCAATTCTCCAACTGGCCTTTTAGTGTCAATCCAATATCCTGACATGACATTTTTTGAAACTTAGTTGCTACTTTACTTTGAGCATTTGGCTTATTTTTTTCTTTATACAATCTTATTCTTTTTATAATTCTAGGGAAGGGCCCAGACCTCAGTGAAATACAGTGCTGTATGCAGTAGAATTTTAGCATCAATAAGGGTAGTGTGACAGGCAATGAAACTGAAGCATTTGAGTACAATGACTTGTGGGCAGGGAGAGGGCAGGACATCTGAGACATCTGGGAAAGTGTTCAGAGCCTCTTCCAGACAAAATAGATACCATAGAAAGAAGAACCCATCTCTAGTGCTAGACAGTTGAGTTTATTTTTGCACATAGTTTTGTACTAAGAAAATGCCAATTTAACATACTTATGAAAGATTCCAGTATTGTTGAAGATGCAGATTTGAAATATTTTTTTGATTAAAAGTTGATCACATATCTTTTTCTTCAGGCCATAAAAAGTTTTAAGGTAGAAGTGGGATTACAGTTATTGAGTCTAAGTATATTCCCATGTGGCATAGTGGTGCTTATAGGACTTACATTATGGAGTTGGTGTGGGGATTGAGTGAACGTGAGAAAAGCAACATGACACATGTGTGTCATCATTGATCACTAAACAATATTTATCAATATCTATTTTGGTGAGGCTTCATGACCCTGAGAAATCTCTCCATTATTTCTGGAAGTCTCCAGGGCGTGTCGCTTGTATGCTCATTAAGAAGTCTTTCCCATGATGACATTATGGTCTTCAGCTTCCTCATTTCATAAGCTGAGTCTACAATTCCTGCTGGGCTGTAGGAGGCCCCTCCTTATTTCAGCCATTGCCTTAGCTGTGGTTGCTGGTGCTGGGTCAAAAGTACTGTGGTAGATTTGTCGAGTATCTGGTGCATTGATGGAACAGCACCCTTCTACTGCAAGGTTGCACTCCATTCTGGAGTCCCAGTGTGCTAGAAGCATGTACGCTGTCTCGCCTTGCATTTTGCAAATAGACCTAGATTTTTCAGGTTTTCATTGCTTCCAAACTTCTCTTACAGGGTTGGAAGGGTCAGTCCAGTAAGACAAATTTGAATGAAAGTTATCATTGTAGCCTCAATTTTACTTCTCTTCTTGCCTTCCAGACTTTACCTTTTCTTAAGATGAGTGTTCTCCTCACGGTCTATCCATTCCTCCTACAAAAATACACACACCTGGTGTGCCTACCATAACCTCCAGATATTTGTTAATGTCATTAGTAACCAATGCTTAGTATCAGACGGGGCCCACACCCCAAACATACACATGACGCATTTATACTAGCAAACAGAAAGAGAATATTAAGTGTGCCAGAAGGCATTGATATTTTCTTCCACTTGAGTATATGTAAACACTTTATTACTTTTCAATTCTGGTAGAAGTTAGCTTTATGACTTAGGATGACATTGTTCAGTATAGTCCTTTTTTTTTTCTCAATAATAAAGAATTGTTTTGTTGAAAGTCATTCTTTCTCTAGGTTTACTGCTATGGAACATCATAGTAGGTCATGCTGCTCGCTCTCATTTGAGCCATAGTCAAGCGTCCTATTCTTTTTTGAGAATTCAACTATTGATGGCTATTAGTGTTCATATAGACAATTGTTAGTAAATTCTTTGGTATCTATTGTAAAAATAGTTTCAAATGATGAGCTTCTTGGACACTCAACATCTAATGGAGAAAGAGAAGAGAATACTAATAAATTCCATACTTTGTCAAATCTGGCACAGCTAGAATTAGGTTCTAATCCGTAAAGAATTTGTTATTAATAAGGTATGCAAAGCAAAGAAAACCTGAAAGCACCAAGCCAAAAATAGATCAGCAGGTAAGAAGTATTCACTTATGACTGATTTTGTACCATTGCTATTGATATGACAACACAGCTGAGACACTTTCACTTTTGAATATCTAGTCAGAAAATGACAGGTTGATTTTCATGCTCTAACACTGAGTAACTTCTATGGTATCAACAGCTGTAGCAATGTTACTTTGATGTCTATATTTGCCTTACCTGAATTGTAACAGTATCAGTAAGTTCATGGGAGGACCTTGATTTTTTATAAATTTTTGTTTTTTGAAGTGTTTGTACTGCAAATGATTTAAAAAGTCTATTTTTAATAACACACACGTGTCAGCTTAATTTGTTTATCAAGCTATATATTTTAATTATCATTTCTCTGATAATAAGCTACTGTTGTACTGTATTTTTTTCTAGATAAGAAGAGGTTTAAAAAGTTTATAGATGTAAGTCTCTTAAACCCAAGGTAGATGAATTTATACTCCAAACCTCAAACTTTATATTCCAATAAGCAATGAATTTTCCCTTACAGAAACTTAGTGCTATTTCTCACACCAATAAGACTTGCATAGAGGATTATTATTATTATTTTTTCTACCTGAAATATTCCTTCTAAAGCCAAGCTTTTCTTGCCTTAGCTAATTCCTACATATCTTTGCAATTCCAGCTTAAATAATGCTTCCTACAAAAGGGCCTATTGGGCTCACTAGTTTATGTTACATGTATTAACCACCCAGGTATTCTTGTTTACTTCTTATGATCTCTTTTCATAACAAAACACATGTCAATTATATATGCAAATTTCAGGTTTACATTTTATCACTAGAATTTTCTGTCACACCAACGCTCCCTAAACTTCAGACAAGATGCAAGAAAAGGGTAAAAAAACCCAAAACAGTCATATGCTGATGGAAGACTTAAAACTTGTTTAAAGGGTTTAGAGCCAGATGAGTTTCCTGCCTTTTATCCTGAGAATAATAGGCCAATAATAGGCCAATGTCAGCACTGCATAGGATGGTCAAAACTCAGAAAATCTTAAGCTGGTCTAAAGAGTAGAAAACAAATTTGGAGGACACTAGCCATGAAAAAGACAAGGGGGCTATTATGAGAAGAGAATCCAAAGGGGGAGCCTCAAATTCTATAATAAAAAGACAGTTTAAGGGGAACTTTGGTGGCTCTGTCAGTTAAATGTCTGACTCTTGATTTTGGCTCAGGTTGTGATCTCAGGGTTGTGAGATCAAGCACCACATGGGCCTTTTTCTTGCTACTGGAGTCTGCTTAAGATTCTCTCTCTCCTTCCTCCTCTGCACCCGCACCCTGCCCCACACGCATGCATGTGCATGCTCCCAATCAATTAAACAATCAATAAAAATAAAAATACAGTTTAAGCCTCTGGCTGACCTCCTGATCCATGCAAGAGCAGAGAAGACTCAAATTTTCATAGCGAGTGATAAAAGACTGAACTGAAATTGAGCTGCTATCCAAAAAAGAGTTTGCATATTGGGTGCAACCAAGTTAATTGCCTATAAAAACTAAGGTATCGATACTCTTTTGAGGAACATGTTAGGGTCTAGGCTCTCTATAACATAGCATCTATAATGCCTGGGATACAATTAGAAATTACTTGATATATGGAGAACCAGTCTTAAGAGAAGAGGAATTGAACTGAGAACAACCATGAGATGATTCAGATGTGGAAATGAGCAAAGATTTTAAAACAGTTATAGTTATACTCAGTGAAGTCAAGAAATATAAGCTGATAATAAATGGAGACATGGAAAATCTCAGTAGAGAAACAGAAGTAAATGAAAATTTTAGAACTGAAAAATAAAATAATAGGTTTATTGGCAGAATAAAAATGATAGGGAAAGTCATCAGTGAACTTAAAGTTAACTCAATAGAAGACTAATCTGAAGACAGAGAAAATAAGATAGAAAAAAATGAGCAGAGCCTTGGGGACCTGTGGGTAATAACAAAATAGCAAAAACAAGAGCAAAGCATAATCAAGCTGCTGAAAGCCAAGGATAAAGGGGAAATTTTGAAGCAACTGGAGAATAATGACATTTTACATGCAAGGTTATAAGTGAAATTAATCTGTGATGAAAGAAATCAGATTAATGGGGGCAGGAGGCAGAAACTGCTTAGGAATGCACAAGAAAAAACATTTTAGGTTGATATCATGATAGAGCTTTGGTTACATAGATGTATGCATTTATTAAAAGAGTAAATATATGCTTTATATAAATACATCTCATTTTGTATAAATTTAAATTTTGCATTAAAAGAAAAAAAAACTAGGGGTGCCTGGGTGGCTCAGTCGTTAAGCGTCTGCCTTCGACCCAGGTCATGATCCCAGGGTCCAGGGATCAAGCCCCACATCAGGCTCCCTGCTCGGCGGGAAGCCTGCTTCTCCCGCTACCATTCCCTCTGCTTGTGTTCCCTCTCTCGTTGTGTTTCTCTCTGTCAAATAAAAAAAAAATCTTTAAAAGAAAAAAAACTAAACCAAAAATTATAGTTGACCTACTAGCTTTAGGTACTCTGAATATAGAGACCCACTTCATTCCTATCATTGTGTCCCTTGGGCTGAATACAATAAACAACATGGGGGTACATGCTCAGTAAATTTTTTTGAGTTAAATATCATTTCACATATTCCTTTTTCATCTCCACTGAACTAATGCACATGACTAAACCATGACCAAAGTCCTGGAAAGTAAATGTAAGGAAGAAATAAGGAATCTGCATAATCATGAACATCATAGGCTGATAAGAATTTAAATATAATATACAGTGTAGGCCATGCAATAACATGTTAGAGTTTGCATTTTTAGAACTTCTGTTGCCCTATATAAAACCCCTAATGTAAGCCGAGAGCTTAACATACATATTTTTCCCCCCTCATAACCAAAAGAATCTAAAATCCTCTCATTTACTGCAAATGTCAATTGGTACAAACGCTTTGGAAGACAGTCTGGTAATATCCACTAAGTCGAATATGAGCATGTCTACGACTCAGCAATTCCACAGTTAGGTATTTTACTAAGAGAAATTCTTGTGTGTTTGTACCAGAAGATAGTCCAAGAATGCTCACAGCAGACAATACATGGCCACAGTGGATTCCATTAACCCGTTCAAATCTCAGCTCTGCTGCTGACATAGGTGTGTGACCACAGACAAATAGCTTATTTCTCTGTGCCTCATTTTCCTCATCTGATACTATAGTTCTTCTGTCATTATTAACCAGAAGTGTAGGGTTACTCTCGCTCATGTGTTAGTTGATATTCGTGCTGAAAAAAAATTTTTTTCATTACCTTCTTAATCAAATTCATCCCACTGATATGCTGGTTTTTCTTGTAGATAACACATATTGTCTACAAGAACACTGCAAATAGTACATCCTTTTTGCAGTTGATCAAATGGAGAATAAAGAAAAGTAAAGGATCAAGATTATAGGGTTGATAAGTGAGTAGCTGTGCCAGATAGGATACTGACAGGAAACAGTCCTTCCCAGATGTTTCAAAGGAAGATAATTTAATGACAATCTCCATGTAGAGGTGTGGGCATGGTAAAAGTAATAAAAAGGGGATGGATGATGAGGTTTTCAGAGACAAGCAACTTAAAGGAAGCCATTAAAACCCCTCATGTCTGGAGGAAACAAAGAAGGAAATAGTTATTTCCAAAACACCCCGGTGAGAACTGGTGGGAACTAAAGTAGTAGCGGCTCACAGCTCCTGCTAGAGCTGTAGAGTGAAACAAAAGAAAAGATACTCAACCCTCCCTTCCCGCCTTCTTATCTCTTGCAGTTGCCGCCTATTGGTTGAACCCAACTGGCTGCTGGCAGTCAAGGGAACTGCCAGAGCCAGCCTCTCAGGGTACAGAGCAGGTCAGGGAAGAATGGAGACTGGAATGGGGTGGGGATAATTGGAAATTGACCAGTACTTGCCGTCATATCCAAATTTGATCCCACGTTTTTGTATCTTCCAGGTCCATGTTCCTTCTTACACAAGTTGACTCTCATTTTATGTATGTATGTATGTATGTATGTATGTATGTATGTATGTATGTATTTGACAGAGAGAGACACAGCAAAAGAGGGAACACAACCAGGGGAGTGGGAGAGGGAGAAACAGCTTCCCACTCCACAGGGAGCCTGATGTGGAGCTTGATCCCAGGACCCTGAGATTAGGACCTGAGCCAAAGCAGACACTTAACAACTCAGCCACCTAGGTGCCCACTCCCCTCCCCCCTTTTTTTAATTTAAGTTGACTCTCATTTTAAACATTATAATAGCAACCACAAATTGTATTATGGCTAGAGACTTGTTAAACTAGACACTCTCAATTTCTTTTCTAGCAGTCAGAAGGTCATCACATGGCTCCTGAGTTTAGATGGGATGAGGAAGATGGGAATGAACTCCTATCACCTAGGTTAGTGTCTGGATCAGTAGTTCAGATATCCCCAACCATCTTTCAAATTCAACATACACTTTTCCCCAGGTTAGTGGACTCTTTCAGGACTTTCATATGGATAAAACTGAGTTGCTAATTAAATACCATATGGCTAACTGATGGATGGTTACTCTTTAATGTGACATTTTAGAGCACAGAAAAGACAGGGACTAAGATAATTGTTCTCCAGCTAGCTAAATGTAATGCAGCTAAGAAAAAGGATGAGGGTGTAGGGTCTGGCTTCAATTATTTCCAGCCCAGCAGGTCTTTTAGAAATGTCTTTTAGAACTGCCAATTGTCTTGGCAGCATGAAACGCTGACTTCTCTGGGAATGTGGCTGAGAATACAGATCAAATGAAATATTCTTTTCTAAGTATCAATTAAACAAGTTAATTAATCTCATGGAAACTCAGCTTCTTGTATGCAAAATGGGAAGAATAATAGTGTGTACTTCATGTCATAGTTGTGAAACTTAATGAGGTAACAATCATAAAGCACTTATGACAGTGCCTGGAAAATAATAAGCATTAAATAAATGTGAGCTATCATCATCATTACCTTGTGCCAAGTGATAACCTTTGCTCTCTCTTTGTCCCAATTCCCTTTTTATGTGGCGCTTAAAGATCCCTCCTGAGATTTTTCTCTTTATATTTTTTCATTTTCTCTTAAATTTCAAGTTTGTTGTCCTGGCAGAGACTCTTGGACACTAGCATTTCCAACTCTGGTTAGTTGAAAGGTGCCATGAACATGAGTCCCTTCATGGAACTACCTTGGGAAATAGGCCATACATATATTCATGGAGTCATTCAGGTATGAAGCTGTGCAAAGAGCAGACTTTGATCTAAATCTATCTAAATTCTTATTTTACCATTTACCAATGAATGACCTTGGGGGAGATAATATGCCTTTTCCAAATCTCAGTCTGCAATATAAAGATGACATGGTGCCTACTCCATATGTGTATTTGTTTGTGGAATGGAGTGATTTTGTTAACGTTAGGTAAATTCTTAAAAGTCTATTTTCTTTAGGTTGGAGAATGGTCTTTGACAGAGTAATTTCTCTACTGATTTTCAAATACATATGTATGTGTGTGTATGCATGCATGTATATATATAATTATATATTTTATATATTATAATATATTAATATTTTATAGATAACAATATAATATATTCTAGAATATATATAATTATATAATATATTATTATAATATATAAAATATTAATATAATATTATAATATATAAAATATATAAAATATATATTCTCTATATATAATTATATATAATATATTATTATAATATATAAAAGTATAATATATAAAATATATAATTATATATAATATACAATAAAATATATAATTTTATATATTTAATATTTATATATTTATTATATATAACATATCGTAGTTAATTATATATGAGATAATATTTATATGCTTATATAAATATTATATTTATATAATTTATATACATAAATATATAATTATATATATACATGCATGCATACACATATATATGTATATGTGTAAATATAAAATCCCAAAGAAGCATAAAAATGGCTGAAGCCACCACTGGGATCAAAGCCAGAAAATTTCAGACTCTGTTGCCATTTCAGTGTTATCCTGGCCAACTTAACCTCTTTGTGCTTTAGTTTTCTCATCTGTAAAGTGAGCAATTGGACTAGAATTGTGTTTTATGAAAAAATAAAGTTAGGAGAAAGTGCACATATTGTATGGCTTCCTCTTAGAAATTTATAATGCATGTTTCAAATATAGCAAAAACTCAGAATTCTCTTTATAAGAACATTTAATTAGCTCTGCTTAATTTAGTGTTTCTCTAATGTGTTTGACTATTCAGCTCTTTTCTGAAAATAATGAACTAATATCTTGGCAAACACTGGTGTTCTGCACGTAAAAGGGGAATTGGATTCTGGAGTAGATGGTATTCAATTCCCTTCTCCTCATCATTCTAGAGTTCAGTGAGGTCATGAATATTCCAAGCATGATATATACGTGTCCTTGTTGTGCTAACTTTTCCTACACTTACAACACTCATGTCATGAATTCTCTTTCTCCAAAGGGAGAAAGTTAACATGATTGATCATATGGTTCACATAAGTCCATAATTCACTGTTAGGCAGTGTTACATCTCATAAAGTTATTCTTTTATGCTTTCTTTGCCCTTTGGAATTATGTTTTCTTCCGTTTGCTCCAAAAATTTATATTTCAAAGTAGGGAAGTGATATTTGGATTTTCATTCTATTATCATTTATGTTTTACCTTTTAGAAGTGAGTAGGGGTGCATGATTTGTGCATGCATCAAGGGGTGCATGATTGGTGAAGGCTAATTCAAATGTTCTGAAGTTTCGGCCATAATACACAAAACATGGACAGCTCACCTTGGTTGTGCAGAGGGAATAGCCTTTTCCATCAGTTTGTTTGCTAAGTGATGAAGCTAAGAAAATCCATTTTGACTTTGGGATCGCTTCACTTAAGCTGGTGGACCTGAGATTTAAATAACTATTTTGAGAACAATCTTAGTACTGTAGGACTTAATTATAAGGAATGAGGAATGAGTGTACATTTCTGCTGTAGAGATGTCTTAGAGTCCTGGAAGAAAATAGATGGCTCCTTCAAACTGGGTAAATGCAGAAGGATTAATAAATAGCTATTTACAAAGTGTGGGCCAAACCAAGAGAAAATGCAAGCCAGGGAAGAAAAAAACCCTGATTATACTGTCTCCTGCTTTATAATCTCCTAAAGATGATTCAACCAAACCAGAAGCCAGAGGGCAAGGGAGCCTGTTAACTCAACCATATCCCTATTAGAGTGGAGGATATATATGATAGGAGGATGGAAAATACCTTGCATAAATGCCAAGAGGTCAGGCCACATGCTTTGATAACTTTCATAAGAAGGAAAAGATCATAAATGAACCTATACTGCCCAATCTGTCCTAAGTGTTAAAACTTCACCTTAGCATAATTCTCCAGCCATTTTTACATAAGCATCACTGTTTTCCATTGTGATAGAAAGAACCATCTTTATTTTTGAAACGAATATGCTTTAATTTGATTTAATTTAATTTTATAAACATGTATAGCACTTACTATGTGCCAAGCACAGTTCTAAATATTTTAAATATGTTAATGCTTTAATTCTCCATAACAGCTTTCTTATTATTACTATTATTTTCCCCATTTTTCACATGGACAAGCCAAACACAGAAGGTTAAATAATTTGCCTAAACTCATAAAGCTAAGAAGCAAAGTCAGCATCTGCAGTCAGGCAGTCTGATTCCATGGCCTTACTTTAAATTACTAGGCTAAGCTGCCAGCCTGTATGGCATGCTGCCTTGCTAAGCAATCAGCCTATCCATACTCAACTCCCTCTATTAAAGAGTTAAAGTAGTGTCCTTTATTTTCTTTCACACATAGTGGAATGATGTTATAAAAAGAGCATGCATTTTGGAATAGAAAGCTCTTCTGTAGAAGGGGGCAAAGCCCCAGGCAAATTACTCAGTACCTCATCAATATAAAATTTTGAAGTTTGAAAGGAGGCTGTGATCTTAACATCCTTCCTGGGCAACTTGCGATAATACTAAGGGAGATATTACCAAATTGAATTCTAGTAATTGTTTTAGAAGAGGATTTAGTATTCTGAACACTGCTTCCTACCAAATATGGAAGCCCACGGGGGCTGACAAGTTGCCCTACCAAAGAGTGAAGACGATGAAGTCACACACAACTAGGTCCAAATCCTAGTAATGCTTATTTGTTCTATGACTAAATTGAGGGACGAGAATGGCAGGAGACATTTAGCATGGTTGTCAAAACAGATTTCAAAATCAGAAAAAACATTTCAAATTTTAGTTCCATATTAATTTAGTGTATGTTAAGGTATTTAACCTCTGATTCTTGGTTTACCCATCTATAAAATGGGGCTGAAAATACCTACTTCCCAAGTTGTTCTACAAATAAAATGCAGTAATGCATGTACAGTTAGTAGTGTCTGAAATACAGTAAGCATTCACTGATAGTTATCACCATCATCATCATCATCACCATCATCAGGTGTCTTGGGGAAATGCTTCACTCCATCGTGTACAGTTCTGATGAGGCTGTCAATAGTAATTTTTTCTATGCCCTGTGCTTGAAGGTTTGAGCAAGAGACTGAGACCTGGCTGGCCAGAAATCCTCAGGAATTAATCCAAAAGATGATGTATTAGTTTCTTTGAACTGCCATAAAAAAAATCACCACGTAACAACAGGAAGAGAAATTAATTCTGTTATAGAAATTATTTCTTAAATAATAAAAATGTCTTCTCTCACAGCTCTGAAGGCCCAAATCAAGCTGTAGCAGGGTTAGTTCCTTCCAGAGGCTCTGAAGGAGGATCTGTTCTGTGTTCTTTTCCTAGCTTCTGGTGGTTGGAAATACTTGGTGTTCCTTCATTTGTGGACACATCACTCTATAATTTCTACCCCCATCTTCGCACCAACCTTTCCTGAGGGTCTTCTTCCTTTCTGTATCTCATAGGGACACTTGTCATTGGAGTTAGGAACCACCCAGTTAATCCAAGATGATTTCATCTAGAGATCATTAACTTAAATGCATCTGCAAAAGTCCTTTTCAAAATAAGTTCACACTCATAAATTCTGGGTGGACATATCCCCCAAAATGGGCCACCACTCAACCCATTATATATGACCCATATATATATGGGTCCCAAGCAGTGTTCATCTATGGTCATCATATTATAGAGAGAGGTTGTATAAACATCATGACCACACAGAGGAGAAAGTAGGGCGCAATTACTTGGCAATGAGAAAAAAGAGGGAAATAGGGGTGCGGCAGGGGTATAAAGAGAGAAATCAAGAGAACGTCCAGATTTCGTAGAGCCCTAAATCATTTCTGCCTCTAGATTTCTCAGTTCCATGAGCCAATATTCTTTGTTTTTAGCCTAAGCTTGTGTAGTTTGAGTTTTTATCACTCATATCTGAAAGAATACCAAATAATACAACTACTAATATTAAACAGATGTTAATTTCATTTTTACCTGCCTTCCGAAGAAAGGGGAGAAGGGATTGTTGAAAAAGGCTTCCTGATGTGTGATTCATCTAAAAGCTAAAAGCTGGAGGTGGGTGAGACACTAGCCTCTCTGTCACTGGATCAAGTTGCCTGCTAATCTGTCTCTCTTCCTTCTACGGATTCACAGGAATTGTGAATTGTGAGCTCTCCTATATTGTGTGCTTTCTATTTTTTAAGTACTGAGAAAAATCTTTGCATATATTATATTTTATCCAACCTTATAGAAAACTTGTGAGATAGGTGATATTATCCTCACTTACAGACAAGAAAGGTGGAACTTAAAAGGTTGAAGTATTGTCAGTTGTTTTTTACAATTAGTGAGGGGTTCTGTCAGGCAACAACTATATTGCTTTCACTGTTGTTTCTCCACAATTTATCCCAGAGCCTGGAACATAGTCAAGCAATGGTTCTCAAAGTATGTTTACTGAATAAACAGCATCAACATTACCTGGAGCTTGTTAGGAATATAAATTATTAAGTTCTACTCCATATGTACCGAATAGAAACTCAGATGGGATCCAGCTCTCCATGTGATTCGGGTGCACTAAAATTCTGGGCCACTGAGTGGGTATTTATTAAGAGTAGAAAAACAGTGAAAATGTTGAATTCCAAAATCAAAGTCTTAGTTGAGGGAAAGGTGTTAATCTAAGGTCTATTGTTTCCCAAGAAATAATCTGATTTCTAATAGTAAAGTGACAGAGAATGTCTGTGGCACCCTAAAATTACTCTTCACATCATTCCTCTGCAGTACACTTTGTACAACCACAGGCACATAGGAAACAATGATGTCTCACTTTGCAGAGAATGGCGGCTTCCATCCATCTTTACCCATAGTCCTAAACTCCATTTCTGGTGTCTCTCAGCCTTTCCTTAAAGCACAAAATTGCAGAGGAAAAAAAAAAAATCTTTTCACACCATTTAGGCCATTGCTTACCTAATGGAACATATAATGTGATGAAATTGCCACCTGGTGGTTGAGATATGGGACAGTTCCCCAGGGTATAATTACCCAGGCTATTATTTAATATTTTAACTGTACCCACTCCAAAGGCATGCCCGTGGAGTTGGTTAATGTTAAGACAAGCTGTAGATTGGAACTGAGATTTTTGACACTTTTAAAATGGTAGAACAACAAATGACTAGCTTTGGAGGGAGAAAGAGCCTAGGAACTTGATTTTAAAGAAAGGTATATCATAGATGCAGGTACTCAATACATAGCATAAATCATGACTAGATGACAGAAAG
>CM053609.1:104172034-104213653 GCA_028646535.1 Procyon lotor
TTAATAGCTTTTTTAATTTCAACTTGGTTAGATTTTATTTCTTTTATCTCTCCAGAAAGAGACCTTATTTCTCCCGAAAAAAATTCTCTAATATCTTCTATGTTTTTTTCGAGCCCTGTTAGCATCTTGATAACTGTCATTTTGAACTCTATTTCCGACATATTACTAACGTCCGCATTGACTAGGTCTCTAGCCATCGGTACTGTCTCTTCTTTTTTTTGTGGTGAGTTTTTCTGCCTCGTCATTTTGTCAAGGTAAGAGTAGATGGGTAAGAGAGAAAGATTCTCTGGAGTTCTGCAGTTTTCACTGATTGATTAACTAGGTCTTGGCTGGATATTCTCTCTGATATTCTGGGGGAGGGGTCCGTTGCTGTGGTTCTCAAATGTCTTTGCCCGAGGCAGAATTGCACCGCCCTTGCCAGGGGATGAGCCAAGCACTTTGCTCAGGTTCACTCTGGGAGTCTTTGTTCCCTGAGCACTTTCCGTACCGCCCTGGAGGCCAGGAATGAAAATGGTGGCCTCCCAGTCTCCGGCCCAGAGGAGCCGAGGGCTGGGCGCCGTGATCCTCCACACACCCTCAGAGGAAAGCCATCAATCACTCCCATCTCCCTTGTCTGCAGCCCACGCTCTATGCTCAGCTAGCCCGTGGCGGAGCGCTTCTATCTGTGGCATGCGCGGCCCGGTCTGGAGTCCCCAAACCAGCAGATTCCTGCTGCGCCCTCCCACACTGCTCCTCCCGGAGGAGGAAGGAGGGGGTGTCTCTGGAGCTGCCTCCCGTGGGGTCCCCGCTTGCAGTACGGCAGCCCTATATGAACTATATGTCTCAGTTCCTATAGTCCAATGTAGGCCTATGTGGCTTTGAGTGGCTCCTTCTCTGTTGCTGGCTTCTCCGCCCCAATACCTGGGAGCTCTGCTGCTCTCGGGCTCTCCTGGTCCCTCAGTGATGCCATGGGTCCTGAAACACATTTTTAGGATGTGTTTATATTTACATGGTACATTTTAAAGCAATGGCTACATTGGTCATACATATTAGAAACCATAAAAAAAAGTTAAGAACTAAAATGTACATCATACACTTGTATATATATTTTTTACACGGAGGTAAAAAGGCTTATTATAAAACAATCAGTACAACAGGGTTTTTAGTATACAGGTAAAGGATGAATTATGCTTCAGGCACTTTAATTTGTTAATGTGAGCAAATAGCTTGGGTTGGGGAGTGGTTAGAGGAAGCTTCCAAACAAATCTTTTGGTTAATGTTTTGTTACCACAGATACAAAAATAAAATCTGGCCTCCGGAGCGATGTCCCTCAGTGGAGCCGACTAGAAGTTCTGGATTTTGTGCTCCGCGGCTCTGCGGCTGCTGGGAGCTGGCCCCTCCCCCCAGGGTCTCTCTTCCCATCGCTTTAAATTCACTTTTTCCACACGTCCTACCTTTCTGAAAGTGGTCAATTTTCTGCTCCTAGAATTGCTGTTCTTATTCTCTTCTCTCTCCTGTTGTGTTTGCCGGCTTTTAGAGTGGTTTTCTGCCTCTTTAGCTGGACTTCTGGGACCCAGTGCTCTCTGTGCCTCTTACACCTCCGCCATCCTGCCTCTACCCTCTACCTTTAACATTTATCAAGAGTCAATATAAGAACACCTATAAGGCACACGATCTAAATTATTGAATACCTTATGCACAAAGACTCTTGGGATTCCATGCTTCTAGGGACCAGAGTGGAATGCAGAGGAACAGATGTGACCTTTGGAACTGGTTTGTACTACATCTGAACCCTAAATCTGGCAATTCTTACCTTAGTGACCCTTGTTTGATAACTTCATCCTCTTCCTTCTAATATTCCACTAGAGAGGATTAAATTAAGGTCTATTCTCATAATTATTCTCATAATTAAAGAGTTTGAAATCTGGAACCAAGTTTAGGTGTGAGTTACAGTAATATTACTTACTAGTTATGTGGCCTTGGACAAATCACCTAATCCTTGGACTTTGATTTACTCATATGTAAAATCGGGATAGCAATAGCACGTATGTCCAAAATTATTATTAATATTAAATTGGTTAATATATGTAAACCTTTAAAATTGTGTCTGGCATAGAATAAATACCAGTTAGCTCTGGCTATCATTATGATTAAATTAGAGAACAGAAAGAATATTTCACATAGTGCCTTATAATATAGAAGCAGCAAAAATTAGTAATTCATGAAGATACTGGTTCCTTTATTATCAAATAATGATGGTGTAAACCTCTATTCTCTTCCCCCCCCTTTCTTTGGCCACTAGGAAACTCAGAGCTAGATTTAATATTCAGTCATAATATTTACACATCCTTACATTGTTGGATTTACACATACATAAAACAAAATACTGAAATGATCTTTTGAAAGAAAGTAGGGTATAAATAAATTTTTAATAGTAGAAATGTAGGGAAGCCTGGGTGGCTGAGTCAGTGAAGTGGCTGCCTTCGGCTCTGGTCATGATCCCAGGGTCCTGGAATAGAGTCCTGCCTGCATCAGGGTCCTTGCTCAGCAGGGAGCCTGCTTCTCCCTCTGCCTCTGCCTGCCATTCTGCCTGCTTGTGTTCTCTCTTTCTCTCTGACAAATAAATAAATAAATAAATAAATAAATAAATAAATAAAATCTTTTTAAAAAAATAGTAGAAATTTAGTAAATCAATTCTTCTAATCATAAGGAGAGCTTTCTCTTCCTTCCTTCCTTCCTTCCTTCCTTCCTTCCTTCCTTCCTTCCTTTCTTTCTCTACCCTCCCTCCCTCCTTCCTTTCTTCCTTTTCCCTTCTTCCTTCCTTCCTTCTTTTCTTCCTTCCTTCCTTCCTTCCTTCCTTCCTTCCTTCCTTCCTTCCTTCCTTTCTCTTTCGTTCTTTCATAAGGCAGGTCGGACTGGAGTGATTTCTATCCTACTCCATAAACTCTGTTCCAGAACTAATCTGTGTAGGAACTAGACATTCTTCTCGGATGGAGCAAGCAACTTATTGAAATACTACCTTAAAAACTAAACATAACCGAAATGACTGAAGGGCTTCCTAAACTCCCTACAGACACTTGTCAAGTTTCAGTGTCTCCTTCTCTTACTAAAGCTCTTCTTCCCACCATGCTTTTATCTGATAGGGATCAGCAAGTAGCTTGTGTACTCTCAGCTCTGATTTCCCTGAGAAGTATTTCTGTGATTAAATACCCTCTTCATGATGTCCAGAGGGAGAAGTAGAACTTGGGGGCTTATTGCAGGCAACTCCTAGCTTCACTTGAACTGCTGTGCTCCTTTGCTTGGTGAAGAGGCACAGTTCCAGAAAGATATGACTGTTGGGAGGAGTTCAGTAAAATGAAAGAAAATATGGTCTGTGGCAGGTTGGAAGTAATGAGTTCTTGGGAACCATCAGAGGCCAAGTATATAGTAAACTTGAGTAAATGACAAGATGATGGGGGAGAACAATTGCCCAGAGGTTTGTGGGGGATATAAACACCTAGGAAAGAGAGCAAGTGGGGAAGAGGATTTCAGACAATGTAGCTGAAAACAGTTGAAAGAAAGGAAACTCTCTTTCTGCTGAACTCCAAGTACCTACCATTTATACCATGATTTTTTGGAATTTTTCATTTTTATCACCCAGGATATTTCTTATGTGCTTCTGTATTATCACCTGACGTTACCTTCAGATGACTTCTTTCCACAGTATAATTATAATATGGTTATTTTCTTTGTCTCCCTGTCAATGAACAAATGATAACATTCTAATCCCAGCTCTACTATTCACTAGTGGCACAAACTAGGACAGGTTACTTGACTTCTGTAAATGTTAATTTCTTCTGCAAAATAGGGCCAATGATATTCACACAGCAGAGTATTAGGGAAGTTTAATGATATATAAAATGTTTGGACATATTAGGATGTGAATGCCAGTTATTATCTTACCCTCTCACAGTGGCTGATCCTATGATTGACATACAGCAAGCATAATATTGTACTGATATAATAAAATCAGCATAATATATACTACATAAGTAGGATATAAATATGCATAGGTACTCTACTTGAACAGACATACAATATATAAAGTAAAAATATATAGCTTATATAGCCTATTCACACATTATAAGTTCTTACAACTTTGTAAACCTTGTTTTGTCATTTGTATATGTACATGTTATACATGTGTTAGGTATTACATATTTATGTACATATTTAATATACACTTGGACCCTCAGAAAATGAAATTATCTCGAATGTTTCCTGTGTCGGGGAGGTTCTAAGTAAATTCACTTGATCTACAACCCAACTTCATTTTTTCCAAGATTCGGTTGTATGTAAAATGCTTTGAGGCTCATTTGACTGTAACCTATAGGTCCCTGGTGTTTGAAAAATACCAGCGTGGTCCAAAGCTGGACCACATCAAGTTGCACAAACAGATCTTTGGGAACTTGCTCTCTTTAATGAGGCAGGCTGCAAGGAACTTGGGTAGTGTGGCCCCATTGGGATTTTTCATTTCCAATGGCCATTTATATGAAATCTCTCCCAATTGCTTAAAGAATCTGAATTCAAGGAGAACAATCAGAGGTCATTAATTCCCTTTAAGCCCTCACAGACTGGAGCACCACCTTTCTTTCCAAGAGCTCTCCATTCTGTGAGGGAACGAAGCAGCAAAGAGAGGGAGGGTAGGTAGCCGATTTGCATGCAGCACAAACAGGCAGATCAATCAGGCTTTCGAGAGTGTCTTAATCAGAGGCCTGCAGTTCACTGTGGTGGCTGAGAGCTACCTCCTTGCCAATGGCATCTTCTGTTTAGAGATGGTATTGATTGCTCCTCTCTGCTTCCCTTCTGGGAGTTTCTGGCTGTAAGGCAGTGTCAGGAGAAGGGCAAGGGGAAAGGTGTTTTGTTAACAGCGGATGGCATTTGGAGCCAGGATCTAATTTCCGAAGTGGCAGATGCAGTGTCACTCAACGCAGACCTTCTGGAATGGCCGTGAGTGTGATGTATAAGACAGCAGTCCTGAGCCAAGGATACCCATGGAAACCTAGAGGAGGGTGCTCCAGTGAGTGGATAAGAAGTGGGCTCAGTTTATTTTATTTTATTTTTTTTTAATTTTATTTATTTGATAGAGAGAAACACAGCGAGAGAGAGAGGGAACACAAGCAGAGGGAATGGTAGCGGGAGAAGCAGGCTTCCTGCCGAGCAGGGAGCCCGATGCGGGGCTCAATCCCAGGACCCTGGGATCATGACCTGAGCCGAAGGCAGACGCTTAATGACTAAGCCACCCAGGCACCCCAAAGTGGGCTCAGTTTAGACAAGCAGAGGGAGGTGCTCTGAAGGAGACTGTGCTGAGTGCATCAACTCTGCTTGGAAGAAGTTCCCAGTTAAAATCATTTTTTCCAGAGAAATGTAAAATCTGGAAATCAGGCAGGAATTTAATGTATAATGGATCTATTTGTAAACTCTGCCTCTAAGTCAGTATTCTCACAATAGTGAGTGCACAAGAACATTCTTAAAACTGAGACCCATCACAGAAGAAACTTAAACTATTTCGAGAATGGAATTGGGGGTGGGAAATATAGAATTGAATTATTCTTGATTCAGACTTTGCCGTGAGGATGAATAATTGAACACAATCAAGGACATTTTTCTCTTCAAGCTAGAGAAGTAATGCTGGTGGGAGAGACACAGTGGGAGGGACACTCAAACCAATTTGAGATTATAAATGAGGAGATAATATAATTTTGTATGTTGAATGGTTATGAAAATCAGAAATGACTCCGTAATGCTTGAGTGTTGTTAAGCAATTCAGAGGCAGATATACAAAATGAGACAAACTTGGACTCCAGATGCTATACAGTAGCAAGCTGTGAGAGAAATTTGAGAAATGTGAAAGAAAAATAATTTTCAAGTCTCAGACAGATGTAGGCTCAAATTTTAGGTCAACCACATGTTATGTTACTTTGGTTAAATGCCCCATTTTTCTGAAATTCATTTTTTCCCAGGTATTATAGAATTGTGTGCTAGTCCCCCTTCCTCTCTACCTGCCAAGCATCAATTTCCCACCTTTCTCTGTCCTTCCCTTTGCCTCAGAGACTGATGACCGTGACTGTTTCCCTTGAGCTCCACTCCTGGCTGACATCAGGCTGACATTGGCCAATGGGAGATATCAATGCAGGGGAAAAAAGTTCAGGTATTTCTTCCTCACTCCCTCCCTACTTTGGCTCCTGTCCCTGGAAGTGGCTTTGTCCCGGTTGTGACTAGCTCTTGTCAGGTGGATTTTTCTTGTGGTTCCTATTGTCACCTGGCTCCAGTAATGTTTTCCCTTTGTGCCCAATACCTGAGGAAATCAAGTAAAGCTTTCCTACTTTCGCTAATCTCTGAGTGCCTCACATGCCTTGTTGAGTCCCTTAATCCTATCTTCCAGACATTATTTGAACCATCTGGGGTGAATCCTATTTGTTGATGGAGCCCTTATTGGTACAAAATGGTTGTCGATTTTCAAAGAAAATGTCTAAATAACCACCCAACAAATACAGAAAAGTGTGTGCAACTCACTCCTTGAAAAGTCTTCAAAAGATGGTGTGTTAGGCTGAATAATGGCCCCCAAAGATGTCTAGGTTTGGAGGATACTTAGAACTTGTAAATATTACCTTATATGTAAAAAAAAAAAAAAGAGATGTGATTGAATTAAATAGCTTGAGATGAGTTTATCTGGGTGGGACATAAATACTGTCACAAGTGTCCTTAGAAGAGGGAGGCAGAGGGAAATTTAACACAGAAGAATAAGGCTATGTGGCCACTGAATCAGGAAGCTGCACTGCTGGCTTTGAAGATGGAGAAAGGGGCCAGAAGTCAAAACGTTCACAGAATGGAGATCTGGATCCTGGAGAAGGTGAAGAGACTCCTCCCTAGAACCTCCAAAGGAGCATGACTCAGATGACACCTTGGGTTTGGCGCAGTGAAGCGGATTCCAAACTTCTGGCCTGCAGAACCGTAGGAGATTAAATCATTGTTTTAAGCCACCAAGTTTGTGGTAATCTGATACAACAGTCATGGGAGACTCTCAGTGAATGTACCAAGGTCCACGGCTTAGCTGGCAGGTTGCACTCTCAGAATACAATTCTTAGCTACCACCTCCCTTTTAGGGATGGACACACATGAACCAAGATATGAAATGGAAGTGTAAAATCACAATGAAGTCTTCTCAATTTCCCATGTGTGATCTAACTCTCCCACGGACTGGAAGGCATGTCTTTCTGTCCAGACGATTTTCTCACCAAAGACAGACAAGCTTAGTAAACTGGTACACAATCAGAATGCCGGCTTATTGATTTGTAATTCAAAAATAAAATTCTGTCACATAGATGGGAATCTTCAGCGATTCCACAAGCAGTTTGTTTTCCACCCTCCAGGAGACAAATCTGGAAAGATAAGTCATAACTGAAGGTTGCTTGTAGAACATTGACTCCGAACAAAGGCACTTAATTACTTGCTGAACGGCGAGGGGATAAGACATCCTGAGACATTCCTTTGAGACTGGAGCATTTGGATTCCTTTGGCTAGCATCTCATTATTCTACCTTCCTTTTAGGGAAGGCCTTAGCAATGGGACAAGGATAGGTGTGCATGTTTCATAAAGATCTTTCTCTTCTCGTCTCTATCTGGGTGATCACTGCAAATTAATCCCTGTGAATCTTCTCACATGAGTGACCATCCCTCTGTCTTTCTGGGGGATATGCAGATGCTTTCATTCTTGCCAGAATCAAGTCTTCCTGGCACAGAACCTCTACAGTTTCTGTAAAGTGTCATTGCAACATGATGTGATGAGCACTGGGTGTTACACACAACTGATAAATTATTGAACACTGCATCTGAAACTGGTGATGTACTATATATTGGCTGATTGAATTTAAATAAAAATTATAAAAAAAATAGGGGCACCTGGGTGGCTCAGTTGTTAAGCGTCTGCCTTCGGCTCAGGTCATGATCCCAAGTCCTGGGATCGAGCCCCACATCGGGCTCCTTGCTCAGCAGGAAGCCTGCTTCTCCCGCTACCACTCCCTATGCTTGTGTTCCCCCTCTCGCTGTGTTTCTCTCTGTCAAATAAATAAAATTTTAAAAAAATTATAAAAAAATAGAATGTCATTGCATAGCTCATGTGTCGATATAATAATAAAATGGACAATCTTATTTTCCTCCTTTTTAGGTTGTAGTGGAGAGAGATACCATAATGTTTTTCCATAAACTGATAACTGATCTTGTGAGGATCATACAGGATAATATACGTAAAGTTTTCACTCTGTTTCATATAGAGGGCAATCAATAAATGTCATTTTTCTCATCCATATTCCTCAAATGTCTGGAGTGTGGTATGGTGTAAGAATATGTCAGAAGGTTAAAATTCAGAATAAGAACACCAGAATAAGAACATTGTCATCCTCTGACAATCTTAAACATCTCAGGGAGGCAGAAAACCCAGCATTTAGAGCTCTGTGTCTTTGTTCTTTTGATGAAACATATTTTTCACGAAAGCAATTTTTTTTTTTTTTTTTTGCTATTTCACTCTGATCTAACTACAGAGATACTTTTAGGCTGGGGCAAGATTTCATTTTTCCAAGACTTATGAAATTCTCACTAGGCCACACATCTTTAAAAACAAAGTCTTCATTTTACATGTTGATATACCATAGAAAAATAAAATTCAATGATAAATGCATTTCACTTAACTCAAAGGTTTGTAAATCAGATTTTATATTGTAATTTTTGAGATATACTCCCATCAAAATTAAATCCTGAAGAATAAAAATGTTCATCCTAAAGAATGTAGCAAACTTAAAATTATATAATTAACCAAATACTAATAAAACTATTATATAAACTATTATATACAATAGCATGCTTAGGACACAGTGTAGCACAAATGAAATGAACTCAAGTTTCAAAGTCAGGCAGCTTTGGTTTTAAAGACGGGTTTGGCACAAAATTCTTCATCTCTGAAATGAGCTCATAAATAAAATTATGTGGGGTAAATAACCTGCTTTATAATTAGGTATTTGTTAACAATAATGGAAATGACAGCTGCATTTTATTGATGAGGATACAGGTAAACAGTAATTTATGACAACAAATTGAAAATGATTTATGGAAAAACATTTAAATATTTTTTCCGTTTTTCAAAATCTCCAGCTTTAAATAGTCTTTTCCCTGTACTTATCTTATTCTCTTAGCTGCTCTGCCTAGACATGTTTAGTGGAGGCAGTGAATTCAACTGTAATAGAAATATGGTGTTATACCCTGTAACTTACAATAAAATATTGTAAAAAAATTAAGAGTTAGACAGGAAGAAAATGCATTTTAGGATCATGACCAACTGCAGCACTATTCCATATGCTTATTTCACATCACCTAGTAGTGACCTAAATCACTGTTTGGTGTTGCTTGGTCATGGGGGAAAATGAATCCAGGAAAAACAGGAGTGTTTTATCACACAGCCCCCTAAAATTTTGGAAAATAGTTAGTAGAAGTCTTTCTCTGCCTAAGAGTGTCTATATCTCCTTAACACAACAGCTAACAGTTTCATATTATCTTCCTATAGTTTTGATGTAATCACTTCAAAACAGAATAAAGACAGTTGGACATACATTTTTATTATCTCTTCTCCCTTTTTAATTTTTTAATCTCTCTTGTTTTATAACTGAGGAACAGAAGCTCAGCTGGTTGGATAATATTCCAAGTTAATTTAGTTAAATTCTGGATAAGGATTTCCTTTTACTAGAAAAATACTCGGTTCAATTATTTGTGGATAAATAAAGTGAGTAAGTAGTGAATGAAAATATTAGACTGAAGCTTCTAGAATGCAGACCAATAGGATAGCACCAAGATAAGTGATTAAAATTCCTTTATTGCTTAGAAATAGTTTGTTTATGACCATAAATGTCCCCACTGCAGGGAGTAGGGATAATCCAGACTTCCAAGTCATATCACCATGTGACTGTGGGGATGGTTGGGTATTTCTTCTTCTTTTTTTCTTCTTATTTAATAGTATTAAAGTGTAAACCCCTGTGGAATCTGTGAATTTGTTAAAAATTGTAGCTATTATTATTATTGATCACTACCATAACTGAGGAAACTGGAAAATACACAATTCAAAATTGGACTGAAACTAACAGAGTAACATGTTGCACAGAAAATGTACACAAAAATTAATGTTTGCTTCCATACCATATCATCTAATTGTTTTACGTATTTACCTACATTTACAATGCAGGTTCCTACACAGATTTTTTTATAATCTGCATCCCATCACGCAAACAACTCAAGTTCTTCTCTTCTGTCACTTTTTCTCTACCTCCAAAAATCTAACTGTGGAGCCTGAAGGAATGATAAGAGTAGAAACTCTACGGAGGTTAAGAGCTCAACTCTGCAATTTGATAATTTTGTTCTGAATTCTCAACTGGCTATTTTGATGCTGCATGACCTTTGACATGTTACTAAGCCTCAGTGTCTTCATCTATAAAATAGGCACAATAATAGAACTTACCTCAAGGGATTGTTGTGATGAATATTCATTACTGAGAGCAAAAATGTTTAAGTGCCTGGCATATAGGAAGCACTCCATAGATGATGAGTTCCCTGCTGTTGGTGCCAATGCTAATCAAAGTCTGATTTGGTAACCATGTGTCTTTACGTTTAAATGCTCCATATAATTTTATGCCTTATCAATTCATGCATTCATTCATTCATTCATTCATTCATTTATCCGACAAATATTTTTGATATTTATTCTTTCAGAAGTTCCCATGAGACATTGGATGACCAATTACAGGGCAATCATCGGAATGAACTAGTGAGCTACGGTGACTAAGTATATTCTTGTGTTCCCTTCTTGCTTTCCTTTGAAGGATAATCACTAGCTCAGCCAAAAATTCACCTGCCATGAATTATATCATATACCCCTAAAAATATGGGCAAATAGGAATGTTGCAATGTGGCTTGTTCTATATGAATTTTGGGGGATTGTTCAGAGTTTTTCAAATTCTTCATGATCTCTGTGCCTACATGAATGGAAAGCTGTTTTGCTTTCTTTTTGTTCCAAATCACATGAATTAGGCTCTGATGGTAGAAAACCTGAGTTTAATAAGCCAATATCTGAGCTGGACCTCATAAACATGCCCAGATCTGAGGCATAAATTGAAAACTACACAAGAAAAGGAATCTCTTCTCCATAGAGAATTTCCCTGAGGACATCCGCTAAAAGCTCTGAGTTCTCTAAAAGAGGACTTAAAATTTGGAAACAAATCTCTGTATTCCATGCCCAAAGGACAGATGGATTTAGAAAATCTCTCTTTTACCAACTTGATTATTTTTAGGTCAAACTTTTAAATGTATCCTTTACCATAAGCAAGGTGGAAATGACAAGGCAATGGGCACTCTTACACAGTAAGTAAAGTTCTAAGCTAATGTGACCTTTCATTTCACCCAATTGTCTTTCTCTTATTAATCCTGATCTGCCTATTGTTGATTTTTTCATTCTGCTATACTTCTAACGACTTTGCCTGGAGGATTAGAAGTTTGTTAAAATTTGGAACACTCCTTAGAAGAAGAAAGAGTGTTAATTAAAAGTAATGTTTCTTAAGCTTTCTCACCATATCTTCTATCCAACTTCTAACCATCTTTTAAAGCATAGTTTATCTTCTACCTTCCAGGAGTTATCTTGAACTATGTTGATTGATTATATTTTTGCTTCTGTTCTGTTGTTCATTTGACCCAAATGGAACTTAATATTCTACTATAATATATAGTAAGTTGTTTGTATATACTGTCTTACGTCCTTCACTGAGTTATAAGCCCTTCAAAGTCAGAGACATCACTTATTCTCATAGTCTTAAGCACTATTCTCTTTGCCAACAGCAAATTTTAATGATAATCATATTGATAATATTAATGCCATTTTATATTTGCATTGTTGTATGATTTTACAAAATATTCCCAGTATAATTTCTCTTGGGATTCTCTAACTTCCAACTGCCCAATGAGTAAGGCATCTACTCTAATTTTGCAGATGAAGAAAAGGAATCAAATAAAAATTTATCAAAATATTTATCAGAAGTCATAACATACCATGGAATCTGTTTATTAAATAGGAAGATTTTATTGTTATTATCTCAACTCTGACTTACCTTTATTGTGGTTAATGTATGCAGGCAGAAACAGACTTAAAACATTTCTACTCTTTAGAAGACCCAAGAAGGATCAAGATTTTGGGATGAAAGGATACAAGTTATGTATGACTTCCTATTTTTGGATCTGCATATGCTATTCTTTCTAGCAGGAAGACAAAAAGAGTGGGAAAAAGGTGTGTAGCCTATACACCTTTATTAGGTATATGTATTAGCCTATACACCACTTTTATGTGATTTAGAGAAAAGACACCTCCTCTGGGTAGATGCAGCACAGGGTTGATGCACGGAGCCATATATCTCATTGCCCAGTGTGTTTGGAAATGGCCAACCTGTTTAACTCTGCACAGTAATATAGGATAAATTATGAAAGAAAGGTGGCTATGGAAGGAGTTATGTGATCGAGAGCACATACTGATGTAGAAGGAATGAATGACACTGGAAAATTTTTTTGGGTAGGTCAATAAAAGAAGGCATGTAAATTAATAGGAAAATCTAGAAGTACTTTTTTGGCATGGAGTAGGAATCATTCTGTTTGGCTCTTTAGACCTAGAGCTCTGGAACTATAATTTTTCTTAATAAATAGAAAACAGAATTTTAAAAAGGTGATTCTGTTTCGACCTCATATCAAGAGACTTGAGATCCTAAAATATCCTGAATCTTTTGGTATATGTATTATTTTCATTGTGTGTCTGTCCCATTCTTAAAGATGACTTTTTAAGAGCTTAAAAAGGGAAAAGACATCATCTTTCCAGAAAAAAAAATACATTAACGCATGCACATAAGTATTTTATAATTAATTCCAGTGTTTACCCGGACCCATTTGTGGGTGTCGTGGAGTCTTCTGAAAACTATCTAATTGTCACAATTATCAGAAGTCCTTTATTTATTTGTTTGTTTGTTTGTTTATTTTTAAGATCCCATCTATCATTTGACACAGAGAGAGAGATCACAAGTAGGCAGAGAGGCAGGCAGAGAGAGGGGAAGCAGGCTTCCCACCGAGCAGAGAGCCTGATACAGGGCTCGACCCCAGGACCCTGAGATCACGACCTGAGCTGAAGGCAGAGGCTCCAACCCATCCATCCACCCAGGCGCCCCTATCAGAAGTCCTTTAAAACATACCAATTGCCTGCCTCCTGTCTAGCAGATTTTGATTAGTAAGTTTGGGAACAAACCTACTATATCTGAATCATTTCTTTATATATAAGATTGAGATCAAAGGAAGAAACAAGTTAACAGATGTGACCAAAAGAAGTAGTTAAAAGCTGCTTTTACACTATGAAACAAAAACCAGTGGAGCACAAATAATCAGTTGGTTATTTGAAAAATGTATTTCTGGAATGACTTTATCATAAAAATATTGCTTTAATTTGTCCATAAAAGTCATTAAAAAATAGTAGCTAATGGATATTATGGGTAGAGGAAGCATTTGCAGAATATGGTATGGGGATGAAGGGCTTTCAGGATGTCACACACAAGGCAAGTTTCTCTTTCCACAACTGGTAGATCCCAGGGAGTACCTGGGAATGCAGTCCATGTGGAGGCACAGAGACTTCTAGAAAATGATACTGTGTTTTCACTTTGTCAGGTTTTAAACAGTGTGAATAGTTGAGCAAAAATATTCCATTCATTTTGGATGGGAAACTAATTAATGAGTCATGGAAAGATGATCAGCGATAATGAAATCTTAAGGAGCATTCTCTGATGAAAGAACAACAAAATAATCTCTTACAAAAAGTTAACTGATTTGCAGTGAGATGCTTTGAAATATTTTAAAAATTTCCTTCATAGATTTTCTTTAGGAAAACAAAATATACCATTAGCAAGCACTGGGTTTTTTGTTTTGTTTTATTTTGTTTCTGTTTTTGTTTTTTTTTCTGCTTAGCCAGAGAAAAGCTTTGGGTACAGATTGTTATGCTGAATGTTAACAGATAAACTCCTTTGAGGCCAAAATAGCCATCCCTGCCTATTAATTTCTTTCCTCTTGTTTAGTACGGATTCCAAGGATTGATCCTACTCAGAATTTTCAATTAATTAATATTGTAAATACAACGAACTTACACATGTGGAAAACGCTAGGATGTTGATGCAGGAAATTTTTTCATCAGCAGTAAATTTCTCTCTATAACTTGTTCCTCTTAAATGTAATTTGTTGAGAAAAAACTGTAGAGATATTGTATAGCAGAGCTAGGATAAGAAAATTCATTGAACACAATTACATGTAAACAGCTGGAGTAGCAGAGTATTATGGGGAATATTAATCTGAGGAGATAGGATACCTGTATTCTTGTTTTGGGGTTCTGAGGCATGTTATCTTTCTCAGAGCCTGGTTCTTATAGACTTACATATGATGAAAGTGTGTGTGTGTGTGTGTGTGTGTGTGTGTGTGTGTGTATGCACCTGGATACACATGTGCACAGGGGGATGTCATATCCTAGAAGGTCACACATTTATTCAAAAGAAATTAAGTGAGGGCCTACTTTATTAAAATATGATGGCAGACCCTGGAGATACAGATGTGATAATGGCTCAGTCCTCAAAAGAGCCTCTGAAGTCTAGAAGATCAGCAAGATGGTAATTAAACAAATTATAGGACAATGTGAAAAGGGGAAAGAAACAGCAAGTGAGACACATAGGGTTCGGTAAGAAGTGGGGGCTTGAGAACTACATGATTTCTAAGGTTTCTTCAAAATCTTTTTAAGATGGATCTTTATTTAGGATTTGCTCATCAATGGGAGAAGTGTCCAAAAGCCATAAGAAAGAAACTGGAGCCTGAAGGAGTGGGAAACAGTGAGAGTCTTTGGAGAACATGAACATTCAACATTTGTTGCATTGTTGTGGTCTATACCTCCCTCCTTCCCAAACAATTTAGTAAAGTCTCCTCTATGCACACAGGACTCATGCAAGAGCTGCTTTGTGGAAATCAAAGGAAAGCAGCCAAGTCTTAATTCTGAGATGATATGAAACAAGATAAATAGCATTCATAAGACAAAATGAACATTAAGTCTAAACTTCAACAGGACAGTGAATTCAGAGGTGAGCAGGAGAATTGCTAAGCCAGTGGGAATTTGAAGAAATCTCTTATTGTGTTGCCACTGATTTCTATGGAAGAAATAAGTGGAATTGTGCTGGAAATTTTTCTTTCTTTTTTTTTTCCTTCTAGAATCACTCTTTATGCTTTCTCACTGCACTCTGTGTGCCAGGAAGCTAATCTTTATGGATTTTATCAAAGGTCTCTCTAATCCTCTGACTTCTGATTTGGTTTGGATGATGGAAAGCACTAGCCAGTGGGTGGGAGAAAGGAGGGAAATCAAGTGGGGAATTTAATTCCCTGACTTCCTTTCTGCAGAGTTGCCATGGGTTGGTTGTCTCCCTCCACCAAAGGTTACAGGCACTGGGAGCAGGGCTTGTTCCCCTACCAACAGCCCCTTCAGTGCTAGAGGGGCTATCATCTCCCCTGCAGGTACTTGTGCAGAGTACTGGCCAACCTTTAAAATTTCCTTACGAATGACCTCACTTTTAAAATTGTTTATTCAACTCTCTTCAAGATACCCTCTTTAAGTGTTCCAACTGTTTACTTTTGGAAACCCAGCTAATGTAAGTATAGAAGACATTTTCTCACATATACAATGTGAGCCCTATGTAAATATAGATAAGCAGTTTAGAAACACAAAAAGAAAAGGAAGACTTTAAGGAGAAATAAGTCAGAAATTAAAAAATAGTTGGCACTTTAGTATTAAAGTAAAATGAATAACACTGTCACAGACACTAGTGAAGTTCAGCAAAATTTTTGGCAAATGAAGTCATAGATATTTGTGCTGCAGAGAATTTAGTCTAATCACCTTATTTTGTAGAAGAGAAACTTAAGTATTCCAAGAGACTGACTTGTTTATGTTTTCCTTTTTGGGGAGGTTGAATATGAGTATGTATGAATGTGTATGGGTGTGTGTGGGTATGAGTGTATGTGCAAGTTTCCTTATTCTCTTATTTATTACTGACCAATGCTGAGAATCCTATAGAGGTGCTTCCAAGAGTTCATCATTATTGCTCTGGATTGTTCTCCCATCTTGCTATTATGCATCTTTACATTTCCAACACTCCCTAAAGTTTTCTCATTCGTTTAATGACGATTTTCCAGGGAAGTTTTTTTTTTCTCCTTTTTTGGGGGAAGCAATTTTATGAGAATCATTTCAAAAGAATCAGCAGACAAAATAAAACCATCTTGAGATGTGCAATATATTAGCTTAATAAATTCAACTTTGTTTATACTATGCATGGATTTCAATTTGGTGCCACAGATATGTCACATGTAACATTCGCAGTTGCAGTTTGATAAAAAAGTCAAAACTGAAAATATTTGTTCCATGGATCCTAAATGTGTGTCAATTGTGTGTTCTGAAGTGTTTCTTAAAGTCTAGTTCAACACTTTCACTATTATGTAGCAGTCATGATACAGGTAGTAATGATATAATAGTAATCATACAGATTTTTTAGCCCCCCCTTAAGACTTAATCAGAAGTGGGCACCTGGGTGGCTCAGTCGTTAAATGTCTGCCTCCGGCCCAGGTCATGATCCCAGAGTCCTAGGATCGAGCCCCACATCGGGCTCTCTGCTCAGCGGGGAGCCTGCTTATCCCGCTACCATTCCCTCTGCTTGTGTTCCCTCTCTCGCTGTGTTTCTCTCTGTCAAATAAATAAAATCTTAAAAAAAAAAGAAGAAGACTTAATCAGAACTTCCAAGGATGGAGTCCTGCCTCCATTTTTAATAAATTTTCTAAAACAACTTCTATGAACACCCAAGTTTGAAACTATGTTGTTAGGTTTGGTAGAAAAACTTTGAAGATATATTAAAATCAGCAAATGCACTTAGCCTGATATTTGCTTGGTCATGAGGGAAGAAAGCTGGTTTTTAAGACGGTTCACCTTAAAAAGAATGACTATCTTGCTTGGATTTAGTTGAACAGATAAATTGGGTGCTCATGCATATAGAGCTCTGTAGTTTGGGTGAGAGACTTGGTTCCCCAGCAAAAACACATTGCAGTATAGTGAGGCTGAGAAAAAAACACTGTCACTGATTGATGGCCAGACCCCTACGAAGTTTTGAACCTTTAAAGAAGCTACGATGGGGTGGCTGATTTGTGTTTGAAAGGGGCTAAATGTTCTCTACTTGAGTTCAAGGAACCAGCTGCTTCCGAAGCTGGCAAAGGACAGAAAACCTGGAGGCAGAGTAGCTTCAATTTGCATGAGATGTACTAAGCAATCTTCCCATTAGCTGGCTGTTGCCTCTCTTGATGACTACCTTGGGGAGGAGATGGGGGTTGTGAACTTTGAAGTGGATTATTAATTATTCATGCCTCCTTCGCCTGGATGGAGGTAACCTGCATCTCAGGAGCCAGGCCCAGAATTCATTATCTTCCTGCCGATGTTTGCAATAAAAATAAGACTGAATATTAATCCTTTCACCTTCATCCTTAACTCCCTCTTCCCCATCCTCCATTCTCTGGATAGGTTGTGTGAAATCGTGCCTGTCCCTTAATTCTCCCTGAGCCATTTATTGTTTATTCAATTATTTGGAGGCCCGTGGAACTGAGAATTAAGTTCAAGGGCTAGTTACTTACTTGAAAATTCCCCAGAATGCAGTCTTTCCTTACTCACGTTTTCAATTTATTTTTCGACATGTTTGTGATAATCATGTCATGATTATTGACTTGTCATCCGTTTATTCCTAATTTATATATTTTGAAATTTTAGGATCTGCATGCTTTTCCTGTTGTTCAGGTAAAGTTCTCTAGAGACTTTGCTGTCATCTTTAGTCAGGGTTTTATAGTAAAAAGCAGAAGACTGGTTATTGTCAGGTGTAAGCATTTGTGTGTATGCATATGTGTTTATGTTGTGTATGTATATATGGCTCTTGAGTCTGTCAGTATAGTACCCTTTTTAAGGGAGAGTTAATAGATAAATCATTATTTATGAAAAATATAAGTTAATTAAGTTGGAGATCGTTAGGTCCTTATAATAAAGAATAATCTGCCTCATCATCTGATTTGTTGACACAAGGTTGACTAGAGGTGGGTTAAGATTAATTTGCAGAAGACTCAGTATAAAGATTTATGAACAGGAAAGGGAAAATATGAAAAAAGGTATTACATGACAATAGTTAATTGAGCAAATATAATGAGAGTCACTAAGCTAATGCCAAGAAATATATGTGGTCAGCGTGGATGCCTGTAGCCATTGCTTTCTTGGATATGTTCCAACTTGCCTTTTTTCCTTCTTATCCTCTCTCTTTCTTTTCTCTCTCTCTCTTTTTTCTCTTCATTAACTAAATAAAGCAAATAGTTTACACTAAAGTTCACTCTTGGTTTTATACATCCTATGGGCTATGATAAATGTATAAGACCATGTAGCCATCACTACAGAATAATTTCATTGCTCTAAAAATTCCCTGTGCTCCACCTACTCATCCCTCCCTGTCTCACTCCCAGAAATTCTGGCAACCACAACTTTTACTTTCTTTTTCAAAATGTTATGTGGTTGGAGTCATACAGAATATAGCCCTTACAGATTGGCTTTGTTCACTTAGTCAATTTGATATGCCCTCATATCTTTTTGTGACTTGATAGTTCATTTAATTTTGTTGCAGAATAATATCCCATTGTATGAGTGTACAGTTGACCCTTGAACAACATGGGAGTTGGAGAACCAACTCTCTTCCCTGCATAGTCAAAAATCCATATGTTATTTTTGACTCCCCCAAAACTTAACTGCTAATACGCTACTATTGACCAGAAGCCTCACCAATAATGTAAGCGGTCAATTAACACAAATTTTTGTGTTATATATATTATATACTGTAGCCTTAAAGTAGCTAGAGGAAAGAAAATGTTAAGAAAATCATAAGAGAGGCACCTGCATGGCTCAGTCAGTTAAGCAGCTGCCTTTGGCTATGGTCATGATCTCAGGGTCCTGGGAAAGAGCCCCAGGAGACTGCTTCTCCCTTTCCTCCCCACTTGTGCTCTCTCTCGCACACTCTCTCCCTAAAATAAATAAATAAAATCTTAAAAAAAAAAAAGAAAATCATGAGAAAGAGAAAATACAGTTATAGTATCATAGTGCATTTATTGAAAAAAAAATGCACATTTAAGTGGACCCATGCAGTTCATACATGTATTGCTGAAGGGTCAACAGTACTCAGTTTGTTTATCCATTCACCAATCGAAGGACATTTGGGGTAATTTCAAGTTTTGGCAAATTTGAATAAAGCTTTTATGAACATCTATGTGCAGGATTTTGTGTGGACATATGTTTTCACTTAATATGGGTAAATATCAAGGAGTGTGATTACTGGATTTTATGGTAAAACTATGCTTAACTTTGCAAGAAACCGTCAAACTGTCTTCAAAGTGACTGTACTATTTTGTATTCTCATCAACAATGAATGATATTTCCTTTTGTTTCACATTCTTATCAACATTTGGGGTGTCAGTGTTTTGAATTTTAGCCATTCTAATAGGTGTGTAGTAGTATTTCATTGTTTTAATCTGCAATTCCCTAATAACATGATATTGAAGATATTGTCATATGCCTACTTGCCATCTGTATATCTTTTTTGGTGAGATGCCTCTTCAGATCTTTTCCCTATTTTTAAATTGGGTTGCTGGTTTTCCTATCATTGAGTTGTAAGAATTCTTTGAATATTTTAGATACTAGTCCTTTATCTGATATTTTTTTGGCAAATGTTTTCTGCCAGTCCCTTTTCTTTTATTCTCTTAATAGTCTTCCACAGATCTGAAGAGTTTAATTTTAATGATGTCTCATTTATGAATCTTTTATTTCATAAATCATGCTTTAGGTGCTTTTCTTTTTTGCATCTTTCTTTCTCATTTTTCTCTTCTCTTCAGAACTCAGAATGAAGCTCAGAGTGAACCACGGTCTTTTCATTTTCTATTCACGTGATTGTGGACAAATTTTATTTCCTCTCTAAGTTTACAAAGTTTATTTCCTCTTTTAGTTTTCAGGTTCTTTGCCTATAAAATGGAAATAATAATGTTGTCTACTCCTTGAGTGTGCTAAAAAGATTATGTAAAATTGTGTCTTGAAAATCATTATTTTAACAGTATGTTTCTATGAAATGTTACTGTCTCTTTTTCTCATCTTCCTCATTTGTCTTTCTTACCATTCTCTGTCTCTCTTTTATGTTTTCTAATGTTAGTGAGGGGGAGCAGAGGGAGAGGAAGAGAGAGAATCCCAAGCAGGCTCCGAGCTCAGTGCAGAGCCTGACACAGGGTTTAATCACATAACCCTGAGATCATGACTTGAGTGTCAATCAAGTCATATGCTCAAACCAACTGAACCACCCAAGTGCCCCTATTACTGTTCTCTCTTACCCAGCCTTGAATATGGGACATATTTGCCAGTCTACCATTGTGTGAATGAATGGTAGGTAGTTTATAGGATGCTGCATGTGTATGAGCCCAAATCAAATGTAGGTTTAAAAATGATTTAAACTGACCACACCAAAGTCAATTCAAATGAGAAGATGAGTGATTTTCTTGTTTTTTCATGTTGTACCTGACCTTTTGGTGCTCAGATAATCTGACCTGGTGAGCTCAGATTATTCATAAAGTGAGTCTAACATCCTATTTTAACCTTAGAATTGATTTGGTAGGGGGCATGTTTCCATTTCAGAATCTCATCCTCAACCCTGTTATAATTATTGGTCCGACATTGATAACTCCCATCCATTGAGGCAGCAGTTTTCGAATTGTGTCCTGGAGAGACTTCTGTCTGTTCCTATAGTTGTGATAGGGGAGGATTATCATCAGGACTTTGAAACCATCTTTCTGATTTCACTAGAATAGCTTTGTTTGTTTTAACAAAAATTTCATGTGAAACTTTACTTGAAGAAATGGCTTTTTTGCTAACGAAATGTTTGCTTTTTACCAAAATTATAAATGGGAATTTATCAAAATTCTAATAAGTTCATTGGTACTCTGTCTTATTAACCAGGTCATATATTTCAAGCCCATTTCTGGGAAGAATTATATTAAATGCATTAATCGTTTTATATGATTAGAAAGCTAATCGGTCTGTTGTGCCAGGTACAGTGGTTGAACAGTGAACTATTCTCACCTTCAAGCCTTCTGTTTTTATAACTGCTTATGACAGAACCACTACATCTTACCACTGATTCAACTCAAGTTGAAAAGCACTTATACCCACACTTTACTATGTTTTCTTTCTCACTTGATTTATAAATCTGGCCTTTATATTTTGAGAGCCAAGGATGCGGATATAGACTTGAGACATAAATAATGAGGTTGTTTGTTATTCTTTTTCTTTTCCAAAGAGACAGGTCAAGCCAGGGTTAGAAGAGAGAGCTGTTTGAATGGAAATATAAAAGAAGAAGCCTCAATGGAAATATTCAATCCTTTAATTTTGGATATTTACTGCATTAATTTATGCTGATCCATCCTTTGAAATATCTTGTGCATCTAGTTTTTTGTTTCCTATTCCCACAGCTTCCATTCTCTTCTAAATAGTCCCCAACTCATGTCATTTTTTCTATCTTCATTCTCTCTCACCTTTATTTCTTTTTACACATGGTTTTAGAATACCTTTCTAAAATGCCAATCCCATACTGTTGCTTTCATGGTTAAATATATACATACATATAGATAGACAGATAGGTGATAGATATATAGAGATGGATTTTTAATATATTTACATTCTCAAGTGACTACTCATACACATGCATATACACACACTCTATAATATATATATGTGTGTGTGTGTGTATACTTTTTTTATATATATATGTATTTTCAAGTGACTACTCATTGTGTCAGGATAAAGTCCCACTCAGTAGCATGAAATTCAAGTTATTCACACATTTTATTTATCTTTAAAAAGCTATTTCTCGATCTTAACTTTAAGGCCTTGGCTGAAGCTTTGTTTCCTATTGCCCCATCTGGTTGACCAAATAACTGGGCCATTTGCCCTTCAAAGTTTGGTTTGATCCTTCATTCCATCTATGACCATCACTTCTATTTAAATTTATCTAAGCACATAGTCTGACAAAATAATTTTTGATTAAATTAATATTATCTTCTTATTGTTTGTGCTATATTTATAAGTGAATTTGCATCTCTTGTAAAACAAGAACCACTTCTTACCACAGAACCACAAAAACTGACAATAAAAACAGCTAAAATGTTTTATGAGTGCTTAGTATGATAAGCACTATGTTTCCATCATCTTTTTTAATTCTCAAAGTCACTGTAAGCTAATTATTATTATTCCATTTCACACATGAGAAAACAAAGTCTTCTAGATATAATGACTCTCCTAGGATACCACAGACAACATTTGGCAGAACCAGGATTGAAACCTAATTCTATCTGGCAAAACAAAACAAAATAAGAAACTCTTTTCAGTTTATATATTGTACAATACTTCTTTGGTTTCCACTTCAGTAGCCAGGACAGCTCTACCAAAAAGGAAAATTTGACTGAATTTTTGAAATCCTTAAAGAAAGGGAGAAATAGGAATCACAATAAGGAAACATAAAATATTTTAGTGCTTCCCTAAAAACTAAATTCCTATTTCAAAAAACAAACACACACACACACACACAAAACAACAAACAACTAAATTCCCATTAGTGAGGCAAGGAACTGATACTGGAGTCAAGTTGGAGGTCCTTCCATAATCATGTTGTGCTCTGACATAGAATTTTCCTGGATTAAGCAAAAATTATAAAGCCCCATGAACAAGGATGAGTGAGCAAAGGTGGTCCTTGAAGAAACCCCTGTAAGTATGGGTGTTAGATTTTTTCTTTATTGAAGCCAGAGTCACTACACTAAATATCATCAAATGCTTCTCCTGGCTAAAATGAATAGTGAGGCCAGAAGTAACATTTTGGTGGAATAAATAGCAAAATTATTCTGAGATCCTTTCTCAATTTCTTTGGGAATGAAGTCCTGTGTAGAGAACAAAGAATTCACTACCTAGTCATTGGCACACTTTTCTAAGGGAATAATAAGACTTGTTAAGTTCCTTGGTCTGCAAAGATGTTTTTCTTCCTTGTTTAGAACATGGAACAAAGCTGGCATTGATAATGATTTCTTTGTTTATTTTTTTATACTGACGATTTTTTTCTATCTCCTTTTTTATTGATTACTACAAGCTTCTCCTTTTCTGCCTACAATGCTTTTGGCTGTTTTGAATGCATATCACATCAGAAATATGATCCAATGATTCTGGGGAAAGGCAAAGGTTCTATTAGTAATTACAGAGATGAAAAAGGGCATATTGAAATCTCAGTCTGTCCTCTCACTTATAATTTCTTTCCTCTTTTCTAAGTTGTTAATTTAGACCAATGACTAGGACAGCTATGTTTGAAACCAGGATTCGTTAATATTCTGCGAGACAGTTTTCCTATCTCTCTGGGACAGACATATTCTCGCTCTAATCTACTTATTGTATCAGATCGTTGACTGAGAAAACAGAAGCTTAGAGAGATATTGAATAAAATTCAAAATAAACAAACAAAAAAGGTAGCCTAGGGAAACATGAGCAGACTCTTCCAAAAGAAGAAAAAAAAAAGAATAAATATAAACTAAGTAAACTGTTTTCCCCTCAGGAAGGTTTTTTACTTAATATTTGGGCCAGATCATTAATTGGAAGGGATAATAATCATTGAATATTTTTTAGCTAAAATTAAAAAATATATATCTGTTAACATTTTTTATTTGCTGTAGATTAAAATCTGTGTGAGCTTTAGCTTCTTTAACTTCCCTTCTACGTAAGTCAATTAAGAAGTTTAGGTTATCAACTGTCAAGGTAATAGAAGTTAGTTAGGAAAACTTAGGGAGAACACCAAAGTACTTAGGTAGTTTTAAGAAACAAATCCTAAACCCCCAAAATTTCATGGGATTTAAAATTGTTTAGATGAAATGCTTCCTAAAAATTTTTTTTAAATTTATTTTGACAGGGAGAGAGAGAGAGAGAGCACAAGAAGGCAGAGAGGCAGGCAGAGAGAGAGGGGGAAGCAGGCTCCCTGCTGAGCAGAGAGCCCGATGCGGGGCTCGATCCCAGGACCCTGAGATCGTGACCTGAGCCAAAGGCAGAGGCTTTAACCCACTGATCCACCCAGGTGCCCCTCCCTAAAATTTTATATGGTTTAAATAATTGTTGCTAACTTGTTATAAAGGAGAAACAAGTATATTTGGATTTAATTAGGCTCCAACCATAGAAAGGCCATTTGAGAGCCTTGAAGGACACAGCAGGATTTGTCTATGCTTATTAACTAGATAATACTGGTAAGGGACTCTAAAGATGAACAGTGTTATGTAAAGACTAGTCTTGTTATGGAAGTCTTTAAGCCTTTAAGCCTGAGTTTGTAATATATTCAAGGAATTCGTCAGTCTTAATCTTAATGGGCTGAATTTTCCTACCGTATATTTTCTTTGTGGTTTTAAAACTCCAACTGACTTTTGAATTATGATTGTTTAAGATAAGTTTTTAAAGATAAATATGGATACTTTATAACTCCATTTTGTACCATTATTATACTTTAGTCTAGAAGATGTACATACAATCTTTGAAATAAAATTTTATGCAACATATTGATAATTTCTATTTGAAATTTTAAAATCATCTTCACTATTGTTATACAATTGACCTTTGAACAACATGAGTTTGAATTGTACAGGTTCATTTATATGAAAATTTTTTACAGTATAGTACTACAAATGTATTTTCTCTCCTTATGATTTTCTTAACATTTTATTTTATTTTATTATTTTATTTTATTTATTTTATTATTTTATTTTTATTATTATTTGACAGAGAGCAGAAGAAGGCAGAGCAGCAGGCAGAGTGAGAGGGAGAAGTAGGCTCTCCACTGAACAGGGAGCCTGATGTGGAGCTCAGTCCCAGGACCCTGGGATGATGACCAATGTGGGGATCAATCCCAGGACCCTGGGATCATGACCGGAGCCGAAGGCAGTTGCTTACTCGACTGAGCCATCCAGGTGCCCCAATAACATATTTTTTATAGCTTACTTCATTGTAAGAATACAGTATATAATACATATAACATATAAAATATGTATTAATTGTCTATTTATGTAATAGGCAAGACTTTAAGTCAATAGAAGGTTAGTAGTAGTTAGGTTCTGGGGGAATCAGAAGTTATATGCAGATTTTCCAATTGTTTAGGGAGGTCGATACTTCTAAGCCCAGCAGTACTCAAGGGTCAGCTGTATATTTTAATTATCTTCCCTTCTCTCAGTCTATACATTTCTCTTTGAAAATTCAAGTAATGCAAGGAAAGTAATAGCAACCTAATTACCTACTTCAGTAAGGAACAGTTGAAGACCTAGCTGTGGCGAGAGAATTTTATGTAACTTTGCATAAAGGTTTAGAAGTTTCTTTTTGTGTGAACAACACACAAAATAGGAAGTGTATTTGTATATAAATACTTATAGCTAAAAGCTTGGATATAGTCAAATATTAAAAATATAAAATTCCTGGGGCGCCTGGGTGACTCAGTGGGTTAAAGCCTCTGCCTTTAGCTCAGGTCATGATCTCAGGGTCCTGGGATCAAGCCCCACATCGGGCTCTCTGCTCAGCAGGGAGCCTGCTTTCCTCTCTCTCTCTGCCTGCCTCTCAGCCTACTTGTGATCTCTCTCTGTCAAATAAATAAATAAAATCTTAAAAAAAAAATGTAAAATTCCTTTGTTATGTCTGGATCGCGACCCTTCAAAAGAACCCACAAAAGGCAGGCTAGATGCAACAGCAAGAGGATTTATTTCCAGCTAGCTGAGGCTCCCACTGGCACACATGACACAGCGCAGTGCTGAGGCGAGAAGCCCCGCCTCTCCCCTTCGCAGCATTTTTATGCACTAGAGTAAACAAGCACATACATCACTACACACATAGGTGAGTTCCTTATTCTTTATATGGCAATTACCTAAATCTATGCATTTCGTTGGTGCATTTGAACAACTCAGGGGCTAGGCATCACACAGGGAAGCGGAAGAATCTAAATTCCAGGAGTAGTTTCACGCCCATACCCTAGGCCTGTCTTTTTCTGGCTTAAAATGAAGCCTGTCATGGAGGAATGGTAATCTACACTAACTTACATTTAGAATTAATTACTTAAAACTGAACTCCACACCTTATGTCATTTAAAACCTTATGTTCATATCAATTGTTAGGGAATTTTTTGTTGATGTGGAATAAACCTTTAATTTGATGGTGAACTTTATCTCCCATAAGATACTTTGCTTTCATTATTCATTTTATTTGTTTTGTGATGCTTTTACTTAGATACTGAAGAATACCTGTATTAATACCATTTAACTGTAATAACACATCTCTCTCTAATTAACAAAAGGATTTCGCTCATTGAAAAAGAACAAAATTCATAGAGTGTTGAAAAGAGAATACAAACATCTATCAAATGTCCACTCATGATTTTTTATTTATTCATTCATTACTTATTGATTACCTGCTTAATATTAATTTGAGGAAAGGTAACATATTATAAAAGTTTATTTCTTAATTGGGGTTGTTGTTTTTTTGCTTTTTTTTTTTGTTTTTCGTAAAGAAGATTTATTTTTCTTTAAATTCTACTCAGAAACTGGGCTCAGAAATTACTCAAGAAAATAATTCTGCAGAGGTCTTGTTAGAAAAAATTACTCTTATCAACTTTGTATTTTTATTCTATTTATTCTCACTTCTTTCTCCTCCATTTGTTTGAATAAGCAAACACACACACACACACACACACACACACACACACACACACACACAAGAACCACTCCCCTACCCCCAATGATGGGTTCTGGGGGGATGCTCAGTTTAATGTGATAATGTGAAGGTTATAGTGTACAGTTAATCTATCAAATACTAATCTAAGGTGTTGATTTGAAGGTATTTTGTAGATAAGGTTAAAATCTAGAGTTGATTTTTTTTAAAAGATTTTATTTATTTATTTGACAGAGAGAGATCACAAGTAGGCAGAGAGGAGAGGGCAGGCTTCCTGCTGAGCAGGAAGCCCAATGCGGGGCTCGATCCCAGGACCCTGAGATCATGACCTGAGCCGAAGGCAGAGGCTTTAACTCACTGAGCCACCCAGGTGCCCCTACAGTTAGTTGAATTTATGTCAAGAATATTATTCTAGATAATCTGGGTGGGCCTGATCCAGTCAGTTAAAGCATCTAAGAAAGGAACTGAGGTTTTTCTGAGGAAGAAAAAATCCTACTTGTGGACTGAAATGGCAGCTCCTGCTTGTGAGCCTCCTGCTGGGACTCCCTGATGGTCTGCCCTATGGATTTCATACTTGGCTAGCCAGCTGCTACAATTGTATAAAGCAATTTCTTACAATCTCTATCAATCTCTAATAAGTTGATGATAGATAGATGATAGATAGATAGATAGATAGATAGATAGAAAGATATAGATATATGGATAGATGGATATAGATAGATCTATCTTCTATTTCTTTCTTTTCTTTTTTTTTTCAATCTTCTATTTCTTTTGTTTGTCTGGTGGAACCCTGACTGATACAAGGTTATAATGCTATACAACTGTGATTATCACCAACATATTCATAATTGGTTCATAAACAATGATTCATAAAGCCTCATATTTTTCCTGAAAGATAGGATGTATTAATCATATGTTTCTGATGCTTTTGACCTTGAGAAAACTGCCTCCTTCCAGGTCTAGCCCATTCCAAGAGATGGCAAAGGGCTTGCCTGCAAGGCTGTCTTTCACATAGGAACCGTCCATTTGGGAGCCCACATACCAGCCTCTTCCTTTCCCAGGTTCTCACACCCAGGGCTTCTATTCCCCGGCACTCCTCAGCACAGGGTCATATACCAGACAATTAGGGACAGTCCCTCTGCCCCAGAGCCCACTGAAATTATTCAAGCTAGCCAGTTCTGAGCCTGCTTAGCCTGCTTTGCTCTTTCTTCTCAGGAACCACAATAAAGGCCACCATTTTTCCTTGTTTTATCTACCTCCCTACTAGCACTGTCCCTTCCCTGCGTGGCTCGACCATGGAATATCATGCCCCCTCCTTTTGGGATCTGTGAGAACAACCAACTACCCTTTCAATAGCATCATCCCCTGATCTGTTGGCCCACCATAACTGAATAATAATAAAATCTACATTTTTTTTAAAGATTTATTTATTTATTTGAGAGAGAAAGAGAGAGAGAGAAAGTGGGGTAAGGGCACAGGGAGAGGGAGAGAGAATCTCAGGCAGACTCTTGGCAGAGGATAGAGCCCGACATGGGGCTCCATCTTACAACCCTGAGGTCAGGACCTGAACCAAAATCAAGAGTCAGCCGCCTAACAGATTGCCACCCAGGTGCTCCTAAAAACTACATTTTAAAACAGAGGGAAACGTTTTAAGTATTTTCAATGTACCCTACAACAATGCTTTATAATATTTTAGCAGATAGTGAATTGATTTTGCTTCAAGGGTGTTTTAAATGGTCTCTCATATATCTATATACTCAAGTTTCTTATTCTTTTGTTTTAAATCCAATAGGTGCCTTTCCAATTACTTTTTAGAACTGTCATTGTTAACTTCACAGTAATAAAAAAGACTGTGGATTAGAGTCTCTGGTTCTTCATTAGTACTTGACTGACTTTATATTTGGGATCCACACATAGATTGCCAAATAAATTGACATATGAAAAATGCTCTAGATTTATTTTGTTTTTGTATGTGGGGGCAATATTTACTGTAACGAAATTCCTTAATTTTCATAAGTACACATGCTTGTACACATACATCTTTCTCAAATACACACACAGATGCAGTGAGCATACTTTTATCTGTGTTGGTGCTTTGGATACCACACTAACTTCGAATGTCTGTTTTCTTCACCTATGAAGCATTTATACATAGCTTAAACTGAAAAAAAAAATGTTATTTATATACTAGAAACCCAAACCTCAGAAAATTGATAGCATTAATAAATCTTTATTTTTGATGTTAATTGTCTGCTTGGTCATTTGTTTTTGTATTAATTTTAGTTTGACTGACTTCTTTTGTTTTGCTGGTTGGTGGTTTGGCCACAGGTAGACATAGGAAAAGCTTATAAAATGAGAGATATAGATTCATAGCTGGAGAAGTGAGTCAATATATGAAATTTTGAGTTTGTATTTTATTATTTTTTAAAAGATTTCCTTTTTATTTATTTGAGAGAGAGAGAGCTCATGAGCAGGGGAGGAGCAGACAGAGAGAGAGAGAAACCCAAGCAGACTCCACACTAAGTGCAGAGCCTGAGGCAGGGTTAGATCTCACACCCCTGAGATCATGACCTGAGCAGGAATCAAGGGTCAGGTGTTCATCTGACTGAGCCACCCAGGGACCTCCGAAATTTTAAGGCTTTAAATTTATATCCTGTCCAGAGGTGGCATATAGCCTTAAAATAATCAATCCCATTCCTCAAGGACCCTCCTCATACTGAATCTGCTTTCATACATCAGGTGGCAAATATTTGCCACTTTCTCCAGCTTGGGATGTCTGCCAATTGTTTGATTTTGGCATTATTATTATCTTTGTATAACAGTGTTTGTGCAATTATTCAACTATTTAATATCGTAACGTCTTGTCTTTTGAAATGAGTAGAAAATTGAAAATGCTGAAAAGATGGAGATATTAAGCATATTAAGAGTGAAACTTTTAATCCATTTGAATGTTCATTAAATTTACTTCAATTATGAAAGAAAATAAAAAGCTAAATGGTATGGAATCCTAGAAATCTATAATTGAATCCGGTTTTGAAAGGTGAGACTTAATGATAAATGTATAGGAGATGTTATTAAACTGTAGTCTGAGTAATAATTGATAATATTATAGCTAAAAATTTTGAATGCATTTTTTCCCAAACACAGAGCTACGGTTTATAAATGCATTGTATAATTGGATTCCCACAACAACCATATGAAATATATGTCAGGAAGTGTGAAGGGACTGAGATTTTATTCCATTTGCCCACTAACAAGTTAGCATAACAGATTGACGGTAGAAGATACAGACTCTTGGATCCGAGACAATGAACTTCTTACTACAGACACAGTAAAAGGCAGTGTCAGCATTTACCCTGGTTCTGTAAGCCTAGGTTTTTGCAGGGCAGTGCAAGGAGGGCCAAGTAACTCTTGGGTTATATTAGAGGACAGAAATCCCAAGTTTGGGAAAGCTCAATCTCTGAAAGGAGATCTAAGTAAACCTGCCAAATTTTTGCCCTGCAGGGAGACATTATGCTTGTTGTTTTGGACAGTAAAAGGCGGGCTCTATGTCTATCTTCCAAGGTTGTTTTCTATGCAAACATTTTTGAAAAGCTCCTTTTGAACAAAATGTTGTCAGGACCTTGATTCACAAGACATGCAGAAATATGAAAGAGCCATGGAACATTGTCTCCCAACAATGATTTATTATTCCCGGCTTTATGAAACTGAGGCTTTGAGACCTCAGGTGACTTGATCAGTCACAGGGATTGGTATCAAAACATTCTTCTAGTAATCTAAATGCAAAGGGAAGTTCAGAGTTCCGCCTAGCTCTTGATAGGATTAGAGCTCACCAGAGAATCCTTTGTTTGAAGAAGATTGCCATTCTCTTTCCTCTGATTACATTTTGTTATCTGTGGACTATGCAAAAAAACAAAACAAAAAAACAACCTCCCAACTCCAACTTTTTTTTTTTCCAACTCCAAGCTTAATCCATGCTCAATTCCTTGCAATTTTTTCAGTCTTAATGTCTTCTTCCAAATATTAGAACTAATTTCTCCTTGCATCCAATGTCACCTTAGTTTAGCTAAAAAAGTTAGCTTTCCAAAATACATAAAATTAATTTGTGTGGTCTATAGCAAATGGAAATTCAGGTTGTTAACATTTGAAATAATTCTAGAGATTGGATAACCTAAAGAAAAACAATAGCAATGGCATCAATAAGCCTGTATATTTTCAATAAGGAATTTGTAAAAAGTTCTATTTTTCTGTAAAGAGAACCTTAATTTACAATCTGCAAGGTTATTGTTTTTCTTTTAGACTTGCAACCGTCAAGAAGCATTTCAAGAGTGCACTGTATATTAAAATATGACTTTCTCCACATAAGCATCAATGTTAGGGCTATTTAAGAAGACAATCAATGTCGCACTTCCCATTACTGGGAAAGTCACAATGGAAGTATAACCCTGTGCATGGTTTGTGATAAAAGAGGGGAAGAAGTGACCTTGGCCTGGAATGAGAGAAGAGACCACAGGCCTTAAATGGAACTTCTCACCTGAACTGGACTCAGTGGATGTGTAAATAGAAAAAAGGAAGGAAGCTATCTACGTTCTCATCAGGAGCTGTGATTTTGATTTAAATTTTGCTCTAAATTACGTGTTAACCATGCTGACTCTGATGTGTTAATAATATTGGGTAACCCAACCCATTCTAGAAAAGAGGAACAGTTGGTTTTATTTAGGTGTTACTCTGAATAATCCAAAATTGAGTCTATGTGATTATATGCTGTGTTTGTGGAATCAGCTTCTGGATTTAGTTCCTATTAAATGGCACTTTTCCCCCCATCAATCTCTATTTTATTGTGAGACAGTAAGTTATACGATACAATCTTGTAAAATGGTGCTAGACTACAGAGTAATCTGCAAGGTGTAGATGTGACCTTGGGAGAGTTTTGTACCCGTACTAATCTACAAATATCTGAGGAGAACGTGCCTTATCATTTTCACTCAAAAACAGATAAAACCATCTACCAACCAGAATTTTCTATCAATTCCCCTGAACCTAAATGCAACATGTTTCATTCTATACAGGACATATGAAAATTTGGTTGAATTCTACATTAAATTCTGCACTGTTCTGGGGACTTACTGAACAAAATTAACCAGTTGTATCCAAATTATAAATGGTTCTTCTAAGGTGCCGATTAAAATATTAGCAAACAATTCAGTCATCTGATCAGCTGTCCCTAAATTGTAAAAGCTCTCTACCAGGTCAGACTTAATCTTTAAATCCTAATAATTTCTGATCTGTATGAAGAATCTGAATGAGTTTTTGTTCAATATCTATAATGTAGCTCAGAGAAGTGTTTCTCATTTTCAGGCAATGTGTAATTCAGCAACTGAGTTACAATGTGCTGTACCAATCATAAATTCACTACAAGAATAAAATAGATAAGGATATAGTAGATCCAATCCCAACTCATAGGTCTGTAACTACATAAGTCACATAGAATTTTGATGATTTCAAACATCTATAAGAGAGCTAATACTGACACCCAGGTACTTTTTATTTCATTAAAAAATAAAAGGATATAAGGCATTTAAAAGAAGGCATGCAATGTTTAGAGATTTCATACCGAGAATCAGTGATTATTGCTCTTCTTTTTCTATTTCCAAGGGTGAAGGACATTATTTTATGAGCATTAGCAGATTTTAGCTGTGAAGAAATAGCCACCTGGGGCCTGGAAAGAATGTTGACAAAGCTGTGGAGCCAAATCATATTGGAGACACTGAGGTAAAAGAATCAGGAAGAAGGAAGTCACGTAATTCGAGCTGGTGAAGCCCAAGGTGGATAGATAAAATGTAATGAGAAAATGGTAGGCTTTAAAATCATCGAAATAGATGAAGATGCTGACTCCAACACATGGCCGAACAAGGCTAAGAAAATCCTGGCACTCACTCTGAAAAACGTGTATACATATGTTAAATGGTAATGGAGGAGCCCCCTCTGTGGTTCACCCCAGCTGCAGTCGTTTGTCGTTTTCAATAAAAACTTAATGCCTCTCCCAGAGAATGAATGCGTGCTCTGGTTTATAAGGGGATAATGCACTGGCCTTATTTCCAATGCCTGACAGATCAGCAAATACACATAGGCACAACTGCCTATTTGCTATTTACTACTACGGTAAATGGCAAGCCATAAAATGCGATCTGTTTAAATTGCATTTTGCAAACAATCCTTACTTCATGCCATACACTCTGTGAAACATTATTATTATTATTTATGAGGCACAGTTAAGGGTGCCCGGTGCTGGGAGAATTGTGGATTTCTTTCACATTTAATTTTGTGAATGGAAGGGGCCTGGAGATTATCTTGTTGGGGACTTTCATTTTTATGGTAGAAGAAACTGGAATGCTGTAATAACTTGACTATGATCATGCAGATAACTAGAGATGGAGGCCAGCTACAAATGTAAGTTCCTAGCGTCTTTTTATTTTAAGTTGGACTAAATAGCCATGTTCCTATTTATAAAGCAATTGCTTCCAGTGAGTTACCATGAATGAGCACTTTGAATATGCCATTTAAAAAAAGTATATATATGTATATGTATATGCATATATATATGTATATATATGTGTGTATATATACATATGTATATATATATATGTCACCATTTAGGTATTTCAACATTAAAACCTTATCAGTCAAAACTACGTTTTAAGATTCATCATGTGTAGTGATTTTTTTTTTAATTTATTTTTTTTCAGTGTTACAAGATTAATTGTTCATGCACCACACCCCGTGCTCCATCATGTGTAGTGATTATGGAGATTTTGATCCCATGTTTCTATTAAGGGGCTAGAATAAAGAATTCTCTCTCTCTCTTTTTAAAGATTTTATTTATTTATGGGGGAGGGAGGAGCAGAGGAAGAAGGGCAAGCAGACTCCACACTGAGCTTCAAGCCTGACAGGAGCCCCTTCTCAGGACCCTGAGATCAAGACCTGAACTGAAACCAAGAGTTGGATACTTAACCAACTGAGCCCCCCAGGTGCCCTAGATAAAGGATCTCTCTAAACCATGAAAGTAAGAGAGAAGGTACTTCTGTTCTCTGGGATTAAGCAATAAATACAAATAGACTAGAGCAAAAACATATGAATTTTTTCAAAAAGGCAAAATATTTCCTAGCCCTTTAAGCCCAGACGATAATTTTAATTGCATAACTCCTTTTCTCCTTCTTTTTCCACCTTTCTTTAAAAAGCTCCAGTGGCATCCAGATTCAGAGACCAAAATCTAGGTGTTATTTTTTTTATCTATTCACATCTATATCTTCCATCTCAAAGTCATTAGTAAATATTGCTGACATTTCTTACAAAACATCTCAAACCATCTGTTTGTCTCCATTTCTGCTACTGCCCCCCTGGCTGGTTCAAAACCCATCTCCTCTGTCCCTGACAAAAACAAGAACCTCCTGACTGGTTTCCTCCCTACTACTTGGACCCTTCTATGAATCATTCTTTGCACAGCCGCAAAAGTGATTCTTGAAAAATATAAGACTACATCATTCCCATGATGAAAAGTAGTATAGGACTTTTCTTTGCATTTAGTACAAAGCAAACAATGAATTTCTTTACAAAGAAATTTACAAAAGCTGTAAAAACAGCTTTACAAAAACCCTGTAAGATCTATCTACTGACAATTTCTTTGAACTCAGTATCAATTTTCCCTTCACTCTCTAAACTCCCATTTTCTGTGGTACTTCTTAGGTTCCTATAACAAATTGAGCGCATTCACCACCATTGGATCTTTCCATGAACTATTTCCACCGCCAGGAACTGGCTTTCTCAGGGTATATATGAATGGCTTCTAATGGCCATTTAGCTTAAATGTCAACCCTTAGGTCTTCCTGACCCCACAATGTAAAGTAGTTGTATAGTCTTCTTACTCTTGGGGGTCTTTTTTTTTTTTCCAGGACTTCACAAAAAAGTAAAAATAGAGAGTTTCTTGCTAGAATCTACCATCTTCTTATCTCCCTATTTTTCTTACCCTCAGTTGTGGAGGAAACAAGAAAAAAAAAATTAGTTATGAAAAGTGCTGTGCAGACAGTTAAAATGAGGTGACTAAGGAATGATCACAGGAGCAAACCTGAGACATACATAATTCCACATAATGGTAAGTACTATGAAGGGAATTATACAATATGAAAAATGCTATGGTATACACACACTCTCCTCAGTGGTCTTACCTATGACCAATTGGTCTACCCAAACCTTTGTGGTGACATTGGTCCTAGTAAGTTAGGGGCCTGTGAGTGGTCAGTAACAGCCTAAACCGGCCTGTCACATGGATTTGGAAGCCATATTTGGAAGCCATATTTGCATTTTCATTAGCCTGGTGCTTTGACCTATTTTTGACTGATAATGAGGTACCAAGAACAGATATCGTATTAGTCAGATTACTTATTACTCATTCTCCTAAGCTGTGAATTCTAACAAGCCTACATGGTTGGGATTTAGAAAATGGATGTTATTAACACACAGTGGGCCAGATTGCTCCAATGTCTTGAGTTGAAACTGGTTTTATTAGTCCTTGATTTATAATTACTTTAGGAAATTGTAATATGTTTATTCAGGATTACTTTGAGAAGAAATTTAATTCCTGAAAAGAGAAGTAGGTTGGATATCAGATAGAGAGGAAGAAAAAACAGCACACACATGGATGGAGCATTTATTGTGTGCTAGATTGTTAGGTACTTGTTATATGTTCCCAAACTACACTATAAATAGCTCTTCTACTCATTGCAGTTAGTTTATGTGGTGGTGTGATTAATATCTAATTTTCAAAAAGTAGATAATCAGTAAAATGAAAGCAAGGATTTTTCTTTTTTCTTTAACTACCTGGCACTGAGTCTGACACATAAAAAATATTGGAATGAAATTGTTAAATGTAAAAAATAAACATGTTATTTCAATTAATAATTTCAATAATCTCATTAAGAGGTAGTATTTCAGGTTGCCTGGGTAGCTCAGTGGGTTAAAGCCTGCCTTCAGCTCAGGTCAAGATCTCAGGGTCCTGGGATCAAGCCCCACATCGGGCTCTCTGCCCAGCAGGGAGCCTGCTTCCCCCTCTCCCTCTGCCTGCCTCTCTGCCTACTTGTGATCTCTCTCTCTCTCTGTCAAATAAATAAATAAAATCTTTAAAAAAAATGAGGTAGTATTTCACAGATAATACCAATACCAATAGATAAAAAGCTAACATTTGTGGTATAACATTAAAAAAGTCTTGTGGACAAATTTTAAAAAATCTGTATCTATGTAAATCTGTTCAATAGTTGAATAGTATTGAGTAAAAACTATTACATAAAAATACAAACATTATATGATCATTACCCTCTTAGTGGAAATTTAAATTGCTTCCATGTTTCCACCATTGTAAATAATTCATTTGTAAATACACATATATTTTGTGTGTGATTTAAAATACTCATCTTTTAAAATCATTCCTGATTTCTAATTTTTTGTTGTTACTGTTTCTGGGTTTCCTCTTTTTTAACTTCATTAGGTCAGAGGATGGCTTATCTGTATTTTTGTTTTTTTAAGGAAACAAATTTGAGATAAATATTTTGGCTATACTGTTTGTAGTTTCTGAATTCATTTACCCATATGCCAATATTTTACAAACTCCTTCCTTCTCTTTTTGCTAGATTTTTCTGTTTGGCATTCTTTTCAAAATCCCTTACATGAAATGCTTAGTTTATTCTTTCTTCCTCAAAAGTAAAAACATTTACAGCTGTGTATTTGCCTCAAAAAACTAATTATGTACTTTACAGTGGCTAACTGAACATAATAAAAAAAATATATAGCCAAAGTAACACATGACTTACATCTTGGTAATTCATGTTCTAAATTTTGGTTTTTGATTATACTCTGGTGTTTGGGTACTTTTATACTTTGATGAAGCTTTAATTGAAGTAAAGCATAGGTACAGAAAAGTGCACAAATTATGACTGCACATATCTTGTGTTAGAGGGAAGTATTGACAATGAAGAGGAGTACAAAGGAGAAACAAAGTTTTTTCCTTCAGATGGAAATAAATGTTGGGGTTTGTCTTTGTCTTTTCTGAAGACCCAAAAAAGTGGGTCAGTACAGTAGGGGGGAAAGGAAAAACCTTTGGAGTGGCTGTCATTATCTAATCAAAACCACCTACTCTCTTTATTTTTAGTGAAGTGTGATTGCAAGTTGATTCATAGAACAATGTCATTGAATACCCACTATTTGCAATTATCAAAGTCAATAACTATACATCCCTTGTTAAGGAAGATCAACGACTGTGAAATCTTCCTGTTATATTTTTAGAGTTGTCTGTGGTGGAAGAGCCTTAAAAAAGTTTTAGAGGGGTTGACATGCTATTTCAGGGATTGCTGTCAATTTGGGAATAAAAAATATCTTCATAGAAGAGGTGGTTCTTGCTTTCAGGTTGGAAATCACCAATTGGGGATTTCATGATACATATGAAGTTTAAAATATTAAATGATGATGAAAAATCTATAACCTGATAGAAAGGATCCAAAGGAGAAGAAAAGAATAAAGATGCAAGGCACTAACATTCTAAAAAGGAAAGATTGAGATAAAAACAAGTCAAAGTTTTAGACTTGAAAAAAAATTTATCTTTCTTTAAAAATTGAGAGTGGGGCGCCTGGGTGGCTCAGTCGTTAAGCGTCTGCCTTCAGCTTGGGTCATGATCCCAAGGTCCGGGGATGGAGCCCCACATGGAGCCCACATCTGGCTCCCTGCTCAGGGGGAAGCCCGCTTCTCTCTCTCCTACTCCCCCTGAGGTTTGTTCTTGCTCTCTCTGTATCAAATAAATAAATTAAATCTTTTAAAAAAATTAAGAGGAAGAAAAACAGATAGATGGAATGCCATTTTGAGGGAGAAGTGGTAGAAGATACTAGATTTGTATTTGTTACAACACAGTAATGTGATTGATGAAAAGTTTCTAATATGTTTAAGTTTGTAAAACCTCATTTAATGATAAGGAATATAGCAATGCACAACTGATGAAATGAAGAGTGTAAGACCCATTTGCCATGTTTGTCGATCTTTTTTGCACTATTGTAGATCCTCTAAACTCTACTGGAGTCTCAATCCACATGTGTACAGTTCCCTCCATTGGTGATTATGACAGAAATTTTCTGAGTTTCTTTGGTGAGTCAAAGGTCTATTTATCAGAAGCATCTATCAGTAAGCCCAAGATTTAGGTTTGTTGGGGTTCATTCTTGCAGCAGACGAAAGGAACAGATACTTATCAACACCCTAATGCTAACAGATGTAAAATACTGGCTTAGGTCATTTATATTATTTGATTATATGTTATACATATATGCACATTATTATCATCATTTTATGGTTGAGGAAATGGAGACACAAATTTTAAGTATGTCTTCTTGGTACAATGTTGTCAATACTATTTTGCTGTGCAACAAAACCAAAGGCCTGAGGACAGATGGAAGTAGACTGAGTAAGACCTGCAAGCATGAGGGCAGAATATGAGTAGTGCAATCTATTCAGGGTTTGATAGAAATTAGATCAATACAAAGAAGTGATATGGACATTCAAGTGAGTATTGTAACAAAGAGTGGAGTAACCAACCAAGACCAGGTACGAAGGCAAGTGAATTTGGAAAAGAGCCACATGCACTGTAGAGATAAAGAGGGACTGAAGGACTGGAGGTAACAAGGGGGAAGAAGACTATGTACAACACGGTGAGTGAGCAGAGGAAGTGGAGAAATGAAAAACATGGTCAAAGTAGGGAGATTCAGACATTTAGATCTTGAAGGTGGAGAAATTTCAAATAATGGCGAGACTGAAGGTATGGCAAACCAAATTAAAGGAACTTCAGGAAGTTCAAGGAGACAAGAATACGTGAGGTTGGCATTTAGGGATCATTGCCATGGATGTGAAGTTACCACCAGTAATCATGGAGCAAGTGGTGGACTAGAAGCTTATGCATAGGTGGGTTAGTTACAGAAGTTCAGAAGTTAATGAAATTGAGAGGATGGTGGCAGGGTGACAACTAGCCACACACTGCCTTTGTATGATTAGAAAATCTTGATGATTCCCTGGACTAGGGCTCAGATTTTAGATTGTGCCACTCTAGCTGGATTTCAGCTCCTACATATGGGGATCTTTCACACATTGCACAACCTGCAAAATCAAACTCAGTGAGTCTATATTAATGGATAGCATGGATTTTAAATGAGAGATGGCAGAATATCAATGATGAACATCAGTGATCAGCTGAGTCTTTGTACATGTAAAACCACATCCCACAAATTCTCACAAATTCTTACAGATTCTTACACCCACACATAGATGTATCTACATATCTATATCCTTCCACCCTTAGAGACACTATAATCATTCTAGGGTCAACACTGCCAGCAAAAACAGTGAGGAGAATTAAATAGACTGATCCATTCTATCTACCTTGGTGTCAAAGGTAGTGGGAATTTTGTTGTAGTTGGTTTCAAGAAAGAGTCCACCCCCTCCCAAAATGTGAAAGCCAGCTTTTTGGTAGGAGAGAATGGGAGTAGTATTTGAAAGAGAAGTGAGAGGGTAGGTCTTAGAAGTTCTAATAGCAGGGCCAGCTGAAGGAAAAACCTAGGTAGGGTAAGGAAGCACGGGTCAGATTTTCTAGCAATGAGACTCCAGGGATAAATAACAGTGGAGTAGGGGTCTGAGCTGGGGTGGGGCGTCATTTTCATTAACTCACCGAATGAAGCAAGAGGTTAATGGTCAAGATTCCCTACCCGTTTATAGATGGGTTTGGAAAGGCAGAGAGTAGACAATGGCTCCAGAGATCCAAGTAGAATATACATTATTTCATGTGTCCCTGCACCTATTTCCCAGGGACTATATGTGCTTTTATATTTGTGAAACAGAAAAGAGAGCTAGTGGAGGCATACAATAGTTTCCCTCTGGCCCCTGAGGTTGGGCATGGTTTTAAAATAGTAGAGATGGGATGAAAAGATGGGACAGGTATATATTCATCGGGTTTTTTTTAAAGATATTTATTTATTTATTTATTTATTTATTTATTTATTTATTTATTTATTTATTTATTTGACAGAGAAAGAGAGATCACAAGTAGGCAGAGAAGCAGGCAGAGAGGGGGAGAAGCAGGCTCCCTGCAGAGCAGAGAGCCCGATACGGGCCTTGATCCCAGGACCCCGAGATCATGACCTGAGCTGAAGGCAGAGGCTTTAACCCACTGAGCCACCCAGGCGCCCCTATTCATCGGGTTTTAATGTATCTGACTTTACTTTCTTGTACAACCTTAGGAAGCTAATGACTCATACTTATTTTCTCATTTATACAACTAGGGTCATGTACACATAAAAAAGTACCAGCATCTTTGTTACTACAGTTCTGTAGACTTCAAGGAAACTGCTACTACTAGACTATGAGTCTCCTTATAGGTAGGAGGATTCAGTCTCATAAATCTCTGCCTTTCCAGTGTGTCACACAGTGTTTGACATATAACATATCTCTAATAATTTTTGGTTGAAAGACTGAATAAATTGATACAGAAGATAGTCTTGTGACACTGGGGGCTGCCCTTTATTTCTAAATCCTTTTATGCCAGAAGGTTTCATTGAATTTTCAAGGTGGCACATAAATGTGACCTTGTGCATGGTTCAACCATGTTAACACTAATACTGTCTTACTCTGTTATTTTAGCTGAACCTGAAGTAATTGGGACCCTATCTTCTTGTCTGGATTGATAAGTAGTCTGCAAATGGCTATATGGATTGGTCTGACCACACAGAGCTGGTCACACTCATTCTATCTCATTCTCTCTGCAGACTATCAAGATAACAAACATCTCAGAATTGCATTTATTCTAGAATAGAATGTTGGAAAAGAAAAATTAAAATTTTAAGAAAGCCTGGGAGAAAAAAATACACTACAATTCTTGATGGCAATAATAGGGAACTCATTTAGAAAATCAAGTGCACTAATCAATTTTTAGCTTCCCTGGTATAAATGAACCAAGTTTTATGATTCGTGGGCTAAGCACTTTTTTCTAATTTTTAAAAATTGAGAGCAGATGACAAATTACTGCATAGTAACACATTATGAGGACTGAGCATGCATGTTTATATTTCATTGTTTTAATCTAATCTAATACAACATACACCAAAGTCCCTCATACACACATTTAATGGCATGCATACTCATGATTTTGCTGCATAATAATTAGGCATTAGTGATAAGCAGTTCCCATAAATTACTGCAATTAGTATTGCTCTTATACCACCAAAGCAATTTTTTTAGGTTTTCCCTTCTAATTGAGTTAATTCTTTAGTATCTATCATCAACACAAATGTCAGCAGTTTTCCTAATGCCATGTGTGACTTAATTATTATTCTTTTCCCAGAGTAAGGTCTCAATCAATGTTTGTTGGATTGAATTGAATGAAATCATCATGCAGTAGCTAACATTCACTATGTTATAAGGTAGAAAACCTAGGTTTGCTTCTCTGGGGTGATGAACTTCTGTGTGCATTTCTTAGGGTCAAGTTATCTTCCATCACATATGCTTAGTCTCTTTACTCCTTCTTTGAAGGAGCCTTGTGTTTCAGAATTTGATGAAATGCAGGTCAGAAAATGCTTGGCTAGAGCAGAAGGTGGTAGCCATTGATCACCC
>CM053609.1:104214153-104239503 GCA_028646535.1 Procyon lotor
TGAAGTTCTTAGGAGTGTGTTTGCCATGTCCACATGTCATAGAGTAAGCATCCTACCTGATCCTTACTGGGACTTCCATGGGCAATTTTGGCTTAGGAAGCATTTCTGTAGAGATTACTGTGCATCAGGGACTGTTTAAAATGTTTTACATGTATTAACTCTTCACAATACTCCGTAAGGAGAGTGATATCATTATCACCGTTTCGTAATTAAGAAAACAGGGCCAGAGGGACATGGGTGGCTCATTCGGTTAAGCATCTGCCTTCTGCTCTGGACATGATCCCAGGGTCTTGGGATCAAGCCCAGTGTTGGGCTTCTTGCTCAGCGAAGAGTATGCTTATCCCTCTCCATTTACCCCTCCCGCCTGCTCATGCTCTCTCTCTCTCAAATAAATGAATTAAAAAAAAAAAAAAAACTTAAAAAAAAATAAATGAAAAGAAAAAAAAGAAAGAAAGAGAAGAAAAGGGCTGGACAAGGTTGAGAAAACTGACAAAGTTGCACCTAGTAAATGGCAAGGATGGGAGTCAAGCATCTGGCATCTGGTTCTGGAGCACATGCTGCAAACCCCGCTGCATATTTCCTCTCATGGTGTGCAGAACAGAAGCTCAGACTGAAAACCCAAACACTGCTACACTAAACTAAAAATGATGCAGAAAAGATGGAGAGTGGGAAGGAGAGGTAGGGGACGATTTGGGGAAAGAGTGAACGCGTTCACACCAGGATGAGAGGTACTTTGTAGAGTGCACAGAGACACCTATGGAGGGGCCTTTGGGTGCTGACAATATGGTTTATTTGCATCCTGCTACATCCTCCCAGAGGGAATGCCTTTTTCTACTGGCACAAAGGTGCTATATAGCTAACGACAATCCTGTTTACAAGCTGATGAGCGTATATGAGCACCTTTTTTTTTTTTTAACTAGGAGAAATGGAGCTATCTAATAGACATTATATTAAAAGATTCCAAAAAAAAAAAAATAAATAAATAAATAAAAGATTCCAAAAATATGTTTTCTAGCATCATGACCATTTGCTACCCATTAGAAGTGCTATGAAGGTATTTAGGGGTAAGAGTATTGAGCTAATTGTTGAAAGATCTGATGCCCATACAGCACCAGCCCTTTCACTCACAGGCTGCTGGACTCCTAACTTACACGAATCATTTCCTCTTTTGTAGTTAAGGCTTCAAGATCTGCCTATGTGTAAAATTCTGTGATTTTGTTTCATTTTGTTGAAACATAAATAGCACTTGGATGGAGAGATGCTATCTTCTTTCAAAGCCACTTTGAAACACTAAGTGGTATTTTTGCCCCTGTTTAGGCTGCTCTATTTATCAACTTCTTAACTAAAGGATGTTCCCATGGAAATCACATTAATCATGGATTTATAATGACTAGATAGCAGAAATTCAATAATCGATGAATTTTAATCCTGAAATATTAATTCTTAGTCATTCACTCAGTAGTTAAAATATTTAACAACCTCATATTGGTTGGGCATTAAAACTGCTCTTTAACACAATGGCTGTTTCTGAAAATGCTTGGATGTGGGGAAATAATTGCATTTCTATTGAAGCTATTAGAATGAATCACAATTGGATTTCACATAAAAGTTTTTAAGGCATAGATATTTCACATAATCTGTTCGTAGGTAAGGGTTCTTCAAATAAGGCCGTTTTGTCCACAAGAAATTTTATCTGTGAGTCAGCTTTACCTCCAGTTAGATCAGATATTCTTGCTTTTTTCTCTTTCTTTTTGTTTCTTTTTTCATTTACTCCTTAAATTATTTCTAGGAGTGTTATAACACTGCTATGGACTGAATGTTTGTGTATCTTCCCTTCAAAATCCTACCTCAAAGTCCTAACCCTCAGTGTGAAGGTATTTGGAGGTAGAGACTTGGGGAGGTGATTAGGTCATGAGGGTGGCGTCGTCATGAATAGAATTAGTGCCCTTATAAGAGGAGACCCAAGAGAGAAGTCATCTCTCTCTCTCTCTCTCAATCTCTCTCATGTGAAAATGCAACAAGTAGGTGTCCATCTACAAAACAGGAAGAGGGTCTTCACCAGACACAAGGTTAGCCAATACCTTGATCTTACACTTCCCAACCCTGCAACTGTGCAGAATAAACTTCCTTTGTTTTAGCCACCCAGTGCATGGTAATTTGTTACAGCAATTTGAACTAAGATAAATGCCAATAGTCATTGCTGTGGTCACTTTGTAAAAGCAGGTCAACGCCATCCAAAATCTGGGTTGGATGGCAAGATGACAATGCCACATATACATCAAGATGATACGAAAATGTTTAATACCAACATAATGGGACTTTCTGAAGAGTTCAGGGCAGGACCCCAAGCTGGCCCAAAATAGCTTGAGAGAACAAGGAAAGGAGACCAGTCTGATTTTTTATGGTAATTAGAAGGGTAATGCCAGAGTAAAGGCTCTGCTAGTGGTTTGAACTTCCCACCAGAACCAAAGGAAGGAATACCTGACATTTTAGTATCAGCTTCACTTGCTGGGGCCAGAAAGAGAAGGGAGAGGGGGAGGCTTAAAAGCTGTCAACAATCTAACATCAAAAAATGGAGTCAGATTCTTTATTACAATCCTTTTTAGAACCTGCCTATACAATAGACTTTTCCATCAACCCTTTATAGAAGTAAAGAACATATTATCTCTTTTATTTTTTTATGTCTTTTAAAAATAAACATTTTAAAACATTTCCTTTTCAAAATAAAAGTCATGTAGAGCAAGGCACCGTGGAAAAAGCAAGAGTTAGAACCAAATAAACCTGGAATCAAATTTGAGGTCTGTTGATGGCTTACTGTATCCATCAGGATTCGGTGCAGGAAACAGAATCTACCATAGGTATCTAAAGCAGAGGGGAGTTTAATGGAGGAGGTAGATGCTTATAAAATCGTTGGAGAGGCTGGAGAAACAGGTCGTAGGCTACTCCCCTGGAGTGACTCCAAGAGCTATAGCGAGCTGCTCCCCTAGGCTAGCACTGCCTTTGATGCTGCTCCGGAGCTCTGCTGGAAGCAAGCAGCCTCTTTGGGTGCTCCTGTAGAAGCTGCTTCCCACCATCCCAGAGACTGGGCAATGACACCGGGCTGCTACGGAGGTAAAGCCTCACATTTTCATGGTCTTGCTTGCCAGCAACGAAAGCCACGAGCCACAAGAAGTTCACCTCTGCCTCACTGCCATTGCCCAAATCTTGCAGGAGTAGACGTAATGAGCAGAGGCTAACTCACATCTAGAACCTTAGCTTGAAAGGGATCTGAGAAAATTTCATTGGAGCTTTATAGGTCAAATGAGGGGTTGACAAAACAATCCAGAGTCACTTCCCTCTTTCTGTGATCTGGGACAAATGTTTGAATTTTAATTTTCTCTTTTCAAAATGGATCTGGTACTTACACTGAAAGGATAGCCTTTCAAGAGGTCATATAATTAAAGTGGTATATAGTAGTTGGCCAGATAATGCTATCATTATGGCTATGTCTAAGTATTTCAGAATTTTATTTTATTTATTTATTTTAATTTTTTAAAAAATTTTATTTATTTATTTGACAGAGAGAGAGAGAGAGAGACAGCGAGAGAGGGAACACAAGCAGGGGGAGTAAGAGAGGGAGAAGCAAGATTCCCGCTGACCAGGGAGCTCTTGTAAGACTCGATCTCAGGACCCTGGATCGTGACTTAAGCTGAAGGCAGATGCTTAACAACTGAGCCACCCAGGCACCCCTAAGTATTTCAGAATTTTAGAAATCATCCCACTGAAGGTCCTACTGAGCAGTTCAGTTGCTTTATCATAAAGTACAGCAGCAAAGAGTTTTCACTTCAAGGTAGTCTGTGGGGATTTTATAGTCCAAGCATTAATTTTAGAGATAAATAATAATAAAATAATAATAACATTGCAATTTAGAAATTTTGGGACTCAAACTCATGCCCCCCTCCATGTGAGTATCTACGCATTCATTAATTCCATTAATTCTACTGTTTCAGAATGTTTTTATCACTGCTTGTGCCGGACATTGTACTTCTTGCTGGGTGTGTAGAAGAGAAATAAACAAACTAGATCTTACCCATTGGAGCTTTATAGTCCGGTGGAACAGGGATGTGTTAAATAAATAATCAGAACTGCAATGCAATCACTGTGAAGGAAAAACTGCAGGTTGCTGAGAAAGACAATAGTAAGAAAAAATAGGGTTGCCAGATTTAGCAAATAAAAATACAGGATGTCCAGATAAAGTTGAATTTCACATAAACACCAAATAATCTTTTAGTGTAAGTACGAAGCACTAAAAAAATTGTCTGATCACCTAAAATTCAAATTTAAGTGTCTCGTATTTTATCTGACAGCTCTGGGGTAGAGAGTAATTTAACAATGCCACATTTTCCCTCTTACAAATGAGGAGAACAGGAGCTCAGAGAAACACAGAGACTTGTTTAAGATTACCAGTTAATTGGATATGGGGACAGAATTTGAGCTCAGAGCTGTTTGATTGCAAAGCCTTTTGTTCCTAACTGGCCCCACTACACAGAGGGCAAATTGGAAGAAAGGGGCTGGCCACTTCAGATTCCTGGTTGGCAGGTTTAATAAGCAAGGGAACTTACAAATGTTTGAATTTTTATGAGGCTTGTTTGGAGCAGCTGCAAAACAATAGATCTCCTCACCTGTTTGCCAGAATCTTAAAAGTTTATATGAAGGTCTTACCTGGGTTGTCACACACTTAGTCCAGATGATCTTAACAACACATAGCTCTCTCAAGGAGGCATCCTTGAAATGCCTCCCACTGTGAGAACCACGGACGGAGTGTGTGCCTTCTCAGGGTGAGGGATGGGGTGAGGAACCTCCCGTTGCCCTGGTCTAGCTCACAGGACGTGTCCTTTCAATGACCTCCTCCAAACAACACATAAATCACAGTTAAAGGAAGGAGTGGTCCAAGGCATATTGTTACTGTTTAGGAAAGTGATTCTGGTTTGTGTTTTACATATAATATTTCAGTTTTTGTCACTTTCAGCCTTCAGTCACTTTCTTGTGACTCACTTGCAAGGGAGTTAACATTGAAGTTTTAAAACAAGTTGCCGATTTCGTCTGTGAAGTTTTTAATTTCCTATACTCCTCTGAGGTGTCAGTCATCTGCCTTCCCATAGGAGAGCTTTGTCTTTCACTTCAAGATCTATTGGATTTCTTGTGGTGAGGAGATAAGCAATATCATTAATTCATGACTATAAAGAACTTCAAAACACGTTTTCATTTTTTGTTAGACTTCGAGCATCTTGAACTGTTGAGCAGAAGATTTTAAATGCTACATATTACTTTAAAATAATGCATATTCATTATTGTCATTTTTTGTTGTTGTTCTGGAAGGAAAAGAGAAAGTTCCAGAGTGTAAAGGAAGAGAAAAAACATGTATGCCAAAGGGAACATAGAACATGACTTTTTCCTTCCTGTGATTTTTGGCTATTATTACTCTTAAAAGTTAATCAAGAAAAATGACTTGCTGAATAAAGTAGCACATAGGGTTATATTTCCAATAAAAGTATACTTAAAAACATAAGTTCCCTGTGAAATTACCATGAGATGTGAATATACTGCCCACGGCATTGACCTGAGTAAATTATGACCACTTCTGATGCAGAGTGAAGTCAAGATGGTTGAGTTTATCCAGGGATGGTAAAGAGGTTTCCCTACAGGTGTCAGTTCTGACAAATTGGTGACTTCAGTGTGTCCCATTCAAAAGGGCTCTAAAACCAAATCTCAGTAAAGAGAATGCATCAGTGATTGACTAGCAATGTCTGTTATGACTAAATGATGGATTGTTTTTTGTCAAACATAAATGCGAGTACAGGATTGGTTATTATAAGAGATGGGATGGACCTGTGGCAACTTAAAGGCATACACACACACACACACATACACACGTGATGTTTAATAAATTATTTCAAACTTCTTTTTAAGCAAGTGTCTGAGAGTTGGGGAGAATTTTTCTTACTCGTTAATATAGAAGGTAGAAAGATAAATTCTGGTCTCTTTAAGGCTCTAAATAATTGATTTTGTTCATGAAAATTTTTAACATTGGATAAATAGGTATATAAATATTATTCAGCAAACAAACACATAATTAGGTTGCATTCTCACTCAACCATTTGGGTACAAGGCAAACTGGAAACTTGATTATGCAGTTCTTGGGACAAAGCTAGGACATAAAGGGTCCACTGGGGAGAATAAAAGACAGAAGATGAACTGAAAAGGGGAATAGACAATGGGAAATTATTTTTTAAACTGTGAGGAGAAAAGTAGTTCATGCTAATACTTGCAGCTCAAATTAGTGCAAGAAAAATGGACTTAACTGGGAACTCCCAATCATTTAGTGCTCAGAGTGGACCTGAAATACAGACATAGAATAGCATCTTATTTTGTGATGTTTTGTGGGAAAATTCAATAATGGTAGCTAAGATTTATTACATAAATAGTGCTCTGCAAGTTATCTTTATATTTCAAATATAACAACACAATCCCCGGGAGGTAGATGGTGTCTCAAAATAATGAAACTACAGCTTAGGGTAACTAATGAATGCCTCAGATCTCCACCCCACCCCCTGATCTGGATTAAGACCCCCTGGTCTTTGTTAGTCACTGCCTACATTATTTTTCCAAAATCATGAGTAAAGTATATGCTAAATTTTTCTCATGCTTTCAGTTATCTTGTTTATCTCTGTATCTGAAGGTGCCCAGAAAAGTAACTGCCACATAATAGGGGCTCGATAAATATTTATTAAATGATTGAGTGGAATTCAAAGCATAGGGTCCATAGGGTGGTGAAATTCTGTGGATTGTGATTCTTGCAACTGCTGGCAGGGTGAAGTCCTTTGGGGGAAGGGGTTGGGGCAGGGAATGGGGTACAGTGGTTAACACTGAGAACGCTCAGCTCCAACAACGTGGCCCAGTGGGCAGCCACCAGCTATAATCCCCCTTGGACAAGTGTGAGGACACTGAGCCCTTGTCCATCAGGAGCCGAATTCACTCAAGTCTTGGGCTTGTGCACAACTGTCTAAAAATGATCTAGATTACTTTCTCCTACTTTATGTGCCCTGCTCTTCATTTTCATAGTACTTATCACATTTCACATATATTGGCTAATTAGTCGCCAATATCTATTCTCCCTCTCTCCATGCCCACCTCCCTAAGGCGAGGCACTTAGACTCGTTACAGCCTCAGAACTTAACGTGGTAACTGATCCTTAGTAAGACGTCAAGTGTATTTGTTGAAGGTCCATAGACATAACTTTTCTATACTGGAAAATACATAAGATAGTGATTATTACCTTTTGTTCTTGTTGTTAGAAGCCCATTTGAGACTTTAATGAAAGCCATGAAAAGGCTTCCCAGAAAAATTCAGAATTTTGTCACATTTTCTGGAGATTCATTGACAACCTAAAACCCATTCATATGGAGTTTATCATTTCCAAATTATATTAATTTTCCATTTTAAACGGAAGATGTTCAGTTTTATGGAACACTTGCTATTTGTCAGATTTTGTGCTGTTTTACATATAATATTTCAATAACTCTTACAGCTCTAGGAGGTAAGTCTTGTTTTTAGTTTTTTAAAAGATAAAGAATCAGTGCAAAAGAGACCAACTTACTTATCCAAGCTCATAGAACTGATTAGCAGCAGAGCTGGGACTCACACCAAGATCTTTTTTTTTTTTTTTAAAGATTTTATTTATTTGACAGAGGGAAACACAGCGAGAGAGGGAACACAAGCAGAGGGAATGGTAGCAGGAGAAGCAGACTTCCTGCTGAGCAAGGAGCCCGACGCGGGGCTCGATCCCAGGACCCTGGGATCATGACCTGAGCCGAAGGCAGACGCTTAACGACTGAGCCACCCAGGCACCCCCCCCTTTTTTTTTTAATAGCCTGAGTTTGCACTCTTGACCACTAAAAATCATCTGCCTATTCTATGTTCCTGCTCAGGGTGAGCAGTGGAGTTATCCAGTGAAAGGATGATATGTGAAATGATGATATTAGCTGGCTTGAGCTCCTGGCTTGATGTGAGCAAAGTTTCCTTGATCAAACAGGACAGCCTGTGCCCCTAACAGCACTCAGGATGCATAGAGAGCCCACATTCCTGCTGCACTTGCTTAGCAATTGGCAGAGCTGTGACTCTAAATTATCTTGTGCATGTTTCAAACCATTTAAATTGTCATTGTAGGATTTTGCTTATTAGCAAAATACCATCCCCTGAATACTGATTATGTAAAATAGCACAATTGTCTGGTGATAGGAAAGCAAAGACTTTTGGAATGTAGTCCAGCAGTACGACTGCTCTTTTTTGGTGAAATGTAAGGAAGTTGCTTCTGTAATATTCTTTCTGTAATTAGATTCTGGGTATATTCATATTTTACCACATGTTGATACAAAATAAATAGGCACAAGGCACAGTATTTAAAAAAAATGCTTTGTTGCACATAAATGCCCTTTTGTCACGGTTGAGGCTAAGGAGAGTAAAACATGTCTTCTTTAGCATTTTTCTCCTTTCTTCTTTGGTGATGACAACCTTTCCATCAGAGACTGAGTGAACCCGAGAATACTAAATGCACTCTTGGCATGGGGCTCAGCTCTTAGCTGCCTGGTCTGAGGAGGGGTGGGGGGGGAAGCACTCCTGGTTAAATTGGGGGTCATTAGTATGCTGGTGATTGATCAGCTGAGTTATTCACTTTAAAGCTTCAGCATTTTCACATATAAAGTAATTTTGGTCAGTAAGAGCAAATTACACTCATTATATCCAAATGCAAATACATGTTTAGAAAGCATGTGGTTTGGAAAACAAATGGGATACAATTCCAACATTAATGCCTCATTAGGGGCATTTGCACACATCTATTTCTATCTCCTAGATCTTTATAATCAGCATAATGTCATGCCTCCCTCCATGAAATCAGGAGAGATATTTATTTGTGTCAGCTCTTACCACAGGCATGTGGTACCACATGAGCTTGTCTCCTGAAGGGGAGCTCCCCAACCACCGCTGCCTTCATTTCTTGCTTTCTGCCCTAGTGACTATACTAATCAGATACAACTCAGCCTGAAATCATGCCGAAATCCTAGGTAGCACTCTTAGACAAGGCTGTCTAATCCCTCAGAGATCACAAAATTAGGAAACAACTTTCCTTAAATTTCTTTAGAATTTTTTTTTAAATTTTATTTATTTATTTAACAGAGAGGAGAGAGATCACAAGTAGGCAGAGAGGAAGACAGAGAGAGAGGGGGAAGCAGGCTTCCTGCTGAGCAGAGATACCAATGTGGGGCTCGATCCCAGGACCCTGAGATCATGACCTGAGCTGAAGGCAGAGGCTTTAACCCAGGTGCCCCAATTTCTTTAGAATTACTACCAGCACTGATCTTCAATTAGGGATCTGTAAAGGCTTGACTGAAGGAAGCTTCTTTGTAGTAGATTAAAGATGGTTGCAAACTCTTTAAAAAAAATGGTTGCAAACTCTTTATTATCCTGCTCTTTGAGAGATGGAAGCTAATTCATCTCCACTGAATCTGAGCTTACCGACTGACTTAACCAGTTTAGAGGATATGACATTCCAAGTCTTCTATGAGAAGGTCATTAAGAAGCCTTGCAGCTTCTGTCCAGAACTCTTAGAATGCTTTCTGGGAACCTTGAGCTACTGAATAAGAAGTCTGACTACTTTGGGGCACCTGGGTAGCTCAATTGGCTAAGCATCCTCCTGGTGATTTTGGCTTAGGTAATGATCTCAGGGTCATGAGACTGAGCCCCATATTGGGCTCTGTGCTCAGTGGGGAGTCTGTTCCAGATTCTCTCTCTCCCTCTCTGTGCCCCTCTCCCTGCTCATGCTCTCTCTCAAATAAATAAATAAATCATAAAAAAGTCTGACTACTTTGAGATCATGTGTAGGTATTTCACATTATAGTTTCAGCAGTGCCCAGCCTTCCAGTCATCTCTGCCAAGACACTAAGGATTTTTTCATTTTTTGTTTTTAATTTTCAATGTAGGTCTTATTATTATTCAAGTACAGTGAGACCAAAGGATCAGAAGTCTACTGCCATTGTAAAGATAGTTTGTCACTTAGTTTCTGAGAGAAGGGGACATGCCATGCCACAAGAGGGCCACATGGGGAAGCACTGGGGTTGATAAAGAGGAATGAGGGGAAATCATGGTCAAGGCCTTTATTAATTATTTTCCTTTCCTTTCCTTTCCTTTCCTTTCCTTTCCTTTCCTTTCCTTTCCTTTCCTTTCCTTTCCTTTCCTTTCCTTCCCTTCCCTTCCCTTCCCTTCCCTTCCCTTCCCTTCCCTTCCCTTCCCTTCCCTTCCCTTCCCTTCCCTTTCTTCTTCTTCTTCTTCTTCTTCTTCTTCTTCTTCTTCTTCTTCTTCTTCTTCTTCTTCTTCTTCTTCTATGTTCTTCTCCTTCTCCCACTCTCTCTTCTTCTTTTCCAGAAAGGAATGGGAGATGTAAGAAAAGCAGAGAAATTAGCTAATTTGAGTAATCTCAGTGGACTTCAGGTATAGAGGTTGACCCAACTTGCCTGGTAGCTTGCTGTGAGGTGATTAAGACAGGGGAATATTGGACCTGAGTGTGAATACTCTATGAAAGCCCAATAAATGGGATTTGCCTATTTATTGGTTAGGGATACAGACTTTGGTTGCACAGTAGTTTGCTATCTCTAAGAATTGGCTAGCCTTGGGAGGGACAATCTCTCCCAGGTCAGTGAAGGGCCAGATGCCTCCAGAGCATTAAGAATACAGAAAATAAGAAAATATAGTTAATACAACCAGAAATACAGGTAATACCATCTTTGATGCTCCAGACCAGGCCATCTGCCAGCTGGATACTATAGAAGTAACTCAAAGAGAGCCACATAGAACTGAAGAGTTATCCATCTGAGCCCTGCCCAAATTCCTGACCCACAGATTTGTGTGTAGACAAGTCATTTTCATCCACTGAGTTTGGGGTAGTTTGTTTTGCAACAATAGTTAACTGCAACATTACACTAGTCTTAGAGCAATTTTTCTTTCTATCTCACACACCTGAAAACCATTTAAATGAATATTCATTCTTTTTTTTTAATATTCATTCTTGATCAATGACAAAACTCAGCAAAATTTTAACTAATGGTGATTTCTTGGTATCTTTTGGAAGAATTATGTAATTAATGAGATTTCTTTTAGTGATTCTACTAAATAGGAAAATCACATACAAAACAAAGCATAACACAAATGAATAACAGAAACGACTCCTGGGTTTCTATATTATAAAATTACAATGTCTTCAAACTTGAAGGAGTAGCAGAAGTTCTACACCCTTTTCAAACTAACTCTGCCAAAGGTGAGTGGGTTGGGCTTCCAGGTGATATTAACATCAATGGGCTGTGAGGATAACAGTAATGTTGAAAATGATTACACAGTCAGAAGATAAGAAAACTAATGCTGGGGCACCTGGGTGGCTCAGTGGGTTAAAGCCTCTGCCTTCGGCTCAGGTCATGATCTCAGGGTCCTGGGATTGAGCCCCACATCGGGCTCTCTGCTCGGCGGGGAGCCTGCTTCCCCCTCTCTCTCTGCCTGCCTCTCTGCCTTCTTGTGATCTCTCTCTCCCTGTCAAATAAATAAATAAAATCTTAAAAAAAAAAAAAAAAAGAAAGAAAACTAATGCTGTCTCTGTTTCCATACAGATTAATTTCAGAGGGTCTTAGGGTTCTCTTAAATAGTCATTACACGGCTGGCTTGAGTGGTGTCTGCATTTTTCTGTCCTAGGGATGCCTCCATCTGGAGTTTAATATGCACTCATCTCTTTTTCATTCCAGGAGGGATATGTAATGAAAATCTCCATATTAGTCATCAGCTGTCAACACTGACGAATTTCAATTATCATCCTTTGGTAGCAGTTCACACTAGAGAAGGAAATCAGGATGCCACACTGGGATAGCACACTTGTGACAGATCTATTTTAATTGCCTTTCTTATCCACATTTAACCTCCATCATTTTGACAGGAGAATGAAACTCACAGAGGAGGTAACTTTTCCTGCCAGTGATAAAGGTGGATGGTGTGGGGAAATAGGCTGCTAGAAAGAGACTGGGTAACACCCATCAATATATAGACTGGCATTGATTGCTGGGAATGCTTCCTTTTCCTAGGAGGCCTGTGGTGGTAACTCTGCTTATCAAAACATTTTGCATTTAATCAGCTGCTTGGATGGTTGTTCCTGCTGATCGTCCATAAATTATTCATCAATTAAAAAGACTTGGCATAATCTTTTTCTTTTCTTTTCTTTTCTTTTTTTTTTTTGCTTCATTTTTTTCAAAGATGAATTTTCAACAGCCCATAGCGGGAGTTTCCCTTAGTGAGTGCTCATCATTTCTTCTCATTCCTTCCAACAATACTGCTCATTTAGCTTTTTGATTGCAGCTTGATGCTTGCATCAGAGGAAGCCTCTACCATGACAGATCATGTCAGCTTTGTGTTACTTTACTCTTCCTTCTTTCTTTCTCTTTAATCCCGAGGGATCTGTGTGCTAGTCTTAAAATAAAAAGGAAGTATTTTTCTCTAATGAGACATATTACTGGTTCTCCACAGACCCATTTCTCATGGGATTTTTACTATGAGTTCTATTCGTTGGGTGATCTGGTTTCTGCTATAATCCAGTCAAAATTAAGTCAAGGTATCTTTCTGTAACAATAATTTACAAATGTTTATTGGCTCTGACTATGCTTCAAATTGCAATAGAACAAGTTATTTATTTTACTCATCTAACAACCCCAATGAGATAGGTACTGTTATCCCTCTATAACAGATGAGAAAGAAGCTCAGGGAATTTTTAGTAGCTCCTTCATGGTTCCACAGCTAGAAAGCAGTAAATCTGGGATTCAATTCCAGGAAGTCTGACTCCAGAATCTGGATCTCTTCTACGATACTCACCGTCCACATCTGCAATGCTTTCTTAACCATCTTAGTCATTGTTACTGCCTTATAGAAGAATAACACTTTCTTGGGGAATTACAAATTCATTACTGCCTTGAGAACTAGAAGAAAGGGTAGTGTAGTCTCATCTATCTCAGGAAAAGACCAAGAAGACTTAAGCTAATTTCCCTAGAGAATTTGTCCAAACAAGACAATAGTCGTATTTCAGAAAATGAATGAAGAATTTGCCTAAGGCATTTCCAAATTTAGGGAAGAGTAAAACCAGAAGTGAAAATGGAGCCAGGTGGACCTGAATGGGACAGAGACCTTGGACACCCATGACTTGTCTGTAGTCTTTTCTAGATAGGAAACCACAATGGTGGCCTTGGTACTTTCATACACTCCTCTTGTCCCCATTCAGTCCATATTCAAGCTGGATCCACAGGATTCTAAGAGTTGTATTCCAACAAGTGTATGGTAAGAGAGCACATGTCACTTCTTAATTCTAACTCTTAAACTAATGCAACAAAAACTTCTCAGCCAACAGTATTTACTGATAATCTATTATGTACATAATTAAAGAAGGATTCAAATACTGTGCAAAATAGCATAATCCTCCTGCAACTTTGGGATGTCAAATGTATATCATTTTTTTCACCAAAAGGACTTTGAGAAACAAGTTAAGAGTAAGGTGTTAACAAATTTCTAATTTTGAGAAGACCGTTAAGACAGGAGAGGAAGCATGCAGAGCTGTGGGTATCAGGCCAAAAACGGCCCAGAAGGAGGCAAATTACAATCAGTTATAAATCATAGTAGAATTGAGAGGGGTTAAGAAGGCAATTTAAAAAAAATTTTTTTGAATAGAGATTGCAACCTTTAAGTTGAAAGAATGGCCTTGGTGGAATTTAATAGAATTCTGTCTAATTATTAAAAGGATAAACTTCATCATTTGATAGAGTGTTCCTTTTTAAATGCAAGCAAATCAAAACCACTTTGGGGTATGTGAATTAACTGTGCTCATTTATAAACTATAAAGTGCTTTATATCTAAGAGTATACATAAAACAAGCTGAAGACAAATCTATGAATGTATTTAGATTTACTAGTGCCTAGATTCCTTACCTTTCTTTAGAAACTATCCCAAATAAGATATAATATAGCTCTGGAAATATCAGGTCTCATTTAGTGCTTCTTGGTAGAATCTAGGAACCTAAGTAAGCAGGGTTGCCTTTAGAATGATTAATATGCTAGCACAAATTTGAGTTATAAGTATAATTGTTATCCCTGCCCCTGGGAGTATGACACATTTATCATGTAGCTCTCCAGCACATGACATAGGGGTTGGAGAGGGGCTTGCACTTATTTGGTACATATTCTATGTTAGGAAGTGTCTGGACTCTGAATATTACTTTACTGAACTCTCGAAGTGACTCTGTTCATAAAGCACCATTAGTACTATTAGGCATATATGGAAACGAAGGCTCAAGGAGCTGAAGTAAAAGGGCTATAGGTCATAAGGCTGTAACTATAGAAGCTGATTTTAAATTCAAGGTCCTTGGTTTTTAGAGTGTGCACTTTCTATTACTACATCGTGCTATCTTCTAGAGTATTATGGGTACTTCCTACACATAGTAGGTGCTTAATAAATGTTTGTTGTATGACCTCTGAGAGATAAATCCATCTGTATTCAGTGAATTCCAAAAAAGAGGAAGTGAAATAAAATACAATTAAAAAGCAACATGTGATTATTATTAAAATGATAGAAATAGACATATGTAAGCAGTAATGTTTATAGAAACTCAAAGAAAAGTGCTTCTATTGAAGTATAGCATTTGTCAAGGGACTCTTCTCAGTGAAAACTTTGTTTTTCTAAAATGTACAATTCTTAATTAAAATTTCCACTCCACATCTTATTGCCAATCTTTTTAGAAAAACGTATTACAGTTTTTCAGTATTATATACTGGAAGGTGCCTAAAAGCATATTTATCCTGCAGTAATTTTACTGCAGTGCTGGAGCACATTTTCCTTTCAGTAGTCAGGTAAATTAAGCACATTTTCAGGTGATTTTTCCTGACAGACTACACAGGCAAACAATGCAAATGCCCTCAAGGGAAATGCTCTACATAGGTCCTCAAGAAAATTTCAGGACTGGCAGCATGTTCTCAAGACTAAATATCTCATTCAAGCAAGGCCTGATTGACCTTGAGAAGCAGCTGGGATTCTGAACATCAAGCCACGTGACTTCCCAAAGGCCACAATCAATCTAGTGCTGACTGTGGTGTTGACTATCTTTGTGAGTCCCAAGAAAAAAAAGGCAGAAGTAGCTTTTGACTTAGCTGATTCAGTTAGAAGGGCCACTGAAGACCAGTTTGGATGACAGGAAAGTCAACCCATCACCCCTTGGTTTGGGGTGATTTAATTAAGGTGCTTCCGTTGACATCTCCATAATGTAAAGTGAATTCCATCAAATTGGAATGAAGACTGCTCCATTCAAATCCTGCCCCTTACTCCTCATTACCATATGAAAAGTTTCTATGAACTTATTTACACCATTTCCAGATCATTTTCCAGGTGCTCTCATTTTCTTACTTACTCTTTCAAAGTTTTATACATGTTTTTTGCTTATTTTCTAATTGGAGTTTTGAGAGGCAGCTAAAATAAAATTTTAAGTTATAGTATGCAACAATATCCAATATTTAGTTAATTAATGTGATTGAAACACATACAAAAGCTTATATATATATATATATATATATATATATATATATATATATATATATATAATTTGACTTAATCCTTGTAACAATCCTATGAGTTATTCCACCATCCAAGTTTCACAAATGAGGAAACTGAGTCCCAGAAGCTTAAGTGAAATTTTCCAAGGTTACACATGTAGTAAAAGTTATATTCAAGTTTCAGATCCAGAACTATATTGTTTCACAATCCATGCTTATCCTACGAATCCATGCTATTATCCTTCAACTTACATGGGAAAGCTATAACCTATGTGAATTATCTCCTTTATCATGTTTCATCAATTTGTGTTCACTCACTCAACAACCATTTACTGAGAAATAATAATTGCAAGTTTTTGGAGACTGATATAAGATACAATGCTCTCTCTCCTTGAATTGTTTTGCAAAAGCTGAAATTTAGTGTGAACTATCAATTTTGATAATTTTTAACACCATTTATTTAGCTATGTGTTATTTCATTTATTGACTGAAGCCAAGCCAAAATCTCTTCTCATTTGAAAATAAGCACCTAGTCCAAAGCATGAAGATTCCCGGTCTTGTCCCTTTAGGCCAGAATTTCACACCCAAGTACTCAAGTTTCTGTATCCATTTTTGTCCCTTTCTTGTTCTTTTCTGTGACTCACCTCATTCTGACTTTTCAGCCTTGATATTTTTTTGACTGATACTCAAAAAGTACTTCTATACTCTCAGATAAGGAAACATCAGAATGGCTTTCTCTCTCTTGTCTGTTTCTCTTACACAGATGGGCAACAACAACAAAAAAAAGCAAAACAATTAGTGTTTCATACTTGGTATTTAAGTTCAATGGAATCTTTTTGTAATTCAGGGAGATCTCTGGATTCAATATCTTATTTCTTTAATATGAAAACTTCAGATTTATTTTGGATACTACATTTCTCCATTATTATAATTTAACACTGCATAGTAGCTATGCTTGTATACCCCTATTTCTGCCACTGTACTGTGAACTTTTTATAGGCAAGAACACTGTCAAATGCACCATGACCCTCACCTCATCCAGACTTAGCACAAACGGAAAGAGCAAGCACTCAGTAAAGATGACTGGTACAAATCCTTCCCTTAACTAATACATAGATGAATCTTTGCATTGGAGACACACTAGTGAACAAAATCAGATAAGATCCCTTCCCTCATGTGGCTTATGACTTTAAGTTATTTTGGAGGGAGTAGAGAGAAGATGAGGAAAAATGAGAAAGGAAAAAAAAGAAAAAAAAAAAGAAAAATGAGGAAGGAGAGTCTAATATTATGTAAGTAATTACAGTGTGTGAGATGATGTTAGGTATCTTATGTTTGCCATGCCCCATCACAAAGGAAGTAAATTAAGCTTTCCCAAACACTTGTGTTATCTTCTAATATGAAAATAAGTCCAAGTCACCAGTCTTTCTGGAGCATGGTCATTTGGTGGTTGTTACTTCTGGGAGTTCTTTTCCCTTGACAAAGGTAAGAGCTGGGTTTGCTTTTGCTGTCACATTTGAATTCACCATTGACTATAATAATCATACCACTTCTTTCTTCACCTCTCAGCCTTTGGGCATTTGCTGGTAACAACTCACTACTCTGTTATATTCAATTTTAAAAGCATTAACTAAGAACAAGTATCTATAAAACTGCTTTTATCCCTTCCATATCATAATACAGGGGCCAAATGGGAGAAATAAGTAGGCTTTAACATGGCTATCGAGATGAGAGTCTAGTTCTTGTTCTTAGACCACCTTCTTGAACTGAAGGGTTATCTATTATTTCTAGTCCCTACAGATTGTATATTTTAGAACTGAGAGCTGGTGGAGACTGATTTTGAAGGAAGAACACCTCCAGAAAGCTAATGTACATATTCATTTGACCTATGGGGTTGAAATAGCTTTTTACCACTTGCCTGGAGTCAAGGCCTCTATCTCCAGACTAGAAGCATAGTCAGAAACTACACCACTAAAGGCGCTTTCCCTTGTAAATGAGAAGAATTTATTTTAAAAGGAGCAACTATGTCAGGTTAACACAATTGGCAGCAGTGTGATTAAATCCATGAGATGGGAGCCCCAAACCAGTCTTGATGGAAAGTGTAATGCCAAGCTGCAGTAAAGTTCTCTCAGCAATTAGAGAGATAAAATGACCAGGGTCTGTTTATAGATAAAAGATTAGTGTGGTGTCTCAGGACTTTGATCATAGAATCTTAAGGAGCCAGATATTGATTGGATTTACAAGCAATCACAGGAGTCCAAACTGTGCTTAAGTAGAGTAAATGGGAAGAGATGAATAAGTTACCTGTTTGACTCAAAAAGGAAAATTAAAGACTATACGCTTAAATAGATGCATTAAAATATAAATCATCAATATTGGTCAAAGAGTATAGACTTACAGTTACAAGATTAACAAATTCTGGGGATCTAATGTAAAGCATGGTGATTATAGGTAATAATACTGTATTATAAGGACTACATCAAGCTAAAAAAGCTTCTGTACAGCAAAAAAAAAAATTAACGGAATAAAAAGGCAACCTACTGAATGAGAAAAAAATATTTGCAGAAAGTATATCTGATTATGGGCTAATATCCAAAATAAAGAATTTACACAACTCAATAGCAAAATAGAACAACCCAATTAAAAAATGGGCAGAACATCTGAACAAATATTTTTCCAGAGAAGACATACAGATTGTCAACAGTACATGTAAAGAAGCTCAACATCATTAATCAAGGAAACACAAGTCAAAACCATGATGAGATATCACCTTAGTCCTTTGGAATAGCTATTATCAAAAAAACAAGAAATAATAAGTGTTGCTAAGGATGCAGAGGAAAGGAAAACTTTGTGCACTCTTGATGGGGCTATAAATTGATGCAGTCACTGAGGAAAAACAGAATGAAGATTCTCCAAAATTAAAAATAGAAGTACCACATAATCCAGCAATTCTACTTTTGGATGTTTATCCAAAGAAAACAAAAACACTGATTTTTTTTTTTTTAGATTTTTTATTTATTTGACAGAGAGAAACACAGTGAGAGAGGGAACACAAGCAGAGGGAATGGTAGTGGGAGAAGCAGGCTTCCTGCGGAGCAGAGAGCCCAATGTGGGGCTCGATCCCAGGACTCTGGGATCATGACATGAGCCGAAGGCAGACGCTTAATGACTGAGCCACCCAAGCTCTCCCAAAAATTTTAAAAGATATATGCACCCCATGTTTATTGCAGCATTATTTATAATAGTCAAGATATGGAAACAACCTAAGTGTCATTAATGGATGAATGGGTAAATATGATATATATAGATATGGATATACACATATATGTGTGTGTGTGTATACACACATATATATAATGGAATTTTATTCAGTCATAAAAAGAATGAAATTTTGTGGTTTATTGCAGTAAGGATAGAACTTGAGAGCATTATGCTAAGTGAAATAAGTCAGAGAGAGATACATACCATATGGTCTTACTTATATATGTAATCTAAAAAACAAACCAAAAACCAAGCTCCTAGATACAGAGAACAGATTGGTGGTTATCAGAGGTACTGGCTGGGGGTAGAAGAAATGAGTCACCTATTGTTTGCTCTTTGTTTGTTCTGGTTTGACTAATTTGAAAAAAAATGACTATGTTATGTACTTGAATGCTGCTAAGAGAGTAGTTCTTAAATGTTCTCACCACAAAAAGGAAGTGATAATTATATGATGGGGTAGAAGTGTTAGCTAATGCTATGGTGGTAATCATTTTGTAATAAATAAATATATCAAATCAACAGGTTGTACACCTTAAACTTAGAAAATGTTGTACGTCACATATAAATATAAATGTATAAATAAATTTCTCCCAATAAAGCTGTAAAAAATAAGTAAAATTTAAAAATTAAGCATTTGTACATCATCAGGCATCATTGCAAGAGTAAGAATTGAAGAAAGAGGATTAGTTTTGAAGTCAGTCTTGTCTTCTCATTGGTGATTGTTAGCATGAGATCTGAAATGGAAGGTTTACTATAATTGAATGCAAGTCCCTATTTTGTGAGTTCCAAACCTTTGGGATTCTAGTAGCATTAAAAATGCAAAATATGCACTTAAAGTTTTTACAACTTAAAGTTTTGGACACTTTGTGTGTATGCTTTGACTTATAAAAATTAATTTTAATTCACTTCAAATTTTAATGATTTTTCCAATGCAACTCAAAGAATCACTTTCAAAGGTCTCCAAAGAGTTAAAGAGTTTCCATAATTAAGTTTTAGTGTTTCTTAATAAAAGCCAGTGTTTTTCAAATGCCATTTTTGATAGATTCAGAATATTAAGAGTGTAAATCCCAAAATGTAGGTTACATGTCATATAAAGCAGTAACTTGGGGAAGAAAATATATGTTCAGAAATACAAAGTAAGAATCAAATGGCTATAGGTTAGCAGGACATGTAAAAGGATAGGATGTTTCAGTCAAAGGAAGTCAAGGCAAAAACAGGTATCGATAGTATAAATAATATAATTGTTGTGTTGCCAATAGGAATAGGACCTGGAAATATCAAAATGATGTCACGAGAACCCTGAAGCGTGTGGTACATTCTATACTGACTGGTCTTTCTTAAGCACTATTTTAGCTTTGGGGTACTGGAGGTGGTATTACATCATTTGAACAGAACTTGAAGACGCAGTAGTTTTTAATATTTTTTGGTCACAGACCCATTTAAAAAGCTGATGAAACTGACAGATACTCTTAGTATGAAAAAATGACATATGTTCCCACACACAAAATCTTACACACAAATTATGGGTTATTATGTTAGCAATCTGGACCCTCCAGAGATAGAGAATTACTAGGGGTGAGGTCTGTGAACAACAAAGGGAAAAGAACTGGAGGAAACTGAGGGAGCTATCAGACCACAATGCAGATCTGTCTCAGGTGAGAGAGACAGAAGGAAGGAAGGTTTGGTAAGACCATCTTGGATTTGTATGTTTCTAAGAGGGTTTATCAGGCTATTGGGGTTCCTCCAACTAATTAACCAACAGAAGAATCCATCATCTTCTAGAAAGAGATATACCTTGGTCTCCTTGCCATGCCAAGTCCTTGATTGGGAGCAGCCTATTGTGCGTATGTGCTTTGTGAGAAAATCTTAACGGTAGTCAAGCGGGTAACAGCAGGGGCTATAGGTCAATGGCTCCCTGTAGCTGGAGATCAGAGAGTTATATTCTCACAGCCCCCACACTCATGGATCCAGGATGAAAACCTTGGTTTTAAAGAGAAGTGACATGAGGGGTACCTGGGTTGCTCATTCAGGTAAGCATCTGTCTGTGGCACCCGTCAAGGAGTCCCTGCATCAGCCCCATGTCAGGCTCTCTGCTCAGGGAGGAGTCTGCTTTTCCCTCTCCGTCTGTTCCTCTCCCAGCTCCTTCTCTCACTTCCTCACTCTCATTCTTGCTCATTTTCTTTCTTACATAAATAAATAAAATCTTTAAAAAAGAGAGAGAGAGAAGGGACATGATTGCAGAGATGACTTTTACAAAGTGATTTCAGATCTAGGCTTGTGACTTATTCTGCAGATCATGATGAGTCTAACCTCAGATGTAAGTTCCCTAATTAATTCAAATCCAAAGATAGTGTTGATTCTGTCAATGATTGATATCATTTATTTGTTAGTACCACTCTGAGCTAGGTTTGTACTAAGGAGTTTATTATTTATATTAATTAATTCAATTATAGATATTGTAGCAGCACTCCAACCAGTCTTAAGGGTTAACTTGACTTAAGTTTACACACTCCTTGCTTCCTGACCTAAGTCCTTTGGTTTATAGCAGTACTAACCTACTTTCCTGGAGATTTTGCAGATCTCTGGCTGTGAGGAGTGAAGGATCAGAATTTCCCAGAAGATAAGGAAAGCCTTCTCACTATCAAAAACAGCTGCCCTGATGCCAGCAAATCTGTTCAGATGGGCAGATGGTCTCTGAGACATTAGTCCACCATTTTTCCAGGTTGCCAACTTCCTGAATAAAGGAACTTTTCCTTTCCCACCATCATTTGACTCTTGAGGATTGATTTTCAAGTGGCAAACAGTTGAACGTGAGTTCAGAACAGTTCTCTGTCCCGTAACAGTGTTATGATACTTGATTTCATAGTTTAGGAATCTGAGTAACTTGCCCATTTGTCTAGAAACATGAATGTAACTTCTAATGCTTTTGTATTTACTTAGCATATGCAGTTTTGCATATAAATTTCTGTAAGATTAGCAGCCACAACCAATGATCTTGGGCTCGCAATACATCTAGAGAAGGAAAAATGGAATTTGGGCAGTAAGTTTAGTATCTTCTTTATTACAAAGTCTTCTTCTGTGGTCTATGAGAGATCATATCTATTCTCTTCCATTTTACTTACCAGAAATGTTGTTGAGAGGAAAGAAAGCAGAACACAAAACTGAGATTGGAAAGAGAACTTCTCTTAATGTCTGAAGAGATTGAGGCAACATAGCTGAAGATTTAAAAACTACCTTCAATGAAGGTGCCTGGGTGGCTCAGTCAGTTGAGCATTCAATTTTTGATTTCAGCTTAGGTCATGATCTCAGGGTTGTGAGATTGAGGCCTGCACCAGGCTCCCCACTCAGTGTAGAGTCTGATTGAGATTCTCCCCTACTTCGTCTCTCTCTGCCCCTCCCCCATTCACTCTCTCTTTCTCTCAAAAATTAAATATATAAGATCTTGAAAAAAAAAACCCTAATTAATAACATATATTAAGGGGAATTATAGAAAATCTTATATACTGATGATGGTACATTAAAAAAAGTCATCATTTGCAGCAGGAAGTGTTATTAATCAAATAATTAAGTATAAACTGAATGTAGGTATGTAAAATGAGGAAAGAAAAAAAAATCCAAACAGGGTATATTATTGGACTTCCATTTCAGGAGTAATTCCTTTGTGACATAAATGACTTTGAAAAGAATATCCAGATAGCACTGTGGTTTTCAAACATCTTTTTATCGTAACATATAAAGATATAGCATTGGGAAATACATTCCACAACACAATATGCATGTACATACACAGACACATACATATAGTTCATAATGACCACAGCTACCTTACTATCTGCAATACACTCTATTTTGTCTATTTTATTCTATTGTATTCATTCCTCCTATTTTACCCATTAAAGAATGCTGGTCACGGTCAACTTAATTAATTTCACTACCTTCTAATGGCTCACAATTTGAAAAACTGAATGAATCTGCAGCTCAACCTCCAGAAGATGATTTAATTACAAAAATCATGATACCACTGAGAAAGGAGGGAAGAGAAGGAAAAGAGTTTTGTGTCACCTTACCCATCACATAGTTATGGAGTAGCCACACAGTGAAGATCTTTATTTTAGGGTGAGAGAAGTGATGACTGTTTCTATGCTATATAAACAATATTAAATGTTGTTTAGAGAATAGTTTTCAGTGAGCTATGTGAGTCACTAATATTCTTCTCTCTATTCCAAGTGTCACTACAGAATGCTGAGAATTACAGGAATGTTGCAGGACTTTGCATGTGAGAGCCACTAAATACTTTGATACTAAAAGAAGGGAAGCTGCCTTGAAGAGAAAGTGGATCAACTCAGGGCTAAGTTGTAAGATGACATGAGCCTAAGACTCAAGGTCTTGTAAGGGATCCCTTGTCTGATGGATGTACCACAAGTTGAGCAAGTTAGCATGGATCACAAGGGTAGAGTAGAAGAATGAAATTGGCACTGAAATCAGTCTTTATCCTGTCAAGTTCAGTTGGTCACTTGTTCAGTGGTTGTTAAGCAAATACCATGCACTCAACACTGCTAAGTGCTGAGCACCCAAAGGCAAGAAAACACAGTTTGACCTCAAGGATCCCACCAGGGATGTATGCCAAGTATTTTTCCAGTTTGCTACTGTCCTCCCCAAATGCACCCACTCCCTTGCTCTGCCCTGCTGACTTCACCCAGAGGTCGACCCTAGGCCCCAAGTCATCTTGCCTTTGACTTTTAGTTGCACCTAGCCAAAAGGAGTCACCAATAGGAAATTAGAAGGCAAGAGGTGAGAAAGATTGGGGCTTTTTCTTCCTTCTCCCTCATGATCTGAAATGTGCTTTCTGGGGATGTTGTTCCCCTATAACTACAGTTTTTGTACGATAACCCCTTCTCCATTTCCTGAGCTCCTGATGCTCAATGCTTTTATAATGTTCTTTGCTTCCTTTGCTGTTTTGTTCATTTGAGTGCTAATGATACCTCACTTTTACTAATCTCTGGCTCCTTAACATCCTTTTCTGGGTTCATTAACCTTTCCCACATCTTCATAAATATATTGTTAAATCTTTTGGACAATTTGAGTACTATTCTCTGTCTTCCAAGACTCCCAACTGTTGTAGGAAAAGCCTTCTATAGTATAGGACCAAAATGAAGGCACATCAGGAGAGAAGAATTCTATAGTGACCTTTTAGAAAAAAGAAATTTTTTTTGTATGTGCCGTGATGGGTACAGGGCTGTTGAGAAAAGGCATTTGACTGCAGGACATTAATAATTTAACACTGGATTAAGAGTGTGTGAGATGACTTAGCAGAATTCACCCTGGCATGTTAAATTCATTCAGATTTTTAACATTGTGTCTTTTCCTTTTTGCATCTTGGCTGAGCTATCTTAGTTCAACAAAAATGTTTCCATTTGGAAATGTCCATGAGCTCATTTCACATTATTTACTTGTGAAGAATAATGACGCGCTTAAGAGCATGATGTGCTTGTAGGCTGAACACTAAAGCTATGCTTTTGGGGAATATTTTAGTCTTAATGTAATGTTCACTTTCTCAGAGTATAATACCCTTAGGGCTCATCCTCACTTCATTAAAGGCTGAAAAATGAGGACTTGAGCTAATAATGTATGTAGCTGATAGAGTTTTCTGTATGTTGTTCTCTCTATTTTGTTGTTTTGTTTTGGTTTTTTTTGGCTGCTATGACCTTTTTACCTTGATCCATTTGACAAGTAGGCTCATTTAGCATGAAACTGTAGCAAGCAAGATAGAGCTAGTTTCTTGCAAATCTGAGGAAGATATGGATGTGTTGGAGGAAGCTAAATAAACATGAATCTTTGACCTTCTCCTTTAACTAGTGCTCCAGTCCAGTGAGCTCATTATAGGGAAATCTGTTAGCATCCTTCACACGTTGGCGGTTGACTAGTACCAAGCACATGCTGCCAGCCCAACAGGGGATCAGGAGAAACCCAGCTCATGCATGACCCATCATTGCTAAATAGCAAATTCCTGTAGTTATTCAAATTACGTAAAACTGCTTGATGCATATTAAAGAGACCTCTTGAACCCCACACACATTATTTTTTCTCTTTCTTTACATTTTCTGACCTCTGTGGTGAGATTGCCTTAAAGTCTTATCATATGTGTTCATACTCTAGGCAGCTAATGAATATGGATGTTGTTTGTGCTAATTTTTGCAGCCATAAAAGGCTGGATTTGGAAGCAATGCCAGTTTTTTAGCCTCAGGGAAACTTTTAGTAAATAATTCCACTTTTACCCTGTTGAATTCAAAGGGGACATTAGAGTCCAGAGAAATGAGCCATCTTGTGCCCTTTTCTCTCCCAATTTCCCAAAAAGGAAGAAAGAAAGAAAGAAAGAAAGAAAGAAAGAAAGAAAGAAAGAAAGAAAGAAAGAAAGAAAGAAGGGAGGGAGGGAGGGAGG
>CM053609.1:104240003-104264288 GCA_028646535.1 Procyon lotor
TTTTTTCCTTTTGGTGATTTAAAAAAAATCTTTGCAGACAAAAACAACTGCCATTATGGTTTAGGTAATGGTTTTGGATTTGTAGTCAAACCCTGGTTGTTTTCTACCATAACCTCCAGGCACCTGCATTATCTAGGTAAATAGAAACTAATTCACACTTTACAATAAACCCAATTTACACTCTATAACAATTTCGTAGAACCCAAAATTATACAAGTATATAGTCTTTGGAAAAAGGCTCAAGTGACAAGGTGGAAAGACGCCTGTGTTACAATCTTGACTCCACTGTTCACTCCTTGGCTTTGGACCATTCTCTTTAATTCACTTCAAGAGATGTAGTTAGATTCTATGACATATTCTGATTCTGATGTTGAGATAAGCTACCTAAGGGTAGGACTAATCCTGGTTATTAACAAACGAACACGGTTAATAGTGAAATTTACTGATGAATCTCATTCTGTTGTTCCACGTTCGACTTTAGCCACTTTGGGAATAAATGTTTCAAGTCAATCTATTGTAGGTGACTGGGCTGGGAGAAGGCCAATCTAAACTTGTGAAAGGCCTCAGGTAAGCAGTATTTGAAAAGAAATGAAATGTTACCACTGTTGCTTTTCTCACAACATAAGCTAGGTTTAACACTGTTGCCAGAGTATTTTACCAAGTAGATTACTATTGATCTGCTCTTCATTTCAATATGCTAATATGCAATGCGCATGGCATTTGTGTGAAAATGAATAGACCTCACATACCTGTGATTTTACCAATTTTTCCACAACACCACACTCTGTACTCCAGTCCTCAGAATGATTATGTTCCAGATATTCATTCCTAACAATGCTCTTTTCTGTGTAAGGCATAGCTCAGATGCCCAATACTTTGTAATTCTACTCTTCTCTTGAACCCATGAATTTGATACAAGCCAAGAGTTATATGTTATCTAGTGGGCCACTATGAGATGAAAAGGCTGTTGCACTTTCTTGAGTAGGATAAAGAAGGGTGTGGGAATTTGCTGCTGTTTTCTATATGAAACATTGGTAAGTCATGCGTGATGAAGGAATGTCTGCTCCTCAGTTCACTGACTTGGGCTTCATAATTACCCAATCATTGATAATTTACTTAGGAGTGTTTAAAATTCAAATTTATTGGGGGCTGTGAATATTATTATATAGGAGTAAAAGTGATAATAACTGAGTTTTGAGTAAGTAGAACAAGTTGAGGTGCTGATTTATCTTTTTCAGGAGTCTCATTATGATGGTGAGAAAGTGAGATTGAGTGTCTAGATTAGGAATTGAAACATGTCAACATAACTTGACAAAGTATGAAAAAGGAAACATTCTCCAAGGTCAAGAGGTCTTTTGTTGTAGAGAATACAGTGAATTCATTCCATAAAGTTGATTAAATTAGGCGAACGATCCAAATGTAAAAGTGAAGGAAAGCATAAATACAGTTACTCAAGCTAGATTAGGTGTTAGGTGTCCAAAACCCATATGCCATATAACTAGTTTTATACCATAATATATGACAATACATGTACCATTGACAGTCCTGGTTTATGATCTTCTATATCCAGTCTTCCTTGCTTGTTCTCATGATGGCTGATTGAACTAGAGATGAGATATAAGGAAACACTGGAAGACATTTGTTAAAGATGATAAAGCTTCCATTAACCTGTATCTTTGGATGGTGGCATCAAGTGTCCCCTGACAATCTGCTCATTTGTCCCATACTGTTACATGGACAATAAATAATCCCCTATTGTTTGACACTACTTGCTAAAGCACTTAGCTTTACCCTAATGAATATAAAGTCTGAAAAAAAATATAAAATCTCTGGAAGTCACTGAAACTTTTTGCAGGGTCATAAATGCCCCTGAGAATCTTTTGAAAGTTCTGGAAACTTCCTCCTTAGAAATTCTTACATTCAGCATATATGTAACATTTTTGAAATAATTTCTTAAACCTTATGAAGTGCATGCATGGATATTAAAGTTGTTCAATCTAAAGAATCTTAAAATTCAAGCATGAAGCAAATGATCACTGAAGATCATATAGAAAAGCCAATTGGCATAGGATATTTCACACTAGGTGTTGGACATTTTACCATTAAAATTTTTTTAATTAATTTATTTTGTTATTATGTTATGTTAGTGACCATATAGTACATTGTTAGTTTTTTTTAAAATATTTTATTTATTTATTTGACAAGTAGGCAGAGAGGCAGGCAGAGAGAGAGGAGCAGGCTCCCTGCTGAGCAGAGAGCCCAATGTGGGGCTCGATCCCAGGACCCTGAGATCAGGACCTGAGCTAAAGGCAGAGGCCTTAACCCACTGAGCCACCCAGGCACCCCACATTGTTAGTTTTTGATGTAGTGTTTCATGATTCATTGTTGGTGTATAATACCCAGTGCTCCATGCAATCCATGCCCTCCTTGATACCCATCCCCAGGCTCACCCATTTCTCCATCCCCCTCCCTTCTAAAACCCTAAGTTTGTTTCCCAGAGTCCATAGTCTCTCATTTTTCATCTCCCTGTCCTATTCCCCATTTTCCTTTTTCCCTTCTTTCTCCTAATGTCCTCCATGTTATTCCTTATGTTCCACAAGTAAGCGAAACCATATGATAATTGACTTTCTCTGCCTGACTTATTTCACTTAGCATAATCTCCTCCAGTCCCATCCATATTGATGCAAAAGATGGGTATTCATCCTTTCTAATGACTGAGTAATATTAATTGTCTATATGGACCACATCTTCTTTATCCACTCATCTGTTGAAAGTCATCTTTGCTCTTTCCACAGTTTAGTTATTGTGGACACTGCTTCTATGAACATTGGGGTGCATATGGCCTTTTTTTTTCACTACACCAGTATCTTTGGGGTAAATACTCAGTAGTGCAATTGTGGGGTCATAGGGTAACTATGAAGTTTTTAATTTTTTGAAGAAACTCCACACTGTTTTCTAAAGTGGCTGTACCAACTTGCATTCCGACCAACAGTGTAAGAGGGTTCCCCTTTCTCCACAACCTCTCCAACACTTGTTTCTTGCCTTGTCAATTTTTGCCATTCTAATAACTGGTGTAAGGTGGTATATCAATGTGATCTTGATTTGAATTTCCCTGACAGCTAATAATGATGAACATTTTTCATGTGTCTATTAGTCACTTGTATGTCTTCTTTTGAGAAATGCCTCTTCATGTCTTCTGCCCATTTTTTGACTTGATTATTTGTGTTTTGGGTGTTGAGTTTGAGAAGTTCTTTATAAATTCTGGATATCAGCCCTTTGTCGGTCATGTCATTTGCCAATATATTTTCCCTTTCTGTGGGTTGCCTCTTTGTTTTGTTGTCTGTTTCCTTTGCTGTGCCGAAGCTTTTTATCTTGATGAAATCCCAAAAGTTCATTTTCACTTTTGTTTCCCTTGCCTTTGGAGACATGTCTTGAAAGAAGTTGCTGTGGCTGATGTAGAAGAGGTTACTGCCTATGTTCTTCCCTAGGTTTTTGATAGATTCCTGTCTCACACTGAGATCTTTTGTCCATTCTGAGTTTATCTCTGTGTATGGTGTAAGGGAATGACTGAGTTTCATTCTTCTGTATATAGCTGTATAATTTTCCCAGCACCATTTGAAGAGGCTGGCTTTTTTCCATGGGATATTTTTTCCTGATTTGTCAAAGATTATTTGACTATAGAGTTGAGGGTCCATATCTGGACTCTATTCTGTTCCATAGGTCTATGTATCTGTTTTTGTGACATTGCCATGCTGTCTTGGTGACCACAGCTTTGTAATATAGCTTGAAATCAGGCAACGTGATGCCCCAGCTTTGTTTTTCTTTTTCAACATTTCCTTGGTGATTTGGGGTCTTTTCTAATTCCATACAAATTTTAGGATTATATGTTCCAGCATCTTGAAAAATGCTGTTGGTATTTTGGTTGGGATGGCATTGAAAGTATAGATTACTCTGGACAGCATAGACCTTTTAATAATGTTTATTCTTCTAATCCATAAGCATGGAATGTTTTTCCATCTTTTCATGTCTTTTTTTTTTTTAAGATTTATTTATTTATTTATTTGACAGAGAGGAGAGAGATCACAAGTAGGCAGAAAGGCAGGCAGAGAGAGAGAGGGGGAAGCAGGCTCCCCACTGAGCAGAGAGCCCAATGTGGGGCTTGATCCCAGGACCCTCAGATCATGACCCGAGCCAAAGGCAGAGGCTTTAACCCACTGGGCCACCCAGATGCCCCCTTTTTGTGTCTTCTTCAATTTCTTTCATACGTGTTCTGTAGTTTCTAGAGTATAAATCCTTCACCTCTTTGGTTAGGCTTATTCCAAGGTATCTTATGCGTTTTGGTGCTATTGTAAATGGAATTGATTCTCTAATTTCTCTTTCTACAGGTAAATTGTTAGTGTATAAGAAAGCAAGTGATTTATGTGCATTGATTTTGTTTCCTGCCACATTTCTGAATTGATGTATGAGTTCTAGTAAATTTGGAGGTGGAATCTTTTGGGTTTTCCACATAAAGTATCATGTCATCTGTGAAGAGAGAGTTTGACTTCTTCTTTGCCAATTTGAATACCTTTTATTTCTTTTTGTTGTCTGATTGCTGTTGCTAGGACTTCTAGTACTATGTTGAACAATAGTGGTGAGAGTGGGCATCCTTGTCATGTTCCTGATCTTAAAGAAAGGCTCACAGCCTTTCCCCATTGAGAATGATATTCACTGTGAGTTTTCATAGATAGATTTTATGAAATTGAGGAATGTTCCCTCTATCCCTATACTCTGAAGAGTTTTAATCAGGAAAAGATGTTGTATTTTGTCAAATGTTTTTTCTGCATCAATTGAGAAGACCATGCGGTTCTTTCCTCTTATTTATGTGTTCTATCACATTGATTGATTTGTGAATGTTGAAACACCCTTGCACCCCAAGGATAAATCCCACCTGGTCTTGGTGGATAATCTTTTTAATGCACTGTTGGATCCTATTAGCTAGGATCTTGTTGAGAATTTTGGCATCCATATTCATCAAGGATATTGATCTGAAATTCTTTTTGATGGAGTCTTTGCCTGGTTTTGGGATCAAGGTAATGCTGGGCTCAAAGAAAGAGTCTGAAAGTTTTCCTTCTGTTTCTGTTTTTTGTAACAGCTTCAGGAGACTAGGTATTATTTCTTCTTTGAATGGTTGGTGGAATTCCCCAGGGAATCCATTAGGTCCTGGACTCTTGCTTTTGGGGAGGTTTTTAATCCCTGCTTCAATCTTGTTACTGGTTATCAGTTTATTCAGGTTGTCAGTTTCTTCATGTTTCAGTCTTGGTAGTTTATAGGTTTCCAGGATCCATTTCTTCTAGGTTGCTTAACTTATTGGCATATAGCTGTTGATAATAATTTCTGATAATTATTTTTATTTCTTTGGTGTTAGTCGTGATCACTCCCCTTTCATTCATAATTTTATTATTTTGGGTCCTTTCTCTTTTCTTTTGGATAAGTCTGGCCAGTGGCTTATTGATCTTATTAATTATTTCAATGAACCAGCTTCTAGTCTCATTGATGTATTCTACTGTATTTCTGGTTTCTAATTCATTGATCTCTGCTCTAATCTTAATTATTTCCCTTCTCGTGCATGGGTTAGGTTTAATTTGTTATTGATTCTACAGATCTTTAAGGTATAAAGCTAGTTTGTGTATTCAAGATTTTTCTATTTTTTTGAGTGAGGCTTGGATGGCTATGTATTTCCCCCTTAGGACTGCCTTTGTCATATGTCATACATTTTGGACTGATGGGTCTTCATTCTCCCTGGTTTCCATGAATTGTTTAAGTTCTTTGATTTCCTAGTTGACCCAAACATTCTTGAGCAGGATGGTCTTTAGCTTCCAAGTGTTTGAATTTCTTCCAAACTTTTTCTTGTGATTGAGCTCCAGTTTCAAAGCACTGTGGCCTGAAAATACGCAGGGAATAATCTCAATTGTTTGGTATCTGTTGAGACCCAATTTGTGACCCAGTGTATATGGTCTATTCTGGAGAAAGTTCCATGTGTGTTTGAAAAGAATGAGTATTCTGTTGTTTTAGGGTTGAATGTTCTGTAGAAATCTATGAGGTCCATCTGGTTCAGTGGGCCATTCATAGCTCTTGTTTTTTGTTGATTTTCTGCTTAGATGACCTGTCTATTGCTGAGAGTGGAATGTTGAGGTCTCCTACTATTAATGTATTATTATCAATATATCTCTTTATTTTGGTTAACATTTGGCTTATGTATTTGATTGCTCCCATGTTGGGGGCATAGATATTTACAATTGTTAGATCTTCTTGTTGGATAGACCCTTTAAGAATGATATAATGTCCTTCTGTATCTCTAACTACAGTCTTTAGCTTAAAATCTAATTTGTTTGATATGAGAATTGCTACCCCAGCTTTCTTTTGAGGTCCATTGGCATGAAAGATGGTTCTCTATCCCTTCACTTTCATTCTGGGTGTATCTTTAAGTTCAGAATGAGTCCCTTGTAGAGAGCCTATGGATAGGTCCTGTCTTTTTATCCAATCTGCAACTTTATGCCTTTTTATGGAAGCATTTAGGCCATTCACATAGAGATTATTGAAAGATAAGATTATATTGTCACCATGTGGCTTGTGAAGTCCTTGTTTCTATAGATTGTCCCTTTATATTTCTGCTCTATATCACTCTTTGGGTCTTTCTCTTTTTATAGAACCCCCTTAACATTTCTTGTAGGGCTGATTTAGTGGTCACATATTCTTTCAGTCTCTGCCAGTCCTGGAAGCTACTTATCATTCCATTCTTTCTGAATGACAGCCTTGCCAGATAAATAATTCTTGGCTGCATGTTCTTCTTATTTAGTACCCTGAATATGCCTTGCCAGACCTTTCTAGCTTGCCAGGTCTCTGTGGACAGGTCTGACCTTATTCTGATATTCCTCCCTCTGTACATAAGGAATTTCTTCCCCTAACTGCCCTTAAAATGGTTTCCTTGGTTCTAAGATTTGTGAGTTTTGCTATTATATGCTGGGGCATTGGTCTGGTCTCCTTAATCTTGGGAGAGGTCCTCTCTGCCTCTAGGACAGGAATGCTTGTTTCATTCCCCAGATTAGGGAAGTTCTTGGCTACAATTTGCTCAAATATATCTTCTACCTACACCCCCTCAGGGGTCACAATAATTCTGACATTGGAATATTTCATAGCATCATTTATTTCTCTAATTCTGTTTTCATAGGTTTTAGGCTTTTGTTCTAGGCCTCCTCCTGTTCCTTCTTTTCTATCAGTTTGTCTTCTAGGTCACTAATTCATTCTTCTGCCTTGTTGACCCTATCTGTTAGAGTATCTGGATTAGATTGCATCTCACTGATAGCATTTTTAAGTTCTGCCAGATCAGCTTTCATTTCTGCCCTCAGAGAATCTATGTTCCCATTAATAGTTTTCTCCAGCTGACTATTGTCTCCAAAACTGCTACCCTGAAGTCTATTTCCGACATCTTGCTTATATCCATATCTATTAGATCTGTGGAAGAGGCTATTAGATCTCTAGGTCTTTTCTTTGTTGAGAGTTCTTCTTCCTAGTCATTCTGTTGAGTTTTGTTGAGAGGATGTACAGCCGAAAATATCAACCACAATTCAGGCCATGTGCACCCTGGGAAGGTTCAGAGCAATTGAAAGTTACCACCAAAAAAGCCAAACCAAACCAAACCAAAACAAAACAAAAAACAGCCAAAATGAAACCCAAAAGTAAGATTTATAAAATACAAAAACAAGCAAACAAACAAAAGACCAACAACAATAAAAAAATCCCAGAAACAAACAAAAAGGAACCGAAAATAAAAAGCAGGGTGATGGGAAGGTGGCTATAATCCCTGGATCTGGGCAAGGAAAGTATTTGAGTTCTTCCTGGGTGTATTTTGTTATTTTTGTTAGAGAACTCTACTTCCCAGAGATACAGGAAAATTATAACTGGTATATATAAGCGTAGTATTGAATTACATTGAAGCTTATTTTATATATATAAAAAATGAAAAAGAAAAGAGTATATGTGTGAAAGATTCAGGTTAAAAAGTTACTATGAAATATGTTATATTAAACATCTAGTTGAAATGATAACTAGGTAAAAAAACAAACAGAAGAAACATGAGAGAATTAAAAAGAGAGAGAGAGAGAGATAAAAGTTGTATCTAAGAAAAACACAGATCCTGCAGCAACACCAGGAGCTTAACACACTGTTTTCCCCTGGTGTTGGGGTTTTACAGTTTTATGAGTCCCCTGGGATTGTTGCCTTCTTGTTCTTTCAGCTTGTCTTCTGGGGGAGGGGACTGCAGGTTGTTTTTCAGTCAGTTCTGCTTGAGTGGAGTTGTCTTGTCCCCTATCCAAGGGTTGGGCTCCATGGAAACTGGCTTTTTGGCTTTTGTTCTTTGGAGGCTTTTGTTCTCTGGTGGCTTTTTAAGACTTTTCAGAGGATCAGAGCAAAGTAAGCTGTCTGCACCCAGACCTCTGCCTCAGAGAGAAGTCACAGTCTGCTCCTCTCTGAATCCTCCACAACCCACAGGTCTCCCCTTCTGTAAGTGCTGCTGAAAACCACTGCCTCCCCCAGGCGGTGCACACCCCCAGAGATCCTCTCAGCCGTGGGGCCCAGATTCCACTTGTCTTTGCACCCCAGTGCCACCAAAACCACAGGTAATCCTGGTCTGAGCAAGCCCCATCCCTGTGGCTGCCATTCTTGGGTTTGTGGATGCAAGTCCAAGCTGGGTCCTCTCAGGAGTGGGCACTGGCAGAGGCAGCAGCCACCGTCAGCCCCTGGACCGCAGGCTCAGGTTTGCTCTGGGTCCTCTCAGGAGCCAGAGGCTGCTGTGGCTGGTCTCAGGACCACAGGCTCACGTCCGTGCCTATGGACGCCCGGTCCCAGCATTTGCCCCTTAAGCCCCTGTGTTCTGTTAGAGCACTGTTACCAGTCCCTTCCCATCCCACCACCACCAGTCTCTAAGCTATTGCTGGTCCCCAGGCGAAGGATGCTTTTGCACGGAGGTATCACTTTCCAATGGCTAGGTTCTGGTGGTTCTCTCTCCCTTCTGTTTATTCTCAGATATCAGTTGTTCAATCACAACTCCGTATTTGGTACCTCTTGACCGATGATCCTCTGCCCCCATAGAGATCCAGAGGTGTATAATCTTACGTCTCAGGCTGATTTTGTGGGTGTTCAGAGTGGCTTGGTAGATTTCTAGCTAAAGTCAGGGGACCAATTGAAAAGGGGTCCCCACTTCTTTGCCATCCTGGGCAAATTCCATTTTTATCATTGAAAGATACAGGTCTAGGGCCCCCAAATTACAGGGAATTGAGTTACCAGACAGGATACCCAGTGACTGGGGGTAGAATTGGGAGAACTATAGGCTTAAGGCCTAGTTTCTAGAGCTGTAAAAGAAAAAATCTCTAATCTATTATCTTTATTGGGTAATCTGTAATCTATTACCCAGTAAGGAGTATAGATTATGAGTAGGTTTTTTGTTAATTGGAAGTTGCAAGGGAGAAATACACATAAAAGTTAATGAATGTCCTGAGGGCTATTAGTAAGGCTACAGATGGCATTAAGGGAGTTTGGAATCTCCGAAATGGCAGCAGGTCTCATAATGCCATGTATTAGAAATTGGTTCTGAATCCAAGGTAGCTGAGCGCAAGTTTCTCTTTAGAAGTGAAACTTTTTCTTCTCCTGTCTTTTCTTTTTTCTCTTCTCTTCTCTTCTCTTCTCTTCTCTTCTCTTCTCTTCTCTTCTCTTCTCTTCTCTCTCTTTTCTCTTTCCTTTTCTTTTCTTTGGCTCTGTAAAGCTATGATCCATCATTATATCCCTCCTTTATTCTCCATTTGTCTGTGTAGCTTCAGTTTAATTCTTTTCCTTCTACTATGTACTTCTGCCTATGGTGAAGCAAAAGAGAATTTGGTTCATCTACTTATTTAAAACCACACATTCTAGGTATCTATTAGATCACCATATAGGTTATTGTGCTGTTGAAATATTGGTTGTATTTAACTTTGGTACCAACTATGGTGGTACAAATATCTGAAACTTTGGAGAAGAGGAGATAATATTATATAAAACAGAACTTGCCCTCCAGGTCTTACAGAAGTACCTATAGGGACTTCCCTCAATAGAAACTATGAATGGGACAGCTTCCCATGAGAAGATAATTGGTTGTGGTTGCTATTACAGTTTTCTACTGTAGCCATTAATTTGCTAGTAAACCAGCTTTCTAGGGGGAAAAAGAGTTCTGGTTTATAGTCCTTGCCAATTTCCCTGGTGTAAATACTTTGACCATAGCCAATTCCAGGTACCTATGGCTTTAAAATTGGCTTAAAAGAATTCCTAAGTATTTAACAATTTGCCCTTGTAAACTAGAATTTTCTAGTGTTGATGCATCACTAATAAGAGTGCTGAATCAGTAAGTTGGTTTAAATAAAAGAAAAAGAAAAAGTTAAACATCCGTCATGCCAAGATTGGAAATAGTCAAACTGACTAGAAATCTCCCAGTGATCAAAGATGAGACTACTGTACCAGGATGTTTTTCAAAAAAACTAAATTTTAGTTCTTGGTTTTATATGTCTGAAGAATAAGAGAGTAGAACCACACTAGTAGTCACTTGGATAGTCATTTCTAATATTCTGCTTAGCTCACATTAAAATGCATAGCTCTGATAGTTTTGAAAAACAAAACACTTCTAAATATTAAAGAAGGTCTTAAATAAGTGAATGCATTTGCTTAGGAAGCAGATGCTACCATTTCATATAAGCACTGATAAAAGTCTCAACCCTTTGTCCTTGCGAATTGCAATGTCTGCACAGGATCCCTGTCACCTTTCCCATAATACCAAGTGTTCTCTAATGAAAGGATGTTGGAGGGAGCTATAATTAGACTAGACAAGAGTTTAATGTATTGAAGACCTAACACTGATTTGATTTTATATTTGCATTGATGATCTATGCTTATACTTGATTTCCCTAACTGAGTCTGACACCTTTACTGGAATATTTGCAGAATAGAAAGGAATGGCTTACATGAGATATGACAGCATGGTTCAGACCAGATGGAGGCTTTCTGCACTGATATGATATGGCATCTGAGGAGCTGGTAAGTACTAGACTCAATCTCACCATTAAGTGAATGGGAAAATCTTGCACTCTTGAGATGAGCCAATTTGACCCCACGTACAGTCCTCTCTTCATTCATTATAGATCTGGGGCTACATGGTACACACAGAACTTATTATCTCAAGCCACACATTAATATAAACTAGAAGAAATGAATGAGGGAATCAGTGCTTTGAGATGAGTAGTGCAACAGAGATTATTATTATTATAGGAAAAAATGATAGAGCTTGCAGGTACTTGGATGGTGCAGTCAGTTAAGCATCCAACTCTGGGTTTTGGCTCAGGTTGTGATCTCAGGACATCTCAGGGTCATGAGATAAGCCCGCCTCCGGCTCCACACTCAGTGTGGAGTCTCCTTGGGATTCTCTCTCCCTTTCTCTCTGCCCCTCCTTTCCATGCTCTCTCTGTCTCTCTCTCTCTCTCTCAAATAAATAAATAAATCTTTAAAAAATAAATGATAGAGCCTAATGTAGATAAGGGCAAACATTGTACTCCATGTCTTTATGAATTTATTATAAGCACAAAGAATAAACAATTTTCCTCAGAAGTGTCCTCCCTTTCCCTGTTTGATGATAGAATATCCAAACTGAAGGAAGCCAGATTAATACCTTTTTTTTTTTTTAACTCCCAGTCTATTGTTCTAGTTTGCTTGGCATCTTTCCTATCTTCATTGCTGGAGCTTGTTGAGCTTGGGTTTCCGTAACTTTCAGTTTGAGACATCCTAATGCATCCTAATCAACTGTCATACTATGTTTAAAGAAGGTGTATGATAATAGGTAATTCTTGAGCTGGTTTTGAAAGAATTATAATATGTCACTGTATTGGGCTTTTGGAGAGGTTTTTCTGAGAGTAGAGGGCTTGCAGAGTATCATCAGTTAAGAGTGGGGAATTGTGTAAACAAGGGAGGGTAGGGTTTTTTTTTTTTTTTTTTGGAAGGCCTTGTTTGGAGATGAGGGCAGAGTGCCTAATAGTTGCGGTTCCTTTGATTATTCATAGCCTAAGTAATACTAAACTGTCCCTCTAAGTTTGTTTCTAGAAGGTCCTATATCCTGACATGTACTATCCATAGGACCATATCTTTTAATATCTTTTAATTAGTATTAGGACCATATCTTTTAATTAGTTGCTGCCTTGTGACCAGCAATTATAGTCCCTCTAAGAACACCCTAGGAAAGTCTAACTTCTATAAAAGACTGAACCCTTTTCCAAGTTATAGTCTGATGCCAAAGATTATCTGATTATGTGTATCCAAATAATCAAGAATATTTCTTAAAAGTATAGGTTGCCCTTGGAATTCACTTCTGGGCAGAAGCAGAGAACTTATACTTTTAACGATCAACCCAGATGATTCTTTAAGCATTCCAGCTATATTTCCAATTGATTAATTTAGATATCAATTCTCAGACTTGAGACATCTTTACTTATACAAAGTCTTCCTTTATATCTTATCCCAATATGTTGTACTTCATCACTGTTAGATCTATATGTGGGCATCCTTTCTAGGCATAACCATAAACTAGTAACTAAGGAGGAAGAAAAAGATTCTAGTATGAAAACCCAGGAACAGAAAAATCCAGCAGTAGGAAGTTCCAGTAAAGGAAATATATATATGGATATATTTATATGTGTGTATTATGATATTATTTAAATGAATATTTCTGATCTTGTAAACAGATAGACTTGATAGTTATAGTTACCTATTTTTCTAGATATTAACTACACAATGATATCAATACAAGAAAGTCTGAAGGTCTATGTGGAATCTGGGAAAGGAATTGAGAATAGACTTGAAATGGGTGCCAGAGAATGGAGTGATATTATTTACAGTCTGGATGTCTAAATCTGAAAGCTCTGTGTTAACAATTTTTTTAATATTAAAGAAGAATTTGTTCATTTCAATGTTAATACCTTTTTAAAAGCATTTCTAAAGAATGAAATTTATCTGAATTCCCAGAATTTACTATTAGATCTCAAATGCTCTCATGCAGTGGATTGTTTTTTGTTTGTTTGTTTGTTTCTTTGCTTCATGACATTTTTATTTAAGTGTTTCAAAAGATCTTGTATGTTAAATGCAAGACCATGTATGGATATTAATATACAGGAAGACATTTTATTATCTCATGTTATGGGTTTTAATTACAGGGACTAACTCACTGGAGCTGCCATGCTGCTTTTACTTGTGGAGAAAAAGAAAGCATCTTCTGAAGCAGGACTCAAACCCTTTGCCTGTGCATTTTTCCTAGGACCTCAGATAGGGTGACAGTCTTTTTAACCAAATGGAGCACAGAAAACTTTTGTGTGTTTAATGTTTCATATTCACAGGTCACAAAACTATTACTGAGACTGGTGTCTGGGCATCTGGTGCTTTGTGAGGGAAGTGAAGCAGTTATTATGGGTCCAGCAGCATGGAGAATACTACTTTAGATTAAGTGTTTATTACCCAGAATATAAAGGATGTCGGCAAAGGTACTACTGGAGACAGCACAAGCAATTTATTAAAGAGACTCTCAAGACCTTCTCGTCTGTCCATGTATATTTTTTATATTATTACAGGTCAGCAGCAGGAGATAGAGTCCACAGTGAAAAGAAAGGGTCAGGCAGCACTGAACTAAAATTCTTATTCCCTTTTATATGATATGTGACATTTGGTCAATTATTGAATCCTTCTTGATCTCTAATCTCTCTTTTATCAAGTAAGAATAAGTACAATTACATAGAAAATTGAAAGTAAAATGAGTTGCTGTATGAGAGAGAAAGTAATTCGTAGGTGTGTATCTTTTGATATGATGGATTACATTGATTGATTTTAGAATTTGAAACAAACTGGCATCCTGGGATAAACATCTCTTGATCCTGATACATTATCCTTTTTATATATTGCTGAATTTAATTTGCCAATATTTTGTTAAGGATTTTCATATCTATATTCATAAAGAATATCAATCTGTAGTTTTCATATGATGTCTTTGGATGACTTGGTTATCAATGTGATATATGTAATATTATAACATTATTATATATGTTATATGTCAATGTAATATTTTCTCCATAATACTCAGAAAATTTTCTTCCTTATTTTTGTGAAAGTTTGATCAGTATTGGCAGAATTTCTTCTCTAAATGATAGAATTCACTAGTGAAGCTATGTGGACCTATATTTTTTGAGGGAGGATTTTAAATAGCCAATTTTATTTAATTTAATTGATATAGTAATACTCAAATTGTCTATTTTTGTTGAGTTAACATTCATAACTTTTGTTCTTCAAAGATTTTTTTGTTTTCATATAAGGTAAAGGATTTTTTTTTTTTGGCCTGAAGTATATGTAATATTCCCTATCTTTTTAATACCTGTAGGCTCTGTATTGATGTCCCTTTTTAAATTCCTAATATTGTTAATGTATATTTCACTCATTTGTTCTTCCTCTGGGTAAAGATTTAGCTAAATATTGATTCTAGCTAAAGATTTTTCAGTTTGAGGGATCCTATCAAAGAATTAGCTTCTGTTTTAGATGACTGTTCTTTTTTCTCCAATTCTTTCCCCTCTATACTTCAAATTGGATAATTTCTTTTGACCTATCTTCAAGTTCAGACATAATTTTTTTCTGTCATCTCAGTCCTGCTGTTGAACTTATCTAGTGAATTTTTACCTTATTATATTTTCAGCTTTAGAATTCCTACTTGCTTTTAAAGAAATTCTCTTATTTTCTCTTGAGATCTCTATGTGCTCACTTATTATTAGCACCTTTTAATTCCTTGGAAAAATTTTCCTATAAATTTGGAACATACATATAATAATTGCTTTGAAATTTTTGTCTATTGTATCCAGCATGTGCACTCTTTTTTTTTCCTCTTCTGATTATTAGTCACATTTATCAGTTTATTTGTATGTCTAATAATTTTTTTTGTATGTCTAATAATTTTTGGTTGAAAGACAGATACTAGGTAATTCATTGTAGTGACTCTTAATTCTATTTGTTCTGGGAGTTGCTGGTTTTATTTGTTTGTTTTAGTAGATAATTAACTTTTTTGGTCCTCAAATGTGAAATCTATCTTTTCTGCAGTGTGTATCCACTGAAATCTTGGCTCATTCTTCTTTATCCTTGGTCCCTTTGGGGACCTACTTTGTGCCTGTGTAGTTCACAAGTCAGCCAATGATTTAGAGAGAGGCTATTCTCAGACACCAAAAGCCAATAAATCTGTTTTTTTTTTTTTAAGCCAAAAAAAAAATCTTCTATCTGTTGCTCCTTGAGCTGTGGATTGAAGAATGCATTCAAGATGCAGCAATTTTTCAAATTTCTTTAAGGCTTTAATTTTCACTGGGCTCTTTGTTTGTCCTGCTTGGATTCATAGTTTAGAAGTCATCCAGGGATGTATGTAGAACTTAGCCTTTCTATGATAAATATCTTGATTCCAAACTCCTCTGCTTTGGCTTCTAGTTGCTGTGCTTTGTCCCCTGAAACAAATTTCTACTCCTGGCAAGTGATGCTGTGATTTTCATCCTCTGAGTTGGAAATGAGAACAACCCATTATGGAAAGACTAAAAATTCAACTTTTGTAATCAATGAAACAGTAGTTTTTGATGAATAAACACTTTGATCAATGAACATTTCTCAAGTTGTTGCCTATCTTTGGTCATTTCCAGTTCTTAAGTGATTATTTTGAGCAATTTCAATCCATTTTAAACTTGTTTTTTGCTTAAGAGAATTACCTGGCTCTTTCATGATTCCACTGCCAGAAGTAGAGTTCTGATTTTTAAGATTTAATTTTATACCATTTTTAAAGTAACTTGTTAGTACCAGGCATATAGCAAGTACTTGATAAATGTTAATTTCTTTAGTCCTATTATAAAGCACTGAATATGGCTAGATAGTTAAAAAAGAGACACCTTTAAGATAAGAATTAGAAGCATAACATTGCTATTGTGGAGACAGATAATGGCAAGCTGTCTTTAATAAACATTTGGGGTTTTAAATAAGAAGAGTGAAAACAGTTAAATAAATATTTTCAAAATGATTACCACACTTGGGTATGGCTCAAAGTTATTTGACAAGATATTAGTGACAAAAATTCTACGGAACTTCTTTATCATTTCATATATCCTATCCTTTGACCAACTTTATGTAATTTATGAAGTGGAGCTTAGTCAACTTTTTTGAACATTATATCTTGTTCCTGAGAATGAAGTTGTTCTAAATTTCAATAAATCTACATTTGTCTAAGCAAGCTTTAAGAGACTTTGTTTCTGAGGGTTCTGAGTCTCTAAAACACTATCTATTTAGTATTACACAATACTTATTATTCAGTGAGACAGCAAGCAAGTTAAAGTTGAGGGGTCCTTAGGAACAAATTATCTGTACAAAGAACCTTAAGATATGACAGAAATATCAACCAAAGAAGTATAATTTGGAGAAATGAATTAATAAGAGTCATTAAAAGTATAAAAAGGGGCACCTGGGTGGCTCAGGCTTTTTGGCATCTGCCTTCAGTTCAGGTCATGATCTCAGGGTCTTGGGATTGAGCCTGTGTAAGACTCCCTGCTTAGTGGGGAGTCTGCTTCTCTCTCTACCTCCGCACCCCCCCATGTTCTATCTCTCTCAAATAAAAAATAGAGAGAGAGTGAGAAGAAAGCTCATATTATGCTCATATTATTGCCTGGAGGGTCTGCTAAAAGAAACTCTGCTTATAAAATTTAGAAACTCACACAGGTTGAAAAGTATCTTTCTTCAGAATCATCTGCCCTTAACAACTATTTTAGTGGGAAAGAGAAAAATTAATATACAAGATGACCTATATAAATAAATTTTAGAATAACATAAGTGCTAGTTAATAGTAATATAGGGTGGCCAAACATTACACTTTGCCATTTATTCTTCCAGTTGGACTTTACTTGCATCACTCTTGATATAGTACTACTAATCATTTAAAAGTTTTTTTTTTTAAACTTTTTTACATATCTAGTCATGTGAATGACTAATCAAACCTTTTAGAAATATCTGCCTAAGTCAACTTTGAAATCAAGCAGAAAGTGACTGGAGAGAGGGAGGAGTAAAAGAGAGAGACAACAAACAGAATAAAGAAACAAAACAAATAAACATCAAGAGGAAAAAAGAGAAACAGAGGCAAACCACAAAGCAGAGAACAAACTAAGGGCTACTGTTGCTGGAGGGGAGGTGGGCAGGGGGATGGGTTAAATGGGGAATGGATATTAAGGAGGGCACTTGTGATGAGCACTGGGTGTTGTTATATGTAAGTGATGAATCACTATATTCTACACCTGAAACTAATAGTAACATACACTGTATGTTAAATAATTGGAATTTAAATAAAAACTTGAAACTACAAAAAACCAAAAGTAAACAAATGAACAACAAACAAACCAAAAACAGAGAATGACCAATGGGAAAGAGAGAGAAAGTGCTGAGAATGTGAAAAAGGTTACTATTTTTTAAACAATTTTTTACCTTGCAAAAATTGTAATGAAATAATTTTTTTCTATGCAAAGTATGAAAAAACATATTCTGAAGAAAAGTCTACTAAGAAGTTACATCTTCTAAAAAGTGTTATTTATTATTTTGCAACATTTTATTTCTATATTAGCTCAAACAGAGAAGGTAAGATGAGATGGAGAATGTATTAAGAAAAAAAAGTAACAACTGTTTGTGTCATTTATCTGATAATAATTTTATACTCAAAGAGATTCCTACTACTTTCCATAGTTCTAATTAGTTCACTTTGAACTTGCTTTCTCCCTGATCTTCCTACCATATCTTTTTAAACATAATTTTATGCACTTGCTGTCTCTTCTTATAATGATATTTAATTAGTGTCTCCTGGGTGGCAAAGTTATTGATGAAAAATATTATAATTCTGTGAAATTTGAGGTGTTTTGTTTTAGTTTTTCATCTTCCTTGTTTTCCCAATGCCAAAGTCAATGATATCTTTTAACATTGTAAATATGTAGATCCAACTGTTCCAAACACTGGTAACATGAGAAAGACAATTCATCTACATGTATTACTTAATCAAAATAAAATCTATTTGGCTAAGCTTTTCATTTGTTCCATTCAATAAACTAAATTCAGAAAACAAAATAAATGGATTTGCATATTGTCATTTACCATGTTTGTTAAGAGCTTATGTTTGGGAAAAAAAAATCACAATAGTCATTTTATGAAGACAGAATTCTCCCCCAACATATTAAACATGAATATCTGTTTTGAATATATATATATGCTTTCTGTACAAGTAGTATACGACAGAGCACAAGCAACAAAGATAGATTTAAGAAAACAAAGAAAGCCAGGAGGTTTTCATTTCTGCTCATTTCCTGGCATTTGCTCCAGTGAAACCAGAATTTAGAAACATGAAAATAAGATAGAACATTTCTGCTCTTCAAGGTTTCAAATGCTTTTTGAATGCCTCTGTTTATCTCTTACATTGAATGATACATTGTTCCCTCTTGAGTCTGGCACTTGATGAGTTATATAATTAGGAGTCAGAAAATGTGCATTTTAAAGTGTAAGACAATAGGAAAAGATGAGTAAACGAGATATAAATGTGCTTTAGAAACCACATCACTCTAGGGACTCCTATACAAATCCTGAAAAATTATATATTTTCCTCCTATATACACATTAAGGAACATCATCAAATCTATTATCATATCTATGTCAAAAATGTGCCTTCAGTGGAGAAAAGATGCTTTAATTAGATGTGTTATTACTTATATATTTACTTTGTCTTTTCCCTCACCATATTCTAAGTGGAAGTGAAATTACACTGCCTAATGTTGAAAATTTAAATATATATAGCTTTAACATTTAAAATGCAGCACAAGGGTTTTAAATTTTCTGGGTTCCCACTTGGTCATTAACATGTAAATCATTGTCTTAGTTAAAATACCAACTAATGAAACATTTTTCGATGTACATTTTTAAATTTTGAGGGGGATAATTAAAATTATCAATTAGATTTGTGTTTCAGTTTCTGGTTGTCTGGAAAAGACCCTTTAAAAACTCCCCTCTCCCCCCAGTCACATACACTTTCTCTCTTAATCCTGTAAAAGCTAAAAGAGAGAATTGAGAGATAAGATCAAATGTTCTCAATGCTTAACCCATAAAAACTAACAAGAGCTATTGATGACTTTTTCTGGGGTATTGAAAACTGAATTGAATCAAACAGTGGTTTACTGCTTGACAAGCAGAGTAAAGACCAAACACAAATGGGAGTTTTCTTTGGGTAATTACCTAGTTTAGAACCTAGCTGTCAGACTCCGAGAGTTCCGAAACTGCTTTTCTTTCCTAGCTTGGATGCAAATTCAGCCCCAGGGAACTTGTGCAAACTTGCTCCCTTACTCTTATAACTTGATAGGTCTTTACCAGCAACACTTTACCAGCCAGCTTTCCTGGGCTGATTTTGGTATATTCTCACTTGGCCATAATCAACTGGGACAAACACCTTCAAACTATAGGATATCTTAATTTCTTCCTCTTGACTGATGCTAATAATGATTGAGACCTTACTCGTGTCAGACACTGAGCTGGGACTATAGAAGCTTTCCCTCATTTAATCCTCATCATGGCCCATGTGGTAGCCATATTTACTATTGACAAGGGAGCTGAGGACTGAGATACTTTCTAGAAAGGCATCCAACGGGTAAATTAGTCTGAATCCCAGATCAGTGCTGTTGTTATTCGCCACTCCCTACCGCCTCCATCATGGCAAAAGTATCAGGCAATGAATTTTTCCATGTTATGTGAAATGAAAACAATTTAATGTATCCTACTCCTGGCTTTACAGTGTTTTTTTCCCGTTACAGACTCTCTAGCATACAGGCACATCTAGCCCATCTTCTCACATTTCTCTGTCATTTGGTGAATCATCAACTTCCTCTTCCTCACAGCTTCCTTCACTTCAAAGCCCCAACTTTTTGTTCAAAAACTCTCTGCAAAATTGTTAACTCCAGATACTCCCCCCTGCAGATCATCCATTTTTTTCCCTCAAGCCTGCCTAGTCTGACATTGCTTTTCTTTGCTTCTTATCCTTGGGCTGTTTTATACCTAGAGACTAAAGATCAAAGTTACGGACTGTTCCTTGATCTTCCTCTGTAGGGTTTCTGTTTCAGCCTGTATAGGATTATTGGTGAAAAAAAAAATGGACAGTTACTTAAAGATATTTAAGGCCACTGATGAAAAGAAAAGGAGAGAGACTTGAAATACTACAGTACCAAGCTTAGTGGGTAATTATTCATCACAGATTTTAATAGTATAGAGGTGACAAAAGACCATATACCTTAGCAGCCTTATTTTATGGATGATGAATCTGGAGTCTACAATGGGTAACTAACTTGTCTAAGATTTCTGGGCTAGTTAATGCTCGTTAATGGCAAATCTGGGATTAGCTGCCTAGATTCAAATGTTTTTTTATTATATTACAACACCCTGCTTTCTTGTGTTATTTCCACTGATTCTGTGACATTCATTCATCTATCTAGCCATCCACCCATCCAATCTGTAATTATAATTCAGGGCATGTTTACCAAGGATATGCTATGCTTAAGGTAACACACTAGGAATTTATAAGAGTCACAGATATGAGTATTTTATAACATGATTTTTATTCTTAAGGACCTGGCATCTCCGTATGATCCAAGGCACAGACACATACAAGTAACTATATTGCAAATCTTGATATATTAATTCACGGTGGGGATCAACAAGCAACTTCACTGATATGAGAAGAAAATAAAGCATTTACTTTACATATTACAATATTTGTGACTAATTGTTCATCTAGTTTATGAAGTCCAGAGAAAGGAAAATGTAGATGAATTCTAAGAACTTCTCGTGAACTCAGGCAAGGATATGCGTACTTGACCCAATGATCAGGAGATAGAAGTTTTGTTTTTTGTTTCTTATTTGTTTGTTTTTGTTTATAACCCATGCTATGGGTAGAGAAGAAAGATAGGCATACTAAGAGAGAGTGGCTCAGAAAAGCTGACATATTTATTCCTTAGAATATTCAGTGAATGGATGGCTTCAACATCATGGCAATTGAAAAGTTCCTGGCACCATTACCTATGAGTGCATTGTAGAATTATTATCTTCAAATCTTTCTGGAAATGGAGATAAGGGCTGTATTCATTGGGTGATGTGAATCAACAACCTATCAGTAACTGAATACTTATTAGAAATAGTTGAAATGGATCACTAAGAGACTCATACTGTGTAAAAGCTTATACAGGATATGGGTGAGTATCCTTATCTTAATGGTTATGCATTAACATGAGAGTCTACTTCACCAAGGTGGTAGGGACTATTCAAATATGGGTCCAATGATAGAACTACCTGACCATAGGTCATGATCTTTTTGTTATAAAATGAGTGATTTAAAGATTTTTCTCTGAGTCTGTATTTTTTCTTTCATCAATTTAAATGAGCTAAAAACAAATAATTGAAAAGTTTAAGATGCAGTAATTTAGAGAGCACTTTAAATAAAATTTTGAGACATGAGGAAATATATGGTTAGCTTAACTAGCTATTTTATATGTTTATGAGAGAGCATTACACTAAGGACATAGTTTCCTGTCAGCTTTCTTAGTTGTCCTATCTATATTAAGATTTTAAGGTCCTACTCTATAGAAATTCTAAGTTTCCTTAATCTAGGAGTTCTTATCCATTTGTGGTTCCGGACTCTTACAAATGTGATAAAAGGCTAAGGATCTGTTATTCCCATCAGAATGAATAGATGTAGAAGCCCACAGAAGACAACAGTTTTGGTCTCAACGTGTCTGAAATGTTACTTGAACCCAGTTTAAGAACTCATTTATTCATTTTTCCCCAGTTTATGCACTTCCAATAGAGTTTTTCAAAGAATCCCTTCACCCGGGACAAATAGTTGCACATATCCTGAAAGAACAGGAAAAATAAATATGCTGTCCTGATAGCTTGGCCATTTAAGAGGAGAGCTCAAAATGATAGATAGCCAGTAATTAGGGCTGATTTGATTAAAAGCCAACTAAATAATAGAAATTTAATAATTATTTATCATATACATGTTTGCATTAATAAAGATAATCTATTCCTGTGTTGAGAGAATAAACTCCAAATCTTAGTGGCTTAACAGGACAGAGATTTATGTGGCATTCATACCATACAAGATAAGGAGGTTTTACTCAGAGGCCCAAGGTGTTGGCAGGTCTACTATCTTGTAGTTGTAACACTTCACCTGGATACACAGTTTCCCGGGTCACTGCAGTGAGGAAAGAGAAACTAGAGAATTGATTATAGATTTTTTTTCACTGTCTCTGTCAAGAAGTGGCAAACACTACTTCCAATTCCATTATACCGAATATACATATTCATATGAGCAACCACAGCTGCATGGGGCCAGGGAAGTGTAATCCTACAGTGTTCCTAGCAGGAGCGAGCCCCTGGATATGGTTATACATTAGAAGTTCCCAGCAGTGATGCCAGAAGCAAAAAGAGACATTGTTCCCTCTCTCAAGATATCTACCCTGAAGGAGAAGATGGATATATCTAAAAGGATACTACCAGGGCGAAACAGTTTAGGATTATAAAGACAACAAGAACAACAACAAATTGTAAAGTGAGCATATGTTATAGGAAAAGCAGCAGAAGGAATCTAGTTGAAGACTGTTTAGGAAAATTAAACTATGTCAGTGAAGTTGGCAGTTTTGGTTGATGAGCAAAGCTGTCACTGATGGACGCTGACACCTCAAATCACAAGGAACTCTTTTCTGGAGCCATCTTTGAGTTGGTGACATTATAATTCAGGCTTTTCCTGTTGTTGTACTTTGGATGTCAGACTTTGAGGAATCAAGAATTATAATACCCGAGATGACAAGCTTTTTCTGTTCTTATTTTTTTCTGGTGTTGTTAATTTATTAACACAATGTTCTGACATAATACATGATGCCTGAAAGAAGTATCGCTGCATCAAAATTCAGCAATATGCTGTAAATTTACAATTTTTGCTATTCCAACTGTTTTAGCCTCAGACTTTCTAATGAGTTCAATGAACAACAAATAAGTGCCAAAAAAGAATAATGTCTACCATTTAAGGAATAATCCACTGTATTTATTCTAGTTCTCTGAATAGGGCAGGAAGAAGGCTCTCCGCAGACCACACAAATACATGTACTCTTGTGGGGATCGATAGGCACAAATACATCCCATTGATCTAGGAATTAAGTGTCCAGCAGTTCAGTCTTCATGAACATACATATGAAGTGTGCAAAAATGAGCTCCAAGTGGGAAAACTCATTCTCACAAAGCTTTCATGCTATTCCATAGGCATAATATAGAGAGTAACTCTTAGAGTTCTCCTATAATCCTAGATGCTTGGTATAAGTAAGAATTTCCAAACTTGACTAGTCTTCTCTACAATTTACAGCAAATAGAAAGCCAAGTTAGAATTAAATGCAGGAAGAAAATGATGCTAAGACTAACATAGTGGCAAACAGGATAGAGAATGGAGTTATGGTTAATTGCCAGGAAGGTCTATCAGTGACTTTGAAAATAAATGGTACAAGTCTAGCTTAAACTATATAAAGTATACAAAACAATTTATCGAATTATGCAACTAGAAAAAAAAAAAAAACAGTGGTATGGTGGCCTTCAGTCATGGTTAAATCAGGAGGTCAATTCTAGAATCCTTTTAGCTCCACGGCACTGTGTTTGGTTTCATCCTCAGGTGGCTTTTCCTAGTTTGGTGCCAGTGGTGTGCTTCCTCATTCACACTCAGTGCATAGAGAGAGCTTGTCTCTTATCTGGCCGTGTCTAAACCCATCAATTTGTTCTGTCAGAATAGTGTCAAGCCCTGACAGTGTCACGCCTGAAACAATGACTGTGGCGAAAAGAACGGGATTATCCTGACTAGGTATCCCTCTGAAACTGAGAGAAAGGTCAAAGCCAGCCTCCCACTCTGGACCACATGGCTGCTCTTCAAAAGATGCATTAGAATAATTTTGGAGAGAAAACCACAATATCAAAAATGAAGGACAATATGCAAGCCTAAAAAAAGATAGACCTAAGAAATGATAAAACATGGTAGAGTGGCCATTTAGTCTAGAGAAACATCTGTTCTTCTCAGAGCTTCTTATTTAATACACCAGTGTACAAAAATTAACACTCGAAATTAAGGCTTAC
>CM053609.1:104264788-104290246 GCA_028646535.1 Procyon lotor
ACACACACACACACACACACAAACTGACTGAGGGTCTTTGTTAAGTGCTACCATCCATCTTTATGGAGTTTTTACCTATGTTTAAAATTTGTTTTTGATGTTTCATTGACAGAAGTATAGTGGGAGCCTGGAACTTAGTGTGATTGTGTCTGAGGCCCAATTCCTAGGATTGGAGCAGAGGGTCAGGGTGGGGAAAATCTAAGATGCCCTGTAAATTCACGGCTGCTGCTGCTTTCCTCAGACCCTGGTCCAAACCTCTCTGCTGTTATGGGATGAATTTACTCATCCTTTTCTTACATTTAAATGTATCTCTTTTACCCAGGTGCAGAGGTTTGCACCCTTAGGGATTTTCTATTGTAGATGGATGGATATGATAATTACAAATAATTGTTTTAGAAGATGGATTAAATGGATACTTTAAAGGAGGTAGAAGCTTTTGAAATTCTAAGAGGGAGGAAGAAACAGTTGTTTCCAATTAGAAGTTGGGGGGCATGAACTGTGCCTTGACAAAAGAGAAACATATAAATAAATTAAAAGGAGAGAGGTTTATACCAGCATTAGAGCACTGTGAGCAAAGATGGGAACCAAAAAAAAAAAAAAAAATGCCATGGTTTTTGAGAATGGCTAGCTATAAACAGAATGTGAAACATAGAGAAAAGGGCCAGCATAACACTATGTTGAACACCTGAAACTAATGTAACATTGTCAACTCTACTCAAACAGAAAAGGGCGGGCCGGTGTAGTGCCCGTGACTAGGTCTGCTGGGGACTTGGAAGTACATATCTATATCATAGTGAGAATTTCTTACAGGATAGGATATCAAGTAAGAAGTTAGAGTGCCCTTTGCTCATCTTGACAATATACAAGGCCGAGAGCATTCAACAGGGAGTATTCAACAGGGATTTTTCCCCCCTCTGTCAGGCCTGCTTTGAACACCATCTCCCAGCACAACTGAGGACTCAGGGAGGCAAGATGAGTTCTGTCTACTTACTCATATTTGTATCTAGTTATACTCTTTGCACTGCTTACCTTCTGATTTATAGTAAACTGAGGTGAAAATAACCTCTATTTTTACCCACCTTTTGTGGTCTGACCTATTTCAATCATTACGCCAGAGACAGAGATAAAAGGGTGCACATGAGACACGGTGCCTGATCTGCCCGCATTTTCTAACTGACACTGCTGGCTTATCCTAGGTACTCTTGTTTCTATCTGCTACATTTTAATCTCGACTCTCAAAACTCTTTTCCGGTTTTTTCTCTTGTATGCCAAATAGTGTCTTTTAAATTTTTCAGATTTAGAAGACTAATAAAACAGAGGCATAAGTACTCTCTTTATAGGATGAAAATATGGGCTGTCTAGATAGCCGTCATTTCTCAGGATAAAACTCTGCTAAACTCACATAGTTTCAGCTGGCCCTTCTCTTCTTTACTCAAAAAGAAAAAAGTGGATACCCGTTCTGGGAGTGGAAGTCGGGCGGGATTGGTTTTAAGTAGGCATAAGAAAACATTTTGAGGTTAAAAAAAAGGAAAAAGAAAAAAAGGAAAGAAAAAAGAAAGAAAACACTTTTGAGTGATGGTGATGGAAATATGCTAAAACCGAGTTATGATAGTTACATTTTTGGAGGAGGGTGGGAGAGAACATGACCTCTAGCTGACCTGCACGCTGGGCCAGGGTAACTGGAGGCTCCTCACCCCTCCCCTATCCTTGAAATGTACATTCTGCTCACCCTTCCCTGCTCACGCCTTTTTTCATGGATGCAACTTTGAGAAAGCAATGTGCTGTCGAGACGATCCGAGCAGTCTACGTGGGGACTAAACCCAGGTACGGCCTTCGTATCAACTTCTAATATTCTGCAGGAGTATGAAGATCTGCTCATCTTTCAGGTGCCCAAGATAAGCCTTGTATTTAAGTTCCCTTGCTTATTAAACGGGCCACTAAGCAATCTGGAGTGGCCTGCCTTCTTCTTTCGTGTCTCTTTGCCTTCTGAGAATGAGGCCAGTTTCAGATTTCAGCTGGGAAGCTCAGAGTTTGCAAACCAAGGTTGCTGATGATTGCCTAATTACAAACTTACTAAAAATCATTTAACTGGGTGAATTTTATGGTATGAAAATGGTTCTTTAATAAAGCTGTTAAAATTTTAAAATTTCAGGAGTCCTAAAGTCATCTGAACCATCGGTGCAATATTAATTATTCTTGTTTCTTCTATTCTGAATTCCTCATGGTTTTGCTAAATATTCTAGAATCCCCTAGGTAAGATGTAGCTTAATTTTCCACAGTGTTCCTACAGATGAAATGGATAAATTCAAAGTGTAAACCAAACCGGAATGGACTGAGGTTTTAGGACTTGACTGAGGCCTGAGTACTCCTGGAAAAAAATATGATCCTATGTAAATTAGGTAATTTTTACTTGATTCCTGTTGACTGGGAGGATTTGTATAAATTGGAATGAAACATTCCTTATAAGTTCAGCTTGCCCTGATGTATTCTTTGAGGGAATATTTTAAACTATAAATTTTAAACTGTAAACTAAGATTTTTTTTTTAGGTCATTAGTCTACTCAGGTTTTCTGTCTTGATTGTCTTGTTTCTAGTTTAGTTTTGGTATGTTGTATTTTACTAGGAATTTATCCATTTTTGTCTACATTTAAAAATTTTCAGCAAAAAGCTATCTATCATACTGCTCTTTCTTTAAAGTAGTTGCTAATTGTAGCTTTATGCCTCATTTAAAAAATGTTTTTGATATTGTTCCTTTGGATATTCTCTAGTGTTCTTGGTGAATACTACCCCAGATTTTATTAATATATAAAAGAACCAACTTCGATTTCTACTGAGTATCTCTTTTTCTTTATTTTTATGTTCTTTGATTTTTGCTTGTTAGTTTCTTTTCCCTTCTACCTTTGAGTTTCTTTGGTATTAATTCTTCAATTTTTAAATTTTGCTACTTATTAAATTTTCTAATCAGAACATCCCTTTATTATTTTTTTAAGATTTTATTTATTTATTTGAGAGAGAGAGTGCCAGCAAGGGGCAGAGGGAGAAGGAGAAGGGCAGGAGAAGCAGACTCCCTGCTGAGAAGCAGACTCCCTCCTATGTGGGGCTCCATCACAGGGTCCCAGGATCATGACCTAAGCCAAAGGCAGATGCTTAACTGACTGAGCCACCCAGGAAGCCCTCAAAACATGCCTTTAAATACTATTTTAAGTGTATTCCCTATGCTTTATTATGGAGTGTAGGAACTGGTGCTGAGTTCTGAATATTTTTAAATTTTCTATATCATTTGATCTTTGATTCTTGGTTATTAAAAGTGTGATGGTTAATTTCTGTTCTTATATTTGTGTATGTGTTTTTTAAAGATTTTATTTATTTATTTGTGTGTGTGAGAGAGAAAGAGAGAACACAAGGAGGCAGAGAGGCAGGCAGAGGCAGAGGGTGAAGCAGGCTGCCTGCTGAGCAAGGAGCCTGATGTGGGACTGGATCCCAGGGCCCTGGAATCATGACCTGAGCTGAAGGCAGCTGCTTAACCAACTGAGCCACCCAGGCAGCCCTTATATTTGTGTTTTTAAATTCATATTCTTTTAGTTGATATTTAACTGCATCATGGTAAGAGAAGATAGTTTGTGGGATACAGACTTTAGGAAATTCATTGAGACTTGCTTTATGATATAGTAAATATTTTTATGGCCATGTTTTACAAATAGCACAGGTATACTTGAAGAGAAAATGTACTCTCTAATTATTGGATGCATGATATTATATATATATGATATTATATGCATACACATATATGTGTATATATATGTGTGCATATATATGTATATATGTAAATGTACATGTAAATATACATGTATATATACACATATATGTTTATATGTAAATGTTCATTTAAATGAAGCTTTTAAATTGTGTCGCTCAAGTACATATATTTACAAATTTATTGCCTAGTTGATCTATTGATAGTTGAGAGACAAATTTAGGAATTTTTCCGTATATTTAGATTTTCCCATTTGTACCCATGATGCTATAGATTTTTCTGCTTCATGTATTTTGAGGTCCTCAATTTGATGCAGACAAGTTTAGAATTTATTTATTTGAGCCATCCACTCCTTGGTGAGCCTAAGGTTGGTCAATTTTGTTTATATTTTCAAAAAATCAGCTTTTAGTTACACTGATATTTTCTAGTGTCCTTCTGTCTCTATTTCATTATTTCCTTTCTGATCTTTAATTCCTTCCTTTTACTAACTTTGGGCATCACTTATTCTTTTTTTCCTAGTTTCTTGAGGTGTAAATTTAGATTTATTTGAGATTTTTCTTGTTTCTTGATATTGTTATTTATCTCTATGAACTTCCCTCTTAGAACTGCTTTTGCTGCAGCCTATAAGTTTTCCATTTAAGTTGTATTTACATTTTCATTTGTCTCAAGGTATTTTGGTCGTTTTTCTTTTGATTTCTTCATTGTTATTGGTTGTGCAGTAGCATGTTATTTAATCTCCACATATTTGTAAATTTTCCAGTTTATTTTCATGTAATAGAGTTCTAGTTTATACCATATTGTTAGAAAAATGTTGGATATGACTTTGATCATCATAAATATATTACGACTAGTTTTGTGGCTTAACATATGATCTATCCTAGAGAATGTTCCTTGTGCACTTGAGAAGAATGTGTATTATGTTGCTTTTGGATGGAATGTTCTGTATATATTGATTAAGTCCTTCTAGTCTAAGGTGTCATTAAAAGCTGACATTTCCTTATTGATTTGCTGCCTAAATGATCTATCCATTGATGTAAATGGGGCATTGAAGTCTCCTTCTATTATTATTATTGTAGTGTTGCCTAATCCAACCTTTTGATGTGGAAATATTTGCTTTATATATTTATGTGCTTTTATGTTGGTTGCATAAGTTGTTACAGATATTTCATCCTTTTGTTGGATTGACCCCTTTATTATTATGTAATGCTCTTCTTTGTCTCTTACTATTCTTTGTTTTAAAGTCTGTTTTGTCTCATGTAAGTATAGGTATCCAAGCTTTCTTTTGGTTTCCACTTGCATAGAATATCTTTTTTCATTCCTTCATTTTTAGTCTGTGTGAGTCCTTATATATGAAGTCTTTTGTAAGCAGCAAATAGATGGGTCTCTCTCTCTCTCTTTTAATCTATTCGGACATTCTGTGTGTTAATTGGAGAATTCAGTCCATTTACGTTAAAGTAATTATTGGAAAGTATGTACTTATTACCATTTTGTTAATTGTTTACTGGCCATTTGTAGCTTTTCTCTGTCCTGTTCCTTTTATCTTGCTCTCTTTTTTGGGGGGTTGATGACCTTCCTTAGTGTTATGATTAGATTCTTTTCTCATTATCTTTTGTGTATCTACTATAGGTTTTTGCTTTGTGGTTACCATGTGGCTTATATATAACAACTTATACTTATTACTCAATTCATTTGACCTTGATAACAGCTTAAGTTTCAACAAATTCTAAGTCTCTACACTCCACACTCCACACTGCCCCACACACATACATTTTATGATTTTAGTGTCAAATTTAATGTCTTTTTATCTTGTATATCCTTTAACTAATTATTGTAGGTATAGTTATTCTTATTACTTTTGTACTTTAACTAGTTTTATAAGTGACATTACATTGTGTTTTTAATGGTAGATTTCAACTTTTATCAGCTTTAGGCAATTCTCAACCTTTATTCAAATGTGGCCTAAACCTTATTTTCTTTTTTAGGACTCTGATTTGGCATGTTTTAAATTTATTTCTACTCTCAACATCCCTTACGCTTTTATATTTTTAATTTTCTCCTATCTGTCTGCCTCAGTATGGGTAGATCTATTTTCTAATTCACTAATTATTACTTTGGATATGCCTACTCTACACATTGAGTTTTAAGTTCAAATCATTATATTTTCATTTCTAAAACTTTAGACTTTTCTATAATATATGACTGTCTTCATTTATTTCACTACATATGTCATAAATCATTAGACCCACATATCCTAAATATAATAATTTTAGTATCTGAGTCTCCTAGCTCAGTCCCCTGAGTCTGTAGTGTTTTTTGTTTGTTTGTTTGTTTTTGCTGACTCCCTGTCACAGTGTCTTGCTTGGTTGTGCATTTAAGAATAATTGATTATGAGTTCACATTTGGCTGAGTTTAAACTGAAAATGCTGAGGGTCTAAATTAAGAATTTGTCTTTCAGAGAGGAATTATATTTGCTTTTGTTGGCAGCCAGAAGACACTACTGACTTGTGATCACTGTAGCCCCCATCGATAATCTTAAACTTAGTAGTAGAATCATAGTTCACCCTCCACTTACGCTTGGCACAAGGCCTAGTATGTGGGATCCATATTTAATTGTTGGGCACCATTGGTTTTTGTGTGATCTGCTCCAGTCTGAACCCAGAATTCTTAATCACTCATTTATTTTATTTTATTGTTTTGCACTGGATATTTCTTTTCTTATTAGATGAGCAATAATTTAATTATATATCTTATTTTTTTATTTTTTTAACGATTTTATTTACTTATTTGACACAGGAAGAGAGAGAGATCACAAGTCAGCAGAGAGGCAGGAGAGGTGTGGGGGGAAGCAGGTTCCCCACTGAGTAGAGAGCCCAATGCAGTGCTCGATCCCAGGACCCTGAGATCATGACCTAAGCCCAAGGCAGAGGCTTTACCCCACTGAGTCACACAGGTACCCCAATTATATTTCTTATTAAGGAGATAAGTCTTTTAGAGTGTCTGTCTTGCTATATTAAAAGAAATAGTAGTGCTGTACTTATGGAACTTAAATCACCATAGAATTTAAATTCTGGCATATATGTGTATGTATATTTTCCTTTTTTAAATTTTTTTGGAAGGGAGAGTTAAAAGCTTTGGAATGCAGAATGACATACATGACAAGATGAATCACATGAGTTTTCCTTGTAGACTTGTGGTATAATGCATGCTATTTGCAAATAAACTAAATAACAATAACAACCCCTTTTCCCCTTTTAATATCTGGATTCATTTGTACCTATAAGCACACTGTGACCACATGATAACTAATAGTACATATTCTTGATATGAACTAAGATATTGAACTTTTTTTTTCTGATTCCAAGGGGTTTCATTAAAATGCAAATATCATTTGTGGCCTGATTAGGGAAAACATATTGGGCAATTTATTACAAGTTGCTTTTACTTTAATGTGCATGATAGGGTAAACAGCTAGTTTTAACAAAAGTTGGACAAGTCTCAGAATCTTACATATAGTTTATTGAATAATTTGCCTAGGGTATGGCAGTTCCTAAAAAGTTACCATGAAAAGTTAAATTTCTTTTTCAGGAACTGATAGTATGATTTAACATGCTTTGTGGAGTTCTAGTTTGAGTTTTACAAAAGGCTTAAGTATTTCCAGTGATATGATATCTATAATGAATAGGATGCTACACTTTTGATTAAATTCTTGGATGTTAGTAATGATATGAATATATTAATTAACTCTATGCTATTAATGTATTTGCTGCCGTGAGTGCTTAAACATATCCTAGGAAAATGAAGGTAAGACTAAAAGGAATTGGGGAGCTGGACAACTCATCTAACTTCTCCCAGTTTGATTCCTTATGCCTAACCCAGCTCAATCACTCTGCTCTCTTGAAGAATGGAATTCAGATAACTCAGTAATATCACTGTTGCATTAGAAAAGCTCTAGGGCGGGGGTGCCTGGGTGGCTCAGTTGGTTAAGCATCTGCCTTTGGCTCAGGTCATGATCCCAGGGTCCTGAGATTGAGCCCTGTGTTGGGCTCCCTGCTCTGTGAGGGAGCCTCTGCCTGCTGCTCTGCCTGCTGCTCTGCCTGCTTGTATTCTCTCTGTCAAATAAATAAATACAATCTTAAAAAAAAAAAAGAAAAAAACTCTAGGGCATACTACACATCAGTCATCAAAAATGGAACTCTTTGGAACTGTAGTGGTAGAGCTATAGCAATTATAGAAGTGATAGATGATCACCTTGGAGGAACAGCAAAAAACTGGAAAAGCTAGAAGGATCTAGATGAATTTTGCTCTTCCCTGGGGCTACTTCTATCACTTCAGTAGCCGCTTATTATATTTCAAATATAATTTTAATATATAAAATATTTTGTTGTCATCAATTTTATCAATTGGTGTTTGAAACTATCCGTAAAATCATGTAGAGAAGAAAATTAAATAAATAAAATAATTTTAGGAAAAAATGCACCATTATTAATATATAAATTATACTAATATATAGTTTACTGAGCATTATTCAAATTACTTGAAACTAGTAACATATTAAAGCCTAAATGAATTAAACTGAATCATGATAATAATTTCTTACTTGTTCTTTATTAGAATCGTCTAAACACTTTACATGATTTTTTATATAATAGAGTTTAAATAAATATGCCTTTGTGTTTATGGTTACTGTTTTCCCAACAAAAGTACATCTTGGAACAGTCACTGGGAATGTTCCATCTGCTTTAACTAAACATTTTATACTCAAGGGTCTTACAACTGGTTCATCACTTTACTTATATATCAACTCAATATAATGCTCTTAATCGCTATGGCAATGTATAAATAAAAAGAGAAAAGATTCACTAAATAAGATTAGTCTTGAATTAAAATAAAGATTGTAAATACAGTATTAGCAGTCAGTTAGCTACCAGTTAGCCATGTTACTAGCTGAATACTTGGTTACTGAAGTTTAAAAAGGCACTTAGACCTCAGAAAATGACTTCGTCTTGAGCCTAGTTTCTTAATAAACAAGGTGGACCGGAACAAAGGCTCTCACCTGCTTTTTCACTGGAACACTGTTAACTGACTGGTTGTGTTCACGTGAATGTGGAGTTGGGCTGCATCACACGGACCCCTCATGCAGAACAGTGATTGCTGATGTTTCAAAAGAACATTCTTAAATATCTATTCAACATTGATTTAGAGGAAAGACCATGTGAGAAAACTATAAATAAGGAGGACTTTTGGTGACATGGTATCAGCTTGCCAACCCATTTAAGATGACAGGACCCCTGCTCTTAACCAGATCTGTGCTTCTTAGAAGAGAGTTGGTGATCCTGTTTTCCTATTTCACCATGTTACCCAGTGGTCTCAGTATCCTTCCTCAGTGACTTATCGAAGTATTTCTTCTAAGCACAAAGGTTTCCAAAAAGGAATTCTGGCGATAACTTTTTTTCCATCTCATTATGTTCCTGGGTGGGTTTAGAAGCCCAGTAATATTTGTGGAAATCTGGTATTAATTCCATATCCCCCATAGATGCCAAGTTGACCAGTTGTTCAATCAGGGTCCATATCAAGGTTGAATTTCCATATGCCTATGTGCTTGATGGTCAGCTTAGCATCCTCACCTTCCGCTGGTTTAGGATCTCCTAAGTCAGAATTCTCTTCCCTGTATAGTTCTGAATTAAATTCTGTTCATGAGAGGCTCTTAGAAGGAAGGCAAGAGGGGAAACTATTATTCTTTAGAGTAGTGGTAAGTCAGCATTGTAGGTGGGTAGGAGGTATGAGGTATGAGAACCACCCACCTCACTCTTGCACACTGACAGTTGATGGGAACTGACCAGAGCTTCTTGAGATTTATAGCAGTTTCTGGGCATGCTTTTGAGAACCATCTGCTTTGATGCTGTGAGACGAAATTATTAGTGATGATTTTCTTACTTACAATTCTAGTTCTTCCAACAGCTGTAGAAGCTTTTCATTCCTTGTATTAAAATCTTTCATAAGTGTTTCAATTTATACATTTCGCTTAGTCAGCCTCTGAGAGACTGTGAAATTGCTTCTAATGGGAGACTTTGGGCAGGATAATGTGTGAAAAGCTTATACACATCTTCCATCTTTCACTAGTCAAAGGCTTTCCCACAAGGCATGAACTACTTCCACGCTTCTGGGTAGCTCCGTTGCCTCAACACCAATATTAACCCCAGTGGCAGGAGGTGAAGGGTGTGCAGTGTGTGTATGAGATATGGCCTCATCAGCGTGTCCCTCATGGATTTGGTCAGTTTGAACATACAGTTGGTTGCAACACTGGTGATTGAAGTTAGGTGAAGTGGCCAAAGACCTCAGAAGCAGATGAAGCTAAAAGGACCTGATGAGAGGTATTAAAAGCTTTTGCTGAATGAGATTTGGGACCTATTGGTCCTGGGTTCAAATCTTGATTTATACTTAGCCATGTAACTAGCTAACTAGCTGATTTTGCTTATCTTATCTGTGTTTTCTCAATATTGTCAATCATAGAACAGTAAAGCTGCATTATTGTAACGGTGTGGGACCTTTCTAAAGATTTAGTGAGGTAAAGTATATAGTGGGTTTAACATGGTACCTGACACATGGTCATGCTGAGTAGATGTTTCCTGATCTGATCTTTATTATTTGCAGTTTTCCCAGGGATTACTAGTTCAAGTGGGAGGAAATATGGGTACCTCTGTGGGGCCTGCTGCTCTTGTCATGTGTGGCTTATCATCATTAAGATGCTTCCCAAATCCCTGTTGAGAACCTTGGAAAGATACAACAAATGATTTTTCTTCTTCTCCACTTTCTCTCAGGGATTGCTTTTTTTGAAAGATGTGATTTCTGGAAAAATAGCCATATGCTTCCAAAGGGATGGTAGAAAGGATGAAACCACGATTAAACCTTGAAAAATCATGATTTTCTGGGCATACGTTTCCTGAGATATAATAGAAAGGGATCAGAGGCCACAATGTTAGGAACAAAGGCTCATGATGTTGGTTACACAGGTTTTAATTCTAAAAGCCTGTAAAAATAATCATATAAGGGAAAACACTAGCTAAGAAGCAAGCAAAGTGATAAAAGACTATAAAGATCTACATAAGAAGATATTAAAATTGAGAGAAACACACATTTTAATGATCTTTTTCTCTTTCTCATCTGTAAAATTAAATTTGGGAGTTGGTAATAGTTACAATGACCTCAGTTTAGTTGCTGATCATTAACCGTGGGTATTTCACACCAGACATTTGGTGTATTAAAGTAAGTTGAAATTGCACTAATCAATTAGCTCTGTTATACATTGCCTCTACACAGAGTGTTAAACTGCAATAGTAATCTATGAATTTAAAGGAAAGCTATTCATTGAACAATAGTAGGTTAAAATTAAAATAAAGAAAACAAATATAAAATGGTTGAGATTTGTGAGTTATTTTTAAGCTTCTAGAAGGAAAAAAACCTGGCCAATTTTCTTCTTTATATGCAGGTGAAAGCACACTTCTCATCTCTTTATTTTTGCTAACCCCCTTTTAGAAAAAGGGAGACAAATCTTAAAGTTCATGGGGGCTCTGCTCACTTGAAGACCTGGTAATCACCCATCATATTCTGAACGCCAGAACGAAGACTTCTCAAAACAAATGGAAATTCTTTCCCCACTAAACCTTACTAGCAGTTTCCTTTCTGAAAATGTTGGTTTTAGTGAAATCTTGTGACATGCTGAACTTGATATTTTGGAGCAACTGATGTATATGTAAAATCTGGGTAAATTTTTTGGAATAAGATAATAATAATAATAATAATAAGAGATAAATCTGTCTCCTAAGACTTTATTTGTCTGTTCATTTGATTATATTTGTACAACAGGATGCAATTGGCTCCTGATGTCCTAGAGTATATTCAATATTACGCTCTGGTTCACACAGGCTCCATCCACGACACCCTGTAATTTAAGAGAAAAATCACACAAATTAGTCACTTGATGTCACAAGGAAAAAGCAAATTGTTGATCGCCTAAGTTCTAATTTTTCAGCTGCTTGCTGTGATTTCATTTATCAGCAGGCACGGTGTATCATCCACTTAGGTCACCAGCTTCTCTTGATATTAAAGAGTTTTGATCAGACAGCATAATGAAGGAGCAGATGTAAGATCCTCATTTGAAACAGTTGAACATAGCTGAACTTGCTGCTTCCATGCATAACTTTCATGTTTAGAAAAAAAGGTCAGTCTTACTACTGACTTATGAATTTAGAGATTCTGCAGAAAGACTGATGTGAAATAGAATTTTTAAGGACTTGCATTCTCTCATTTGGTTTATACTGGAGTAAAAGGCGAGTTGACTGTTGATGCTAGAACATGAAATTCCCCTTTGGAGGCTGGACCTAGGGCGATAAAGTCTACCAGCTTATAAGCCTCCTCCTGTTTTATGCAGCATTATACTTCGGTATTTTCATCTTTCCTTCTTTGCTTTTTATTACATGAGATCTTGATATTTTGTTCTGTGATATCTGGAAGATGTGCATGTAGAGCTCATTATCAGGTATTCATCACCAAAAGTTCATGCTACTAACTTATGAACACAAGACAGATTTTCTAATTGCTTGCCTTTTGTTCCAAGTACTGTCAATCCTTGAATGTGTTTCCAGTTTAGTTTTTCTGCCAGCTCTTTCTCTCTTTCATTCCTCCTCTCTGTAGGGTTCATGTTTTATCCCGCTTTTACCGCATGGTCCAAGTATGGAAGATAATCCTTCTTGGTTCCATTTTAGGATGGTGGCACTTTACTGAATCCTTGTTAGATATTAGATCTTTTAGATTCTTCAAGGTGGACAAACTACAAATTTGGTAGATATTTAAAATGTTCGTTCTGTGAAGTGATTCTGTGAAGTTTCCAGAGATCCTTCCTACTGTCCTCCATTGATGGGAAGATTTTAAATGTATTTCCTTTGATGTGGTTAAGCGTATCTCTCCTGGTTGATATTTATTACTTGTCCTCAGACTCAAGACATTCCTTTGGCTGAGGACACCTTCTCAATCCAGGCAACTCTCTTGGACAGAATCAAACAATTATTTATCATTTCTTGGGGCGCCTGGTTGGCTCAGTGGGTTAAAGCCTCTGCCTTCGGCTCAGGTCATGATCTCAGGGTCCTGGGATCAAGCCCCGCATCAGGCTCTCTGCTCAGCAGGGAGCCTGCTTCCCCCTCTCTCTCTGCCAGCCTTTCTGATACTTGTGATCTCTCTCTCTTTCTCTGTCAAATAAATAAATAAAATCTCTTAAAAAAATTATAATCTCAAAAAAAAAAATTATAATCTCTCCGACCATACCCTGACAATTCCAGGAATAGAGCTTATACCCAAATCCCTAACTTCCTTTTTCTCCACTGTTTTATCTCCCCTATCAGAGAAGCTAGGCAGCCATGCTCTCTCTCCCTTTAGGTTTCTTACACACTTCTACTGTAGGTCCATGAAACATAGAAAAAAGATAAAGCCCTCTAAGGCATACCACCGAAGACCCTTACCTAGGCTTTGAGAAGTTAAAGACCTTTCAGCTTCCTCCGCATCGCTGGGGCAGAAGTCACAGCACCTTATCAGCTTTTCCAAAGTACGCTCCAAGTTCATCTACTACTTTTTCATAATCTTTAAAGTGTGGATGTGAATGTTTAGGGAAGGGTTGAGAGCTGTCTTTGCACTGTTTCTTTTGCTTGAGGGCCTTGTGTTTTGGATTTGGTGATAGTAATACCCATGATCTTGGGCACTCAGTTGAAACTGATACTAGTAAGTCCACATTTACATCCTATAGAACTTAGAAAACAAAACAAAAGCAATTCAGACAAGACTGTACTATAGTTGATTCTTTTAGACATACTTATTCTAAAACTTTAATCCTCCATGATAAGATTAGGTAACAGAGTACACTTTTATATATTTCTATTTTTTTCACATGATGACACTTAAATTAACAGAGCCTAAATTGAATTTAGAGGATTTAACTATATGTTGGTCTAGATCTATTGTGTGAGTGCAGCCCCTTTGATTTACTCATGTTCTTTGCTTTAGAAAGCCCTAAGTAAAGCACCTGAATTGGATAAAATGCAACTGACTTGAACATAACCTCCTCAAGGGCGGTGATTGTATCAGATACTCTTGCGGTGTACTGTGTATCTTTTTGACATTTATTTTCATTCCAGCCATGAATGTGGCATACAGGTGTATGCAGCAGATACAGGATGATAGCACCTTGCCTCAGCTACACTCCAAATGTCTTGTGTTTGGCCCTGGATTTTCTCTGCTCCTTCCAAATGGGATGCCTGTGGGATCTGTTCAGCCATGTGGCACAGGCAGAAGAGTTAGGTTTCCACGGGGCAACCTCAGTGACTGGGGATTAAAATTGCTCTTCTGCATCTCAGGTGGATAATTCTGAGGTTCTCAGACTTGGCTCCTTGGAAGATCCTCAGTGGAATGGTGCTCCAGTTGTTCACCGAGGTAATCAGTTCAATGGTGCAATTTTAAATTAACTTTCCCTCCTTCTATGTGTTGCTCTTCCGGCTCCCTACTCCAGTTACTTGGGTTCATTTCCCAAATTCGACTGCTTGAATTCAAGCCCTTATCTCAGATCCTTTTGTAGAGAAACCTGGGCTAAGACCGTGATTTTTGTTTCTCTGTTTACTAGAGAATTCTCAACAATTACAATAGTATCTGGAATATAGTAAGCACTCAACAAAATGCTGTTGAAGGAATGACTTAATGGTGTGCAGAGGGTGGACGAGATAAGTGGCATTCTTGCAGACCGCAGGCTTAGGAAAGTTTACTCCTCTGTGGATTGTGCCTCGTCTGAAGACTGATCATTATGAATGGGTGCTGTCACTGTCTTCCTGATGTATTATCTGAAACATGCTGCATGGCTCTTCTCAAAAAGAGGGAGTTGCCTTGGCACTCTAACGTCAGAATCTACACGAAAATAATGTTTTACCAGGTGAATTATAGCAGTCTAACATGGAGTCCCGCATGATGCATTGTTCTTTGCTCATAAATAATGCAAACAGGATACCAGGCAAAGATAAAGGCCAGTGATTTATTCCATATAACCTTTATGTAAACCTCATAAATTGTGCACAGTGCTGTCTGGGAATGTGACAATGGCTGTGGTACCAGATTGTGTTGACAATGGCAAGCATTTCATGAATTGAGAACAAGAACTAAAGAGGACACTCCTTCTCACTTCTCACTGCAGGAAACCATAATATTTCCAGAATAAAGCAGGAGACAAGAATTAACTGCAGTAAAATTGATATGAAGAGAAAACAGTACTACAAAATCACATTATATAAGATCTCATTTGAATCAATTCATTTGCATAGGTTTTATTGTTTTCTATCTGCAATGTTAAATTATTCCCTGACACACACACACACACACACATACACACACACATTTATATATGTGCACAATATCCTAACGACATAGAAAATGCTTATTCACATCCACCAGAATAAATTTCCAAGAGTGGGATTTGAAAACATTTTAGGATTATTTATTTTCTGTTGTCTTTATTAGTAAGGAAAGACACATTGGCAAAGAGTTTTGGATCAGGACTTGGGTTGTAATAATTCAGTCTTCACTCTATTGTACTTACCAAGGGAAGTCACAATCTTGTGTTAGGAGGAGCAGAAACCTCCAAAAGCAATGAATTGTTAAATAATGTAATGAAATAAATCTAAATGCAAGCTAGAACATGAATGGCTGATTCTAAAATAGGGAAGGTCAAAGGGAAAACCAAAATCAAAACCTAAACAAAACACTTGTCCTGGGCATCAGTTCAATATGGTGGAGTGGATTCCACTCTTCAAGTACCGAGATCGCACATAAAATCATGTGTCACCATGAAATATATGGGACTGATTCTTCTGAAGTCATTAAGTCTTTCACCTAGACCCTGCTTGGCAATTTCTTCCCATGAAAATTCATTTTGCATTTTCTGAGGTTCTAAAATCCTTGAAGAAATCAAAGATGATCATAGAGATGTAGCATAAACTTCATTAGCTAACTCGATTAAGATACAATTGTTAATTATTTCTGTCATAATTTGGTAAAGGTTAACTTCTAAACTTAAAGAAGAGATGCTGTCATTTTTCTTCTAAATAAAAGGACTGACTCTAGTAAGTAAAGCAACCAGAAAAAACACTGCAGTTTTATCCATCGCATTGTTCACACAGTGAGCATTGAGTGTTTTATTTTCTCTTTTGATGGGTACCTGGAATCAGGTTTTGCTTTAGGCATTTTCCTATAACAAACATTATTTTGCTAATTAATTAAAAGAAAACTTGACTGCACCATTAAGAGTGGGAAGCATCAATATTAGAAATTCAATTTCTAGCAATGGTCCTGTGCAATTAGAAAGCAGCTACACAGTAGCTACCATTGATATAAAAACACAAATCATAAAAAAGTACAGATTCCAAGTCCTTGATGAAAAAGAGAGCATTGCTAGACACTTGAAGCTTTACTCTCTTATAAGCTGACTTTTTAGAGGTATGGGCCAGAACAACTTGAATAATGCTCCTTATAAATATAATGTAACTTGCTTGTGAAGAAAATTCTCCAAAAGGAAGTAGCATTAAAGAGATGATTGCTTTCTTGGGGAATGAGATGTGTAATGAAGAAGTGTGGGCAAATTCAGGTCTTCTATGCTGTGCTTCTGTGGGTAGTCATTAAAAGCTGTATCCACTATTCCTAGCAACCCCTGGATTCAAATTAATAAATCATTGTATCAGCAAGGGTATTGTGCCTACTTTGCACTCTTTCCTGTGATAGTGATGTGGGAAATGGTTTTTGCTCATATAATATATAGTCTGGATCCCAAAGAGAACCAAATTCTAGCTACAGAGTTAAGAAAATATGTCATATAATGAATAGCATTTAAATATACCTCTCACCTGGATTAATGAAATGTCACTCTCCGACCAGTTTTCAAACTTAAGTGATCCTATGAACTATATGTTTATGTCCCTCTGAAGTTCGTGTGTTGAAACTCTTAATGGGATGGTATTAAGAGGTGGGGCCTTTGGGAAGTAATCAGATCAGGACGGTAGAGCCCTCCTGATGGTATTAATGCCTCCTTTGGAAGAAAAGACACAAGAAAGAGAAAGAGAGGGGAAGAGAGAGAAAGAAAGAGACAGAACAAACGAGCTTGCTTCCCCTCTCTCTGCTCCCTGCCATGTGAGACTACAGTAACCTGGTCTGAAAAATCAGGAAAAGTGCCTTTACCAGACTCTGACTGGATATGTTGGTACCTTGATCTTGGTCTTCCCAGTGTCCAGAATTATGAGAATTAAATTTTTCTTGTTAAGCCAACTAGTCTATGGTATCTTGATATAACAGCCCAAACCAAGACAAGTATTACTCTTTATCTTAAAAAAAAAAATAACTATTCTTCTTGAATGTTTTTAATGACCCTCATTTCTGAGGCAAATGGTAATCTCAATCGTATGTGATAAGGTAAGCAATTACGGGTAGAGGCTCACAGCCTTGTGTTGGGAGATAATTCTCCATAGGTCTATCATTATCATTTTTCTGTACATCTTTTGAGCAGACTATCTTTGTTTCAAACTATATTTCCAAGAATATTTGTGGAGTGAGCAGCATTGAAAGTGGAGATAGGTTTTCTCTTCAGAGCCAACAGAAGGTTTGTCAACTGAATAATGAAGTAAAGATAATAACTTCCTTTGGGGGCAAAAGTCAGGCACGCTTACTCTCCAGTATAAAAGATGGGAGTTCCATAAGTTTGGGGTTATTTAATGCAATTGGTAATGCAATCCACTATGAAACTAAGTGCCACCTGGCCCTCTCTGTGTTGCCTTGTTGGGATTTGGGCCTAGGGAAACAGTAAAAATGCTGATCCTGTAGCTACTGCTATTGCTGTGAGTAATAGAATCCTTGTTCTTTGGCCCAGAGGTCTCATGTCCTCTCCCATTACCCAAGAAACAGTGCCAGGCTAGCTTGTTAGCATAGACCCTTCCCAGCTCCTTGTACCTTGCTCCTCTTACTTGTCTTTGCTTTTTTTTTTTTTTCAATGCTTAATTTGATTGCCCATATATTTGACAAAGGAAAGGAAAATAAAATGATTGGGTGGATTCTTGGAAGAAAGATAATAAGAGTCGCAGAAAAATTACCTTCCCAAGAGGCTGCCTGTGACAGAGAGGAGAGAGGATTGGGAAACCAGTGGAGTACAGAAGGACATCATTTGAAATGTGTAACACTTACATTTGGAATTTTCCACAACTTGATCCATCTTTCTGGTCTTCATTATCATTATTTATATGTGTGAATTCTCAATTATTTTCAAACAGATTTATGTGGCAGGGTTCTATTTCACTGAGACTAATCCCAAATATAACTCTGAGTATAGCTACCACGTGATCACACACAAACCTTTTGCTGGGGGAGACTGAGTTTAATCCTACTGGTCCCAAAATTCCAAGACTTCTTTTGATGACTGAAAAACCTCACACAGTACTTGTTCTCTCCTTTCCATTCCTTTTGGTGGCATTGGGTTTAAAGTGTTTACTGCAGCCTTGTTTTGGTGACGGAGGTATGAATTTGTAGATTGTTGATATCTGTACAATGTTTCCTGGTCTTGCTTTCTCTGCTGTCCAGTGGCTAGTTTGGTCTTCTCCCTAAATTGGTCCCTCCTCAATTAAGGTGGTCCTGTCCGGTCTTTTGTAAGTGTTTTGTTGACACACAGCTCTTGAGTCTGTGTCCTAGGCATCAGCCATCGGTCTGCAAGTCCCTTCAGAGTGAAAACCTCTGCAGAACACTCCATGTACCATCACAGTCTCTAGGATCTTCTGGGCTTCTGAGCGCTGTACTCAGACCCTGGGATGCCGAAGCTCACAGTCACAGTTATCTACTTATCGGCTTTTGTACCATCACGCTCATTCTGTGCTTTTAGCTGAAGTTAGGTGTTCAGCCTGTCCCATATTATACCCAGGAGCCGCTAGCACATCTGATCAATTTTGGTCTACCAAAACTCATCTGCACATTTTATTTTCTTTTTTTACCTGACAGGCAAACACCACCCCCCTTGACACAAAATGCTCCCCCGAACTCTATGATCTAACTGTGCTTTTTATATGTTAATGGTCATTAAAGCCACTTGATTATTTTTTTTCTTCTTAAAGTTAAGCTTTCAAGATTGTTATCTCATTTCATAATGAATCTTTTGATATTAAAAACCTGAAAGACTTTCTGTGTTTCTGCCCTAAAAATTTTAATTTTCTACTTCTGTGTCCCTCCATCCTTACTCAGCCACTCAAGAGAGAGAAGTAATCCCAAATGACTAAAGACAAAGCCTCATGCATTAAAATGGAAAAAGAAAGATAATAAACTTCACAAAGTATTTCTCTCATTATAATTGTTTCTATTTCCAAATCTCCTTGCAAAGGCCCCTCAATGCTTCCCTCATGCTCCTTCCATTAACCTGTGAGGCCGCCACAGGGTTATCTTAATCTACCCAACATCCATGCATCTTTTTAAAATCCAGGTTCAGTTTCAGTGTTCTAGGAAGACTCATTATCCAGCTTCTGTTTCTTTTATGCCTTCAATGTCAATCCCTGTTGCCCTGTGGTTTTAAAATCATTTTCTTTAGAGTGTTAAATTTATAAGAATGTGATTTGGGATTCACACAGAGAAAAGACTTAGGTTTCCTATCCTCACTTCAACCATACAATTTCTAACCTTATTGTATATGTACTTGGTCAGTTAATTTATTTGTAAAAGTAAAATAGTTCAAGGTAAAAAACGTATTAAAAAATTTCTGGATGATTTATCATTCATTTTATAATGCACAATAGGTAACCTCAAAATGATTAAGTAATTTTTGCATCTAATATATTCCTTTAAGTTGTATGTGCTTATGTTTTATACTAATTATAAGTTCTTTGAAAGCAGTGGTTATGTTTTACGCTTCTCTGTTTCCTCTGTATCTTCTAATTTGTACACAAACATACAAGTTGATAAATATTTGTGGTTCTGATTAGCACTGCTATGATTCTATAGTGACTCAGGAGATATAAACTTTAAAACTATTCCTGCAGAGCCTTATTGATCAGATGGACTCTTTCTAGGTCTTTAAGGATGGATAAAGTTTGAAAAGGTAACCACAAACGGAGGAAATTTTAGGAAGTGCGACAACCTGAAAAAAGTTTTGGAGCTGGAAAAAAAAAATCACTGGTCTCAGCTTTTGCATTTTATAACCAGTGCCTGGTTAGGACTCATCCCAGAGTCTAAATGAATATTCTAATAAGAGCTATATAATAAACAGGTTAAAAGACAAACTTCATGTTTTATAGAATGAACCATCTTAAATATTCACTGTTCAATGACCAGACATGCTCTTTTGTTCCAAATGGTTATGCCTGGATGAACTAATGTTCCTGAAATTAGTAAAAACCTCCTTTCATTCTATAAAAAAGGCAGTGTATATTTTTACTAGTGCTAAGGACCCATTAGTGAAACCTTTAAAAAATATAACACTTTAGAACAGAAAGGATCTTTGGAAATATAGTTCAGTCCTTTATTGAAATGGATGCTGGAAGCCTAGGTCCAGCAAAAAGAGAATTTCTGAAGGTTACATGACTGTCAAACAGCAATGTTGGGTCTAGGCTTGGCTCCCTTGACCCTCCAAACCTACACTCTCATTCCTCTAAAGGAAATCTGCCTTTCCAACTGAGATGAATTATGAAATAAAAGGAGAGGCTTCAGTGTTTTGAAACACACGATGCTCTAAACACACTACAACAACGCTGCTGTCCTCAGGAAATTAAAAAGCAATTTAGAGAAATGAATTGGGTCAAATGAGCTGTCACTGAAACAAAAGGCTTCAGATCAACCAGTAAATCAGTAACTGCTTCCTGTGCTTGAGATTTTCAACCCCTCAGGGTGGGAGGTAAACCACCAAATAAATTTAAAAGGATTTTCACTGAGTGTTTCTTGTGAAACTCTGAAGACATTTATATTACACGCTCTATACCCTTAATTTCCGGTACAGAAGCAGAATGGCATTCGGTGGTCTTGTTTTAAGAGGGTTATTTTCCATTGTGTTTTTAAAAATACCATAAAGCCCTTTAGCAGGAGGTGGTCCAATTCTCTTGGCAAAATTGAGAGGCTCAGATATTTCTATAATGAACATTCAAATTTCCTTGTTCTGCCTCATCTTATTGATGATTGACTGCCATTACTTTCCTCTCAGGATTCCAGGGAAGAAAAAGATATAGTAGCTTTGCTTTAACTTGTGCTTCATATGCAATTTTAATGATAGTTTTACATACATTACTCAACCCCCAGTACACTTAGAGGTCAAATCAGCATTTAAACAGACATTCTAAATGGAAATGAGTGTCCAGTCATTTATTCACAATTGGTCTGATGGAACAGCGACTCTCCAAATCATCTCAAAGTGTTAGACGTCAGGAAAATCAAGAGCAAGCATTGATTTCTTCGCCCATTTGATTTTAGCAATTGGGTTTCACTTGCATGAAAACTCTGGACAGAGAGGCCTTTTGTGTTATTTTAGTTTTTCTTATCTGCACTGGTCAATGTGAATTGCTCATGTCTATGGATATTATTTTGACTTTGGCTGACTATGTTTCCAATTCAGTTGTGGGTTCCTGAAAAGGTTATTTTGGGTCTTCACTGAGCCCAGTTAAGTGCTATAAACTTTGAATTCAAAAGTAGTAAAACTTGAATTTCAAAAAGCTTACTGATGGTACTGATGGGGTTCCTGTTGAATCCATGCTCTCTGATTTCCAGAGATCACTTTGTGTAGTATCTAAATAAGGAAGCATTGTACTATTACCCAGCATGATACTGAGCAAATCTTAGATCATGATGAAGAATCAGAGTACAAGGAATCATCAGTTGTCAGAGGAATATGGTAGATACAAATATGGCCCCCCAAAGATGTTCCCATCCTTTTCCCCCAGAATCTGTGAATATGGGTTGATATCAAAGAAAGAATTAAGGTTACGGATGGAATTAAGGTTAGTAATCAGCTGATCTTAAATAGGGAGATTTTCCTGGATTATCTTAAGTAGGCCCAATGTAATCACGAAGGTCTTTAAAAGATGGAAGGGGGAAACAGAAGTGCCATTGTTGGAGGGAGGCATGCGGAGGAAGACTTGGCCAGTTAGTGCTGACTTTGGAGAAGGAAGAAGGGGTCACAAGCCAAGGAAAGTAGATAGCCTAGAAGGGGAAAAAATGGATTCTTGCCTAAAGCCTCCAGAAGGAAGGTAGCCTTTTGGCAGCTTGATTTTAGCCCAATGAGACCCTTATTCAGACTTTGACCTCCAGAACTATAAAATAATACATTTTTATTTTTTTTTAAAGATTTTTATTTATTTACTTATTTAAGAGAAAGACTGAGAGAGAGCGAGTGAGCCCATGAGACGAGGGAGGGTAGGGGGAGGAGCAGACTCTCTGCTGAGCAGGGAGCATACTGTGGGACTTGATCCTGGGACTCTAGGATCATGACCTGAGTCGAAGATAGTCGCTTAACCAACTGAGCCACTTGAGCACCTCATTTTTATTGTTTTAAGCCATTGAGTTTGTGGTAATTAGTTACAGCAATAATAGGAATACAGGATATTTAGACTCCATTTACCTGGTTTGACTTAATTATTGATTGATTTCTGTGTGTGTGTGTATGTGTGTGTGTGTGCGTGCGCGCGCGTGCCATAAGGTAACTTATTCACAATCATTTTGACTGTGAATAATATTTTATGAATATACCACAATGTATTTATCTACTTTTTTGTTTGTGGAGACTTAGATGCTGTCTATGGTTTGCTATTACAAACATCCTATAACAATCTCCTATACTTGCTTCCTTGTGCTTTTACATGAGTGTTTCCCTTGGGTATAAACTTGGATTTAGAATTACTGAGAAGTATGTAATGCCCATTTTCAACACAAATAGATATTGATTAATTGCTATCTGAAATGCTGGACTAATTTACGTAATGATCAACAGTATAGAAATTTGAATTTCTTCACACTTTTGCCAAAACTAATTACAAACTTTTTATTGATTTGATGTTATGGTTTTATATTGTAAGTTAATATAGGTGTTATCAATTATATAAAAAACTGAGCTAACTTCTTGTAGGCAGTGATATTTTTAAAGCTTTACTTAGAATTCTCCAGTGACTTCTTATTGCTTTCAGGATGAGATACAAGATTGCTAACATGATGTGTATACTTGATCCCACCCATTTCTCCAGCCTCACCTCTGTCCACACTTCATCTCAACCATTATGGATCAGTTATACTATGTGATTTATACCTCTGTGCACATACAATGCTGATTCATGAATTTAAAATTGTCTTCGTGTTAGCTTCTCCCTGGAGATCCATCATCCCCACTCCTCCCGGCTTATCCTATTTTTTTAGTTTAAAATTCATGGAAAAATATATATTCACCAAGAAAAAAAAGTCTTCTCTGAACAACTTCCCTTTGGGTTCTGTGCCCTTCTTTTGGTTCTCATCACAATGCATTACTATGCTAAAACATTTTTAAAAATAGATCATTTAACTATGTGATTCAAATATGTAAAGTATAAAAAGATAGAAAGTGAAAAATTCTTCCCTCATAATTGTGTCTCAACAGCTCAGTTTCCTTTTTTTTTAAAAGATAACAATTATTAAGTTCTTGATTAACCTTCCAGGAAATTTTTAGGTACATATAGAAGCCAATACTATATGTATAAATAATTGAGAAAATCTCTCACTGGGAATGGAACCCAAAGACCCAGAGAATATAAATCTGAGTTGGCTGGTTATGGGAAGATCCCAGGGAAAGCAAAAGAACTAGCAATTACAGTGGGCTTGAAGCAGAATCTGTTCTGTAACAGCAAGGAAGCCAGTAGTAGATGGAGTAAATACAAATAAAAAAATAAGGCCAGATCATTAATATACTTTTACTTTAATTATTGGAAATTTTAATGCGTTATGTAATCCAATATTTTTTTATTTTAATAAAATAATGATATATATTTGTATTAGTTCTGTGAAAACAGTTTATGAGTTTTTTATTCATAATTTTATGTGTGTGTTTCACTAGGTGTTTCATTTTTTTCATTTTTCCTGTGTGTTTATGTGTGGAATTCTTTTGTTTAGGCAAGGTTGCATTCATTTAAAATTACAAAGTTGTATAACAAATTTAGTTCTTTAAAAAAAAAAGAATCTCTGTTCCGTGAACGATGAGGCAGTTAGCATATTTGCACTCTTTTCCCCCTCTCTTCTCTCCTCTCTCCTTCAATTTTAGTCACTTTAAAATTCTTTTTTAATTATTGTCATTGTAGAGGTACATGCTCTTATACTTCTAATATTTGGTTGTCAGGTTTAAAGGATATCCTTTGACTCTCAGAGATGAACCATTCAACGTTCTGCGTCCCTGCCTGGCCTGCTGCTCAGGGCCTCCTGTCACTTTTGGAGGCTGAATTCTGTCCTCCAGTAATTTCCTCAGAAATACTCCTGGGAACAATTTTTACTCACTTTTTGTTTATTCAACACAGTTTTCCTGTAGTTTTTTTTTTAATATAAAGATAAAAATTTATTTGACTTGATATAGTTTCCTTGGTTTATATCTTCTTTATTTAAGTTAATTTTATATTTTGGTTAACAATCCTATAAATTTGAATGTTGCTGCAGATTTTCCCATCATTTCATGTTTTCTTTTGTATTTCTGGCTGTGAAAAGGATCCTGTACTTTTCAGTCCCTACATCTTGGTATCCACTATTCTGGCTCAATTTCTCTAAAAAAGATGTGCCTTTTGAGATTCAAGTTGATTTTTATTTCAGAAAATATTTCCTGAACTAGGACTCTATTTTTTCCAGTAACTTGATTCCTTCTTTAGAGACCTTATGTAGGTGTATGCTGGATTTCTCTTTGTATGCTTCTCTATCATTCTCTTGCTCATTTATGTTTATTCTTTCTTCAGTTTCTTTGGTACATGTGCTGTACTTCTCTCCTCTCTTCCTTGGCAATTTCTCCTTTTTTTTTTTAATTTTCAAGTTTTATTAACATATAACGTATTATTTTCCCCAGGGTACATGTCTGTGATTTGTCAGACTTACACATTTCACAGCACTTACCATAGCACATGCCCTCCCCAATGTCCATAACCCAGCCACCCTATCTCTACCCCCTCCCCCACTTCCCAGCCACCCTTAGTTCGTTTTGTGAGTTTAGGAGTCTCTTATGGTTTGTCTCCTTCCCCATCCCATCTTATTTCATTTCTCTCCCCCATCCCCTCATGACCCCCTGCCCTGCCTCTCAAATTCTTCATATCAGAGAGATGATGTGATGATTATCTTTCTCTGACTGACTTATTTCGCTTAGCATAATACCCTCTAGTTCCATCCACCTCATTGCAAATGGCAAGATTTTGTTTCTCTTGATGGCTGCATACTATTCCAGTGTGTGTGTGTGTGTGTGTGTGTGTGTGTGTGTGTGTGTGTGTGTACACACAGCATCTTCTTTATCCATTCATCTATTGATGGACATCTAGGGTCTTTCCATAGTTTGGCTATTGTACACATTGCTGCTATAAACATTTGGGTACATGTACCCCTTCGGATCACGACATTTGTATCTTTTTGTATCTTTAGGGTAAATACCCAGTAGTGCGATTGCTGGGTTGTAGGGTAGCTCTACTT
>CM053609.1:104290746-104342712 GCA_028646535.1 Procyon lotor
AGGCTTCCCGCCAAGCTGGGAGTTGATTCGGGGCTTGATCCCAGGACCTTGGGATCATGACCTGAGCTAAAGGCAGACACTTAAGGACTGAGCCACCCTGGTGCCCCTTTATGTCCCATTTTAATCAGAGTCACCTACAGGATGAGTCTGGGTTTCCCATGGTAGACATAAGGGTCCGACTAACCTTCTAGTTTTAGTTAAGCAAGCAAGAAACTCCTTTCTCTTGGCTGCTAGTGTAACTGCTGTCTAATGGCTTTGAGTGAGTTCTTCAGTCTCAACTTTGATAACCTCAGATATTTCCTCTGGATAGCCGGAAATCGGGCTGGGAGATGAAGGAAGAGACGGCACACTGGCATTTCTGAGAAACTCACAGTGGCGTTTTTTTTTTCCTGCAACTTAAAATATGTGCATATTGGTACTCATCATTTTGAATACATTTTAGACAATGGATATTGGTGACAAAAAACCCTCAGAAAAGGGGCCTCCATTGACCCTACCCAGAAATATATATGCAGCTATGTCTCAGAACTGAGAACAGCTCAGAAATGAGAAAATCAGGTTTTCCAATACTTTCTGTAGCCAGTCGGAGTTTCACAGTGTGTACTACACTCATCTAACAGCTAGGTAAAATTGAAAAGGGGTTGATATTCTGGATGAGAGTTGAAAGGGTCCTAATGCTTGAGTTCCTCCCATTATGTAAAATAAATCAGGAATTTTAACTACTTAAGTGTTTCAGGAAGTCTGACCACTTTAAATTAGAGCTTTTGCTGATTGAAGGATATTTGTGATGAAATTAGTTTTCCTTTGAAATTTTGGCTTTTGAAGCCTGATAAAATCACTTACACAAAGTTGTCCACTTTTTGAATTAGGTTCTCTTGATAATCATATAAATTAAGCTGTGAAGTCTTAACTCTTGAAAAATTACAAAATCTATAAAATGGATTTAAAGAGCAGAATGGAAAGAAAACTACACACAACAAAAACAGCCCCTAATGTTTATTTTCTCCTTGAAATATTCCTTGTGTTTTTAAAAAACCTTAATCCAGCATATGCTCCCCTCATCTTTCCTGCTAAGCATCTCAATCTAATAAACAAATATCTCATTTGAGGATAGCACCAAATCTTAAGCCTCTCATAAGCTCACACTGCACTGTCTGGGTTAATAAAATTATCTTTCTGATTTACATGTTTTTAAAAAGCTAAGCATTTTTTATCTTTTATTTTTTTTAAAAAGCTAAGCATTTTTAAAAAAAATTTTATTTATGAGAGAGTGAGAGAGCAAGCGAGCGAGCATGGGGGAGGAGCAGAGGGAGAAGGACAAGCATGGGTGCACAGAGCTTGATGTGAGGCTTGATCCCAGGACCCTGAGATCATGACCCAAGCAGATACACAATCTGATGCTCAACTGACTGAGCCACCCAGAAAGCTAAGCGTTTTAATGAATGTTCTTGTGAAAAAAAAAAATAGAAGTACCAAAAATTATTAGCAACTTTATAACCTAATAACCAATGAGACCAACAGAAGAAAGCCCAAACAAATCTTTTATTTGAATAACATTTCAGTATTTACAAGCAGTTTTTATACATTTCCATTCACTTCATTTATGACAACCAATAAAGAATAAAACAATGGGATCCATCACCTACTCTCCAGTTGGCACATTGTATTTTGCTATAACATTGAAACAATGGTTTTGATATTTCATATTTAAAACGTTGACAGTTATTTTATAGGAAAATTGGAAGCCTATATTTTGTGATAGCATAATCTGGAAAAGCCATCTGGCTATCCAAATTGAAGGAATAATGTATCAGTAAAGTTCCTTTATATTGGGAGTAGGAGAGCTCATGAGATAATTCACATCCTGAGTTCCCTTCCTTTGGAGCCTAGATATTTAGAAGAGGGGGACAGGGGTGGGTGTTGCCATAAGGTGTCTTCTGTGAAGAAAGCAAAATGCCATGATACTGAGGGTGTGCCTACAATTATAAAAGACAGATGCCAACATGAGCCCTAGTGTGGTTTTCTTAATCCATTCTGAAATTGGCAAACCTTGATTAGATTGTGAACTAATCTAATCAGCTAATCTGTAGTTACCTGATTTGAAAAATAATCTATGACTTTGTTGAGGCTTGCCCATGAATGTCTCATGTCACTCCAAAGAGTCTGTTAACCATATTAAACATAGAACTATCTCAATTTAAGTGAAACTGAAGGAAAAAACCCACACGACAGTCTGGGTTATAGACTGATGGAGCCTCGGGTTCTAGATGAATTTTAAATAAGCAAATGCCATTTTTACTGATATCTTTAGCTTCAGGTAGGCATATGTGATTGTGATAAAGGCAAGGAGCAGGGTCATGAAATGCAACAGAGCTAGGCTGAATTGTAGCTTGGTCATTTATTATTTGCTCTGGCTCATAAATAGTTATTATAAGTTATTACATAATAATCCCTCCCTTCCTTTCTTTTCCTTTCTTCCTCTCCTCAATTCTTTCCTTCTCTCTTCTTTCTCCATTTCTTTTTTTTTTAATTTTAATTTTTATTTTTTTTAAAGATTTTTTTTTTTTATTTGACAGAGAGAAACACAGCGAGAGAGGGAACACAAGTAGAGGGAATGGTAGTGGGAGAAGCAGGCTTCCTGCTGAGCAAGGAGTCCGATGCGGGGCTCGATCCCAGGACCCTGGGATCCTGACCTGAGCCGAAGGCAGACGCTTAACGACTGAGCCACCCAGGCGCCCCTTCTTTCTCCATTTCTATTTATATATAAAAGATATATATGTAATATATGATTATATTATAAAATGTATATTATATATCTATCGAGGTATATCTATCAGTTTTATTTGTGGGAAAATTTTAGTTAAAATTTAATTTCTTTAATTGACTTAAGGCTATTAAGGTTTACTATTTCTTTCTGAATCCATTTTTGTAATTTCTGTCTTCCAATTTTTTGTATCAAAATTTTCCAATTTACTGCCATAAAGTTATTCAAAATATTCCCTTAATTATTTAATGTCTGTAGAAACTCTAGTTGTGTTCCCTCTTTCCTTACTAATATTTATTGATAATTTGTGTTTGTAGTTTTCTAGTTCAGTGATTTCTGCTCTATATTATTTCCTTCCTTCTATCTTAATTTCCTCTAGTTTTTCTAATTTTGTGAGATGGAAATTACAATCATTGACTTAGGTCATTCTTCCTTTTTAATATATAAATTGAAAGCAATAAGTTTCCCTCTGAGCACTGTGCTAGCTGCATTCCACGAATTTTGATATGCTATATTTTTAAACATTTTTGTTTATATATAATTGACAATAAGCTACATATATTTAATGAGTCTTATATATGTATATTATTTTATATATATATAATAATCTATTTTATACACACACACACCAATAATAAAATTCAGGTACTGGACATATCCATCATTCCCAAGAGTTATTACCTTATCAGTGTTTGCCCCTTTGCAATATTTCCATTTGGCTTCTCTTCCCCATAACTGTGTAACCTGCTTTCTTATACTGTAGATTACTTTTAATATTCTAGAGTCCCATATAAATGAATCATAAAGTATGCCTTCTTTTTAATCTGGCTTCTTTCACCAGGTGTAATTATTTTGAGATTTTTTTTTCTATGTCCTAACAATTGTGTGTAGTTCATTTTATTTTTATTTTTTTTCCATTTTTATTTTATTTTTAAAAAAAGATTAATTTTAGTGAGAGAGAGAGAGCAGGTATGCTCAAGCAAGTGGGGGGCAGGGCAGAGGGAGAGGGAGAGAGAGAATCTCAAGTAGACAGCCAGCTGCCCCACCCCACCCCCAGCTCTGCTGAGTATGGAGTCCAGTGTGGGGCTTGCTCTCATGACCCTGAGATCATGATTTGAGCTGAAATTTAGAGTTGGAAACTTAACTGACTGAGCCACCCAGGCGCCCCCATTTTATTTTTAAATTGTATTATTTGATGAAACACCACAATTATATTTACCCACCCACCCTTTCATGGAAACTATTTCTAGTTTTTGGTTATTATAAATTATGGTTGTATGAACGTTAGGTATATATCTTTGTGTGGACATAGACATATATTTTTCTTACCTGTTGGGTAAATGCCTAGAATTGAATGGCTGGGGTTCAGGCATATACTTAACCTTTAAAGAAGCTACCATAATGGGGGGCGCCTGGGTGGCTCAGTCAGTTAAGCATCTGCCTTTGGCTCAGGTCATGATCCCATGGTCCTGGGATCAAGTCCCGTATTGGGCTCCCTGCTCAGCAGGGAGTCTTCTCTCCCTCTGCCCCTCTTCCCACTCATTCTCTCAATCTTTCTCTCAAATAATAAACAAACAAATAAATAAATGAAATCTTTAAAGAAAAAAAGGAAAAGGAACAAGAGCATGCAAAGGATTCTGCTTAGTGGGGAGCCTGCTTCTCTCTCTCCCTCTGCCCTAACCCCTCACTTGTGCACGTGCTCCCTCTCGTTTTCTCTCTCCCTCTATGTCTCCTAACATAGAGAATTTGTTCTAAATTAGAGGAGAGTAGGTTGTCTCTGAGACATTCTTATATCCATAAAGATTATGACGTTAATCACATAAATTTTGTTAACAAAGTTTGGTTGCTTTCAAGTTTTACTTAATCACTTCCAGGTTCATATTTTTGTCATATTTTTTAAATTAGAAACTCTCATTATACTAAATTTAAAAAAGCAAGATGTTTTCCTTATATATGTATAGACTCTTACATAGAGTTACTAACATGCTTTTAAAAGTTTGAACCAGTTTACCCAGAATCTTTCAGCTGTTTTAGAGAAATGTGTGCAAAAATTTAAAAGCCTCATGTATTTACCTTTATTAATTAGAAAAAGAACATATGGATTTATACATACTGGTTAGACTGAATCTGTAGGTTGAAAACTAAAGTTCTTTTTCTACTATTGATAACCCAAGGTGGGTTTTTGATTCAGGATTTACCGCTAATCTTGCAACAATATTTTTATGAAATGAAGCATTTGCTATTTTCTTTTTTAAAGTTGTCCCTAGGATGCCCTTGTAAGTGAAAGGCTTAATAGGGTTTATGGCTGTGAATTATTTCCACCAAAACTTGAGTACATAACATAATACATACTAAAAATGCTGAGTCTATTTTTTGAATTGGTATAAGCTTACATTATTAAAACTTTGCTCAGTTTCTCAGTTTTTCTGTTCATCTTTGATTTCAGAACATTCTGTATTTTTTCAATAGAGCTAAAGTTGGAATTTATGGATTTATCCATACTCTATGCACTTTTAAACTTTGACATCTGATCCTAAGAAATAAATGTTCTTTTTGTTCCTGTGCATAAGAGTATATTATTTGGTAAATGTTTTTATTTTAGTTTTATCTAAGCAACTGATCCATGTGGAGGGAATAAGTTAATATCCATTCAACCACACATATTTTTATATTTCTCAAGCCAGTTATTTTCCATTCTGCCTAATCAGGCTAAATTTAAAGAGTAGAGAAGCCAAATATCCATTTTCCCTTTGGATTCCCATTAGTTAGTTGGATGTGACTCAAATAGGATATTTTTTTCTTGCTGGTCTCAAAAATAACTGGCCCCTAAAGCCCAAACAGAAGAAATGTATTTGGAATATGAAAATAAATGCAGTCAAGTTTTGATTGAGTTAGAGGGATCTTCTTTCACACATTAAGATAGAACATTGCTATCAAAGAAATAACAAACAGATCTAGGAGAATTAACTTGTGGCTACAGTGAGTGAAAGACATCCATTAATCTTAAATGGGTTAGAAATATTATGGCGGAAAAAATTGTTTAAGGGTGACCTAAAAGGATTTAAGTAATAGTAATAAATGCTAACATAAAGAAGATGTAGAATATTACAGATGACTGTCTTCAGTGGGAAACATTAGGAATCTTGAGGGAAAGATTCCAAGAAGCATATTCTCATCCAGATGCCAGACAAAATTTTCTGATAGAGCTGAGCATCTTTACTTCTTATTTCTGAGTCATTAAAACAATTAGAATGTGCTGTAGTATTGACTGTGGATATCTGCACAGATGACAATGTTTTTAAACTGTGAACCAGTAGCTCATGACCTCAACCTATGTAGGTTGTGGTAAAGTTATTGAATGACTACAAGTTATTGTTACTAGCAATTGAGATCAAAAATCACATTTGTGACTTACATAGGAACAATGCTTGTCAGTCATATCAAGCTTTCTAAGCCATCCATTTGTTTTTGTTTTGCTTAGTTTTTTGGCATGGCTATTCTTAGCAGACAGTAAACAAAATCAAACTACGCATTAGTTATATAAGATGGTGAGTGTATAAGGCAACCCTAGAGGGAGGAAAGAAAATGAAGGCCTGGGTGAGCACAGGAATTTTTATTTTATTTATGTTATGTTATGTCACCATACAGTACATCATTAGTTTTTTTTTTTTTTAAGATTTTATTTATTTATTTGACAGAGAGAGAGATCACAAGTAGGCAGAGAGGCCGGCAGAGAGAGAGGGGGAAGCAGGCTCCCTGCTGAGCAGAGAGCCCGATGTGGGGCTCGATCCCAGGACCCTGAGATCATGACCTGAGCTGAAGGCAGAGGCTTTAACCCACTGAGCCACCCAGGCACCCTACATCATTGATGTAGTGTTGCAAGATTCATTGTTTTAGAGGACTGATGGTGATCTAAGCATCTTAGTGGGAAGATGGGATGACTTTCCAGGCAGTCCACAAAGAGAAGGGAAATGGTGGAGCACCTGGATTGGCTCTAAGTGACCAACTCCTGATTTCATCTCTGATCACGATCTCATGGGTCCTGGGATCAAGACCTGGGTTGGCTCCCCACTGGTCAGGGAGTCTGCTTGAGCTTCTCTCTTCCTCTCCCTCTGTCCCGCCTCCCCACTGTGCGAGCTCTCTCTCTCTTTCTCAAATAAATAAATAAATCTTTTTTTTGGAAAAAAAGAAGGGAAATGGTGGCAACTACAAAATCACAAATTAATCTTTTATCCATGGAATTGGCAAACATTGCAAAAGCTGATTGAGCAGCAGCTCATGAGGGCAAGACTCATATAATCTTGGAAGATGACAGTCTTAGCTGCTTGTAGCAGAAGCAGCCAAAGCCTGACGGCTGATAATGAGCAGAGGGGGCAGTATTTCACAGAGATATTCTGCTGCTCTCAGGATTCAGGGCAACCTTCCTGTGAGTGAGGGAAAGGAATCACAGACCCTCGCGGAGTTATTCAGTAGAGTCCATCAGAAAAACCAACACTGACACATTTCACGGAATTCTATTGCGAAACAACACACACGTTCAGGTTGCTCTTGTGGGCAAGGTAAATGGATTTAATAGATATGCAAAGTACACATTTTGATGCTTTATATATGTGTACAGAAATTTATATTTGAGCTAAAATTCTTAATATTGCTACATGAGATAGTTTTCTTCTCATCTTTTAATAATTCTCTGTTTCTAGAAGAGGGAACAGACTACATATAAGTATTTCACAAATGAGTTTACCTGGAGAAATTCTTGAAATGCTGTATGAATTGTGGCATTACCTATACTATTTTGTACCTGAAAAGCAAGTGTACGAATCTAAGACTTGAGTGCTATTTCAATAGGTTGGGAAGAAAGGGAGGAAGATGTGTGGAATTGGCAGAAGATCGTTAAGATCAGGATGACCTACAGGCAGGCATGACATCCTGAGGACAGGGCAGGTATAATGATGACTGTACTAGAATTCTGAGCCATCTCAGCACAGCCCTGCAAGGCGGGCACTGTGTAGACACGGGAAACATCCTACAGAATCAGGAATGGGGATGTTTATGTGGGTGAGTTCTTTCCATGGGTAACTGGTCCCTGGGCTCTGGAAACAGGTTCATGGTGACTAGAACTTTGGTTTAGAGACAAAATGGAATTCTAGCAGTTATTATTATTCTAGCAGAATTCTAGCAGTACCTAGCAGTTGGGGGATGCTTATTGTTAAATAGCACTTATTTTACATCTGAGAATGCCGGGAGAGTAGAGCAAAGCCAGAGAGTCCAGCTCTGCAGAACTATAGATGGAAGTGAAGGTAGGAGGCAGAGGATTAGACCTCAACAGAAAGAGGTCCAAGTTCGTTCGCTTAGACCTTGTTTCACTTCTCTTCCACTCTGGGTATATATATATGTATACATATATATACACACATACATACACACAGCAAAGCAGTTATGCTCTTACTGCATTCTGAAGAAAATATTATCTTGACACATCCAAATTACCTTTCCCCAGCCATATTTCACTTATATAATTCACCATCAGTTTACTATTTTTAATTTTTTCTTTATATATAGTTTTGTCATTGTTTGTTTATTTGTTTATTGCTCTTAAGGAAAAAGCGCCAGCGCTCTTTAGAGGCAGGTACAGAGGTCTCTTTGGAGGAGGTCTTAGTTATCCTAGGAAGGTCATATAGCCCTTTGGTTATTTGCAAATGGAGTGACTAAGCAATCATCGCCCTAGGAAATGGGTTGATAGGACTTTATATACTTTATCCTTAGCTTTGTTTCTTCTTATTGTTGTTTCTTTTTTCTTGATACAGTTAGTAATGACTTGTCACCGAAACTCCTAAGTCTTTGATAATTAATTTACTGATTATACTGTAAGATGAAATTATGCCCAGGTGCTTATGGCTCTTTGAGAATGAAAAATTAGCACAAAGTTTAAAACATTTACATTTTAAATATCTATATGCTAATAAAATTCAACATGTAGGGGTCATTTTCTTATTTGATACATTTTTTATGTTTACCTGGTAAGCATGAACAACCCCCAAATGCCTCTTCATTTGTATAATCACCTCCCTTTTGAGTGTAAGTGGAATCCATGAAAATGATATTATCACTCCCAAGATTATTTGTTAAATCATATGGCAAAAGGGGGATATCTGGGTGGGCCTAATTTAGTTACAAGCGTCCTTTAAAATGAAGAGGCTTTTTTTTAGCAGGTTGTAGAAAGGGAAGACAGAGAGATTCAAAGCATAAAGATTCGGAACACTATAGCCGGCTTGTGGATACAAGGGAGCCACATGACAAAAAAACGCAGGGGGCTTCTGGAAGCTCAAAGTGGCTCCCTGCTGAGAGGCAGCAAGAAAATGAAGACCTGTCCTACTAATGCAGGGTTGCTGACAACAACTTGAATCAGCTTGGAAGCAGATTCATTCCAAGATCCTGGGGCAGAGCTTGGTCTGACTGACACGTTGGTTTTGGCTTGTGAGACAATAAGCAAAGAGCCTAGTGAGACCCACCTGGACCTGTGACCCACAGAAAGTACAAGACAATAAATGGGTATTGTTTTAAGCCACCAAGTTTGTGGTAACTAGCTCTATAGCAATCGAAAACTAATAGAGTCTACTCTATGCTCTGTGTGGAGTGTTGAAATCACAGACGGATAGATTACTGTCACTTCTTTTGAGATGTTTACAGCAGAGTAAACAAGACATGCAGAGACACCAAATAAAATAATAATGTATCGAACCCAATGATAGAAATTGGCTATAAAGTACTATGGAAATGCAGAAGTGCGGTACAAATGCTGTCTCGGGAAATCAGGAGACTTTCAAGAGATTGTGATTGTTAGATTCTATAATGAAAAATAATATATAACAGGGATAAACAATATTGCCAGGCAAAAGAGATGCAGATTCTTAATGCATGAATATTCACAACCTTGCAAAACCAATTGGAGGCAGAATAAAGGTCAGTTTCTGTTTTATTAGAAATTATCTGGTGTAAGTGTGAGTGTACCTTAGTGTTTGGAGAAGCTGTTCTATCTCAGAATATCCATTTTATAATGTTGCAGAGAGATTTCCTCCAAGCACATTCTGATTAAGCAGTACTGATCATCAATGAGTAACTTAATTGAATTTCTATGATGTATTTAATAGCTTCCCTAGCTCAGGGAAGCAAGTTTTAAGCCTTGAAAACTGCTCTATGAGATAAGATTAGATTCAGCTGGGGGTGACTCAAACTTCAAATAACAATAACTCAAATAAGGCAGGCATTTATTTCTCTGTAAGGTAAAAGTCTTGAGGTTGGCAGCTGGGTGGGAGTGGTCATGGCAAGTTCATGGTGTCGGATCTGGGCTTCTCTGACTCTGAAGCATATGTGCATTATATTTCCAAGGTTGTCTCAAGATCCCTTCATCATTTAGAGCACCAGGATTTATGTTATATTCCATTCAGTGGGAAAGGGTAAGGATGACTATGCTAACCTTCCTTTCACATCTCAGTAAAGTTATTGCCCAGAAATTACACATATCACTTCCTTTTATAAGTTGTTGATCAGATCTTTTTCACAAAGTCACTAGCTGCAAGGAAGGCTAAGGAATGTAGTCCCATTTTAGATGGCCATATGCACTACTACAAGTCAGAGATACTAACGCTGTATGTTTATACAAGTTATGCACCTTGTACAAGTAACAAAAGTAAGAGCCCGTATATTTTCTTTAAGTTTTAAATTTAAGTTGACTTTAAGAAAAGCTGTTATTTTTAACATCATTGTGGTGTTTTAAAATGCTATCAAGACACCATTTCCCAAAGTTTTTAACTTCAGGTGATAATAGGTCATTTAGCAATGAAATTGGAAGAAAGTATAGGTGTACAGAGAACTACACTTAAAAATAGACTAAATGATAGTTATTCATTTTTAAAAGGAGAGCATAAAATATATAGTTTTCTGGGATATAGTGCTATTTCTTCACCTTTAAGTACTGGACATTCAGAAAAACCAGTTTAAAGTCTAAAGGTGCATTACTGACATAATAATTAGAGTGCATGCTGTTAAGAAGACCATGGACAAGAATTTATAAAGAATTTATATAGCTTACAGAAAAAATTGAATTTAGCAAATCTAACTTAGCTGAAGATGGCAAAGGCTCTTTCATGGGAGCTTGACTGAGCATGATATAAACAATTAGGTTTTTCTTTCAGGTAATTATTCTTTCTTCCTTCCTTTCTTTCTTTCTTTCTTTCTTTCTTTCTTTCTTTCTTTCTTTCTTTCTTTCTTTCTTTCTTTCTTTCTTTCTTTCTTTCTTTCTTTCTCTCCCTCCCCTCCCTCCCTCCCTCCCTCCCTCCCTCCCTCCCTCCCTCCTTCCCTCCTTCCCTCCCTTCCATCCTTCCTTCCTTTCTTCCTTCCTTCCTATGCTATCAGCAGAAAAGTTTTATTTCTTTTAAGGTAAAACAATTAAACTACATCCAAGGCCTAACTTAAAGACACAAACCAAAGTAGCCCTTATTTCTTATTTAGAACTCGAAGAGTGTTAAGAGTGCATGTCACTTAAATAACAACTTGGATGAGTGCTGGTTAAGTCTTTCCCAGAAGAGAAGTGGGTTAGAATTAAAAAGCTACCCTGTGATGGCCTTGAATATAGCAACTTAGAGAACCGTAATGGATGTGAATATCAGCAGCTTAACAGTCACTGGGGGGAGCAGAATGGATTTGGAGAGACTCAAAAAGCTTCATCCCCAGAGAATTTTTACTACTTGATGTGTTTGGCAGCTTCCTGATCTTGTCTTTATTGGCAGAATCTGACTTTATTCATTATGACTCAGAGCTCACTTGATGAGGAAAGCTCTATCCCCAGAACATTTGTCACACACACACACACACACATACACACACACATACATCAGTGGCAATTATTTAACACTGTAGATGCCTGAAGTGGCTAAGAAAATTGAGGCAAAGGAGAAGATGGCCAAAATCTTCAAAGGAAAATCTGGGGAATGAGAAACAAGAGGCAGAGTTGATGGAATTATATTAAAACAAATATAATTCAACAATATGCTACCTATAAAACCATACTTTAAGCTTGAAGACAAAATGAGATTGTGAAATTAAAAGGATGGGGGGCATCTGGGTGGCTTAGTCAGTTAAACATTCAACTCTTGATTTCAACTCAGGTCATGATTTCAGAGTTGTGAGATCAAGCCCTGTGTTGGGCTCCACACTGTGCTTAGAGCCTGCTTAAGATTCTCTCTCCCTTTCCCTCTCGCCCTAACCTACCCCCACTTATACCTGTAAGCTCTCTTTTCTCTCTCTCTAAAAAAAAAAAAGATGGAAAAAAGATATACTACAAAAAAAGATATACTATGCAAATAGTAAACAAAAGAGAACAAAAGTGGCTTACTATTAACTAGATTCAAAAGACTTGAAGGTAAAAATTATTCTTGGAGATTAAAAAAAGACATTTATAATGACAAAAAGGGTCAATCCATCAAGCATACATAACATTATCAATATATATGCACCCAACAATGAAACCCCAGAATACATGAAGCAAAAAGTGATAAAATTAAAGGGAAAAAAAATAATTCAACAATAATAGTTATAGAACTCAATAGTTATAGAACTCAATACCCCATTTCCAACAGCTGATGGAAAACCAGTAGATCAACAAGGAAATAAAAGATGTGAACAACACTGCAAGCTAATTAAATTTAACAGACCTATATAGAACACTCCATCCAACAACAGAGTACACATTCTTCTCAAGTGCACATGGAACTTCTTCAGGATAGACCATATATTATGCCAAAGAATAAGCCAGAATAAATTTAAAAGGCATGAAATCATACAAAGTGTGTTCTCTGACCACAATGGACTGGATTTAGAATTAAAAACAAAATTATTAAACTTTTTTAAAATTCGTAAGTATGTGGAAATTAACATACTTCTAAAGAGCAATGGGTCAAAGGAGAAATGTATGTAAAGAGTAAATAGAAAATACTTTGAGATAAAAGAAAATGATAATACAAGATATCAAAAGTTATGGAATGCATCTGAAGAAGTGCCCAAAGGGAGATATTTTAGCTATGAGCACTTATATTAAAAAGTTAGGAAAAAAGAGGAAGACCTCAAATCAATGACAAAATATTAAGAAACTCGAAAAAATACACACTAAATCCAAAGTAAAAAGAAAGAAGGAAATAAAGATTAGAGTGGAAGTAAATGAAGCAGAGGATATAAAAAATTCAACAAAATCCATATTTGTTTCTTTGAAAGGATAAAGAAAATTGACAAGCCTAGATAGACCAAGGAAAAATGCAGAAGTTTCAAACTGCTAAATCAGGAATTAAAAAGAAAACATCATTATCTACCTTACAGAAATAAATATGATTATAAGAGGACACTACGAACAACTGAATATCAACAAGTTAGGTAATTTAGATGAAAGGGACAAAACCCCAGGAAAATGCAAACCACTAAAACTCAAGAATAGAAAATCTGAATAGCCCTAAAACAAATTTAAAAATTAGTACATTAACACTTTCCTACAAGGAAAAGTCTAGAATTCACTGAGGAATTCTGGCAAATACTTAACAAATAATGCCAAATCTTCACAAACTCTTCCAAAAAAAAAAAAAAAAAAAATCAGAGAACAATCAATTACTCTGATAGCAATACCAAAGATATTACAGAAAAAAGAAAACTAAAGACCAATTATCTGTTACAAAAATCAACACAAAATCTCAACAAAATGCTGGTAAACTGAATCCTGCAGCACACAAAAAGGATTATATGTATAATGACCAAGTGGGATTTATCTGGGGAATGCTAGATTGCTTTTAGGAAGAAAGGAAAAAAGGAAAAAGAAAAGAACGAAAGAAAAGGCATCTAGATTGGAAATGAGAATCCTCCATTCTCAAATGATTTTATATGTAGAAAATCCTCAAGAATCCATGAAAAACTACCAGAATCAATAAAAAAATTTCAACAAGGTTTCAGGATAAAAGATCGATATACAAAAATGTTTAGGTTTTCTATACACTAACCATGAACATTCTAAAAATGAAATTAAGAAAAGGATTTACTTAGAACAGCGTCAAATGGAATGAACTATATGAATAAAGTAAACAGAAGTCTGTGAAACTTTTACATTGAAATCCATAAAACATTATTGAATGAAATTTAAAAAGAAGTAAATGAACGGAAAGACGTCCATGTTCATAGAGTAGAAGACAGTATCTTAAAGATGAGGTTATTCCTCAAATTGATCTACAGATTCAAAGCTCTCTCTTTTTTGCAGAATTTGGAAAGCTGATCTTCAAATTCATATGGAAATGCAAGGGACAGAAATAGGTTTAATGAGTAACATGATGATATTTTATAAATAGAAACAATCATATTTTGGAGAATTCTGCTCTACCCTGACCTTTTTCCAATAAGGTTGAGTCTATTATTCAGGTCTATTATTCAAGGTTATTATTCAATAAACATAAAATAGCCATGCTCTCCCTCCCTTCCTTACTGAATAGAAACCATGGGTTTGGTTCAGAGACAAACTAGCAAGTGGTGGTAAAAAATAGAACAGAAACATTTTAAATTAGGACCCAGGGGCCACCGGAGGGTGTTTACAAAACTTCTGCCCCAAGAGGGCTCCCTGAGATGAATCGATATACCTCTCTCAACGTGGGAGAATGCAGTGAGTATTTTGATTTTTAAAATGTCTCCTCATGCTCTGCAGTTCTTAAAAGCCCAGTGAGAGAAATGCAGGCCGCTGCCTTGAATTTAACCAACAGAAATGAATAATGCTCATTCAGAGAAATGACCTGCGTTTTGTCAGATGCCATGCTCTGCACAGCCTTCTCTCCATGGGACAGCCAGACAGCATGCAGTGCCACGGTGCACAGGTTAGCAGCTGGAAAAGAAATCATGGCAAGCCAAGGCTGAGTTGGAATCCAGTGAGGAGGGATGGTTATAAAGATTCACAGTCCTGGAGAAACGTAAGAGAAACAAGTACTCTAATAGGCACTGACATGATGCTATTCATTACAGGTCAGTGTCTGAGGTTAGCCTATGTTTTTATGCCTGTACTCCTGGTTGTTAAAGCCAGATGTGGTTTAGGTATAGATAAGATGAAGTTGCTGTGGTTAAGAGAATGGGATTTGAGGGAGACAAACCTAGACTTAGGTTCTACCTCTGGAACTTGAAGAGGTGAAGTAGCATGGCCAAGATCCCGTATTTTCTCTGATACAGTTTCATCAACTGCAACATGCTGAAAACAGTAGAGTTTTCTTCATAGGTTTGCTGGAAGGATTAAGTTATCTAAGGCAGATAATGTGTTTTTTGCAAGTGACAACTATTAATATTAGCTTTTATTAAAGATGAAGCTGATTTTTATCTTACATCATTATTTTAGCCCAGCTTTCATAGATTTCCAGACTCTTGAGCCCAGTTCTCATAAACAAATAAGAGATTGGTTTGGCAGAGCTGTGAAGAATTATTCCCCAGAAGTTATCCCAAACCTGGACTATGACTACCATTCCAAGCCCCTAGTTTTTATGGAAAATGGATTTTAATGGGTTGTACTAGATGAAAAGATAGGAGATTCTCATAGTTACTACATTCAAAGAATATGCACATCCTCAACTAGAAAGGAGAATAATAGTATTCAGATTATTCTGACATACTGACCTTGTAAGGAGGTCAAATGATTGTGTGTGTTGGGGGGTGTGTGGTTAGGCAGTGTTTTGTATATTAATTGTTTTCTTTTAAAGATGCAGAAAGTAGAGACCAAGGTTTAGGAGTGGCTGTCAGCTGGTTCGGGCTTGTGGGAAAGATGGAATATCCTTGGTTGGGTACCATGGGGGCTGCCGACACCCAGAGCAGTGAGAAGAATGGGAACCAGAAGGACTGGAACTATAGGGCGCACTGCCTATGGGAAGCAGCATCCTGGGCCCAACCAGTAGGGAGGGAGAAAGTGGAGCACATGATTCAGAAGAACCTGTGTCTCTTTACTTGCTCATTTCTGAATCCCAGAAGCTGGCACACTTCCAGGCAAACACCGTGCCAACAAAGTGAAGATCTAGCAATCCATGGAATGGAGAAGTTAAAGGGGGAAACCAAGAAGCTAGACGCAGATCAGAAGACCCACAGAAGCAAAGACAAGAACCAGTGCTGCCCCATTTGTAACGTGACCTTTTCATCCGCTATTGTGGTCCAGGGGGCAGATCCACACAGAGAACTTAAAGCTGAAGCAGCAGTCCACTAATGTGGAAAGTTTGTACCAGAATAGAGGTGATAGACCAAGACAAGTTCTGCATCCTCTGCCAGGCGAATTTCAACGACCCTGCCGTGGCTCCACAACATTATGTGGGCAAGAAACACAGGTAATAGGAAACCAAGCTCAAACTCATGGCCCACTATGGGCGGCTGTCAGGCCTCTGTCAGTGACTCATCAGCCCGGAAGGGGTCCCCCCGCAAGATGTATAAGATAGTGCTGAACTCTGTAGAACAGTATCAAGTTCATGTCAGTAGCTTCAAATGCAAGAGCCAGTCACCAAGCCAATGGCATCACCCCTGGGCCAGATTCCAATGCAAAGGTAGCTCTTTTAGAGAGACCTAAGCACCTTGGAAGACTAGAGGTATTTCTGCCCAGCACCTGAGGTTGAACCAGCTGTGATCTTCCTTCCCACGACCATGGTCAGCACTGGGCTCCCTCTTCCTCCTTTCTTACACTCGGAGAACTCATAAGTCTAAGGCAGGAGTGGGCCACAGACAGTATCTGGTTCATCCAGGCAAATCCACCCTTGCTATTCCCCTTTGGAATGGGCCTTGTAGGTCAGGATGAGGGAAAGGGATGGATCTCGAGAGGACTTGGGGCCACACAGGGTGGTAATTTGGGCATGGCCTTCCCCATTCCTAGCTTCTTTGGGCCTTATGTCATGAGCACCAGGCCCGAGTTTCCCCTGCAGGTCAGTTTTGAACCAGTTTGCAGTTAAAGAACTGAACTCTCCTGGGCTCTAGGCAGCTCCAGTGAAAACTGAAGCTTTCACACCAGACCTTGGCCTAGGTGGGAAAGGGCAGATGGAAGTAGCTGCCCTATGGAAGTTTGGAGCTAATATGATGCTCTCTCTTTTCCCATAACAGGCAGACTTTTCTGAGCCTGGGATCAGATACGGGCCAGTTATACAGCTTTCTGCCCACTGTAAATTCAACCGGAGCAATGATACGGTCCTGGCAGAGCAGTGCTATCATTTCTGCCCCTTCTCCACTGTTCCTGAATCATGCTAAAGATCAGCAGCAGCTGGGAAGAAGCTGAAGCTAGAGGAGGTCTCAGTACTCAGTGGGATCATGGAAAGCTCCAAGGTGGGTTTTTCCTCTCCTCCATCAGAGATGCTCTGACCCAGGGTCATGTGGTAAACTCCCCACATCCAAATCCCCTTGATGGATCTGTGTCCTTAAAGACAAACTGCCTCATGCCAGCCAGCTCAGCTCAGAGGTTCATCACTGCTCGTTGGCTTTACTAGCCCTCTCCTTCTCCTTGTGCAGTAGACCACCTGCCCAGGTTGCTGTTAGTGCTAGCTGTCTCCTGTCATCCACCAGGAGATTCCTGGGTACTAGGGAGCAGGATAGGGTCCCTATGGGAAAGAAAGGAGAGCTGGTGTAGGTTTCTGCAGTGAGAAAACAGATGTTTCCCAGGCCCTAAACCAAGATTTCTCAGTTCTGCTGTGTTTTATGGCCTGGGACTTCACTGGGAGTGGATTTTTTCCATGTAGCTTTCAAGCCGGAATTCCAAGGAGTGTCACTATCATAGACCCCTCTTTGTTGAATCAGAGAAGCACATAGCTACTCTTGTGGCCTCTTGTCCCCCTATTTACTTTCTCTTTGTCTGTGAAATGCCTTTACATATTGTGTATAGGTGTGTGTTCACATGTTTATGCTCTGTCTCTTGGTCACGGAAGCATCCAAATGAAGAATTTCTCTCATAAGCCAGACTGCAACTCAACAAACTCAGGATTTGGGGCTATATTGCCATTGGATCTAGACTATGTGTGTCTTGACCCCTTACCAAATACCAAATAATTTTTCAGTGGTTCATTTTGAAGCAAGATCTTCTGATTCTCAGCTTACTGAGTTTTACTTGAAGCTACATAGGAGCAAGAAAAGAAATCTTGAACACTGACCATGATAGTCTCCAAAGAAAAGTAGAACATTAACAACCCCATGGTGATAAGTAGAGGAAGACTAGGAAAACTAGTCTTCTTTTCATCTTCTTTCATCTACCCAATAAAGGCAAGAGTTCTCATTCTTTCACCTTACGATCTGCCAATGTGCATGTAGTACAGCTGGATGAAGTCATCCTGGAGAGAATTTGCTCTCTATGTGTTCCAAAAGAAGATATAAATTGAGCCATTGGGGAAGAAATGAAGCCACCAGACACAATTGTGATGGCTTTTTAATGAGATTGTTTGTACTAGGCCAGCAGGTAACCTTGGTGCTGAGTCAAACCCAAGAAAGAGATGGTGAGAGATCAAGGGAAGAGAGAAAGAAGGAGGCGGAGCAGGAGCTGGAGCTGGCAGCTGGCCAGCAGGCTACAGAAAAGGAACTAAATTATGCATCTTATTTAGTACATTTATTAAAAGAACATTTCTAGGCAAATATCCCAAAACAAATGTGACTATCAGTTAAGCGCCCCGCAGTCCTGAGCCGATTTAGTGCATGACAATTTTCTCATAATGGCTTTGTGGTGTTTGCTGAGTTTCATCTCTTTATAGCATTTTATGAATTGTCATTCCATGGGGATTTTAAATAGGCTGACTTTGCCCTTCATTTGTGGTTGTTCAACAAAGTCAAAAATGGATAAACGCAGAGTGAACATGGCATAGGAATCAGAATAATATATTTAGGTTCAAATAATATTCAACCTAAGTTTTTGATTGACATTTACCAACAGTCAGAGCAATACTTACTCCTATTGTTCATTAATCTATGAAATTTTTGAACATTTCTTTTGTACTGAGGTTTGAACTCTAGATCCCGGGAACGCAATGATGAATAAAACAGGGTTTTTAACATTAAGAAGTGCCATTTTTTAGGAGAGGGAGAAAACACATAAAAGATGAAGGCAGAATTATATAGAGGAAGCAATCACACAGCATGACATATAAAGGAGAGTGTCATGGATTCTTCTACTTGGAAAGTGATGGAAGAGCAAGAGAAGTTTTCAGAAAGAAAATGATGATCCTTGATTGAGGAATAGAATGATCAAAAGCGTTAGGCAAGACATAGATTACCCTGGTGGTTTGGAAAACTCGAAGCAGCTCAGAATAATCAGAACATAGTGGGAAGGAAGGATGAAGGACTATAGTCAGAGTAAAGAGTGGTTAGATGAAACCAAGAGGATGGATAACTTTATACACCATGTTAAGGAGTTCAACATTTTTTCAGAAAAATAGGAAACCATTGAAATGTTATAAGGTAGGGGAATAACACAATCTTTGATGCACTAAAAATAATAATTTGGTAAGTAATGTGAAAAATGAGTTTAAATGTAAAACTAAGACTAGTGATCTAAATTAGGTTTAGTTCCATAGCCAAGATGAGCAATGATACAGCTTGAGGTAAGGCAGTAGTGTTGTGGTTCAAGGGGGGAAAAAAGGGCTATAATAGACTGAAAGCAATTTAATCTGCAGTATTTGATGACATATTGAATGCGAGTAGTATGTAAGGAAAAGTGAAGAATCTGCAATGGGTCTCAAATCTCTAGGTTGGCTGTCTGGGTAATTTCATCATGTTAAAAGGATTGTGGGGGCACCTAGGTGGCTCAGTCAGTTGAGAATCTGACTCTTGATTTCAGCTCAGGTCATGACCTCTGAGTCGTGAGATTGAGCCCCATGTCAGGCTCTGTGCTCAGTGAGGAGTCTGCTTGAGATTCTTTCTCTCCCTCTCCTCCTCCCCCTGCCCCCTCAAAAAAAATAGTAAAAAAATAAAATCTTAAAAAACAAAAAAAGGATTGTGAACCTCCACATTGGTGAAGCACAGCCTACCAATTAAATATATAGGTAAAAGAAATACATTGTAAAGAAATATAACACATATTAATAGTAAATCAGTAAGTAATGCAATTATAGATTATATTATTTGTTTCATTAGATTGTATGGTATTGTACGAATTAAAAAAGTTAAACATGAATTACTTTTAGAACCGGAAAAAAAAATGCCAGAAAATGTTCCTTTAACTACTGTGAGTATAAAAAGAAGTGCCTATAACACATTTTTCCTTTGACCTTACTTTGATGATATAGTCTTATCAATTGAAAAACTGAACTTGAGGTATATGTTGAAATATATGGATTTTCTTTAGGATAGTATCATAGTTCTTTTTTCTAGTTTTGTACACTTTTGTTGTACTTCCTAAACTATATTCACCTAAAAAGCAAATACCGTGGTAGGGAAAAAAAAACACGTAAGACTTACTCTATTTAGAAAGCTGGTGTTTATAAAGGAGATTTGCTAAAGTAGAAAGCAGATTCCACTTATTTTCATGGCCCACAATACCTACTGGATGAGTGTCTTGGAACCAATAACATTGGAACTTCTTGAATCGTGGTTTGCTGGGAATTTCAGAAATGCTTCAGGAGTGAGTAACACTGTCAAAGAGTTTATATTCACAAAGTTTCTTGGATAGTATTCATATCCATCACTCTTTCACTTCTATGTTGAATATATTTAAGCACATAGGCCTGGAGGCCTTTTGCCAGCTTTGGTGTTTTCCAATATTCTGTAGAGTGACAGTTATTGATTGATATCTTAAGTGTGATTTGTCAGTGGATGCCCCAAAACACTTTAAATTTCAAGGCATTTGTCTGTCGTCCCTTGGATATGGATTGAATTTTTTTTTTCTAGGTTGGATTTTTATTTTCCAAAGTCCTGAGAATTAATAAGAATCCTTAGCACTGGAGGTTAAACATTTACTGCTATTTGAAGGCAGCTCCAGGCGGGAAAGAAAAAAAAAATCAACAACTGACATTTAATATGTTCTTATTTCAAAGAGGCTATTGACTTTTCTTTTCCACCGCTCATTTGTGGGTCTATATCACCCTATTGGGTCTTGATTAGAAATTCACTTTGTGGTTCTGTTTATCTGTCATCCTTAGTGGGGCTTTCATCTGTAGGTCAAGTAATCCATTCTCTAGAATGTTGCAGTGTGAGTTACTGAATACTTGAAGCAGAATTGAAATTTTGACTGGATCACACTATTGCATTCCCTCTTGTGCTTTAATACCTTTTCATGTTGATGTCAGTTTCATTTAGTTACAAGAGGCCCAACCCTCCCTGTTCTTTTACCACTCCAGGAAAGGAAGCAGAAGAATCACTGATGGACTTAAATTCCCACTGAAGCACTAAAAGGTTCAGATATGGGCTGTGTATCATGAAGTGACCCTTTCTGTCTTGTCTCTTTCCCCTAGTACCTCAGCTGCGTTTTTGCCTTGGTTCAATGCCTATTTCAATGTTGAGATTCCTGAGTTCTCCTGGGACTCAGAGATTGTAGAATATGATCACACTCTAGGGGCAAGTGGTCAGATAAAACTACCCACTTACAACATTTACTGGGAAGAATTAGAAGGAAAGATGCACTTGGAGAATGCATTTTACTCAGGGGAATCATAACGATAAGCCATAGCCAGCAATAGAAGACTTCATGATGAAACATCCATCTCTGTAGAAGGCATTTCTATGTGATGAGGACGGTAGCTAAGAGACCAATTGAACTTTTGAAACAGTGAAGAGTGTGCATCTGGGCCTTATATTCCATATGCTTATTTTTTTATACCCCCCAAATTCAAGCATAGGACACATATTTTATTTTATTTCAAATAGATTGAGACTTAGGCCAAAATAATTTCTTTTGAGTCGTGTTAGAAAATGAGGAGAAACAACAAAGAATGAAAAGCATCCCTTTATATCTCACTCAAACAGCACATTCCAATAACATCTTGTGGATTCGGGAGGTTCTTCTTTGCCTACAGATTGTTTTGTACTTATATTTTGATTGATGGCTTGACATCACCAAATTGTAGATCCAGAAGATAAGCACTTTGGCTTAAAGTAGAAATAGCCTGCATGGTAAAAATGGGCCACAACTTAGGTTTGAGAAGCTTGGCTTTAAATTTTGTTCTGGCACTTACTGGCTGTGTATTCTTAGCCAATTCACTTAGCCTGATTGACACTATAAAATGGGGATAAGATAGGGATAATGGCTTCATAAGGTTTAAATAAAATATTTAACAATATGTTAAAACTGAAGATAAAATTTTATACCCTAGGATTTAAGATATGACAGAGTTAAATGACATTAGTCGGTGGGAGTCTTGACGTGGTTATGGTTAGAACATCATGAAGAAATAAATGTGATCTCAATAAGTCAAACTCTGTAAACTCCAGTTTTCTAGCTTCAACCAATCTGAGAATGTATTGCCTCTATTTGTCCAAATGATGACTTGTTATTGATATTTTAACAGAGCTTTGAACTGTCAGAGTGCCTTAAAAGTTTCCTCGGAGATACTTAGTCCGTGACTGATCATGAAGCTGTTTCTGCTATGGTTGGAACCAAACACACCCAGACGCGCCCCACCCCCACACACCTCATGAAAATCATTGCCTGTTTAAAGCAGTCTCAGTATTTACACACGTGTCACCTGAATGCAATTTTCTTAAAACTTCTCCAGACAGAAGTTGTTTCAATTAAGATGTGGAAATAGTAAATTAGCGCATGTTCAGCTCTTGTGTATGGTGTGGCTAGCACAGTTGTGCAAGGAGGAAAGCTCAAAACCTTCCTTGTTCACCTGGTGAAATTCCACTGAGTCATGGGAGGTAAAAGGTAGAAGACGGTTGTGTCTCTGGATGGAGAAAACATCTGGTTAAATATAAAATATATGGACTGTGTAATAAAGAAATAATTATAAACATATCAAAGAATATGTTAAGAATTGCTGAATTTGCAGGGCAAAATTTAAAATCCACACCCTGGAGGACAGTGAATATCCCTTGACTTGGCCATCATTTTTATAGCATTTCCTCTACTTCTTGGTGATTTACTAGAGCAGTCCCCTAGTTCCCATATTTTTTGCTAACTCAAACTACACATCTCACACATTCCAACTTACACCTCAACAAGCCCTTGTAAGCCTTCACCTTCTGGCCACAACATTCCTATGAATAACTCCCCAGAGTGCTTTTAAGAGAGTGCTTGTGTGTAATGAATGGCATGTGATTTCCATTAAATAATCTAAGGAGATTGTGGATTGTTATGTACATAAACTTTCATTAATCCTTTCACTGTATGATTATAGTGGCACTTGAGGAAAGTGAAGAATTTTCCCCTCCTGTTTTAGAAAATAAGAAAAGATAAAGCATAGGATCCCAGGACAAGGAAGAGAGAATGATTGAGAATTTCATTTCTGGTTTACATGTGGTATGACACTACTCATGAAGACTTGCCTGGAATCTAATAGCTTCTTTGGCTTTAGACCTTAATTAAGCAAATTATACAGCTTCATAAAGAGTGGCTTCTCAAGTTTCCAGAAGTGTATTTTCATTTCCTATGAGCAGAATATTTCTTTTTCCTTCACTCAATGATGCGTGTCTCTGTAGTATTGGTTTATCAGTCAGGCAGGGTACTAGTAGGAAACAGATGATTATGCCTCAGACTGGGTCTTTTGGTGAGAATTTACTGAAGCGACCATTTACAAAGATGTTGACAGAATATAGGGAAGCAACACTGGATGCGCAATACTTAGGAGAGAGTAACAGGGCAACATACATACTACCTGTGAAGGCCTGTAGTTAGCCAGCTGAGAGAGAGAGAGAGAGACAAAAAGAGAGAGAGAGAGAAGCAGAGAGAGATTGCTCTATACAAAGAGCAGAAGCCCCACTGGAATTGATGCAGAAAAGAGAGGGGTGGGGGAGCTAGGGTAATAGATATGCCCTGACCTCACCCTCCTCTCTTTCCCTCCAACTCCTACGGGTGCTGATCATCTGTGGAACCAACCAGAAGCCAGTGACAAGTAGGTCATTGGCTTCCCAGGGCAGAGCAGGATGAAGAAATGCAAGGGGGTGAAGGGGCAAATGGAAGACAGTCAGCACCTTGTGTGAGTATACTTGGATCTCCGCAGCCATTGCCAACCAGGTTAGGAGCACTGGCAGTGTCTTGAATACTAGTCTCTGTGGAGATCCCTAATTATGAGCTCCTCCACCAGAACTTTGACAGCAGATAGTATGGCTTGGATAAACTATTCTTTGGAGTCAAAGAGGAAGGAGTTTGAACTAGAACACAATATTCATCATGCAGACCATGTTTTATGGTAGCATACTGGTTATTCTTAGAGGCTATCTTGCCCCCCTCACCCCCCATCAGGCTCATTCTCCACTAAGTTCTCCCTGTTGGCAGACCTCTGATTTGGAGGCTGACCTCTGATTGCATCTCAGAACTCCCTGATCTCTACCTTCTGGTTGAGGTTTGGTAATGGGAAGCTCTGGCCATGCACATGAGTTTTGTTTATTTACTTGTTTGTTTCTTTTGTTCAAACTAGTAAACCCAGAAGGATAGAGATCGAGTTTCTCTGCCTTTGTTTCTTTCACAAAGCCCAGCAGAATAAGGCTATGTCTATCACAGTGAATAAGATACTAAATAATTGATTGGCTGGAGGTTCATAAATATGTCTGAATTTGCATCCCAAAGCAAATTCCAAAGTCAGTTATGAATGGTGCTCTAGGGAAAGATTTATTTTCCACTATTTTTTATTTATTCAACAAATGGTAGTTGACACCTCTACCTACTCAGCTCTGTTTCTAGTACTAGGAACTGCAGGTGCAGTGGAGAATGACGTGATGACAAGATCTTGGACTTTGGAGCCCAGCAGAGATGGGCCCTGGTTCAGTGTCTGGTTTTGCATGGTGCTGGCAAACTTAAATTTCTAAAACTTAGTTTTCTCATCTGTAAAGATGGAAGCATGACCATTTTAGAAGTTTTGATTTGTGGGGATTAAATGAAATAAGCCAAATAAATCACTTGTGACGGTGCTGGGTACATTGCAAGAGGTCAATAAGTTCCTGTAGTAATTCCTATAGTGAACTGCATGGTGGTGAGGGGAGGAGGTATGTTCAAGGGGCAGGAGAGGGTGTTGGTAATACTGATCCAGGAGCACTGGCCTTAGAGATGAGTGATTCCAAGGGTCAAGAAGTCATTTGGAAGAGAACTATATCAAGAGAAGGGATAAACAAGAAAGCTTCTTGACCCAATGGGAAAACCTCAGTTCTCAGAGTTCAGGGTAATATTGTGTATGTCATGATGTCTGCCATGAGATTTGCCTGTCAGCCCAAACTTCATGGACCCATGTCTGAATCCTGTGGTGTCTGTGGATGGGGGAGGAGGGTCGGGGAGCCCTTGCTAGCTCTCTGAGAGAATGAAACTCAAAGGACAGAGAGAGACATCCTTCTTAACTGCCACATGTTCCAGTTAGAGACTTCAGTTTGGGCCTCCGAGGGAGAAGGTGTGATATAGCAAATTGAAGAGACAGCTATGCATCTGGGGAGAATTCTAGTGGAACTGTCAGTCTCCATTGTTTGGAAGAAACAGCCGTCAATGACCCAAAACACCCAACTGAACAGGAAAAGAGAGAATAAAACCCAGTCAGTCAGAGCTTGTAGCCGACTGGGCTATCAATGCATAAAAGCCTGTGGAGGTGCACAGAATCACCCAAAGGGGGGAAATTACTGGAAGATTGGCATCAGGATCTCTCAGAGGCAAGAGAGGCCTCTTCCATTTTCCCTTTGGTGGTTCCTTGTCTTCCTAAAAAAAGTTTTTGTTTTTGTTCTTTTAATTCCAAAACATAGTTTCAAAAGTTGTAGAGTATAAATAACACTTTTGGTATATTAATAGGATTGTAAAAATAATTCTGGTATCCTCTCTTGATTTTTATAAAAAGCAATAATTCATTGTGTGCCATGATAATGAGGTCCAGTATTGGAATCCAGTCTTAAAGTGTCTTTTTCCTTTCAGTCCTTTTAGTACCTGTCTTTGATTGTAGTACACTTTCATTCAGAGGTAATATTAAAATTCCAACTTGGGGGTCCATTGCAAATATTAAACCCATACAGAGGGATGCTCCTCCCATTCTCTCTCTGCTCCTGCTCCAGTGTGAGGAATGGGCCTAGACTGTAGTGCTCCAAGAGATGGTGGCAGAAAGAGTGGCCACGGACGCAGGTGATTGGTGTGTTTACCCACAGACCAATGGTACTCTGTACCATTGGCAGTGATTGCACACTGCCCCTGTGGTAGCTGGTGACAAAGGAAATATTCAATAGCTCTACTCTCTTGACTCCCGTTTACTTCCCAGCCAAACATTAGTGTCTTTCCCCACTCCTCCTGAAACCTTTTCATCCGTATTATGAGTGACCCATTCATTGGCAAGCCAATGATGTATATTACTTGAGCATTTTAGTCGACCTTTTGGAGTTCTTTTCTTGGGCTTCCTGGAGGTTTTTCTCTATCCATAACTACTGATCTTTCTATTTCATTTGTTCTACCTCCTCTTCTGCTCTCTTACTATACATCTGCATTCCCCAGGAGTCTATCCTAGGTTCGATACTGTTCCAAATCTCTGCTATTTCCCTGAGGCATAGCATTTAAATCAATGGTTATAACTCCTTTTCATATGACACACAATCCACACGATATTTCCAAACCCATATTTTCTCTTGAGCCGCACGCTCACATTTCCAATGATCTCTGCCTAGTGTTTTATTTTTTGTTTTGTTTATAATTTATAAAAATAAATTATATTTATTTATTTTTTTTTTCTTTTTCCCTGGAGTGTAGCATACTCTATAAATACTGAACTCTTTCTATTTTCACTCTCCTTCATACACATGGAGGCACTTTTGAGTCTTTGCTCTCATATCCCACGATAAGGTTCACTCACAGGAGGAACTCTGTTTCACAATACCTTTCAAAGAAGGCATTCTCAGGGCTCTTGTCTAACTTTTGAAATGTTGCACAGGCTTATATCTTGTTCCTCCCAATACTCTCCATACCATCAGTAGAATAATCTTTTTTTTTTTTATTAATTTTTATTAACATATAATCTTTTAAAAAATAAATAGGATCCTGGAATTTGCCAGCTTCAAAACCATTATTAACTATTGACTCAGAGTTGCCTTCAAAATGACATTGCACTTCCTTGCATGGGCATGTAAGGACCTTGGTGTGTTGTTCCCTTTACCTATAGTGCCTTGATGACTTATATTCATCTAAAGAAATGCCCAAATGTTCTTGAGTAGACAGATCAATTGTCAAATTTTGATGAAAACTTTCTAGACCACTCCAGAAATGATTGTTTTATCTTTTTTTATTCTCCCGCAGATTGCCTTATAATATCATTTTAAAATTCCCAGAGTGGGGGGGCCTGGGTGGCTCAGTCAGTTAAGTGTCTGCTTTCAGCTCAGGTGATGATCCCAGGGACGTGGGGTGAGCCCCACATTTGACTCCCTGCTAAGTGGGGAGCCTGCTTTTCCCTCTGCCCCTCTCCCGTGCTGGTGCTCTCTCCCTCTCTCAAATAAATAAATTAGATCTTTAAAAATAAAATAAAATTTCAAATTTCTCAGAGTATAACTTGTTAGTGTTTATTTTTTAATTGCCCATTCATCTGAGCCTAGCACAATGCCTGGTCCTTTAAAGAGGCTCAGGACACTGCTGAATAATGGGTAGATAAATAGTGAAATATAGGTTTTGGAAGTAATTCGCTGCTCCTGTGTCAGTTTTATGGACTGATGGTGTTGGTATGTGACACTCCATTGCTTTGGTTTCTCCTGACATAAAATGTAGGAAACAAGGACTTATAAGGAAACAGCACCATTGCAGGAGCAAGAGATGGTGGCGTTTATCAGGGAAGCAGAATGGTGTAGTAAATTTTTATGTAGGGCAGGAAATGTGTCCAATTAGGCTGTCAACAATGGTTTAGTCAATAACCCCAGAATTTAGGGTCACCTCTTACTTAGATCCTCAATCCCCTTTGACTAGGGAACTACTCATTTTCAGGATATTTCTGGTTTGGTTAAAATGTCAAGAATGATTTGGTTAAAATGTTAAGAACAATAGAGTAATCACTTTGTTACCACTTCTATTTATAATAAAAAATGAAGGCAGTTTATCTGAACTATAAATTGTCATCTTTGTGATATTTGGTTTGTTTTTCAAAGACAGTAATGCTCTTAAAAAGAAAGGTATTCCCGCATACACACAAGCACTCTAGGCTAACTAGGTTTTTGTGGATGGATGACAAATGATTGTAAACAAAGGCAATTCCCTCCACTGTAACCTTGACCCATGAAGGCCAAGAAATGCATTGTTCATTTAAATGAAATGCATTTCGCTGTTATATTAGTTATGCTTGAAAGTTTTATATCCAGCAGAGATTTTCAGGGACATGCTGTTCCTGGAACAGTGAACATGCTAATGCAGATAGATATTAGAACTGTAGAACCAACTTAAACTGGCATAGAAAATTTAGTGCAAAGAGAGGAAGGAAGGAGGAAGGAACTAGGGGAGAAAGGAAAGAGAAGGAGAGAAAGAAGGAAGAGGGAATGTGAGAGGGAAAGAGAGAAAGATTTGCATACTGACTTCTTTTTAAAGAATAGTTTTAAGATGTCAAACTTTATGGAAGATTGCATTACTTTTTATTTTTGCTAAATATCCATTCCTTGTCCTGTAAGAGTATCCTACATCTCCATCCTATCAAGCATTATGAAAGGTCTGAGATTTTACCCTGCCTACAAACTGTTGCTGGACATAATTTCGTGAATGCTGGCAGAAGACACAAGTTTCCTGGCTCAGAGACAGAGGACTTTATTACTCACAGCACATAAGGGAGTGTGAGCTTCACGTTCATGTCAATCTTGGTTCCCACCCTTTCAGAGATAACAAGGAGGTGGTCCTAGGTTGATGGTGCACACGCAGTGGGCTCATATTCTAGATAAAGAGACCCGAGGTTTGTGAGCCCCAATTTTATAAGGGACTGCTAACAAATATGCCCAATTTTTGCCTGGAAGGAAACATCTCTACTACCTGGATAGCAAACAAATCTGCCCACTACCCTAGAGGGAGACGCCTTCTCTGTCTTCCAAGACTGTTTACTGTACAAATATCCTCAAAAAGATAGTCCTTTTATATACAAAGTTTTCACAATTGTTTTTTCCCAAAGCTTTAAAGCTTCAAAATTGTAAAATTTGCTCAATCAATAAAGTTTTAATTACTGTAGGTAAGAGTAATGTACACCATGTGATGCCTTTCAGTTTACAGAATACTTTCCTATGCATTATTGTGTTCAGTCATGTATAAGGTCAATGATAATGAAGCTAAATTCATTCCAGGTTTGTAGGTAATGATCCATGTTGGGAGGAAGGGAGCCTACAATTATTATGGCAATCATATATATTAAAGAAGTACAGCTGGCAATAGAGATTGTGGGAGTTGTAATAAATTGTGTGTGTGTGTATGTGTGTGTGTGTGTGTGTGTGTGTGTGTGTATGTGTTCCTTACCAGGGCATTTGTAAAACAAATGTTATAAATTATCTATATACATACACGGTTCACTTTCTAGCACTGTCCTTAATTAGCATTATTAGAACTGCATCACAAGACAGTAGGGATGTGGATGTAACTTAGAAATTAAAAATAGATGTACTGGATTTAAAAAAAAAACATAATTATAAAACATCAGAAAGAGAAAATAAGGTTAAAAAAGACTGAAATCCTGTCTTTATGGTTGAAATTCCAGAGTGAACTTCTGCAAACTGAAGTCATTTCATAGAGATGCTGTTAAGTAGATCGTAGCTATCCTTGAGATTTCCTCTTCTTTGAGATAGGATCATGAAAATGCAGAGATCATTAGCGCTGGAAGGCCCCTAAAGAATCTTACAGCCCAGTGAATCTCATACATTAGTGTGTGTCATGGGAATCAATTGAGAATCATTGGAATCAGTAAAATACAGAAGCTCAGGACCTCACTAATTGAGGATCTGATTTGTTAGGTCTGGTAATTCTGACACAAACCAGTTCTCAGAACCACTGATCTAACACTGGTTTATAGATGAAGAGAACCTTCACTTAGAAAATCTCCAGTCATTATTTTTTTCAATCCATTTCCATTTCTACTACCCTGATCTCAACTTTGTTACCTCAGAATCTGAAATAGTGCCTGGCAGTATGTGCTATTGGACTAATATTTGTTAAACTAATGAGTTTATTTTTTGCTCTGACATCATTTTCTATGCTGATAATGATCATGCCTCCAACCAATCTATTATTTGTTGTTGATTAATAGTGTTTAAAGAACTTTTAAAAATATTAAGTAACTAAATAAATAAAGTCTATTTTTTTTTTTTTTTTTTAAAGGAGGCACCTGGGTGGCTCAGTTGGTTGGGCCACCAACTCTGTTTTCAGATCGGGTCCTGATCTCAGGGTCCTGAGATCGAGCCCCTGTTGGGCTCCCAGTTCTGTGCTTGCAGAGTCTGCTTGTCCCTCTTCCTCCCCCTACTCACACACTCTCTCTCTCCCTCTGTGTCTTGTGCACACGCAAATAAATAAATAAATAAATAAATAAATAAATAAATAAATAAAATCCCCTTAAAAAATTAAGTAAGGAGGGTATTATTTATCTATTTGACAAGTGAGAAAACCGAGGCAAAGAGGGTGAGTGACCTTCATCTCTTTTACAGGGCAGTGAAAAAAGCTATTGCTTGAGTTAAGAAATAGCATGTTTATGAAGATGTGATTCATGAGCACTTTGTATAATTTAGATATATCACAACTGTTATGCATTAAGAAATATGCTATAACCAAAAGAGAATGGAAGAGAGAGGGAATAGAAGGTAATATATTGTGGTGGTTAAGTGGACAGAAAATAGAGCTGGGTTTGAGTTCCACATCTAACATGTGTGACCTTTAGTTGTATGACCTCATTTGTTTATTAATCTCTCTAAACCACCTTTTCCTTATCTGTAAAATGATGAGGTTAATATTTTATTTCAGGGTTATTATCAGGATTAAATGAAGATTAAGTATAAAAACTTAATAGATCATCTGGCAAATAGTAAATAATCAATAATTTTTTTTAACTCTTAAACTCATCATCATCACCATCATCACCATTATCATTAATATGGGTATATTTTAGGCAATCAGATTTTGCCAAGTTTAGGGTCATTTTAACTAAAAATTTTAACTAAAAGGAAAAGAAGTATTACTCAGGTATATATAGAAAAGAATAGGGGGACAAGTTCAGGTTACCTAAAAATATTTGAATAAATGGTTTCCTTTCTGCAAAGATAGTTTCTTATATGCCTCGCCTTGTTTCTCTTGCTCGGGAGTATCTCAGAGGTATGAGGGAGTACCTGGCAATAACTGTTCTTAAGTCCATCCATGTAAATATCTGTCCTCTTTTAAAAGTATATAAACATGGTAATATATGTATACAGACTGAAATTCTTGATGCATTTCTTTTTCATATGAGTATAATTGCATGCAATGTGGTATAGAATTTAAGAAAATGTTATATTCATAATCTCTTATTAGATTAGCCTTGTAGCCACTTGAATTGTTTTTTTGTTGTTGTTGTTGCTGTTGTTGTTTTATTGCCTTTCCTGCCATTTCATGTGACACAAATATACAAATTAAGAGGCATCAGTAAAATTGTAAAATGTTTTACTGAGGTTGTAAACAGGCAGTGCTGTTGTCTATAAAACTTCATTGGCATTAGAAGGATCTCGCCATTTATCTAGTGCATTGCATAGCTTCCCAGGTAAGGTCTCTGGTCAGACACTGTCAGAAGGGTTCAGGGCTCAGGAAAAGAAACTTCCCTCTCTTGCCTGACTGTGCCTCTCAGCTATCCTGTGTAGAGACTATTGAAAGGAACACCGAAACATTTTAGCCAATTGTATAAATAGTAATTTAAATTTGGAAAGCATGCTCCTTCAAAACTATGGACAGTTCTACCTCTGCATTACAATAACAGTAAATAGTTATCAATAGGGCTTGCTATGTGCTGGGGACTATGGTAGATTCTTTCCAGGAAATAGTTCATTTAGTCTGTATGGAAATATATGAGGTATATTTAGTAGACAATGATAATATCCCCCCTTTACAGATAAGGATATCGAGGCACAAGGAGGTTAAGCAATTTGACCAGGATCATCCACCTAGTAAAAGACAGAGTCAAATTTTGAACTTAGGCCATTTGTCCTCAGAGCCCCAGTGAGAAATATTAACTCTACAGTATTTTCATTCATATTAACTATGTGCAGTTGATAAGATATCAGTAGTTTTTCACTTTGTTTTGTTTTTAAGATTTTATTTATTTGTTAGAGAGAAAGACCACAAGCAGGGGGAGAGGCAGGCAGAAGGAGAAGCAGGCTCCCTGCTGTGCAAGGAACCAGATGCTAGACTCGATCCCAGGACCCTGGGATCATGACCTGAGCCAAAGGCAGATGTTTAACCAACTGAGCCATCAGGCATCCCAAGATATCAATAGTCTTTTGACTATTTCTTCATTTCACTTAGGAGGAAAAGTATTGGTGAACCTGTTTCTTACAGCATTGTGTTGGTTAGGATAGGTTAACTGTTCTGAAACAACAAATAAATCTCCTTTATTTCAGTGGCTTATCAGAAAAATAGTTTATTTTTTACTCATGAGTCAGGTGATCCTCCTTGGCTGCTCTTAAATTATAGCTTCAAGTCTGAGCTACTTCTGCCCCATAATTCCACCGTGTAAGCCATTTGCTTCAGGATACAGATATGAGAGTTTATCAAGAAGGACACATACCAACCAACATTTATTGCCTTTTTTGGACTCATATTCCCACTGATGAACTGTCAGTCACACAGTGTCCGACTAACTCCAGGAATGCTGGAAATGCAGTTTTCCTTTGTGAAGAGGAGACCGTGCAGCGAGTACATTACATGTTTCTCCATCAGCTTCAGACCACAGGTCTCTCTTAGTACTTTCATTCATTTTCTTCAAGCCTGCATCATTGCGTAGGTAGAATCATAGAAGAATGTGAGATTTCTGGAGGTACTCTTCAATGAAATTTTGAAACCAATAGACTTATTGGTTTGAAACCAATAGACTTGAATTGTGCTGAGCCATAAATGGATATGGCAGTTTGCACACATAAATCATAGAATGTCAACGATTCTCAATAACATCATACATATTAAAACTTCTGTCCATATTTTAGATACAGAGATGGGGAATTATCTAATTAAAGATTTGGTTAGCAAAGGAGTGGCTTGGTTTTAATGACTAATTTTTATTGAACTAGAAACATCTGTGCATGTATTATGTGCATAACTTCATCTCACTAGTGGTTCATGGAAGCTGGTAAATGTACTCTTTTTTCATTTATCCCCCAAATAATTTTCTTTTATTAAGGTGGTTGCAGTTATTGGAGCATGGGGCATTGGAAGATTCCCCCATGTTTACAAAGAAACCTTTTCTTCTTAACCATCCCTCCTATCCACCTGCACTGCAAATCAAGTAGAATTTTCCATTTCCTTCTTCCTATCTCCTATATATCCTGTTCTTTCTTTTATCAGGGTACCGCATAGTTTCTGTAGGAATGACGGGTAAATTAAGGCAGCAAGAAGAGCTGTGTATTTCAGTGCAGTATAGGTAGCTCTATATTTAAGTGTGGATGACAGTGCTAGATTCATAGATTTTGGAGTCACTGTTTTGTCTGTGATGATTGAAGCCGTGCGTGTGGATGAACCCAGGCAAGAGCAGTGTATGCACAGCATATCACAAGTTCAAGGTCAAGTAAAGACTGGTCTGTGTCTCTACTGAAAATGAAGCAGCAGAAATGAAGAAGTAAAGCTATATAAAAATGACAATTTGAAGGAAGAATAACTTATGAATGTTAAGGCAGAATGACACAGGAACAGACAGCTGTTTAAATTAAAAAAAAATTTTTATCTGCATTGAGGAAAAACAATCTTAGGAAATTAGTAAGATTGTTTTCTCCTCCATAGCAATACTGAACTATTGAGACCGATTCTACGAATTCTGTTTTCTTTGGGAATCTGTCTTCCTTTAAAAAAAGTAACAATTAAAGGAGTCTTTTCCTTGCTTGAAATTCATCTTTGTTGCTTTTCATTATAACTTTTTCTTCTCCCGTGTTGTGCCAGAAATGCAGACACTTGAATGTATCGCCTCTGCCTAGGAGACCTAATTTTTCAATTTACATAAAAAAAATAACCTGCCAAAACTAATTACTTCTCTTCAAAATCTAAATACATTATTTCTCCTCTTTTTCCAGTCTGTCTTGTTTTAATTATTTTCACATCAGTTGTCATTTTAGAAGCTGGTTTAGACTAAAAAGGGATAATCGGATGTGTCTTACTGTTTTAATTTGGCTAATTAAGATTGCTGCTTTTCTCTGGGTGTCTGGCGGCATACATTTACAGCCTGTTCACTTTGTGATACGAGGGGGAAGTGCAATCAAGAAAAAATAGTCACTTACATTTATTTATATTTATATGTACATATTAAGTGACCATGATCTCTACCTTCCTTGGCTCCCCAGCCTTGTTCTCCAATGCCCTACGGACTTCACCAGCAAGTCAAGGGTGGTCAAAATCTTCATCTTTATAGTTCATTATTCCAGAATAAATAGTGCCTCAAGTACTGCACCTGAGATTTCTACATCCTCCTCATGGTTTGAATCAAGAAAATTGTGAACCCAGCACATGACTGCTCCTAGAAAGCAGATGGTTGGCTGACTAACCACACAATTCAGGGGATGTAATTGCCTGGTTGTGAGAAAATTATACAGCAGCACCTGGAAAGGGTATAGGATGAAAGAGCAGGTGGGAAAATAGAGATTTTTTTGCATCAAACATCTAGTTACTGCATCTGAAGTGCTTAAATTTGTGTTCTTCAGAGTAGTGCCAACTTGGATTTATATAGCACATTATCTTCCGAATTGATCACAGATTTTTTTCATATTTTGTCTCATTTATCTTTACTGCGTGATTTTATGAAAAGAATTGACCATCTTAGAATGGTTATTACCAATGGGGCAACTAAAATTGAGTGAATTCCTTACCGACCACAAATCATGCAGTTGATTAGACTCCATGTCCTATCTGTAAAACTGAGCTATTCTTTGACTTTTTAATTATTCAAAGAGGCAGATGTTCTGCTTCCAATGGTGGTTATATACATATATACATATAAATATACATTCATATATATACATACACATAAATATATACATTCATATATGTATATATACATATGTGTATATATATTTATATTATATAAAATATAATATATATTTAATATATATAAAACTTAAATATTTAGTTACTTATGTATTTATTTTTAACTGCAGTGGAGCATCAACCAAATAGAGAGGACACATGACTTTTGATCAAAAGGTTTAGGAAGAGAAAGTTAAATTTAGCTTGATTTTTTTTAGTCTACTGTTTGGGTGAGATCTCCTTAATTATCATGGTAGTTGTTACAGAAGTCCACTACAATGGCCAATGTACATGTTCACCTGATATTAAGATTATGACACAAAGTATTTTAATTAATTTTTTTGTGTTAGAGGCTTCTTGATTTTATATGTATAAAACATCTTCTTTGTGTTCTTGTAGGTGCATGATAGGACTTTGTTTACATTAGGTGATTTTGAAATGTGGTGGGTGATGTTGACATTTAGAAACAAATTAAAGCAACTCTTTGGGAGCATACCAAAGAAGGGATGATGATAATAATAATAATGTTTATTGAGTAGCTACCACACGACAGGCCTTGTTTTTGGAGCTTCATACATAGTTTCTCATTTAAACTTCAGACAGTTCTATAAAGCAGTACCATTATTATTATTGCTATCATAGTTTTATACAAGAACTATCTGAGGCTCAGAGGAATTACATGAGTTGACTAGACTCACACATAATTTGTGGAGTCAGAATCCAAATCCCACTGTCGAGAGCTGGAGATCTTGACCTCTACTGGTGCTACCTGCCGTCCATTGCAGTGACCAGGATCCCAAGACAGAACCTGTGTTCATCACATTCAACTAGGATTCAGTAAGGAGTTAGAAGAACTGAATGGAATGTTTTTGTTTGAAAAGCTATAGATTAAGGGACATTCCTATATCTAGCTTTTCTTTCTAAATGCAATCAGGGGGGAATATTCTCTGGCCATTTCTTTTATCCTTTTTTTTTTTTATTAATTCTTCAGGGTCAGAGAATATAAAAGGAAGAAAAGAGGAGACAGAGTTGAGTAATTTATTTTCATTGTTTTAATGTTTCAACCTTTTACATTTTAACTTCTTTAATTGACAACATCTTGAGTTATTAGCACTCTGAGTACTTTGTAAACTATATATAAAAATTTTAAAAGGGTTTTCAGTCATTTTCATGAACATAGACCAAATGTAATAAATTTTAGGTAAGTGTACTCTTCCTCATGTCTTCATAGTCTATGGCTTCAAGTTATACAGTGTTGGTTGGCCTGTGAATCCTAGTGTTAAGGAATTATTTTTTAAAAAAGGTAAAACTTGAATCTCAAACAGACATAGCATAAACACAAGTTAAATATTTTATTTAACTAATTATTAATGAGGGAATCAGATAGATGTTCAAAAAAGTCAAAGATGCACAAATTTATATGAAGTAAATCAATGTTGAAATAAATTTACAGATAGATAACTGGCTTTCCCACGGGGGGCTGGGGGGGATAGAGAGAAGTCCATTGAACTTCTCCAGACAGAATTTATTTGCATTTCTGTAGACAAGGATTATTTTGCCATTGCTATCTGTTATCAACAATTTACAGAGTTGTAAAACAGCTCAAAGGCAATGCAAAGCTACAATCAGATACCGGGGAAGGAGGTGTGCTCTAATCAATTCTAGTTTTACCTACACTGGATGAACCTAAAAGAGAGACACCTGAAGCTGTCTACATGCAAGTGGCAGAGATGAGATTATTGGTACACGAAGTCATCTAGCAGAGATTTCTGCCAAAGCAATTTTTATTTTATTTATTAAATTGTAAACATGGTTTTAAATTCATGACAAGATTTATCAGTTGTGCTATCATTTTAGTATGGAAATAATCATATGGAAGGAAAAATTTAAGGATTTAGAGATTTGTAAGGAGTACTTCTGCTAGAAAGAGGAAAAGGCAATACAAAGCAATTGCTAGAAAAAAAGGGAGTTCTCATGATAAAGAATTTAGGATGAGTATGAAAACTGCAAAAGAAAGAAATATGTGAAAAGGCAGTTTGGATGATGGATATTGTTAAGACCTATGTGATACCTAATTGCATCCACAGGCTTTTGAGGACATTCATCCAAGTACAAAGGACGTTGGTCATGATTAGAAGTTCACCTTTATCATTTTTTGGTATACAGTTACTTGCTGGAAGATCAGCAGGTAGCAAGGTCATTAGAGAATGTCTGGCAAATAGGAGGGACAAGGGGAGTAATTTAGGAGGCAGAATGTAGAATCATGCTTTGCTGATGCCTCTCCTTTGAAATATGACACTAATAGATGATATCTGGGCCATACCCACAACATGACAGTTAGTAAATACAAAACCGTGATTGCTGTCCTTCCTGAATATGTCACATGAGGCAGAAGGGTGGCAGAGCCTGAAATCTTTGTACTTGTCTACACGCATCTTCAGTGGAAAGTGAATGTGCAAGGGGGTCAGGATGAGGGCAGCTCTGAGAATCCTTCATGGATCAAGTCTGATTTTCTGGACCTGTTACTCCACGCACAGGGTTGGCTAGTGTCTCACTCATGGACACGATCAATTTTCTGGAGAGTGAGACAGAATTCTGGCCTTTAACTCCTTTTATTTGGAAGAGAATGAGTATCTTTCTTTTTGAGTATGAATATAAAAGTAAGATCTAAAAAAGTAAGATTATGTCTTGTGTATATATATATCTTGTGTGTATATACATATATATATAATCAACACATGATATATCACTAAAAATAGATATTTATTAGTAATTCTACTTAAAGCAGCTGCTAATAAATATATTGGTTCAATGGCTGAATGAATAGTCTGATCACCTGAAGCTCCTTCAAAGAATCAATATACTTCTGCTATTTAATTTGAGACTTATTGGACCAAGTGATTTTGCACAGCTGTTTGGCTTTGTTTATGAGATATTACTTCCTGATGACACTAACAGTAGCAAAGAAATCTGTCTGTGTCAAGGGCCGCACCAAGTCTCTTTTTTTTATGTAGTTTGGGCTGAGGAGAGATGACTTTTGATTACCTCATTCCACCTCATTCCTCTTTCAGAGTTATCCTCAGGGGTAGCCTCTGGAAATTGAAATCATCTGTATTAGTGTGCTTCCAGAATATTCTCTTCTTCTCTGGGGACAGTGGCAAAAGGAGAAAAATCTGTCTCCGTGCACTTAAAGATGTAAATATTTTAGCAGTTCTCCAGTTTGCAAACAACACCTTAGTTAAAAAGTGGAAGCTCTTACGCCATTTATTTCTCTCTATGGTTTTCGGTGAAAAACAGCATTATTTTTTAATTACTTTCATCTCCAGATTGCTTCTTACCTCCCCAGTCTCCCACTTCAGAGTCTCCCTCGGCATGTAAATGTCTCATCGAGGCATCTCACCCACTGTAGTTCTGCATCTGTCCTGCCGCTGTCGAAGAATGGGGTTGAACTGGGGAGGGGATGTGAGGGTGGTGAACTCCAAACTTGGCCATGAAGACACGTGGCAAGGTCAAGTTGGCTACATTGGACAGTCTCCAGTGCACATTGTTTGCAGGATATCACATCTCAGATTTTTGTATCAAATAAGCTGGTTCACCTTTCACTAGCTGCGCAAGTCACCTTGGAGTCACATCTGAAACCAATTTTGCTTACTTCTGCTTTTCTTTTTAAATGGATCTTATTGTACTTGTCATGTTTGAAAATGTATTGTTATTGTTCAGAGCTTTAGACTATGTACAAAAAAGGTTTGCAAAATGAGGTTGTAGCTGTTTTGGAGGTATTCAATCTTTGGGATTTCATTCTGGCTTTTAGAAATCTGGCTATTGACTAGCCTCCTTAGATAAAATATTCACTTAAACTCACTTACAAAACACAGTTCTTACAACATAAGCATGGCTATTGAGGCTTGAGGATATTTCTTAACGTTTCATAAAATCTCTAGCAATGTCAAAATATTCCTCAATATTTTTCTCATTTTTGATTTGTGAGATAATGATTTTTGATTTGTGAGAAAATTTAATGATAATATCAATCTTGGTAAGTAAGTATGAATAGTCACAAGCATTGTCGTTATGGTTTCCCTATTTCTTTTACTTAAAAGATATTTTAAACTCTTTGCATACATTAACGTTAGGTAAAATGGCATTTTTGTAAACAGAAACCTTTCTGAGGTATTTAAGAAAATAGTAAAGTAAAAAAGATGGGGTGTGGATCGATGTATTTTACATGTGTTCTTCCTCATGTGAGTGCATAGTAGCGAGGAAATGCCATTTAGATTCAGGAAAAATTGGGTAATAATGCTTGTAACAATTTTGTACAAAGCTTTGTAACTCTTACTGATAAAATTATTTGAAGTTTACTAATAACTTCACCTTTTAAAACATTTCTTTCTGTATAAAATGAGAAGCATTGTCCGGTTTTCCATGTTCTTAAGGTCATAAGGGTTAAAGTGATCCTGGCTCAATATCCAGGAGAGAGTGAGTACCCAAAGGAAGAATGGTTAGTTTGAGCCCCGTGAAGATACAGAAGTGAGGGGGCAGGGGCTGGGTGTAGGATGACCTCAAGATCTCTTGAAGGATAGTGTAAAGCTTCATATGTTTCTAATCATAATAACATTTACCGTGTATTATTCTGAAGATGAAGCTTTCAGAAATGTTATAGGATGGCATTACTACATATGGTTGTCATGATTTTCACATTATGAACATTCTTCTACTTCTTACCTAAATATTAGAACCTGTCCCACAAAAAGATCCAATGAGTGCATTCATGCCACCAAGTAGTAAACCCACTCGGTACTTGAAGACTAGCTGGTTGAATGTTTGAAGAGCCTAAACAACATCTGGGTTTTGTAAGTGGTCCTGAGGATAGAAAGAGGTGAGCCGAAGAGAGTGTAGGCAATGAAGCTCAAAATTTATCCTGGTTACGAAAATGATTTATGAAGGAGGGTAGGGATTTAGTGGTGAGATTGGGTCTGAAGAGAGAGATGTTTCTCACCCTGGAGATCCTGCAGCTGATGCTATTGCCTCCTCGGCAGCCTTTCATCTTGGCTCACAGAATCTCAGCTCTCAATGAGCTGGAGACGTGCCCACATGCAGGACCCAGAGGGCATTTTCCCAGCAGATGCATCTAGAAATGTGTGACACTAGTGTGATCACTGGGACCTAATCCAACGCATCTGCTAGAGGAGTGACAGCGAAGCCTTTTGGTTTTTTTAGAAGGGTTAGGGGCTGGCCCTGCCCCTTCCCCCTTTCCCCCCTGCCTTCAGTAGTGATGTGACTTTTGTAGCCATTTGCAGCTTTACTTCCCAAGCAGGAGCCGGAAGCCAGCCGGCAGAGAGGAACAGAGTACAGAGAAATAGTTTCAGTCCTACTTGGACTCGCCATGAAATGTCAGCAGCCACCTACTCATGGGCTGGTAGTGTATGAGGACAAGAAAACTTGGTTTAGTAAGCCCGTGTTAGTCGGGTTTTCTGTTATGTATGCATAAAAGTAATCTTAAGACATATAGATTCTCTAATGTTTTTCTGACTTTTTAAATCAAAATTTAAAAAAATGAAACATTTTATAATCAGATGAAAATTCACAAAGTGTATTTTACCCAGGAACTTCTTTGATCCTCACCATAAACCTTGGGGATAAGCTGTTCTAACAATTTTTTAAAATAGGAAATGTAAAAGTAGTTATATTTAGTAAAAAGTTCCAAAACTGGCAATGGCAGAGATAGGCTGAAATCTGGATTTTCTGAGTCTAAGACCATTGTTCTTTCTCTAATGTTCTATTGAGTGCCATAATGATCTCTTACCATTACTGGGATAGCATGGTAATACAGAGAAAACAATTTAATGTCTGTTTGCTGATTTTTATTCACTGATTTATATATGTGGGGAGTGAAAAGCTACCTCCAGCTTTCTGAGGGCCTTCTCATGTAGTATATTAAAGAAAAACAAAAGTTTATTTTGTTAGTTTATAAGTAATATTTTTAGGATTATTTCCATCTCGTACATTTAAAAGTCAAGGGGACATAAGGAATAAAAGGAAGTGCTGCTGAGTAATCTAAAAAGAAATTAGAAGAATCTCATGGTTTCTTTCATTCAAAGAATATGCACTGAAGTAGGTAGTGCAAATCCATGACAAAATTAAGTATTTATAGCATAAAAGATAGTAGAAAAGACCTGTTGACCAAGAACAAAGGATTGAGGAAAGACATCCCAAGAATGCTGCAGTCACTTAAAGCAAACCCACCTAAGATTGGAAACAACTTAAATCTGCAGGAGAATGTTAAATCAATTATGATATGTTAAAAATTAATAAGACGTGTTGATGGCCATTTGCTATGTACAAGGCAGTATGTGAGGATATGGTAGAAATAGTCATTATAGAGTTTACAGTTCATGAATTTTCTGCTATTCGGTGCATGGTCTTGGTTTTATCTTATTAGGTATGTACATATTTAGGGTTGTTGTAATTTATTATCCCTTTTACCATTTTAAAAGTTACTCTTTAACTTGTTATTCCCGATCTTGAAGTCCACCTTGTTTGATATTAATATAAACCACTCCTGCTTTCCTATGCTGATTGTTTGCATGGGGTATCTTTTTTCCATTGTTTTATTTTAAATTTATTTGGGTTTTTATATTTGAAGTGTATTTCACATAGAAACCATACAGTTGGGTGATGATTTTTGTCAGTATAATTATGACAATTTCTGTTGTGTTATTTTACTTATATTTGATGTAATTATTGATGTTTTAATTTAAATATAGCATTTTGCTATATATTATCAATTTCACTTTTATTTTCTGACTGCCTATTGCTTCTTTCCAGACTTTGCTGGAGTTATTGAATATGTTTTAATATTGTTTAAAATATTGTTTAAATATTTTTAAACATTTAAAATATGTTTAAAGAACATATTTGTTTATGGGTTCTATACCTCTAATAATTGCTGTAGGGAAGTGGTTCTCAATCAGGGATGATTTCCCAGCCTTGCCTCTATCCCCATGTGGATATCTGGTTTTATCTGAAGACATTTTTCATTGTTAAAAATCTAGCTGATAGAGGCCAGGAATGATGCTAAATGCTACAGTGCATTGGAGAGACCCCTGAAACAAAGAGTTATCACACTCAAAAATGTCAATTCTGCTAAGACCGAGAAACCCTAACAATATGCACTCTGAAATCTATTTGGAGTCAATATTGTACTACTTTATACTTCATGCCTGGCCCTTTACACTTCTTACATAGTGTCTTTTTTTCCTGACTGCTTTTAAATTTGCTCTGTATCTTTAGTTTTCATTTGGGTTAACTTGGTTTGAAGCTATATTATTCATATCAGAAATGTACTTGTTTTCTACAACTTGATATATAAGGACATGTAGTTAAGCAAGGACCTCTCTCTCTGCTTGGTTTTAACAGTTTCCCTTTGTATTTTTTTTTTTTTTAAGATGTTTGATTTTATTTGAGAGAGAGAGAGAGAGAGAGAGCACGTGGTGGGGAGAGAGAGTCTTAAGTAGACTGCACTGAGCCCAGGCCCGAAGCAGGGCTTGATCTCAGGACCTGATATCATCCCCAAAATCATGGTCCCAGTGAAGCCAAGAGTTGGCAGCTCAACATACTGGGCCACCAGGGTCTCCTCCCTTTGGTTTTTTAACAGTTCAGTTTTACTTCTTTCTGTTTTATGTTGTGCATAAAAATTGGGTATTTCTTTTTTTCACATTAAACTTTTTACCACGGAATTCTCCTTGTTTCCCTTAAGTGTTTTTATTTTTAATCTACCTTGATGTTAGTTGTATTATAATTTCTATTGTTTTTCTGTTTGTATGCATTTAAGTTTTATAGATTACAAATGCTTTTTTTAAAAAATTTTTAAAAGATTTTTATTTATTTATTTGACAGAGATAGAGAGGGAGATCACAAGTAGGCAGAGAGGCAGGCAGAAAGAGAGGGGGAAGCAGGTTCCCTGCTGAGCAGAAAGCCCAATTCAGGGCTTGATCCCAGGACCCTGAGATCATGACCTGAGCCGAAGGCAGAGGCTTTAACCCACTGAGCCACCCAGGCACCCCTAAAAGTTTTTTTTTTTTTAAAGATTTTTATTTATTTATTAGAGAGAGAGAGATCACAAGTAGGCAGAGAAGCAGGCAGAGAGAGAGGGGATTAAAAATGCTTTTATTTTTAAGAACTTTTCTAGTAAGCTTCATCTTTGGTCGTTTTTTTCCTCCATTCTTGATGATGTTTTTTTAGAGCCTGTCTTCAAATACAATTTGCACTATATTTGGCTGAAAGTTTTAAAATGTAATTAACACTATTTTCTCTTTATAATGTCAAATATATATATGTGTGTGTGTGTGCATAATTTATATTTCCAGTTTGATCTTGAAAACTTGCTCTTACTCTTCTACTTCTGGAAATCTGCATTTTTAGAATCATAAAAATGGAAGTGATCTCAGAATGATCATTTTGGGTAGTATCCATTTCATGGGGGTTATTTTTGAATTAAATAAATTAATACTGTGAACCAAACTTGATAAATATTCTTATTAATTTAGTTAATATTAATTTAACAAATATTTATTTATAATAATTTATTAATTTGACAAATATTTCTTCCACCCTCCTACCTATTCCTTCTCTCTCTCCTCATTATTACTATTGATAAAGGTTTCCAAACATTTTTCTTTATAAAAACATTTCCAGTGAGACTCCACAATGATCATAATGTCCTCTCATGACAGTGATTCTAATAGGGGAGTGTGGCTGCATCAAGAATATTATCAAATCTGATGGTGAGGATTCTGATATATGTCCCTTAGGAATTCAGTGTCTCTTCTGGTTGATAATCCCTAAATCTGCTTCAACTTACTATTTTATTTTTATTTTTTTGAGAAATGAATTAGCTTTCTCTTGGTCACATGGATGGTTAAATGTTGGTATACAGTGTGCAAATTTCTGGCATTACTCCTCACATAACATGGAACCAATGTCATATAGCATCAAAGATTTGGGAGCCAGAAGGAAAAGAGCAATATTCTAGTCTAAATTTCTTATTTTTACAGATGAATGAACTGAAACACAGATTGGTTCATTTACTTGACCCACCTTATATACTCACTCATGATAGAGACAAGATAAGTATTAATCAGTGTTTTTCTTTCTTCTTTTTCCCAGAAGTTTATCAAAAGCATGTATTTAACAGGCAACGAGTTGCTTATAGAAAGTCTCAGCATAATTTCCTAGACAAACATAAATTGCCAAAAATCAGATCAAGGAGTTTGAAACCAGAGAAGACCAATTACTGCACTCTCCCCCAAAATTTAAATAGTTGAGGAGCTATTTCTATTTTATATAAACTGTTCCAGAGCAAATGAAACATGGAAACTCCCCTGTGTAATTTAATGATGTTAGTATAATCCCGTGTCTCAATTTGAATTCTTTAGAAATAAGAGCCTACACCAAACCTATGTGCTAATGCTTTATTGAGGCATATAAATCCAGAGAAGCAAGGGTAGAGGAAAAAAGGGAAGGGAAGTGGGAAAGAGGGAAAGCAAATTCAAAGTGTATGTTACTAAGCTTACCATACTTATAAAAACAAAAAAAAAAAACAAAAACAAAAACAAAAAACCCTAAAACCAAAACCAAAAACCAAAAACAAAACTGATTGCTTGATTGCCCTGAAATGTCCCTAGATTGGCCAGATGAAACTACTATGTCTGAGAGAAGTCCTTTGAGGGAAGCAAGGGCAACTAACCTATCTTCCCAGTCTTCTCCAGCTCCTGTCACTCATTAGGTAAAGTCTCCTCCCAAGGGGCTTTTTATTTTTTTAATTTCATTTGCTTTTAAATATTTTATTTATTTATTTGACAGAGAGCAAGAGATCACAAGTAGGCAGAGAGGCAGGCAGAGAGAGAGGGGGAAGTGGGCGGGGCTCGATCCCAGGACCCTGAGATCATGACCTGAGCCGAAGGCAGAGGCTTTAACCCACTGAGCCACCCAGGTGCCACCCCCCCCCCCCCCACAAGGGGCTTTTTAGTACTCCATCCTTATGGCTTCTTCTGGCAGCTCCTGGGGCCCTGTGAGCTTCTGCACACATGACCAGATCAGATCTGAATGTTAGAGCTGCTGTGGCTTCCACCAGGTAGAAGTGAGAATGACAAGTCAGAACGCAATCCTTGCTTCGCGAAAAGAGGAGGCAACAACCAGGGAAGCCAGGGCTCTATGACCTTGGGTCATTTTGAGATGTTGTGGGTCTTCTGGCCATGAAGCCACAAGATAAGCAGCTAAAGTGCTATTTTTACAAAGCAACACTAGCACAAAAATATTTTATGATACATAACCAAAATAAATCTAATAGCAAAATAAAATCTTATCATAATCAGGTAGTATGGCAGTTAAAAATGTCTGAGCTTTCTTTAATACTTCCCTCTAGGGGTTGGGTTTTATGTCCCTTTCCTGGAATCAGAGGGTAAAAGGGTGAGAGGAGCCTATGAATGTTTTCATCAATACAGTATGGTGAAAGTGAAGCTGTCTGACTTCCAGGGATAAGTCATAAAAAGGCAAGTAGCTCTTCCTGTTTCTCTTGGGATATTTGCACTGGTGTAAGCCAATTGCTATGTAAGAAATTCCAACAGCTCTGCAACTATCATGGTAGAGACAACATGTGGGTACCCCAGTCAGTAGTCCCAAGTAAGTTTAGCTTTCCTGTCATCTTCTAGTCACTGGACATGGAGTAAAGCCTTTTGGGAATCTCCTGACCAGCCCATCTACCAGTTGAGGACTACCCAGCTGGTGCCATGAGGAGGAGAGGAATTTCCCATCCACATCCTGCCCAGACCCCAGAATTCGTGAGTACAATAAAATGCTTGTTTGTTTGTTTGTTTTTGAACTATATTTGGAGTGGTTTGTTGTTTGGCAATCGTAACTAAAATAAGTGGGTTTATTTCAGGAGAGAAAGATTGGTATGATGGTAATGAAAAAACTCATGATTAATTGATAGATGCTGGAAAATATTTGATGAAATGCACTATGCAGGACTAATTAAAAACACGTAGCAAGCAGGCTAAAAATGGAAGGAAATATCTGTAAGATGTGACAAGATGAATAAAATGATTGTGACAAACATCCTGCAAAGATTTCATATTCATGAAATCATGAAAGATTTCATATTCATATTTATTTATCCCCATACGGTCTGAATATGTCCCACCAAGATTGACCACTTAATGCTGGAGGTGATGTGGTTAGGAGGCGGGATCTCTGGGAGGTGATTAGGTCATCAGGGTGGAACCCTCATGAATGGAATTAGTGCTCTTATGAAAGAGGCCCCACCTAGCACCTTCCACCAGGAAAAATGATAAAAATGAGAAGTCTGTGACCTGAAAGAGGGATCTGGCCTGACCAAGTTGGCCCCTGATCTCGAACTTTCGGTCTCCAGAACTATGAGAAATAATTCTGTAGCTTATAAGCTACCCAGGCTTTGGCCTTTTGTTATGACGGCCCAAACTAACCAAAACATGCCCAATTAAGAAAGAAATGCAAATAATTTAGTAGAAAAGTGAGTAAAAGATAAAGCAAGCAATTTCCAGAAAACAAAATGCACATTGTCAATAACATTGGAAAACATACTAAACCCTATTAATAACCATGTAATTACAAATTAAAACTCTAATGATAAACCATTTTTACCCATTATATTTGAATTTTTTCTTATGTCTTTATTGTAAGATAATTTATAAATATCTTGCTATTTAGTAATACACTTGAAAATTTTAAATCATTAAACCAATGATATTCAGTGTTTATAAGGACTTGGACAGGCATGCTCATTTTCTTTTTGCAGAGGTGTAAACTGCTACTGTTATTTTGGAAAATGATTTGAGAAACATTTTTTTTGAGGAGAAGAAAATGTGCATACCCTTTGACATAAAACTCTACTTCTAGCAATTTGCTCTGCAAAGAAAAAATAAATATATGTGTATGTGTGTGTGTATAAAAAAAATTCATGACAAGCTTCTCTTGTATAATGACAAAATACTAGAAAAATCTAAATAATGTCTATCAATAGAAAAAAATGGATTATGGTACTGTGGAATACCATAGATTTAAGACAGAAAGAGAGAGATGAAAAGGTATATAATACATATTATTAAAAAAATAAAAGTAGAGAAATAGGCATAAATTCATTAAATGTCATCCTAAATATTTGTGTATGTATTTCATATGAATATACAGAAAATTATCTGAAAGGAAACACTCTGGATTCTTATGAACGTTTACTTTGAGGAAGGATGACAGGATGGGAGGGTTCGGGAAAATGTGAAAAGGAATGTTTCAAAGACTTTTGTATTGCTTGCGTCTTAGTTTTATTGCATAATTAAATTTCTTGCATAATTTCTTGCATAATTAAGAATGTTCACAATCCAATAAACCAAACCCACAAAAATTGAAAAACCCAAAAAATGTGTTATGCAAACACAAACAGGGGTTGTTGGTTCCAGAGACAAGTGTTCGTCTGCCGGTGCCCTCGCTCTTCCACACTGCTGCAGATTCTAATTGGGATAAATGCATTTTCTCCTCAGTTGGCTCTTATGGAATAGAAGACTGAGCACATTTATATTATTACACAAACATAGCTTCTCAGACAAAAGCATGTTCTAGTCCTTTCCATTTTACAGAGAACAAAAACATTTTTTTTTTTTAGTTATTCTACTTTGCCCTGCTGTTCATGGGCTTTTTAAATGAGACAAAAAACTTTTTTGTTTTTGTTTTATGTCCGATACTGTTTCTACTATGTCACATTTTTTATTCTGCCTTTGGTCTACCTATCCCAGCCCACTCTGATCCTGCAGAATAATCTATGAGTGTTTTAACTGAATTTACTTCAAAAACAGAGCCCCGTGTGTGAAGATCAGAGCTGTCACTATCAAGTTGCCTCTTGAAGCATTGATTTGACCCCTGTAATTCCCGTTTATGATACTATTAACAACGACATGCTTTTTCATGTTGTAGCTGCATTTCTTTTGTGCTGATTCTGTTCTCTTGGGTCTCAGACGAACAGAATGGCCGTTGCCCTCCTTTCTGAGTTTCTTTCCCCTTCATACTCCCCATCTTCTCTATTGTGCTCCTTTTATTAACACATCTCCTGATTCTCACCTGAGTGCCTGGATACACTCTGCAAGTCAAAAGCTTGGACATTTTCCCTGATCAAAAGACCATCATCATTGATTATTTCATCTATTAATTTAACAACTGCTAAGGACCTGGACGTGTACTTGGTATTCTATTTTAAGTGACCCATTCACAAATTCCCCTCCACTGCTCCGATGCCACCTGCTTTCTTCCTGCCTCCCAATGAAGCATTCATCTGCAGTTTTATTACCTTGTTTGCTATTGGATGCATGCTGCTAGAAACTATGCACCCTACCCGGTTTAATTATTGTGCTCAGACCTTCCCTCCACGGTGATGATGCTTCACTGATTTCAGTTTCCCCTCTCCTTTCAACAATGTGGATGGTTTCATCTTCTCTCTCTTTTAGCAGCTCTGCTTCTCTGAGACTTCCCCCACTCCTGTTTTTCATGAAGAGTAAGGATAATATAAAACAAGATCAGGTAAAATGTTACCCTTCCCAATATACATCTCTTCTGGTGCATCTTTATGTGAAATATATTTTATGGACATAATAAGGTCTTAGTCTTGGTGACTTTTCAATAGCCTTGAGATCTATAAAAGAACTAAAATGGCTTCTCTCTTGCCCTTTGAGTAAGTAGAAATATCACTGCCTAAATACTAATGGTCATTTTTATGACTGCTGATGAGGCACAAAGCAGAAAGAACACAGATGCACTTTAAAATGATCATTCATACCCGGAAAGTCTCACAATGCTGAATTCCCTATGAATATATTTACTGAAGAATATATACATTCAAATAGAAATCCCAAAAGATACCACTTCTCTGTGGTAGGCACAGTAATGGATATCTCAAGATGTCCACGCTCTAATCCAAGCAACCTGTAAATATGTTACCTGACAGGACAAAAGAGACTCTGTAGATGTGGTTAAGTTTAGGACCTTGCAGTGGGGAGATGATGTCATCATCTAGGTTACAAGGGTCTTTCTGTGTGCCCAGAGGAAGGCAGTGTCGTAGTGATTCCAGGTGAGACAGACACTCCAGGCCATTGTTGACTCTGGAGATGGAGGAAGGACCATGAGTCAAGGAATTCAGGCAGTCCCTACAAACTGGAAAAGGCAAGCATCTGGATTCTCCCTCGGAGCTTCCAGAAGGAACACACCCAGGCCAATACTTTGATTTTAGCCCAGGAAACCCCATTTTGGAATTCTGACATTCAGAACTGCAAAATAATAAATCTGTGTTGTTTTAAGCCACTAAGTTCATGGTAATTTGTTTCAGCAGCAATAGGAAACTAACATGCTGCCCAAAGAGGCAGTTTCAATAAATGATTTACTGGCATGGTAGAAACATCCAGCTAAGATCCTATAGAGTAAAATAGACTCAAATTACTTCTCACTTGCACCTTCCCAAATGAGGTTCATTTTTATTTCAACAACCCAAATGCCCATCCTCTATTTTTCCCTTTGGGCTGAACTTCCCTTTAATACCTTCAGCTGTTCACAACCTCGGCCCACGTTTGCTACCCTGTCATATAATATAGAAAAATCTCTAAGCTTTACTTTCTCTTTCTTCAGTAAAGTGGAGTCAGTAAACCTTGGGGGCCTTTCCTTTTATTGAAGCAATAAATTCTCCCATTGAGATGAAGACTTATTTTTACAACCAGTTCCTTTTTTAATGATAGCACGACCTACCACAAGGCCAGTCGAGGCTGGGTTGCCGGAAGTACAACATCTGCATTTTCAAGTCAGAAGCATTGCACCGAAATGCGTTATTGATTAGTGTAGAAAGAAACATTCCATTAAAACACAAGGATATTCAGGAAATAAAGCACTAAGTACTCTTCATATATCATTTTTCCAGCTTGGTGGTTTTATAATTTTCTCATGTCCTTTCAGACCCATCCTCCATTCAAATATCCTGTGACATTGTTTGTAAAACTGTCTTAGTTACTTCATGCCGTACTAAATAGGAGGCCCGCCATTTAACTTTCCCTCTCCCCATTATTTTTTTAGACATGAAACAAAACTACTTGCTGCTGTGTTATTTCCTTCTTTGAGCCTAACCCTAAGTGATTGTATACTGCGGGGATAGGCGCATTTTCATTCCAGTTGTATCTTAATGGCACAAACACCTTTCCTTCTCATTTAATTCCAAACTGTTAATCCAGTCATTCACTTGAAAGAGATTAATTGAAAGCTAATCGACTCACCCCTGTGTGCATATTAATATGCTAGTATGTATGGTAATTTTTTTGGGGAAAGTATAATGGCTCTAGTACCTGCCTTCAAAGAGCTTACTAGCACCCTTTGCATATATTGAATAGTCAATTAATATTCTACAGTACAATGATCATCCAAGGAAATTCGTGATAAATACATTAAAAAGGACATAATTTCTTCATCTCATTGGTTTCCTAATCTCTCTTCTCGCATTAAAATAGATGTTTCCCTAAAGCTTAGAGTTTTGACGCCTTGTCTTCTGATACTCACTTCCTTAATTAGAGTATTTATATGAACATTTCTACCTGCCTATTTCCAATATATTCTGTGGGACACCATCACCTGGATTTCCCCAGACAGCTTAATCCCAAGGTGTTTACAGCCACATCCATGGGCTTCCCAACAAAGCCAGATCTTTCTGTTACTTCTGCTCCTTTAATTAGATGATGCTGCTGCCATGTTTTCCTCAAGCATTTATGCTTAAAAATATAATTTCTACTACCATGCCATTCTAGCTCTTTAGCTTAGGATTTGCAGATAAAATACAAGATGCCCAATGAGATTTGAGTGTCAGATAAGCAACAAATGACATTTTAGCACAAGTATGCCCCATGAGGCATACTGTAATTTTATTTGCTAATAAAACCAGGCCAGTGGTTTTATTTGCTAAAAAAGGCCAGTGGTTTTCAAACACCACGGTGTGTCAGAATCACTTGGGGGATTTGTGAAGAAACAGACTACTGGGTCCCAACCATGGAGTTTTTGATCCAGTAGGCCTGGGTGGGTTCTAATTCTAACAAATTAGAAATCTGCATTTCTAGCAAATCCACTACACTGAGAAGATCAGCACTTGGAGAAACACTGTCCCAGTGATGAGATTAATTCCTCTCTTAGCGGTGGTTCTCAATCCTGGCTGCATATTAGAGCCAATTGGGGGGCTTTAAAAAAATCTTAATATATGGGTCTTATACGAGGTGCTCTACTTTAACTGAATGAGGGTGTGGTCCAGGCATGGATGGGGTTGTTAAGAAAGTTTCCAAGGTAGTTTTAACCTGTAACCAGGATAAATGTGACTAATTGTGTATACTCTGCATCTACTGAGTCTCTTCAAAATTACAGATATTTCAAACCCTTATGACTTCTTGTCATAAATACCCACCTAATACACTTTTTGATTCTCATGGCTTCTCACTTTTATTATACAACTGTGGATTAGTTCTTCTGAAGCATGTCTCTGATTGCATCATTGGTGTTATAAAACATCTCCAAATTGATCCTCCATGATTGGATAAACAAATATACACTTCTGTATCTTGGCATTTAAAACCATCATGTCTCTCTCTAGTCTGCTCCTCACTGGGAGGAGGTGAGTTCAGGATCCTCCTCCATCATCATCTTGAACTGGGACATTTTGAAAAAGTATTTTAAATCTGTGGGGTTTTTTTCTTTTTTTTCCCCCAAATATGTTTATTTTATTTTTTCAGTGTTACAAAATTAATTGTTTATGTACCACACCCAGTGCTCCATGCAATACGTGCCCTCCTCAATACCC